>CM032332.1:36229373-36954728 GCA_019022515.1 Quercus aquifolioides
GTGACGACGCCTCCGCCTAAAACTCGAGCAACAAAGCTTGGATCGGGCATTGGAGATTGGAGATCGGTCCGATTAGACCAGAGCTTGCGACGTCGATGCTTGGCCTCGAATCCTTCCTTGCCTCCAACGTCTCGACGTGCTGCCGCGGCTCGTGGCACCGCTCCTCAGGCCTCCCTCAAGGTATTTTACACTTTACTTCTCTCTCTTTTTCTCTCTTAATCTTTGGGCTTTGCTGTGGAGTGTGGACTGTGGTCTGAGAGAGAGAGAGAGCTCTTAATTCTCTTGAACTGAGTTACTGAAAGTCTAAAATGAGACTCTCTCTCTCTCTCTCTTTTTAAGTCTTTAAGACTTTATCTGATTCTCTCTCTTTCTTTTTGAACTGATTCTCTCTCTTTAAGTCTTTATAATTATTCAATTTATTTGCCCTTGTTTTTTTATTACTTTATTCATTGGTGTGTCACTGTGTTGGCCAGTTGGTTTTGGTGAGTTTGTCTTTTAGTGTATTGTGATTTGTGAATTTATCTGATTGGCTCCTCTTGTGTGAATCTTGTCTGTTGAGTGGGGGCTGGATGGGGCCATGGGGCCGTGTGGTGTGGGGTGAGATATTTGAATTAGGGAAGTAAAGGCATGCAGAGGTAGGGGTGTGTGCTAGTGTGTGCTAATGCACAGTGGGGTGTGTGCTAGACTGCTAGTAGTTAGTAAAAAAAAAATAATGAAGCAACTAAACACCAATAATTAATAATTTAATTAACCAATACATTATAAAAGACAAACAAATTAAATTATGTTAGGCTAAACAACAATTAATAATTTTATAATTAATGAAACAACAATATAACAAATTATAATTTATAAAAGACAAACAAATTAATGAAACAACTAAACAAAAATAATTAATAATTTTATTAATATTTCAAATGAACTTATAGTTTATTGTTTATTATTTTGCTAGAATTATGGACAAATATTTGATAAGAAAACCACGTACCCAAGATTCATCTTCATCTTCTAAGCGAATTCGCGTTCACTTTGACTTATAAAATCTTCCTTCAGATCCTGGGCTACGAGAAAAGATATCATCTTATCATCCTAATAATCATGATGAAATAAGAAGATATTATTTACAAAAAGGCCCTTGTCAACCTATTTTCAAAAACCATGAGTACCCTCTAATAGATTTTTCTAGAAAGTCTCGTTGATTTACATCCGAATGGTATGTATATAGAAAGTTGTTGTAATATAGTATAGACAAGGATGCAGTATTTTGTGTATATTGCTACCTATTTGGGCAAGATGTTGGTAAGCAAGTGATCGGTGCAAAACTGCAAGTGCACAGTATCGTAGTTTTATAGTAAAGTGATGAGAAGCGTATCGTCCTCAGGGATTGGTAACTTACTTTTGACAATTACCAAAATTATGCTAATCTCGATTTTATCTAGAGAAGTCACTAAGATTTTTGTAATTGGAATTTAAAATAAAATCAATTTAAAGAAAATATGCAGAGAAAAAAAAATGTCGTTCGAAGATCAAATTAATGGGAAGAAAACTTCTAGGAAATCGATTTCACCTAATTCCTCACTATGCTTTACTCATCTAGCTAATTGAATTTAATTCTCTCTGTTTGTTAGCAATCTCCAAAAAACATCTAAAAGCCTCTTTCGACAGTCAATTGGAAACATTCTTGTTCATCAATTTACACAAGAGTATGCAATTTAATAAAGCAAGAAAGCATTAAGACCAATGATTTTAATACTACACAGGTTCATACAAGTCTTTTGATCTCTATATTTACCTATGCCGAAATATTCAAGATCTATCCTATAATTCCCTCTTTCGATAGCAAATCACAAGATCAAAATCATCTAATTAATGGCCGGTTAATTAGAAGCAAGAAGCTCATAATAAATCAGACAAACATGAAGAGAATTAATTCAAATTAACATGGAAAAGCAAGCATAGTTCAAAATTAGATTACATCGTTTTCCTAAAATAAAGAAAATTTAGTTCATGCTAAAAATTAAACTCAACAGAAACGAATTCACCATAATATTTCTGAGAAGATTTGAAGGAAAAAATGAACACAAAAATCTGCTTCAGCCTCCCCTTTCTTTCTGCGTCAGCTTCAGCTTCCTTTTCTGCTTCAGCCTCTCCTTTCTTTCTGCGTCAGCTTTTTTTTTCTTTCAGTTTCGACGCCCACACTTTCTGCTTCAGCCCTCTTTTTTTTTTTTTTTTTTTTTTTTTTTTTTTTTTCAGCTTTTCTTTTTTGTTTCGGCCCTCTTTTTTTTTCTGCTTCAGCACCCCACTTTTTTCTGTTTCAGCCCTCTCTTTTTTCCAAACGTGTTGCCCTTTTTCAGCCCAACACATTCCTCTCTTCAGCCCAAAAACCTTGCTCTTTTCAGCCCAATATTCTCTCTAGCTGCTTCACGTCTCTTATTTGGTTAAATCTTCATTTCCTTCAAATCTGCAATAAAATTTAAATAACAATAATGAAGTCTAAAATCAACAAAAATAAATAAAATTAGACTAAAGTTTAAAGTTGAGAAGTGTTAAATTATGCCAAATTATGCAAGTCATCAAACACCCCCAAACTTAGAACTTTTTTTGTCCTCAAACAAAAAGAAAATAAAATAAAAGACAACTATAGACACTATCAGCTAGACCCCATAGAGAAATATCATCACTCACCAAGCCATGATCTGAATTTAGATTTCATCACTAGTAACTTACTCTTTTAACATCAAAGATAGCAGGAAAATCAATCAAAAATTTAGCAATTTGTCAAGCAAGAGTTAAGCATTTACTTCAACCTAAAGCTAAGTCCTTGAGTGTGTGTGTGAAATAGTCAATTTAACTCCAAACCACCAGCAAATTCAGATAAAAGTAGAACAACTGAAATCAGAAGAATTCTCTCAAAACTTAACCCCATAAGTCCAATTTTCAGAAATCCTCTCCACTAATGTAATCAAACACCAAAATCAGAGATCAAAACGTCTTTAATCAAGGTTGTAATGACAGGCCACAGGGTGAGGGCTAAGAAAGAAATGGATATGGAAAATCAAAGCAAACTGGGAAAATACTTGGTAGAAAGAACAATAAAAAAAGATATCCACAGGATTCACACCATAGCTCTTTCTCGACAATATGCTTATACTGATGACAATATTGTTGCTACACTCAATAAGTGGAGTGCTTTTTTTTTTTTTTTTTTTTTTTGTTCAGCCACCTTGATACTCATAGCCTTTTCTGATTTTCAACCACTTTAACCCTTTTTCGATTCTTGCCTTTCACTTTCTTTTCTTTTCACACTTTGATCAAATAGAGCAAACATAATGTGGATAATTTAATTTGAACTAACTTTCTCTTTAAATGCAAATTTCCACCAAAGTATTTTCTCAAAATGTAAGGTAAATTCATGGTTTTTCAGGCTTAGAATGGGAATGGTTTATGTAGTTAAAAGAACAAATAAAGGCTTATGTAAAATAAGGCTCAAGGGGGTTGACTATGGGAATACACCATGCAATGATGGCGTGATAATCAGGACAGCTGGGAAAGCTTTTTGGTTGTGACAAAAATTTGCCTAGATCCTTTCTCTAATGTTTGGTATCAACTAGAATTTCGCCTCAAGGATCCATCAACGGATTCTAGAGCAAAGCAAGATTGAACTTTCCTGACCCAGTTAATTCAACTCCTTCTCTTCATAGGCAAAATGGAGTACAGAAAAATTGACTATGTGCTCAATTATTTTCAAGGACAAAGATTTAAATCAAAGTACCCACAAAACTCTGCCTAACATAATAGCAAATTTTGAAATTTTTTCTCAAAACCATCCTTAATCACAAATTTCAGAGTCATAGAGAATTCAATCATACACAAATACATGCTTGATAAGAGAATCCAACAACTCAAGACTATAGGAGTTTACACCCCCAAACCCAAACCAAACAATGTCCTCATTGTAATTCAAAAGTGAGACAGATTGAAGAAATGAAAGGAACTTCCCTGGTTTTATGGTGAATCCGCATTAGTTTGTAATTTTCAGCTCTTTATTCCTGCAAAATAGACCAGCATCAAAATCCAAATTATTCAAATAAATAATAAAAAATAAAAATAAAAGAATAAAAGAAAGTTTTATGGGTTGCCTCCCATAAGCGCTTGTTTTATAGTCTACAGTTAGACTTTTCAATCTTCATCAATTCGGATCTCCAAGAGGAATAAATGCACATTTCCTCTCCACTTGTTCTCCATAATAGTGCTTCAATCTCTTACCGTTAACTCTGAATATATTCCCTACCTTGTCCTTCAAATCTATTGCTCCAAAAGGGGAAACTTTGTCAATTGTATAAGGACCTGTCCATCTTGATCTTAACTTACCCGGGAAGAGTTTTAGTTGTGAATTGAAGAGTAAAACCTGCTGTCCTGGAGCAAACTCACACCTAAGAATCTGTTTGTCATGCCACTTCTTTGTCCGTTCTTTCTAGATCTTTGCATTTTCATAAGCATCGTTCCGGAACTCATCCATCTCATTCAATTGAAGAAGTCGCTTTTCCCCTGCTGCCTTCAAATCAAGATTAAACTTCTTTACAGCCCAATAAGCTTTATGCTCCAACTCAACAAGGAGATGACATGCTTTTCCAAACACTAATCGATAAGGAGACATCCCAATAGGTGTTTTAAAAGCTGTACGGTACGCCCACAAAGCATCACCAAGCTTCTTTGCCCAATCCTTTCTATTGGTGTTGACCGTCTTCTCAAGGATATTCTTGATTTCTCGATTTGAAATTTCAGCTTGCCCATTAGTTTGAGGATGGTAGGCAAGTGCTATCTTGTGTTTCACACCATATTTAGAAAGAAGGTTGTCGAACAACTTGTTGCAAAAGTGGGTCCCTTCATCACTAATAATAGCTCGTGGAGTGCCAAATCTTGTGAATATGTTCTTATGCAGAAATTTGAGCACTACCTTTGCATCGTTTGTTGTTGCAGCAATTGCCTCCACCCATTTTGACACATAATCAACTGCCAACAAGATATAAACAAAGCCAAAAGAAGGAGGAAAAGGACCCATAAAATCAATTCCCCAAACATCAAATAGCTCAACCTCTAAGATATTTTTCAATGGTAGCTCCTGACGCCTTGAAATATTTCCCATACGTTGGTACCGATCACAAGTTTTCACCAAAGTATAACTATCACGAAAAATAGAAGGCCAAAAGAAACCACTTTGAAGTACCTTAGCCGCTGTTCGTGTTACTCCAAAATGTCCTCCATATGATCAGGAATGGCAATGATGGAGAATGGCTTGCATCTCCTCTTCTGGCACACATCTTTGGATGATTTGATCAGGGCATCTTTTGAAAAGCAAAGGCTCGTCCCAAAGATAATATTTTACATGATGCAAAAACTTCTTACGTTGGTGGCAAGTAAGATCTGGTGGCAATACCTTACAAGCTAGGAAGTTTACAATATCAGCATACCAAGGAAGCTTGATCTCACATGCAAACAACTGCTCATCAGGGAATGCTTCTTGGATCACTAAATCTGGTCTTACTTCCTCTTGCTCCAACCGAGAGAGATGGTCAGCAACTAAATTTTCACTTCCTTTCTTATCCCGCACCTCCAAATCAAATTCTTGAAGAAGAAGGATCCAACGAATCAGCCTAGGCTTAGCATCCTTCTTGCCAAACAAATAACGAAGTGCTGCATGATCAGTGAACACTATCACCTTTGTACAAATGAGGTAAGACCGAAATTTGTCACAAGCAAACACCACAGCAAGCATCTTCTTCTCAGTTGTTGTATAATTCAATTAAGCTTCATTCAATGTCCGGCTTGCATAGTATATGGCCCTAAACAGTTTGTCTCGCTTTTGTCCTAACACTGCTCCAATTGCAAAGTCACTTGCATCACACATGACTTCAAAAGGTTGACTCCAATCAGGTACAGTTATGACTGGTGCTGAAATTAGTTTCTCCTTGATTGCATTAAAGGCCTGCAAACAAACATCATCAAAGTCAAATGCATAATTTTTTTCAAGAAGATTACATAAAGGTTTAGAGAGTTTAGAAAAATCCTTTATAAATCTTCTATAAAATCCCACATGTCCCAAAAAGCTTCTGATTCCCTTCACATTCTTTGGAGGTGGTAGTTTTTCTATGGTTGCAATTTTAGCTCGATCAACCTCAATTCCTTTAGATGACACTCTATGGCCAAGCACGATCCCTTCTTGAACCATGAAATGACACTTCTCCCAATTTAGGACAAGATTTTTATCTTCACATCTCTGCAAAACAAGAGCTAAATTATGCAAACAATGATCAAAAGATGTACCAAAAACCGAAAAGTCATCCATGAAAATTTCCATTATATCTTCCACCATATCAAAACAGATAGCCATCATGCAACGTTGAAATGTTGCTGGGGCATTGCACAATCCAAAGGGCATCCTTCTAAAAGCAAATGTTCCGTAGGGGCATGTGAATGTAGTTTTCTCCTGATCTTCGGGGGCTATGGCAATCTGGTTATACCCTGAATAACCATCTAAGAAGCAATAGTAGGAATATCCGGCCAATCGATCCAACATTTGATCAATGAAGGGAAGTGGAAAATGATCCTTCCTTGTTGCTTTGTTCAACTTGCGGTAATCCATACATACACGCCAACCCGTGACTGTTCTTGTAGGAATAAACTCATTGTTGTCATTTTTCACCACCGTCATTCCACCCTTTTTTGGTACAACCTGCACTGGACTTACCCATGAGCTGTCTGAAATAGCATAAATAATTCTAGCATTGAGGAGCTTCAAAATTTCAGCTCTCACAACTTCCTTCATTGCTGGATTTAATCTTCTTTGGTGCTCAATTGATGGTTTGTAAAGTTCCTCCATTAAAATCTTGTGCATGCAAATGGAAGGACTTATACCTTTTATGTCAGAGATAGTCCATCCCAAGGCTGTTCTATGCTCTCTTAACACACGCAGCAGCAAAGTCGCCCCCTAACTACAAGTCCCGGTTCAAAATGGCATGGAATTTCATGAAATGATATAAATAAATAAAACGGCTTGGTATCGCTTGCACTCCCTCCATTGTATCACTTCGGCATTCAAAGATCCTGCTCCAGCCGAAAGAATATTCAATGAGTTTGATCTTATGAGGATATCCATTTCCAGTCATAAATAAGTCAATCATCCGATGCTCTCATGGACCTTAATTTTTCTTCTTGTCCTCGATTGCTTTATGTAGATAATGAGAAAAGAGGTAAAACAATGTTAAGAAACGCAATGCTTTATACAAGGTATCTTGAGACAATAATTTCTCATAATTTATTTTAGAATTAAATTAGGATAAAAGACAACTAAGTAAGATGCTCGTCAAGATGCAATTCCCTTTTCTATCCCAAAAAAAAAAAAAATTTAAAAAAAATCTAGAGAATATAAAAAATCAAATAGAGGTAAGATTTATTTGTTTGCTTTTTTTTTTTTTTTTTTTTTTTTTTTTTTTTTTTTTAAAGATAGGTAAAAAATGGGGATGGAGAGTTGAGGTTTGAACCAAAGAAATAAAATACCACAAAAGGAGTAATTCTATAATAATACTCTAGAAATATATAATATCATACTTCCTTTTTTCACATAATAGTATGTTCTGTTAATTAAATTTATAGGGAGATCGAACACTATTCTTATTGTGAGAGAAGGGAGTACAACATTATTGTGCTCTTGAGATATTATATAATTTTCTCTAAAAAAGATGTTATTACTAATAGACTATCACTTAAACCCAAAATGGTAAGTCAAATGAAGAAATTTACACATAACCAACATAAAAAGAATTATCAAGAATAATTTTCCATCCTATTTTCTTGTAATTTAATGCAGCAATTGGTCCAAAATAATTGAATGTAAAAAGTTTGATGAATTAAAAAAAGTAGTTCAAAATAATCCCCTCCCATTTTTTACAACTATTGAAGAAAGGAAATTTGAAAATGTCAGACTCTTGAGTTTTACATAATCCCTCACTTTTCCTAAAAAAAAAAATCTCTCACATCTCGTAATTTCGTGATCCTTGTAATATTTTGGTCAATTTAAAATATGGTTTTTTTTTTGCCTTGGGGGGGGGGGGGGGGGGGTTTCTATGGACAAAATTATATTCAAAATTTTATGCACCATTGAATTTCTTTGAAACGTTAATACTCCCTTTCCATCAACTTTAATTTAGTTTAAATTATAGAAAGTAATTTTTTCGAACATTATTTCATCTTCCTTGTCTAATTTTATATTATTATTATTATTATGACAAAATTTAAGTATACGATTCTAATCCATGATGATTGCTTTTATTATAAGACTAATTAAGATACTAATTTTTCGTTTAAGCAGGGTTTGAACTCTATATTTCTTGTTGGGTTAAGATAGCTTGACCTCAGTTAATCAATTCAATTACCCAAGTTGATTAGTTAGGTTCAATTGCATGCAAATCGTGAATGCACCAAAAATACTAAGTGCAGCGGAAAATAAATTAGACACGGTGATTTGTTGACAAATAGGGAAAACTTCACAAGGCAAAAATCCCACTGGGTGATTTTAAGTTCACCACTCCCAAGAATCCACTAATCAACAATTAAGCGGTTACAAGTATAAGAAATATTACCAACTACCCTAGCCTATCCCGAAATACCAACCTATAGTTGAACCTTTACTCCAATACCTAATTAGACTTGATCTTGTAGTAGCCTTCTTTCCTTTAATGCACAAACCTCCAATTTGTGACTAACCCTTTGCACGAATCCTAGTACGTGACTAACTCCAGTAACTTGAACAGATGTTGTTGGCTGCAAAGTTCTTCACTTCATCAACAATGAAGATTAAGAAGCACTTGGTTACAAAGCTATATGGCGTATAAACGCAATAGCTTCACACAAAGAAAATAAGTCTCTTGGTCTCTGTATCCGTGTGTGATGGCTCTTAAAATAAGTCTTATATATGCCTAGGGTTGTGAGAAAAGAAACCCTAAACAAATACACATGACTGTGCCAAATTTCAGATCTAGAAATTCTAAAATCGTAATTCTTGATAGATCGAGCTGATGTCGAGCTATCTATTGAGCTTCACATTAAGTCTTGATAGCAGGCATCTATCGAGCTAACTGTCGAGACTTAATGAACAACTTTTCTTTACTTGTTTTTTGGACCAATCTTCATGACTTTAATACTTAACTTGAACAATATGTTTCTTGAAGTACTAAACCCATCTTAGATCTACCCAATCACGAGTAAAGTGCATTTTGTCAAAGGATTAGCTAATTACAATAAATTATGACCCTAACAATCTCCCCTTTTGGCAATCCGTGACAAAACCACAAAAAGCAATTATGAGAGAAGTCTAACACAACTATCCCATAATTTACAAAAGTACATAAGTCTAACCCTACTACAAACACTTGAAAAACTTTGCAAAAAGAAAGATCATGGCTAGGTAGAATTGCAACCTGTCTTAACTGAAACACTTAAACAAGATTCATCAAGGCATCAAGTGTGAAACATAGACAAGTTTTATACAAGAAGAAACATGTGCATAAAGATAGAAAAGAAATAACACATGAGAGACAAAGGTGAAGAAAACATACATCAAAACATATATATATCAAAGAATATAATGTATGTAATAAAAGCGGTCACAAGACCATGGTAAATGTAATGAGAAATACATCAAAACCTCACTACATCCCTCAAAAACACTCGCCCCCTATCTAGCATGTCCTATGCTAGCTCTCCCCCTAACACCTAGACTACTCTCATCTACTCCCCCTTTTTGTCACGAGTGACAAAGGGTGTATCATTGAGAGGTAGTTAACTCATCATCATACTCAAAACTAGAAGCATCACCACCATCATCATCTCCACCATCTAAAGAAGAAGACTCCTCAGCATGCTCAAGTGAAGGTAAGGGCGTAAAACCACCAAAGGGAGACTGGCGGCGAGCGATGCGATCGATTCTGGTGTTCATCTGACACATCTCATTGGATAGATGATCCAAACGATTAACAAAATTTGCACACATGTGTTGAAGCTGCTGCATGATGTCAACAAGGGAGACAGCTACTTGAGAGGAGGAAGAAGGTCGAAAGGAAGGGGCTGCAGGGTTAGTAGGGGCTGCATTCGAAGGCTCCACATGTGGTCGCTTTGCAGCAAGTTGTGTTGCACTCCTCTGAATAGACTCCTTGCTAATAGCACCAATGACATAAAAGTGAGGAGAGGGGGGAATAGTGGCGTGCAAGTGTGTGAGGATGCGCGTGATAGCCGAAGGAAAGATGAGCTTATCACATGTAGCCATGTCACGATAGCAATCTATAACAAATTCTATCACGTGTGATGAAAAGTCTATAGAAAGACCTTCCATGAGAGAAAGAAGGAAACGAGCACGAAACTCGGTGATAGTGTTATAGTGAGACCGTGGAGTGAGTACAAAGGTCATCACCATATTAAGGATCCATGGACCCTTAGTGAACTCAGTTGTGGAGAAATTAAGGGTACCTCCCCACAACATGGCCTTCTCACAAAAGAGTGAGGCCAACTTGTCTTTAGAGATGGAAGAGAGACAACGATGACTAGGGTAATTTAGACGATCCACCCTAGGAACTTGTAGCACCTTGGAAATGAAGTCCGGGGTGACTACGATACGTGTACCATGAAATACCGTAGAGGTATCGATGACGTGCATATTGGAGTAAAACTATTGTATGAACACGTTGGGACACCTCAAGGGTTTCCCACAAAGAGAAGCCCATCCCTGAGAGCTAATAGCACCGGGTAGAGGAGTGTTTGGGAAATCAGACAGAATGACCTGGCGTTCCAAATGAATCACCCAGCCAGAGAAGTTCTCAAAGAAGTCACTATGTGGCTTCTCATCACGGAACCAAATAGAATCAAGGGGGAAAAAAGAAGAAGAAGAACCACGACGAATCAAATTTTTAGAAGGAACAAACTTTTTGGGTGTCATGATAAGAAGACTAAACAAGAGAGAGAGAGAGAGAGAGAGAGAGAGAGAGAGAGAGAGAGAAGAAAGAGAGAAAGAAAGAAACAGAGTCACAATAGAAACTTTAAGGCACAGGAAAGAAGGAAAAAAAGTGCAATGCATGAACATGTTACGTGCAAAACAAAATGCATCATGGGCAAAAACCCAATCCAAGCTAACAGCACTCATAAGCAAGGTTGTCAAAATCGAGATCTTACATAGGATCGTTGAAGGTAGGTGGGATCGTAGATCGTAGGATCGGATCGTGAATCGTAAGATCCTACATATTTTCAGATTTAAAGCAAAAAACGCTTTGATAATGAGTTTGTATGTTGAATAATCACGTAAATTATAAATTCATCTATAAAAAAACTAAGATTTACATCATATGATTTAATTTGCATGTCATACATCGCTAAGTCTATACTACCGAAACAAATATATTTAAGTTTTGACCCAATGTATCTAAAAAGTTCAATAAATGTTTAATTAGCAGCCAAATACCAAAATATTTATCAGAACATATGGAAAATATTTTCCAAGTTCTAAGTTCCAAGTTTGAAATCCAAAATAAGTTAGCAAATGGAAACTAGCTAACAACAATATGAAATCCAAAAGTAAGATGAATATTAAGGTGAAGTGAATATTTAATTATTCTCATTCTAAGGTTCTTATAACCAATGTCCTAAATTCCTAATCATCATCATCCATTTCATCATCTATGTAGACATTATATATTTGTATACTAGAGTTGCAAAAGACATCAAGATACCATTTCACACTCAACTATTCAAGTTATACCACTCAACAACAATTAAAGAGCATGCTCAAAAAAATCAATCAATCAATATACAAATACAAGCATAGCTGATAAAATCATATATAAAAAAAAATATTTTAGTAATATTAGAACAAAAATTAGTATATTGATCAAACAAATTTAACAACATTATAGCTTAAAAGGCAACAAAGCCAACATCAAATTCTTCATTTAGAAATGATGAAGCATTCCTTCATTTTGATTACAAGTGAACTAGAAACTAGAAAACATTTGCTTAGGTTAACATAATTTTTAAAAAATAAAATAAAAAGTCATACCATCACAACATGAAAAAAAAAAAAAAAAAAAAAAAAAAAAAAAAAAAAAAACCAAAAATTTATGTTTTCGGTAGGATCGGTAGGATCCCATACGATCCTACCATTTTTACGATTTTAGTGCAATCCTAAAAGTTTTGGTGAGTTGGGATTGTAAAATCGTGCGATCCTACGATCTAGATCGCGATTTTGACAACCATGCTCACTAGATATAATCAGTCACACAATCCTAGAATGCATGAAACAGAGTTATAATGAACTTAGAATGCAATGCATGATCATGTGAGATCAAATTAACAAAACCCAACCCAAAAATTTGACAAAATCACAAAAACCCCCAAAAATTCCCAAAACTAAAACCTAGGTCACAAAATGCATAAAATGCATGAAGAAAAGGGAAAAAGAAGAGATTAAGAAGACTTACCACGAGAGGGAGTCTTGGATTAGGCCAAAAAGATGATGGGAGGAGTGATTTTGACGAAAAGAATGTTTTTAGGTCAAGAGATAGGAGAGAGAGATCGAGATATTTGAAATGGTTCAAAACCGGGTCGAACCTTAGAATATATATAGAAAACACAACTCGATAGATCGAGGAGGTATCGAGCTTCTATTGAGAACATAGCTCGATAGATTGAGGAGGCATCGACGGCAATAAATCTCAATAGATCAAGAAAGGTATCGAGAAGCTATCAAACAAATAGAGACCACAAAAATTTGGCTTGATGGATTGGGCTATCTATCGAGAGGTATCGAGAGAAATCCAGAAATCTTGATAGAAGAGGCTTGTATCGAGGAGCTGTCGAGAAGGTATCGAGGAAGTATTGAGCTATCTATTAAGAGCCCTGAAAAGAGGATTTCAAGGAGGAGAAACAACATAAGATGAATGCAATCAAGATAACCATCAAAGTAAGTATTCAAAGAGCATGTTAAACATAAAAACACAACCTCAACTCTAGATGCAAAGCATTCCTAGATCAAAACACACTAAACAAGTCTAACCAAATTTTATTTAAAAAACAAGTTTAGACAGTTTAAAGAGCATATACTACCACATGTATTCCTTGTGATGGCCAAATCACATTGTACCTGTACAACAGTATCAAAAGTAGCAAAGAGTATGCGTGTTGCGTGTTAAACTTTTTCAAGAGAGCATAAGTACATCATTATGGGAAAAGTAATGATATAGGATGATCAAATACATTCACACACAATCATAACTATTTGATAGGGACTATCACCATTGAGATATATCATATAACTCTCACATCTCCTAGAAACACGCTTGCAACCATATTAAAAGCATTTTGATTCTTTTTTTTTTTTTTCATGTTCTTTGTCTATTTTTCTTTTAAGCATATCATGCATGGGCATATAAGAGAGAAAAGAAAGTACCCAATTATGTAAGCTTGAACATCCTAATATTGTTGTGCAAGTGCTACACCTTACCAAGCACGACTTTTTTGGATTGCACACAGATGTTTTATAATTGATGAGTTTTAGTGGTGAGATAATTATTTTTTCCTTTCTCTTAGGATTTTCTAGTCATTCCCTTCAAAAAAAGTGATTTAAGATATAAAAGATAAAAGATCAACAAAATCATGCAAATCACACAAAAGAGTCACAAAGCTCACATTACTTAGTTATGCATGAAGATGCTCATCTAAGATACAAGAGATACAAAGTTAAGAAACCTTGTTTCAATGGCCATCCAAGGTATACAAGTACCAATATACACAAACACACACTATTTTTGTATTTTTCTGATTTTTCCATTTTTTTATTGGGAAAAAAAAAACTTAAAACAAAGCAAAAACAAACAAATAAAACATTAAAACTAGACTGACTCAAACCACACCACAAACCATGCAAGAGATCAGAAAAGGGGAGAAATCACTTAGAATCTTTTTTCCTTCTAGACGGAAGACCTAGATGGAGATCTTTTCTTTTGCATGAACTTTTCTCTAGATGGATAAGGAGGAGAGTTGAAACCATTAAAGTTCGAAAGAAGCATGACCTCCTTAAGAAGTTCTCTGAGAGGGGCTATAGAGAGTTGGAGTTGATTTTGGTTCCCCAGAGATGACACATTATTGCTTTGTTGAGTGGCTAATCACTTATAGCAATTTGGATGAGTGTGCCCAGATGCTCTATAGTAGTGACAAAAGTGAGGCTTCTTTGGTTAAGACTTCTTATTGGTGGAGCGATGATTATTCTGCGTGGCCTCTTTCTTACCAACCTTAGGTGGTGCTTCTAGAATGGATTTTCCCTTATCATTCTTATCCTCACTCACACTTTCAGGTTTAGGATCAGTTACCTCAGAGTTATCAAAGTTATCATTATTAGCAGGTGGAACAAAAATAACTCTATTTAAAGCATTAGAAGAGGTACTACAAGAGGAGAGAGAGTGATCATACTCGAGACCTATTCTATCAGATGCAGATTTCTAAACATTCAGCATTTCATCCAGTTTGGCACTTGAAGTCCTTTCAAGTTGTGCTCTAACCTGAAATAGTTCAGCATCCTGTTTCTTGGCCTTTTCAACAAGGAAGTTGTTCTCAAACCTCAGTGCTCTAATGGTCTGATTAGCTTCATCAACCTTGGTGGAGAGTTCCTCACTTTCTAACTCCACTTCGCTGAGCTTTCTCGTGGCCAACCTGTAGAGCTTCTCATGCTTCTTAGAGACCTTGTACAGCTTAGCGTAAGCAGTGTGGATGTCATCTTGATCATCCATCTTCTCAAACTTTGATTCCATCAGCCCTTCTTCCTCATCAACTATGTCTACTACTTCCTCTGTAGACTCAACAGTACAACACTTACTATCCCTTCTTGGTCACTTTCATCGGAATTTGCTTCTGGTTCTAAATCACTTAAGGTGGCAGCTAAGGCTTTGCTTTTGCCAATGGCTTTTAAATATGTAGGACACTCTTGCTTCATGTGTCCAAATCCATGACATCCATAGCACTTTGGTCCAACAGGAACACTGTTGCTTTAACTAGCATCCTTGGATTCTCTCTTACCTTGTCTTGAGACTTAAATTGAGAGAAAGCGGATTGTTTGCGATCCTTATCACTAGGTTTGACATTCGCATTTTTGATGAACTTCTTGAATTGTTTGGTGATATAAGATTTCAACTTGGTATCCTCATCATCAGACGACTCATCATTGTCATCATTCCTGGTCTTCAAGGCCATGTTCTTGCCTTTACCACCCTTGCCATTGTCATCATTCCTGGTCTTCAAGGCCATGTTCTTGCCTTTACCACCCTTGCCAACTCTTGCTAACCCTAGTTCATAGGTTTGCAAGTTCCCAATCAGTTTTGTCAAAGGAATAAAGTAAAGATCTTTTGATTCTTCAATGGTAGTGATCTTGGCATGGAATCTCTTTGGAAGAGATCTGAGGATCTTCCTAACAATCTTGGGCTCCGGAATCTATTCTCCAAGATTGAAGGCCGAATTCACTATGTCCTTGAGCTTGGAATAGAATTCATCAAATGACTCGTCTTCATCCATCCTTATTTCCTCAAAACTAGTAGTGAGCCTTTGGAGCTTAGATTTTTTAACAGCTTTAATGCCCTCATAGGGGTTCTGAAGAATAGTCCAAGCTTCCTTGGCATTGTCGGTGGAAGAGGTCTTCTTGAATTCTTTATTTGTCAGAGCACTAAACAGAGCATTCAGTGCTCTACTGTTAAAGTTGGCCGCTTTGATCTTGGCACCATCTCACATTGCGGGTGGCTCTTCAAGTTTCTTCCAACCTACTTCAACTACCAGCCATACTTTCTCATCTAAGGACTACAAAAAGGCTCTCATGCATACTTTCCAGTATGCATAGTTAGTAAAATCAAATAAAGGAGGAATAATCAATGATTGCCCACGATCCATGACAATAGGGGTCAATGGGTCACACAACAAAGATTAAAACCTAATCAGAGTGTGTCAGCTCTGATACCCGGATTAAGATAGCTTGACCTCGGTTAATTAATTCAATTACCCAAGTTGATTAATTAGGTTCAATTGCATGCAAATCGTAAAGGCACCAACAAATCATCAAAAATACTAAGTGCAATGGAAAATAAATTAGACACGGTGATTTTTTGACAAATGAAGAAAACCTCGTGAAGCAAAAACCCCATCAGGTGATTTTAAGGCCACTACTCCCAAGAATTCACTAATCAAAAATCAAGCGGTTACAAGTATAAGGAATCTTACCAACTACCCTAGCTTATCCTGAAATACCAACCTACTGTTGAACCTTTGCTCCAATGACCAATTGGACTTGATTTTGTAGTAGCCTTCTTTCCTTTGATGCACAAACCTACAATTTGTGACTAACCCTTTGCACGGATCCCAGTACGTGACTAACTCCAACAACTTGAACAAATGTTGTTGGCTGCAAAGTTCTTCACTTCATCAACAATGAAGATCAGGAAGCATTTGGTTACAAAACCCTATGGCGTACAAACGCAGTAGCTTCACACAAATAAAATAAGTCTCTTTATCCGTGTGTGACGGCTCTTAAAATAAGCCTTATATATGTCTAAGGTTGTAAGGAAAGAAACCCTAAAACAAATACTCAAGACTGTGCCCAATTTCAGATCTGAAAATTCTAAAATCGTAATTCTCGATAGATCGAGCTGCTATCAAGCTATCTATCAAGCTTTACATTAAGTCTCAATAGCAAGCATCTATTGAGTTATCTGTTGAGACTTAATGAACATTTTTTCTTCACTTGTTTCTTGGACCAATCTTCATGACTATAATACTTGACTTGAACAACATGTTTCTTGAAACACTAAACCTATTTTAGATCAACCCAATTACAAGTAAAGTACATTTTGTCAAAGGATTAGCCAATTACAAATAATTATGACCCTAACATCTATTGTTTGACAACAAGAGATTTTACTAGTTGTACTAACTAGAATTCACTTTAGAACACAATTTTTATTTTTATTTTTTTAGAAAATAGAAGACAAAAGTTAATATAGAAAGTTAGAAACTAATAGTGAAAATTTATACATACGCATAACAAAACCTTTTGAGATACATACGATTTGGTTTGAGGAAGCAATAGACCTTCCTTTCAAGAAAAACTCTGAGGTTGGATTTTATTGTTGTTGCCGCCAGCAAACTCCTAGTTGATGTACTGAAAGAATATACAAGCAATACAATTCACTTTTCTATCTCCAAAATAAAATTATACTATATTTCATTAAATATGATTATCAAAAAAATATATTGAAATTTCTACAGAGGAATTACCTAAAAAGGTGATGGAGGGAGTTGTATTGTCATGTGATTGTTATAATTTTTTTTGATAGAGAGGATAGAATTCTGCATTTGACATTCGCCTCATGATATTTGCTCTTTTATCATTAGGCCAAAACAACAATTGGTTTTTAATGTAGGTGGAGTAATCTAAATTTTTTATTCGACAAGAGACTTTACCAGTTAAACTAATTTAAACTCACATATTTTATTTTTGATAATTAATTGAAATCCACATGTGATTGTTATAATTCATTCACTTCATTAGAGGGAGTAGCATTGTCCTTGGTTATTATAATTCAAATAAATAAATCAAAAGAAGGGATCATTACATTTACAAATAAATCAAACCAAAATCTCTTCTCAAATTTGACGACCAGGGCCGGCAACTCTTAACACCGTATTGTCAATCTTGTAAGTTGTAACTTAGATATGACTTATTTGCCTTCCTAAGCATACTCTATAAAAAGGACAATAGGTGCATGAACAAAGCTATCTATGGCCTTAATGCACAGAATACTTTTGCCACTGATCTTACTGTGGGCAGTGGAAGCAGAGTTTGTCAAACCGCAAGCCTTTGAAAGGCTGTGACGATCATTGTGGCAATGTCAGTATTCCATACCCCTTCGGCACAAGGAAAGAATGTTGCTTGAATGAAGATTTCCTCATCACTTGCAATGACAACTACTACAACCCACCCTTGGCCCTTTTGACTCAAAATAACATGATAAATGTGACAGACATTTGGCTTTCAGGTGAAATGCGCGTCTATGCGTATGTAGCCGAGGATTGCTACAACGAAGTTGGTGAAAGTACATCAAGAATGCAGCCTGGGTTCAAATTGAGAAAATTCCCCATCTCCAATACCCTAAACAAGTTCACAACCATAGGTTGTGACACATCAATATATATATAAAAGCATAGATCTCATGCAAGAGTGCATGAGGTCCTGCCAAGTAAGGCTCTAATTTTGCATTTAGCCTTTTTTTACCTCTTTCATTAAGTCTTTTTACTGTTACCCAAAATTCACATTAACTTATTTTACTGTTATCTCATTAATATCTCATTAATTGCTTAAGCTTACACCACATTTTTCTCTATTCTTCATATGTCTTTTAACATACCCACTGTTTTAGTATTTTTTTTAAAAAAAAAACAAAAACAAAAAATAAAATGAAATAAGTAGGACTAATAGTAATAACTATTCTAATAAGGTCATGGAGAAAGATAGAGAGACACAAAAATGTTGTGAATTGTTAAATAAAATGCACTATTTCACTATGGTAGGTGCTCAGAAAATAAAGGCCCAAGCCCACTTAGAATAGTGGTACCTTGTCTTTCAAATCAAGCCCAAACAATAGAATTTTTTTTTTAGAGTAAGAAAATACTTTAATTGCAATTTTAAGCTAAGTTCAAATCTAAGGCCAAAGAGCCCAAAGTAACAGAGAGGTGTAACACAAGTAGCGAACAAGAAAAAATGCTCTCCTCGGCCAGACCCTTTCTTATATATATCCTTTGTTCAAGTTCTACACTAGATAATGCACTATTCACTTTCTTGTTTTTCTATTTCTTAGAGAGAATGTCCATTCCCCATTTCTTGGAGACTCCCTTCCTTTTATATCCCCCTTCCTTGCATCCTAACCTTCCACCTGTATGCCTCCAGGCATTTCTAAGGATACTTGTCCCATCAAAACTCAACTGAAGGTGGTGGAAAGAGCTGCTAGCTGTGAAGTTACTGTTCAAAGGCCATTTCCTCATTAATGCAGCTAATAAGGTTGGTGCAAGGCATTCAATGCGGAGGAGGAAAGTGTTCCTTCCAAGAAACTTCCTCCTATTGTCCTTGCCTCCATCGCTACCCCTTCTCTTTATCCTGGAACATCACAAGATGTCAATTGTCTTGATTCTGTTTCCATCCTCGAGTGGATGAAATCCTCGGAGCACATTTATCTCTTCAGGCTTGGACTAAGCAAATTATTCCCTGGTCCAATCCTTCTCAGTCCTCGAACCCCCCACAACTATATATTACCAAAATAAAATACCTGAGACTAATAAAAACATTTGAAAGAGAGAGAAAGAGGAATTTGAAGGGTCACCACCTTCGTTATATTGGCCTCCTACCACTATCAAGACGTCGAAACCCTTATGGGTAATTTTTCTTTTCTTTTTTCTTTTTAAATTAGGGGCTTAAATATGATTTAGGTTTAGATAATTTGGTTGGATAGTTTTTGTTTTGGGTATATAAGTAGAGAGAATATTTGGTGCACAATATAAAGCCATATTCTACAATGATTTACTTTTAAATTATCTATAAGACACATACATACACATTTGCCCACACCATGTCTTAATGTCGCACTATCGATGAGTGAAAGATGGTCAGAGAGTTGGGCATACTTTCATTTCATGATATAAAATATGTGAACACAACACAAATTAGTTGATTTTCATGGTCCTGTTACTCTTTTGCATTTATTTTTGGTTTCATGATTTAAAAAATAATAATAATAATAATAATAATCTTACCTTAAGAAGGCTACAAATATGCAGTGAAGTTATTAAAATAATTTTTAATTTCTCAAAATGTATATGTTTCTTTACTCTAATTTAGTTTACTTTTTCTTTATAATATATGTACAACATTATCCAAAACTGTCTTATATAAAATATCACATAATTATCCGTGCATCACACGGGCAACTTACTAATCTGCTATAATAGACAGTGGTTATGAAGATAATGGGACTATTTACACAACCGGATGCATGTCTCTATGTGATAGAATCTCAGACGTTCAACCCGGGTCTTGCTATGGCATTGGTTGTTGTCAAACTGCTATTCCAAGAGGAGTAATGGATTTCGAAATCATATTCGGTTCCTATTACAACCACACATATGTGTGGGATTTCAATCCTTGCAGCTATGCTTTTGTAATAGTGGAAGACACTTATATATAATTTTTCTTTTCAAGATCTAACAGATTTTAGAAACCAAACTATGAAGACCCGATGGTGCTAAATTGGGCAACAGGCAATCAGAATTGCAGTGAAGCTAAAAAAGATCTAGAAAGCTATGCATGCAAGAAAAACAGCTACTGTCATGACTCCGACAATGGTCCAGGTTACAGGTGCAATTGTTCCATGGGATTCAAAGGCAATCCTTACCATCCAGATGGTTGCCAAGTTACTCATAGATACCATATTTTCTTATCATAAACCGTGATGGCTACAAGAATTTTTTTCAAATAGGTCATTAAGAAATTTAAATTTAATAAAAAAAATTGAATATATCGAGTCATAAAAAAATGCAAATATATGAAAGTTTAAAATTTCTATGAGTTTTCATATTTTTAAATCATTACATGATAGTTTATTATCAGTTTTTATTATTTATTATCAATGTAGCTAGGTGTGACCATTTTATTTTGTTAATTTTGTATAACATTTATTTAATTTTATGCAGTTGTCATTATTTTGATAAAAATATTTTAAACTAAAATGACAAAATGTAACCCACTGACACTATATTATTTATTAACCCACGCATCCATATTCATCCATACATAAATATTATACTAAGTGTCTACTTAACTAATTAAATATTTGAACAATTGCTAACTTTACTATTTTCTTTTTCTTCAATTACATACTAACATAAATAGTAAACTAAATGTTTAATTGTTGTTTAGTTTTTGGTTGTATTGATCTATGATCAGGGTGTGAAAGATTTCAGTCAATATATGCAAAAATATTTTTAAGCATAAAATAAACTAATAAAAATTATTTTTATATATATAATTTTTTTTTTTTTGGAAGTCAGGGGCTCATTTGAATCTTTGAACAACAAATGCCACCGCCATATACTACCATTTTAGGCTATGTTTGGTTCTATGTAAAATGTTTTCTGAGTGTAAAATATTTTCAATTGAAAATATTTTACAGAAAGGAAAATATTTTCAATTGTTTTTTTGTGTTTTGGAAAATTTGCTGGAAAAGTATTTTTAGTGTTTGGTATTGCATGTAAAAACCTATTTTCAAAAAACCAACAACCACAATCACCACCATAAACCCAGCCACCACCGGCCACTACAAACCCAGCCACCATCATCCACCACATAACCAATTAATTTGAAAAATCATAATCAAAATCAAAACCCATTAATCTCAAAATCAATATCAAAACCATCTACCAAAACCCATAATCCACCACCATTGAAACCGACAAACCACCATAGCCAACGATCCACCACCCCTAATCAACCACCATCAATGCTTAAACTCACCCCCAACCTACCACCACTGAAACCCATGAATCACCCCAACCACCAATCCTCCAAAACCCAAGCAAAAATGTTACTTTACAATCCAAAAAAAAAAAAATTAAGGCAGCGACAGCGTGGGTGGAAGAAGGATGGGTCTGATGAGTGAGCGAGAGGACGAAGGTGAAGTAGATGAGAAACTACCTTCACTGGCAGTGGGGCTTGCAGGCACGACAATAAGGCCATGGGTCGGGGACTGGGATGTGGTGAAATTGGGGTGGGTTTAGCTGGGTTCATCGGAGATGGGTTTGAGCACGACGAAGAAGCTGAGGCGGCGCGATCAGATCGACGATGGGTTTGAACAGCGTAATCAAATCGATGGGGCAGTGGGTCAGGGACTAGATCTGGGCTTCACCGGCGATAGCTCTCTCTGTCCTTTGGCTTGGGCTTGGCGTGAGTGATGAGAGTGAGTGAGGAGAGAAATTTTCTGAGGAGAGCGGAAATGGTTTGATGGTAAAATGAAAGTGTAAAA
The DNA here is from genome assembly GCA_019022515.1 of Quercus aquifolioides. Classification (NCBI taxonomy): domain Eukaryota; kingdom Viridiplantae; phylum Streptophyta; class Magnoliopsida; order Fagales; family Fagaceae; genus Quercus; species Quercus aquifolioides. The sequence continues at coordinate 36,251,519 of CM032332.1, forward strand.
TGATTTACGGGTGTGGGGTGGGTATTTTACAATCAACAGAAATGATTTTCCGTTTGACCAAATTTTTCATGCGCAACCAAACACACGACAGGGTGTAAATTGTTTTCCCGAATCCATTTTCAGCCAAAACAAACGCAGCCTTACTTGCAATGGATATTGTTTTCGTTACTAATGGGCTATTTTCTTTTAAACCACATTTCCAGATATTGATGAGTACAAAATTAACCCCAACTCCTGCATTGGGATTTGCACCAATTTTCCGGGTGGTTATTATTGTACTTGTCCACTAGGATATGAAAGCAATGGTAAAACCCACTGCATTGCCATACCAAATGGGTCTGAGAGGTTTACGTTGATTGTTAAGATTTCAATAGGTGAGAAAAATTTATCGATCACTATTCCTAGTTCCTAATCACATTATAATATGTTACATAAAATATGCATATTAATTTGATCATTTTGATGTGTGCGACATAAGTACAACAATCAAGCCTCCTAAAATTTTTGACTTGGTTATAAATGTTTGAGTAAATTATAACTTACCCACCTGTGATTTGACCGGAATTTAAATTGTCTACCTGTTGTTCGATATTTGACTCTTTACTCACCATAGATTTGACTGAAATTCAAGTTGTCTACGTGTGGTTTAAAATCCCATAATGCAAGTGTTTCGATGGATTCTTTTTTATCTTGTATTTTTGGAGAAGAGAGACATAAAAGTGGAGTAAAACTACATATTTAACTATAATTTTAACAGAGATGTATTACGGAACTCTATCTGAACTAACCTCAAGTGAGTAAAGTGTCAAATTTCAAATCACAGATAGGCAACTTAAATTTCGGTCAAACCACAGATGGGTAAGTCATAATTTGCCCTAAATGTTCAACAATTAGTTAGAGTTGACAACATGTTTTTTTTTTTTTTAAATATTATTCTATCCATGTCCTTTATTACGGCCTAAATTAACGTGTCATTTTTAACTATTCATACTAATAATGTTTTCGGTCTCTCTACAATTTTTTGTTTGTTCCCTTGATCACATGTTTTAACATTGTATATGATTCAAAATGACCTTGTAAGTGAAGCTTCAAGCACTGCATACATATGTAGGTAGGGCTGTCCACGACCTGCCCGGCCCGACCAAACCGCCCGAAACCCGATCAACTTCACCCGAAACCGCCGAATCAAAGTTTGCTCACGGTCAGACGCAGGTCGCCGGCGCAAGCACCTGAGACCATCGGTTCGAGTTGCGGGTTGGCTGTCTAAGAAACCGATGAACCCGACATGCCCGATGAGCTGTTTTTCCCTCGTCGAAATTCACAAACTCGACCAAAAACCGGTAAGTCCAAACCTTTAAGTCCGTCAGATAGGCAGATTTTGGCCAGATCCATCAAGATCTCGGCCCGATATTTATAGATATGGGGAAATATCGGCCAGATCTTGTTAGATTCGACCAGATCTGACGAGATCCGGCAATATTTCGGCCAAAATCCGGCCAGATTTTGCTCCACTCCGATGAACCCGAAACCGGTCGATATGGACCCGAAACCGATACGACCCGAACCGGCAAGCCCGAAACTAGAACCGGGTCGGTTGCGGGTTAAACTTTCCCCCACCCGATGCATTCGGGTCGAGTCCTGGTTGGGCACAAACTCGACCCGGCCCGACCCGTGGACAGCCCTATATGTAGGTGTGGGCGTTAGCCTCTTAGAGATACTTGGGGGCAGTTCTTGGTTACACTAGGAAATCGGCAAAAGAAAGTTTAGGAAGCTGAAAGAAAAGTTCTTTAGACAAAATGGTGGGTTTTTACTACAGCAGTAACTTTCCAGGCACAAAGGAACTATCGAAACAACTCGAATATTTACGGCAGAAGAACTCCAAAAGGCAACAAACCATTACCATGAAGATAGAATCCTAGGCCAAGGAGGCCAAGGAACCGTATACAAAGGAATTTTAATAAACAGACTAGTTGCCATTAAGAAGTCCAAAATAGTAAATAAGAGTCAAGTCGAACAATTTATCAATGAAGTGATAATTCTCTCCCAAGTGAACCATAGAAATGTGGTGAAATTTTTGGGATGTTCTCTCCCAAGTCCCTCTATTAGTTTATGAATCTATAATCAATGGTACCCTCTATGACCATATGCACAACAAAAGCCATGCTTCCTTGCTTTCATGGAAATTACGTTTGCAAATAGTAGCAGAAACAGCCAGTGCAATTTCTTATTTGCAATCTGCTGCTTCCACTCCAGCCATTCATAGAGATATCAAGAGTCCTAACATACTCTTAGACAATAATTACACAGCTAAGGTAGCTGATTTTGGAGCTTCAAGACTGGTTCCTTTGGATCACACTCAGATAACAACACTAGTGCGAGGGACGTTTGGTTTGTTGGATCCAGAATACTTTCGTTCAAGCCAGCTAACTGAAAAGAGTGATGTGTATAGTTTTGGTGTTCTCTTTGCAGAGTTACTAACCTGAAAGAAAGCACTTTCTTTTGAGAGGCCCGAAGAAGAGAGAAATTTAGCTATGCATTTTGTCTCATCAATGAATGAGAACCACTTGTTTGAAATTCTAGACCAACGAGTGGTGAATGAAGGAAATGTTGAGCAACTTAAAGAAGCTGCCATGTTAGCTAAGAGATGCTTAAGACTAAAGGGAGAGGAGAGGCCTTCAATGAAAGAAGTTGCAATTAATGGAAATAGAGGGCTTGAAAGCAAAGCAGAAACATCCTTGGCTTGAAGGCAATTTGGATTCAAAAGAGACTGAATACTTGTTTGGTGATGGTAGCGATTCTTTCCTTGATAGTTGCAATTATCAGTTTGTTACAACTTACGACGACATAGAGAATCGAGTCACAATATCAGAAACCTGATGATGGGCTATAATGTTGAGGTTCAGGTGCACCATACTGCAGCTAGCGATATAAGAAGGCAAAGTTCTTTTTTTTCAAGTACTTATTTTAAGTAATTCAATTAATGATCAATGAGATGCGCCTTTAATTACTTCATAATACATAAAAGTGTCTAATTTTTGCATAAATCGAGTAGCTTAAGAATAAAATAAAAAGGGTTTTTTTTTAGAAGAATAAAATAAAAAGGTTTAGTGCTTAGCCAGGACACGTCAATTAAAAAAAAAAATTAAAACGTTGTAATTATAAGGTTAGTAGTAATTTTATAATATATGTTCAACCAATTTTTGAATTTTACGAACCTCTAGGATTGTCATTTTTGCAATACTTTGGAATTTTTTTTTTCTTATATCTCAAACAAGCTTGGTATAATTTTCCATTCACTTATAATTTAAGTCATTCTTCCTCTATATTTTTATTTTTAAGTTGCAGTGTCTCAAATTGAATTTTATATATTAACTGATTATATACTAGTTGTAGGGCAGCTAGCATTTTTACCAATATAGTATAATATCAAGGGCATATTTGGTAGACTGTAATGGTTTAGTTATTCTTTAGTTTTGTTATGTTTTTATTACAAGGAATAGTCATTCCTTATGAATAGCTATTCTTCAAAATGAGAAATAATTATTCCTCTTTAAAATGTGGTATTAGTTATTCCTTAGTAAGTGCAATAATTTCAAAATTTAGGGTACGTTTGGTACGTTGTAATAGCTCCTGTAATGGAATAGTTATTCATGTGTAATATCAATTCGGTTATTTGGTTGCATCTTTATTACATGAATTAGTTATTACATTGGAATAACTATTCTTTAAATTGAAGAATAGTTATTCCTCTTTAAAATGAATGTAATAGTTATTCCTTAATGTATATAATAGGTTTTAAAATTAATATATTTCCAAAAATATAAAGTTTCCTTATACATCATCTTTTACAAGTTTTTCATATATAACAACCAAACTTATGAATAGTAATAGTTATTCCATTACAATATCTTCTATTCTCAGTAATAAAGATTACTATTTTTAATGTAATCTACATTCAGTGTACCAAACGTACCCTTAATATATTTCCAAATAAACAAATTTTCCATATACATCTAACAATTATAATAATAATAAATAACACATTTCTCTCTTAAATTTAAAAATAACAATTTTTAAGGAGATATAATTGTATAAGTAAGATATTTCCTGAAATAAATGTTAAGTTTCATTCTAATGTTATAACTCACAACCAAACTAATGAATATTTTTAGTTATTACATTACAATACACTTTATTACTAGTAATAAAGCTTACAATTCCTGTCGTAATCTCCATTCAGTGTACCAAACGTACCCCAAGTGTAAGGGGGCGGGCTTTAGTCCTTTTATCCAAATGATGAATAGATTAAGGCCCAAAGAGCCCAATACAATAAATTTGTAGAGAGTGGGCTAAAAAGTTAGGTTTCAACGAAATGACAACGACCCTAATGGGCTAAAGCAGATAAGAGAACGAGGAAAAACGATGAATAGACAAATGTGATGCATAGGAATTCTTCATCGGCCATGTCTGAAGAGAGTAGTTCTTCAATATTTCTCTCTTAGATTTGATTACAGTTGCTTTTCTTAATGCCATGGTGTTTTTTTTCTCTATAGATTTTGTGTCCCCCTGACCTTGTGCCAGTCTTTTTGTTTACTTATCTCGTGGAGTGTTTTTGTTGCCTTTGCGCAGGCCGTCCAGGAGGTTTTCACTGCTGAGGAGTGGGTGAAAGACGCCCGTAACGAGGCGAAGCTCGCGGATAACCTTCGCATGGAGGCCAGCAAGTCCCTCGCCGTTGCCGAGGGGAGGAACAAGGATTTGGCTTTGAAGCTGGCCACGACGGACAGGGACCGGAAGAGCGCTGAGGCGCAAGCGGAGGAGCAACTCCAGAGGCTCCACTACACCAAGATAGAGTTAGCCACGGCCAAGCAGCAGGTGTTGGAGTTGAAGACGGAGCTGTCCAAGGCCAAGGAGGCTACCCAGGTGTCCCAGGTAGCTGCTGACACTGCAGGACAGAAGTTTTACGACCTTGGAGTGCAGGAAACCGAGGCCTGGGTGACTAAAGAATTGGCTGGGGTCTACAGGAAGTACTGCCTTGAGGTCTGGACTGAGGCCTTGAATGCGGACTCAAAGTGGAGGAAAACCGAGAATGTCTTCTACCTCGAGGACCTCTGAGAAGTCCCTAAGGCAGCCCTCGAGGAATCCACCCTTGCTCCAGCTGCGGTTGAGAAGCCTCCTCCCTCCTAGGCCGTTCCTCCCCTTCCCAAGGCCACCAAAGAGCCTGGCAAGGTTGGTGACCAAGGCAGGGGGGTGGAGGTGGCCAAAGGTAAGGAGGCTGACCAGAGCAGGGCCCAACCAGAGGACAAAGGCAAGGGCAAGGAAGCCGCTCTCAAGGCGAAGGAGTCCGAGCTGGTCAAGCCCCTAGCCGTGGCCCAAGAGAAGAAGGCCGCGATCCTCCCGCCGGTCAGCAAAGAAGACCCTCCCCCGGCGAAAGCTTAGCTTAGGGTTTTTTTTTTCTCTCTCTCTCTTTGTATTTTCAACTTAGGATCTTTCTTTCTTTCTTTGTACTTCTTCTTCTTCTTTTTTTTTGTTAGGGCAGTTTGCCTCAGTCCATGATGTACTTTCCCTTTCGTTGAATGAAAAGATATTACTTTTTGCCTTTGTGGACCTTTGTTTTTCCTGCAATGTTTATCTCTGGTTGGTTATAATTATTGTTTTTCCACTCTTTAACAAAAGCAAGTAGTAGTGATACGTTGTTAGCTTAAATAAACTAAACCCATGTAAACGATGAGAAAAGATGACTATATGCTGATATTGAAAACTGTGTAAACAACATGGAGGCCTAAGTCTTTAGAGATAATCAAAACGTTTAGTAGTAAAATGGATAAACAAGTGTTAGTTTATTCAAGGCGAGTGATCTGAGGAACCAGACATAGCCCAGGTTTTGCTCAACAATTAAGCAAATAACTTAAAACATTAATTTACCCAAGATATGTGGTCTGAGAAGCCAAGCATAACCAAGGTTCTGTTTAATATTCATACATGAAGTAGAGAGTGTTAATTTACCCAGGGCATGTGGTCTGAGGGCTGAAGGGCCAAACATAACCAAGGTTCTGTTTAACACTTAGAGAAATAATGAAGTGTTAATTTACCCAAGGCATGTGGTCCAAGGAGCTAGGCATAACCAAGGTTCTGTTTAACACTTAGAGAAATAATGTGAAGTATTAATTTACCCAAGGCATGTGATCCGAGGACCCAGGCATAACTAAGGTTCTCCACTCTCTTCAAATTTATTGTATTGAGCTCTTTAGGTCTTAATCCATTCATCATTTGGATAAAAGGACTAAAGCCTGCCCCCTTACATCAAGTAATGGGAACTTTATCATGATCTTAAGAATCTAAAGATTTCAAAGTAATAAGTATTTATAAATTTCTCTCTTAAATTTAAAATAAAGAAATGTTGCAGAAAATATATAGCCTCGTAAATTATTTTTTTTTTAAATCTAAATATGATATAATTTTAACTTATAGTATCCGCTTTATGATAATTATTCATTATCATCGTACAACACCAAATGAGTTTTGATATAAGCTAGTTGAATCCCACCATAAACTAATAAACTAATAAGTTGAGAAACATATATTTAATTAAAAAATATTGATTATTTATGTCCCGATTTGACAATCAGTCATATATTATTGGAAAGCATCCTTTTTCCAACTCTTTATTGTGCTCAATTTTCAAATAATTAGTTGTTACAAATTCAGTTGTTTTAGAAACGGTTTAGAAATATGAATTTGGCTCATCTCTTGTACTTCAAATTTCAAAGCACTTGACGATGAGACACAGAAATGACATAAGTCCAAAAATAGCCACGTGTCAATATCATCTCATCAAGTCTCTAATGCAATAGATGGAGGCCTTGCCTAGGAATATTGCCAATTTGATTTCATTTTCAGAATATTATACAAAGCCCTGAATGACTTCTCAGTAAATCACAAACTTTTTAAAGTTTTGAATGTAGAATTAAATCCCTTTTAGGTAAATTTTTTAATGTTGAAACAAAAACAATTGGACATCCTTTAAAATAAATGATAAGTTGTTCATATGATAACACAAGTATTTTTAGAACTGCCTTTTTTATATAAAACTAGTTGCAAATCAGTGCTACGCATGTAACATACCTGTTTGTGTGGTAAATTAAAATAATTCTATAAAATCTTAAATTGATTATGAAACTATACCATTGTATGAATGTCTTCTGTTTGACTTCAATTTTTGTTACAATTTGATAAAAAAAATCCATTGCTTGAACGTGCAATAGCTTGCAAAAAACCTGCCAATTGGTTTCAGATATTGTAAAAAAAAAAATTAAAAAAAACTCAAAAATTCAGATGTTAAAATTTTTGAAAATGCCAAAAAATATTAAAGAATTAGAAGATTCACCGCCTAGAAATTATTGAAACAAAACGAAATATATATGATTACACAATAGAAAAAAAAAATAGGTTATCTTCAAAAGACATAAAATTCATGATATAACCTTTGAAATCTGCTAAACAAGTTCAGATATTGCAATAAATTCAGAGCCTATAAATTATTGAAAAAAAAAAAAAATGAACCCAAAAATTACCAAAAAAAAGAACCCAATAATTAAAGAATTAGAAGATTCAGCGTCTACAAATTATTAAAAGAAAAAAAATTGACCACATAACAGAGAAATATATATATATATATATATATATATATATATATATATAAAAGAAGATACCCTTAAAAGAATAATTCATAACTATAGCAATAGTGGAGTTGCTGTTGCTACTGTTTTTGGGTTGTTTAGATTCGTGTAGGTTTTTAAATTTTTGAGTTTCACGTTTGTTGCTAAGTTTCATATTAGTTCAAAGACTTTTGGTTTGCTTAGGGTTTTTGAGTTTGGATTTTTGGGTTTCACGTTTGTTGCTGAGTTTCATGTTAATTTAAAGACTTTTGATTTGCTTAGGGTTTTTGAGTTTCATGTTTGTTATATGGTTGAAGGGTTTTTAAAAGGGTTTTGCTTTTGGGGGTGAAAGAGAGGTTTTTTTTTTTTTTTTTTTTTTTAATGGGGTTTGCGTAAGTTTAGTTTTTGAGTTTTTCGCATTTGTAATATGGTTGTAGGGTTTTTAAAAGGGTTTTGTTTTTGGGGTGAAAGTGAGGTTTTTTTTTTTTTTTTTTTTAATATTGCTAATGTAGGGTTTGCGTAGGTTTAGTTTTTAAGTTTTTTCACGTTTGTAATGGTTATAGGGTTTTTAAAAGGGTTTTGTTTTTTGTGGTGAAAGAGAGTTTTTTTTTTTTTTTAATATTGCTAATGTAGGGTTTGCTTAGGTTTAGGTTTTGAGTTTTTACATATAATAATAAATTAAACTAAAAAAATAATGATGATGTGGAAAATTGTGAGACCTCCAAAGTTTATGTGGCAAGCTCTCATGAGGTCAACAAAAAGTTCAAAACTTTAGTTTTATAGTATACTAGTATTATGCCCGTGCGATGCACGGTTTAATTAAGAATCATATGTAACTTAAATAAAAGATAACAACAACTAAGTTTTTGTATTTATCTAAAAATTGATAGAGATGTATAGAAAAATCAATGAGAACAATTATAATTTTGCTATCCATAAGGTGTTTTAAAAAAATAAAAAATAGAATTAAAGGTTGATATTAGCAGTTGTATACGTGTACTATGATTTTTCTTTTTAATTAATGTTGATATGAACAATTAGTGTGAAACCAAAATTCTAATCCCCCGGAATGCTAAAACTCATAATCATAAATGAAGTAGATCTCCTATTGCAATTAAATAAATCACTTAGAAATTATAGATAAATTAATAATTAAAGGATTAGATGAAGAATTAGGATTGTATTCAAATTAAAATTTTTATCAACTTAGTAATTATAGGAGAAGAAGATAAGAACCAAAAAAAAATTATATATATTTTTTTTAAATCTAACAAAATTTGTACAATTTGGTGAATCCATGTGGCACAACCATGACTTCTAAGTCCAACTTTTATTATATAGTATATGATATGTGTGGGGGCCTTTTTTGTTGTGCGTTGGGCTGGGCTGCCTGCCGCGGTAGTAGGCCCGAGTATTCTGAGTAAGGAAGTTGAGACCGGTCCAACTGGAACTCAACTTGGGCCGGCTTGTGCGCAAACGTTGAGTCCAAGTCCAAGGGAAGACGCTGCGAAATGGGCTTATCCTTTGTTCCTGCCGCAGGAACTTTTCTCCAGTTTCTGCCGCAGGATTGACTTTTCTGTTTGCCGCGTAGTAAGACTGTCTGCGGTGCTTTAAAGCTTCCTGCCGTAAAGCCTTGTGCAATAGAGCTGTCTGCCGTGCTTTAAAGCTGTCTGCCGTGCTTTAAAGCTTCCTGCCGTGCTTTAAAGCTTCCTGCCTGCCGTGCTTTAAAGCTTCCTGCCGTAAAGCCTTGTGCAATAGAGCTGTATGCCGTGCTTTAAAGCTGTCTGCCGTAAAGCTTCCTACCGTAAAGCCTTTTGCTGTGCAACAAAACTTCCTGCCGTGCATTAAAGCTTCCTGCCGTAAAGCCTTGTGCAATAGAGCTGTCTGCCTGCCGTGCTTTAAAGCTGTCTGCCGTGCAGTAAAGCCTTCGGCAATGTGAATGACTACCATTTTTACTGCAGAAACACTTTTCTACTTCCTGCGCATAAACAAATCTAAAAAACCCAAAGAAAATACACATCAAACAAGTGTTAGTTTAAATGGGTTAGCATATTCTCAAATATATACATACATATATGAGTATATATACTTATACGTATTCACATATACATATATAAAATATATTTTTCCAGAACATGAGAAACAGGGTATATGTATATATATATATATATATATATATATATATATATACTTACGGCAGGATAATGGTTAGTTTGTGTCAAAAGTAAAATACGTAATAACAAATAGAGAAGAAAGCTTCGGCAGGAAATGATTAGCTTGTATAATAATTAACACGGTAAATATAATGAAAATGTGCTACGGCAGGATAACTAATACAGCAAGTAAAACACCACAGCAGGACAACTGCTGTGGCAGACGTGAAAACGTGTTACGGCAAGATGACTAAATATGGCGGATATAAGTTGAAAATCAAATATATTTGCAATCAAAATTAAGTATTAAATCTGCCCATAAGATAAGTAAACCAAGAAGGAACCCAAACTCCAACTTCAACAACCTTATCATGGGCTCTTGCCGTAAAAGTTGTTCATTTTGGAGAATAGGCCTAAATGGCTACTAGCTATTACTTTTGGAGATTTCAAAGAGTGGGTTTGCTAAGAGGGAGGGAAAAGAAGGTCTATTGATGCATGCCCCTATTCCTGCTGCGTTTTCTCTCTTATTTTTCTTTCTTTCTTTCTTTCTTTTTCTCCCCTCTGGGTGTTTTTCTTCTTCCCCTATTTTTTCACTCATTCCCCTGTTTTTTCCTCTACCTCCGTCCCTTTTCGGTCCTCCCTTTCGGTCCTCCATTTCGGTCTCCCTCTTTTCTGCCGTGGTTACCTCTCTTTTATAGTGAGCTAATTCAATGGGATTTCTCCATTTTACCCCTAGGGCTTCACCAACTGTTTTTGGTTTGTTGTGGGCATCCTTTCAAGATTACCCACTCACCCATTGGTTGCCCCGACCACTACCATTTGCTCAGAACATGTTTGTTGCGCGACAAAATTCTCTTTTGTTTGTTCCTGCCGTATACCTCTACCTCACTACCTAGCTCTATGGCATGCATCAGTGGTCCCAACCATTTATTACTTCTTTTGGGTAAGATATCATCCCAGCAGGATATGTTCCCAAAAGACGTTATGGCAGGAAACCAAATATAGACCCCCTTTTCCCCCCACCACCAAACCACGCCCTCTGAATCTCTTTGACCGTGGGCCCACCTCCCTTGTATTGGCTGGGTACAGGTTGGTGGTGCCCCGGCCCTTCTGTTCTTGCTCCACTGTCTTTTGTTTTTGTCTCCCATGCCATTCCTGCCGCAGCAGATTAGCTCTGTTTCGTCTGCTGCGTGTTTTTGTCTTGTTTCTTCATGCGTTTCCTGCTGCATTTGTCATTTCCTTTAGTTTGACTCTTCCTTCACGCAATTCCTGCTGCTCCTTGTTTCCTTTTTTCATATCAGTTCTCACGCCTACCTTTTTTATACAAAAGGATTTGGGCCTTTGTGGGCCAAATAATGTTAACTGGATCAAAAGGGCGTTGGACCCAATTTATCTTCATCTGCCGAAGCCATCCTGCCAAAGAACTGTATTCTGCGGCAGGCAGACTAGTATTCTGCGGATTTGCGTTTTGCCGTAGATTGCTTTCACTTGCACTTCTTTCTTTGGACCCTTCTTGTTCTTTGGTCTTCTTGGTGGGCCTTTGGGCCTTGCTTTTTTTAGGGCTTTCTTCCTCATAAGCCTTTGGGTATAGATTTGCAAAAATGGGCATCAACAATATGTAATGTCTGTGTGTTGCACAATTTTATGTTAAAACTTGTAGAATATATATAATTTTTATATCAAATAAGTAATTATTATAACGAAAGGAATAAATTGCATTGGTATAACAACCATTAAATATAAAATGATAGCATTTTAATACAAAATTATCTTCTAACATACCAATTGTGCTATAATATCATTTGTAGTTACATGTATCAAACTATTCGCATATGAATTTTATATCTAATGAATCTAAAATATAAGTGATTTGCAGTATTCTTAACAATAATATTAATGATTAAAATCTTTAGACAAAGTAACATAAAATTAGCCACTTTTTTAAAAAAGAACTATTTGAGGAATAAAACCTTTGTTCTAATTTAAAAAAATTGCAAAGTTCTACATCTGGATTACAAAACTTTCTTAGGATGCTTGAAATATTTTTTTGACAAACCTGAAAAAAATAAAATAAAAAATAAAACAAAGTTAAAAAAACAAAGTACCATATAGATTGCAAAATTGTATGTAAATTTAATAGTCTATGATTGGAATTTACTATGACAACTTACATATATATTGGACAACAAAATAATTAAATTGGATCAAACCATTAACATAAGGAAATTAGCTTAAACAAAAGGCAACAAATACATAAAACGTATTTAATTGATTATAATAAAAAATTAGAGTAAAAAATACATCCCTACATGATTGGAGGTAGAAAAATGGAAGCCTAAATAAATAAATAAAACTGTACAATAAGTTGGAGAATGGAAAACTACACCAACTAACGGTGTATATATATACATACTCCACCTAGAAAAGGAGTCCAAGTAAAAATCAAATACTCTAAACTCCTTGAAGTTAACTAATCAAGAAGTTTAAGTTAATTACATTTTTTTTTAAATACTTTATCCCAAAAAAATAGTTAACGTTATTAGCTAGATTGTTATTAGATTTTTTTTTTTAATTTTTTTTTTTGGTTTACGTTAAAGTTAATACCAAAAAAAAAAACACTTACGAGAAGTAGTATTATTTTTTTTTTTAGAGATACACTTACTTTATGATAACAATGAATTAGAGATAAAAATGAATTAGATTCCTGATTTTTTGAATTTGAGATATGAATGAATTAGAGTCCTGACTAATCTAATATTAATCTGCAGTTTTTTATTTCATTTTTTTTTTTAGAGATACACTTGCTTTATGATAACAATGTATTAGAGTCTTGATTAATCTAATATTAATTTACTTACAATCTTACATGAAGCAGTTTTTATTTTACGCTTACTATATAATATTTTTTTTTATTAATCTAACATTAATCTATACCTACAATCTTACATGAAGCAGACGTGAAGCAGTTTTTTATTTCTTTATTTTTTCTTTAAAGAGATAAACTACTTAATGATAAAAATGAATTAGAGTCCTAGTAGTACACTATTCCTTTTTAGTTCTTTAAAAATCTAAAAATTTAATAAAATTTCTGCAATTTGGTGAAACCACGTGGCACAACCACGACGTCTAAGCCCAACTTTTATTATATATAATATGATATATAGATAATAACACAAATGTTTTGTGTTATAATCAAACTCCAAGGCATAAGCCTTACACAATTATACAAGGAATATAATGACAATGTCACACTCAAAACCTCAAGGAGAAACAAAGCTAGGGATTTTGAGGTTTTTTTTTTTTTTTTTCAAACAATTCCAAGAAACTTAGACATTTTTAGAATCCAGAAAGGCCAAACATCAGAGAAAAACCTATTGAATCAAAATAGAAAGTTTTTTTTTTTTTTAACAAAAAACAATTTGACAAAATTTGGTTAAAATAAAAAAATCACATGTCTCTATCATGTGTAATGTACATGACTCACTTCAAATGATTGTATACAATCACTTAAGTGTGAGTTAAAATATAATAGGGACACATATCATTTTCCTATTGTTTGTTCAATTTGAAGGTGATTCAAGCACTGTTAATGAGGCTCTATCAACTTCAGTTTCCCCTCCTGATAAGGGGAATTTTTAATTGGAAAAATAAAAGTTGTTGATCTCCAAAGACCCGTCAACTCTATTATGCATACTGAAGACATCACGCAAGATGAAGCCGTCAGTCTCTAAGCTGAAGAGTAAGCTGAAGACAGTAAGTTGAAGGTAGTAAACTGAAGATAGTAAGCTGAAGGGTAAGCTGAAGACAGTAAGCTGAAGATAGTAAGCTGAAGATAGTAAGCATAAGAGGAAGCTGATGAGAACAAGCTGAAGAGGGTAAGCAAACCTCCGTCGGGATCCATTAGTAAGTGACAATGTTAGGGAGTCCACGAAGCTCACCGCATAGCCAACGAGTTGACCTTAGGTAATGAAGATGGGTAGCCGACGCTAATAAAGCTGAAGGGAGTAGGCGAAGCTGACGACCCTAACGTGGTTTGTCATGATCACCACGCACGAGTATATAAGGAAATGTCTTATATCCCACGCTTAGTGTTAGTCTCCTACAAGGAAAGGATTCCGCAATATACGCTCATGATGATTCCTATAAGGAAAAGACTTCTAGCACAAGGAAGAGAGGTCAACCCTCTATTACTATAAAAGCCCCAATACCCTCACAAACCAAGGTACGCATAATTCACCTCAGCTCTGGTACTCTAGAGTTGTGAACAAGAGAATTCTCTAACTTTACCATCGGAGGGTATTTGGCTGATACCACACCGGTACTCCTCTGAAGGTCTTCAGCTTTTGTGTTGTGCAGGCTCTTGTCAGGAGCACGTGAGGACTGTGTGTCTTACTGATGATTTTTTGGCATCATCACCTCCATTTGTTTTCCTAGTTCCTATTATGTCAAATGTAAATGTCTCTTTAAGATCCCTCTCCTGTTAGAAATTTTGTTATATTCCTAGGAACTTAAACTTTTTGGCCTGTAACATTGCTTTTTGGACAACATTTCGTAATTGGGATGAATTCATAACCATCTCTAATCAACTTGGTTGGAAATTTTGCCCTGAAGGCAAAAGGTAGAGATGGGTCTGGCTCATTTTCCCATGGTTTTAAAAGTCAAAGAATTGATTTTGGTCCCAGTTTCCAGTTGTGCCCAGATTTTGACTGATTTTGGCTGGTTTTTAATTGGAATTATTACTTTTTACCAGACCGGATTGGTACTCGGTGCCCAATTGAACCAGTCGGTCCGGTCCGATTTTTAAACCTATGCATTTTCCCCCTTTCTTCTTAATAGATTATTCTTGATTACCAAAAAAAAAAAATTAAAGGCAAATTATAACTTACCCACCTGTGGTTTGATCAAAATTTAAGTTACTTACCCATTGTTTAAAAGTTGACACTTTGCCCACCTAAGGTTCACTCAATTAGGCTTCCGTTACCCACCTTCGTACTTTAACAGTTAAAAACATAGCAAAATCATAAAAATCAAGATCTAAAAGTATATTTCTTAAAATAGTGAAGGTTTGGCTTAGGAACATTCTTCCTTTTCATAAGAATATTCTTAAGCCTATCAATCCAAACAAAAGTCTCAAGAGGATATTTTTCCTCCATTTAATCAATGAATGTTTGAATTTTGCATGTCTTGTCTTATGGATGTTGTGCAAATCACAGATGTTAGCCTCTTACAAACTAATTTTTAGGCATATTTTCATATGATAAACTTATTCTGGACTACACAAAACCAAATTATTATATTCTGAGAGAGAGGCCATGGGGAGATTAAGGCTTTGGGCCATCTAATCCAACTGGTTCATTTCCAACTCCACTGTTGTGCTTGAATGGAGTTCATTTTGGGTATTACCAAAAGTTGATGAAGATGAGATAGAAGGGGGAGATGTAACGATTTCTAATTTCATCATAATTTTAGTTTTACTTCGAATTTTCATGAAATAATGAAATTTTAAATTTTGGATGTAGAAGTCAAAAATGTACTTATTTTTTAAGTTGCTGGTGTGATATACTCCATGTAGGACACCACTTTGTATACTGTACTGCTTCAGCATTTTTCGTACTTTCAAGAGGATTTCTATGTTTATCTTGTTGTGAATTATGAATAAGTGTTCAACTATTGGGAGGAAGTTAAATCTTTGCCACACTAAACCATCTATTACAACTAAACCAGGAGTATCAATCAAAATGAAGGAAAAAAAGAAAAAGAAAAAAGAAGCAATGCGTGATACACAACATTTTTCACCACAGCTTTAGCATTAACAATTGTTGTGTTGTCAAGTTTTTATTGATTCTCATATCAGAATATCCCCTTAAGAGTTTTATTTGGATTGATAGGCTTGAGAATGTTCTTATGAAAAAGAAGAATGTTCTTAAGCCAAAGTTTCACCATTTTAAGAAATATACTTTTAGATCTTGATTTTTATATTTTTGTTATGTTTTTTGTGTTTTTAATGGTGAAAGTACAAAAGTGGGTAACAAAAGTTTAACAGAGTGAACATCAGGTGGGAAAAATGCAAACTTTTAAATCACAGGTAGTCTATTAAACCACAGGTGAATAACTTGTAATTTGCTCAAAGATTATATATGGTTAATTATAATTTTAGGCTAGGACCAAGTTTGTATTCAATTTTTATATTAAAAAAAATCTTCAAAAAATATATATATATATATAAATAAAAAATTCCGCTAACAGTTTCAAACAAGTCCAATATTTTCCCAAATATGTAGGCAATTAGGCCCGACATAATTACATAAATACTACGCTGCTGTTATTTTGCTCACATTAAACGGAAACCAAAAATCTCTTTCGAAACCAAAGTTTTTTATAATCAAATAAGGTGAGCAACCGCAACCCCAACCTCTTTCATTCACTTTCCCATTATTCTAAATTCATTTTCTTTCCAATTTGGCTGTTGTTTTTTCCTTTTTTTCGCTTGGCGAATGGCGAGATTTCTATTTAGTTGCTGATTAAAGTGACAAATCGTTGAAATAAGCAATGTCTGTTTAACTAACTCTCTTACTATATTCTTTTTAACCTTTCGTTCCGTTAAAACTATGCTCGTTTTGGCATTAAAACAAACACCTAGTATACTACTTCATGCTGTCTGTACTTCGTTGCTGTTACCTTAAACGAGTGCTTCTGGAGACACCCAATTCCCAAACTTATCGTTGTGCGCTTTCTTTGCTTTCAAAAGCAGAAATTGCATTGGTTATAGCTTTTAAAAGCAAGTATAGTATATGGTTCTGTTGGGTTCTTTGATTTGTTTAAAACCCTGTTGAACTTGTAGAACATTTCTTACTTTCAAAAAACAAAAAAGACTGTATTTATTTTAGATAATGATTGTTAGAAAGCACTTTCAAAAAGCAGACTAAGAAGTGCTAAGTGTTGAAATTTATGATTTTGTAGGCAAAATGAAGTGAGGATGAGTGCAAGTATTCTGGTAGCTGAGGCAGTGTGGAAGGACATTGAGTCCACTCGTTCAGGTCGTTTATCTTTTTTTCTTTTCTACTTAGAAGCTGATATTATGAATTTTTGAAAATAAGTTTACCAAATTTTCATTCAGTTTTGATTACTTATGTGGACATTTGATAACACGGAACAAATTGAAATGGGGCAGTGTCCAATGATCAGCTCTCCATGTTAGTATTTCTATATCCATTTCAACACTGTGTTGCAAATATTAGTACTGTTTTGTAATGTGGTTGAATTATTTTGGGGTTTTCATTTTTGGGCTATAAATGCAGCTTGCATTTCTTGTTTGGTAAGAACTTTGAGCGAGCCACTAGGATAGTAGATCAAAGAGGTGTCAAGAAGATTTCTGCCGAGCCTAGCGGGCGGTTCATCTTTCAGGTGAAGATTATTTCTTTACTTGCATACACGTTTCATTACCTTGTGGATAGACATGCTTACGAAATTGACAACTAGATGGTTCGATCCAGATCAGAACAAGCATCCGCATCATGAAGTTTTCTTAAGGTTAAATTTTGTTTGGACATTTTTTTCATTTTGTGAATCTGGAACTCTAGCTGATACTGGGGAATTTCAAGTCCAAAAGTTTGAAAATTTTCAATATTTTTTTCATGCATTTATCAATTTGGGTGAAATTATAAATAAAATATTTAGAAATTTAGATGACATCAGCTAAATAATGAGAAATTTGAAGAAGCTGGATTAGCCAAAAGTTGCCAATTTGGTAGTTGAGGCCAAGATGGGTTGGGTTGAAGAAACCTGTTAATTTTGACCAGGTAATGAGGAAGATGAAATCTAAGACTGTTTCTCCACTTATTTGGTCTGGTTAGGTTGTCGGAGAATCACGGAGGAAGGAGGAATATTTCTGCTTTGCTGAATGCTATTGTGCATGTTATTCGTTCTTCTATGACATTGTAAATAGAGGGGAACAACTATGTGTAAGATCATCATTCTTGCTTATCCATTAAATCATGAAGTCAAACCCTTTAACCTTTCCTTTTCTTTTTGCAACAAGTTTCTTGTATTTAATTCTTTTTCTTTTTTACCTGTTTCTTACAGTGTAAGCATCAATTAGCTGCAAGACTAGCTGCATCCTTGGGAGCTTGCATTGAAGTTAAGGTGTCTGATGAGAAGTTAGCTCTATTGCTATCAAAACTCTGAAATCTTTCAATTGAATACTTTGCATTTGGTGTTGAAGTTTTGCATGAGCAAAGAACAAGTTGATGTGTTCACAATATAGAAGCCAGGTGCAATTAAAAAGGTAGTCCATGAGAAAGTCAAGTTGAATGTGTTCATTAAGTTGTACCACGTGATTTTCATTTTGTGAGGAACATTTCTAAAATATGAATCTTAGCATCCATAGGCATTGGAAATTAGAATATATATGCCTTATATTGGAATTTATAGAGGTTTGCTATTAGGATGACTGTTCAGATGTTATTGGCTCTACTTTTGCTTAGAAATTTTATCACTGCAACAGCTCACTGATGGAATGTGGTATTGTGAAATTTGTGTAATCTGTTGTTTCTTCTATAAATAAAGAGGATACTGTTGTTGATCAAATGTGTTCCTAACATTTTATTTTTTGTTTATACATATTTTGGATTAATTGCTTATATTCACACAATCTCTCTTGATAAATATTCGTTCTAGGTATAAACCATTTTTAAGTGTTCTGTGTCAAATTGGTTTGATCATGTGGTAGGTTTTTAATGGTTACATATGAGGCTATGACTTTGCACATGGCAGATGAAATATAGATTGCAAACAATTATGTATTAGGAGCATTGGAAATAGGAGCTCATAGAGTGAGGATAGTGCATTATCCAGTTATTATCAAGTCAATTGCTTTCACACTTGAAGTTAATGCATCAATTGATAGCACTACTGAAATTTTATTTGCCTAAGCATGTGTGTGCGTGTTTGAGAGAGAGAGAGAACAGGAACAGGAGCTCATAGCATGACTTTTGGGGCAGAGGAGGGGGGGAGGGATTATGAGCTTGTAACTTGTACAAAAGTATGACTGAATGGATAAAATGAAAGAAGAAAAAGAGATCAATGCAAGATCATCCTAAGAGTTTCATAAAATGAAGGAGACATCTGTGTTGGCAAATGGACATCAAAATTTTAAGGAGAATAAAGAAGGGAGTTTCCTAAAGATATTGTTGTTGGGCATCTTCCAGAATTTGTGTCTATAGGAAGATAAGGCTGACATATGACCATATATTACTGTTCTATATGCATTGTCGGTGTAAATCTAAACAACATAAGGCTGAGATGAATTTTCTTTTCTTTTCCTTTTTTTGGAGGGTCAGGGGGAGTTGTTTGAAGAAAGACCATATAATATATTAGTGGATTCAGACTCCATTTCCATACAATTATGTGTGATGTGACCAAAATCCTGAGGAATTTACTTCTTTCATTTTCAGTTGCTCATTGTTGAAATTTTGTGTTATAGCTTGTTCCTTGTGGCTAGGGTTGCCCAGTGCTAAGTGGAATGGTGTTATAGCACCTGATAATATTTCTCCATTAGAGTATAGAAGAGAAAAAATCTGTGATTATGGTTTGTATTTTAGATCTTCATAATAAACTGAACCACATGTTTAATATTTTGTCTTGCATGAGCAGTATAATGTTTAATGTTTGAGCACATCTGGTTAAATGGTTTTGCTTCTGCTTGTAGTGTTCACTTCAAGTAGTCTACTAACCATCTAAAATTTAGTAACATATTATGTGTAAATATATGGAGTTTGTAGAGATGATTTACATTCATTTAATCATTTTACGTTTTCTAACATTAGTGCCAAACTTATTGTTTTGTATATGTGAAAACAAGAATTCCTTATCATGTGTGTGGTATGCATTGAAGGGCACAATTTTTTTTTTTTTTTTAATGAATTGATCTTTAGTCAATCATTTGGTAGACTTGGAATGACATATCCTTCGGTTTTGACAATCACATGTGATCGATTTCCTGTTTGTTTTAATGATAAACAAATAAATTTGAGCTGTGGTGTTATTGTATTGGTTCGTATCATGGATTAACTTTTGTATTAGGTTGGTTGGTTGGTATGATCGGTTACCTTTTGTATTACATAGGCTGTTAGTAAGTTTTACCAATTTCAGTCCTGCTATATTGTATTGCAATGTTGTCTGTGCATTATTGGTTGGTTGGTTGGTATGATGGTTTAACTTTTGTATGAGGTAGGCTGTTATTAAAGTCTTTAACAATTGCAGTTTCTGCTATATTTTATTCCAATGTCGTCTGTGCATAATTGTGAGATTTATTTCAAAACAACCCTTTTAATGGTTGTTAATTGGCACATGAAGCACTATTTTTTCTGTTGCATTATAAATAATGAGTGGTCGGTGGGTTTGATTTATGAGTGAATAGTTATCCTTCCTATCTGAAGCCTAAAGGTCAGTATAATGATGCCTCTGTATTGTTAAATGAATAGTCATATCCTTTCTATCTGAAGCCTAAAAGGTCATGAGTCTCATGACAATTATGCCTCTGTATTTGGTGGTGAAATTTGCTATGGAGATTTAGGGACCCCAACTCAGACAATGCTCAGCGGTTGCTCAAAATGGAGGGCACCCTTCTCTGGCCCAGCTCATTAACATGTCATTCAGTTGGTGGCAACAACTTGAATCCACTTCTCACTTCTAATTGATTGTTGCCGAAACTGCACAAATGAATGTGAAAAGCATTCTAAGACCAGGCTAAAAAACACACCCAAAAAAAGATCCCCATTAAGGCACAACATAATTGATTGGTCCCTCCCTCCACGTGTGTGTATATCTTGTCTATGTCATTCTCTCCTCTTAAATCAAGCTACCAATAAACTCACAAGATTTTCAATCCAATATTAATTTTCTGATCATTTCCCATCAGCTATATTGTAAATTTATAATAGATTTTATTTTTTGAGTTTGGTTTAGAAATGTATATAAATACTAAATATATACCCCACTCTTGGTCTCGAACCCGAGCTTGTCACAACCCGAGGTGCCATTAGACCAACATGGTCATCGGCAACTATATTGTGATAAATAGAGTCGTATTCAGGTCAAACTATTTTATAAATTATATTGGATATTCATTCTTAAAATGCACTCCAAATTTTATGTTAATTGGATGTTATTTACTATCCAACCTATAGAACTTATATATTATAACATTCCAAAAGCGCTTAAACGACATTCCTTAATACCTTCTCTGTCATCATGAATGCTTAGAACTGTATTTTCCTCTTCCGTTTTTTGAAGCCTCGTGTTGTCTTTGGGTTGCTAATGCTCTGTTGATAAATTTCTAAATGCTATGCCCTCTATATTACAGTTTCATTTTCGGAAGACACTCCAATTATTGAGTAATCAGAGATGTTGCCTCCAATGAACCAGTCCCAAATCCAAATCTCAGATAAGATTTTCACTATGATCTCTAAACCACAGTGCCATTAGATCAGCAATAACAACAATAATCTTTACAACAAGATTTGACAATTACAATAACTTTGTGAAGTAAACCAGTAAACAAAGTAAAAAACATATGAATCTGTTTCAAAAAAAAAAAAGCTAAAGCTTTTGTGTATTTTTAACCTCTAATTTACCCTAGAAGAAAAAAAAAACAAAAAAATCAAGTTGCTAACCAACAAAAACAACAAAATCCTAATCCACTGTCACGCTATGGAACAATTCTGTGAGTTCTCATCTTACAAATCCAATAATGGAACGATGTCTTTGAGTTCCTGAACCCCACAAATCCATGCTCTTTGCTCTTGTTCATGCTATCCAAAAGTGTCTCACTCCCAAGAACCACATCAACAAACCACCAAGCCCCAACATCTTCCAATTTTGTAGGCACCAAGCCCTTCTCCCTCACAATCTCCTCCCACACTGGACCCTTATTCTTCATCATCTCTTGCAAGCTCAATTTAAACTTCTCATCAAATTCCCCACACTGCACTCCAAACTGTTCTGCCAAAACCTTCCATAAGTGCTTCCACTTGAACACATCCCCATTGCTACAATTAAACGCCTCATTCTTCGTGTTAGGATCCACTGCTGCCCATATCTGATGCTCAGCAACCAAATCTGCATCTGAGGCATCACAATACCCTTCCCACGCTGCACGACTCCCCGGAAACCTCAATACTGTGCCCTCATGTTTACAAATCGCGGCATAAACGCATAAACTCCCAACAATGTTCATCAAACTATAAGGCGAAAACCCAAATACCGTTCCAGGCCTATGAATTGACCAATTCAAACCCTCCTTCTTTTTCACCTCCTCAAACAAAACATCTTCCAGCGAATAGTAAAAATTGGGTACTTCCAATCTTAGAAGATCTTCATGAAACGGAGGTTCATGGGACTTAATTTTCCCAAACAAATCGAAAGGGCCAATATAGTGTTTTCTACCAGTTTGCAAGCAAATATGTTGCAAATTTGGTGCATTTGGGATGATAGCATTGAGAACATTGCGCAACATGTCAGCATTGACCTTACAGTTTTCAGCTTCCTCATGCATATTGGCCCATGTCACGTAGAAAACGTGTGTGACATCCGTGAGTTTTGAGAGCTTGGCATGGGATTCTTGGGCATCCAATATGTCACACTGGATGTACTCAACAGGGTAGTTAGAAGTCCAGGTGGGGCGGGGGCGGCGAGCCACGCCATAGACCTTCCACAGCCCACCAGGAGTATCAGAGAGTGGCAGGATCTCGGCAAGGCTATTGCCAACTATGCCAGTCACACCAATGATTAGAGCCACGCTCTGGTACCGTGGTGGCGCATCACTGTAGTTGGTTTTTTTCTGTAGGATTTGATCAAATGAGAGAATGAGATTGTTAGAGAGTTGGAGAGAAGAAAGATTGGTAATTGAAATAAAATTGAAGAGATTTATCAATTATGGGGTTGGAATTAATCACTTGCCTTTGCAGCACCTATTGCTCCAGCCCACCACCAGCTCATTGTTGCGACTGCAGACAAAGAAAGATGTATATATCGGTGTTTTTATGGGTACACTGTACACACAAAAAGAGAGAATGGGGGTTAGAATTGTTGTAATGTATAGAGTTCAGAGTTGCTGCAGCCAAGCATGGGCTTGTTCTTCAGTTCTTGGCAGTGATGGATGTTCCAAATTTCCAATGTATTTGTGATGAATAGGCATGTAATCTTTTGTATCCTCTTTTACATATATATAACAAATACTTTTATTTCAAGGAAGTGCAACAAGTACAGTTCAACATAGCAAAAGTCTATCCCTAAATATTTGGGTTTGAGCGGTTGAAGAGTGAAGATTTGCTGTCATTTTCATTTATTGGCATAACTTATATACAAAACTAGGTTAATAGTACTAGTACAAAGTTAAGGTTAAGATTAGTCAGATTTTTCTAGAATAATGGATAGATTTGTTTGATTTTATTTTTCTTTTTTATTCGTAATGAAAATTTATCCTTTTTTTTCTTTTTTGGAAATAAGGTAACTAATAGTTTAACAAATGAGAATTTAATAACATAATGCGGAATGAAGTAACAATACGAAATAGAACAAAGTTTTTGAGAGTCTAGGAGGGAAACGGTTCAAAATAACTATTTAAAAAAAAAAAAAAGTAACAATGGGAAGCAATTCCCTGAAATTATATGGGTACATCTTATAACTAAATTTAATTAAAATTAATAAAGCAGTTTTTTTTTTTTTTTTCCTGAATAGATTAAAAACAAAATTTTGAATTAAGCATTTGCTGCTTCATTTCTCTTCATAAACGTGAAAGAGAAGTCATTCAAGTTTGCATCTCTGGCCAAAGCCAAACAATCGAGAATCCTTCAAAAACGTGGAAGAGAAATCATTCTAGTTTGCCACTACTTTACCCGTTTTCTGCATCTCCGACTTCATTAATGCAAGTCTTTCATAACTTCGGTAAGAATTTATTTATTTGTAATTATTATTATTATTATTATTATTTGATAACTTAATCATTATCATTATTGAATTATAAAGTTCTCTTAATTTAGACAACTCTGAATTCAGTTCAAAATAAAAATTATAAACTTTGTGCCAACAATTATTGTTTATACATGATGATAGTGTAAGTAAGAGAATGTGTACAACCAATTCATGGTGGTGCATGATATGATTGCTATGGAAATAGATACATTAACTTTACACTTAAAAAAAAAAAAAAAAAAAAAATCACCTTGAACGGGTTCAAGTAATAGTCTAATAGAATTAATTTTTTTTTTTTTAGTATCTCATATTTGTGGCTCGAACTTCAAATCTCATCTTCCATTCTCCCACTATTTACCTTTAAGAAAATTACATTTTGAACTTGACCATAATTTATCAAGAAGAAACTAAATTTAGGGAAATAGTAAGATTTATTACCTAATCAGTGATCTGGGTAAAATGTATTTTTCCAACCAAAAAAAAAAAAATGTAAAAACAACTCTTTTCTCTATTTAATTATTGACAATGTGCAACCATAGAGATAATAATCTACTACACATCTATATTTTTTATATAGAGGTATTAATAAATTAAACATTTGACATGTATATAGAGTATCAATTGGAAATTGATTATTGTTAGATTGTAGTACAAGGCAGCTTGGTACTAACCATGAAGTTTCTTCTTCTTTTTTAAATATAGTTAATGTATTATCAATCCTAAGTCAGACACCAAATTGGACTGACTACCGATTTATGATCATATTCCCATCCAAATCGAATTTGACACCTCCACATTTCCAAACTAAATACGTGGCTGATCCAACTGTAGGAATGTAAATATACATGTGGCAATGCATATCCAAACAATGGGACATTGTCACCATTTCCAGAACCCATCTTCTTCTTTCCCTGGCCGCCAGAAGTGCCAGTCGGATATATTCTTAATTAGAAATTCTGTCATTTAATTGACTAAAGAGATAAACATGTTTGCATGATTGACATGTAAAGGCTGCAAGACGGAAACGGCTAGCTTATCCTAATAAGAACTTTATAGCTCAATTGAATTTTTTTTTTTTATGTTTTTGATAGACATTTTAGGGTTCAGATTCTTTCATCCCATTGATTTAGAATAATAATAATAATAATAATAAAAACCCGCTAGCTCGTAAGTGTACATTTTTTTAATAATAATTTTTTGGTTTTTAAATAGTAAAATAAATTCTCAATCTTATAAATTCACTCTCATGAAAAATCCAAATCTTTTTGTACTACTATCCCTCTACTAGTAAAAACGTAACACATGTTTACCTATTTAATTAAATCTCACCACCACCAATATGCATCGGCACCAATGCCATCAATGTAGTTGATCACAGGCCAACCACCGTGGCCAGGTCCACACCACCACAACCTATTTATCTCATACATCTACTACTAAGAGAATGAAAAACATCAATAATAATAATAATATAAAACATTAAGGTCATGATTTATTTTGTTTTGCAATTTTGTAAAAAGGATTAGAGATTATGAAAAATGTTGTGCGTATTACGTGTAGCATTACTGCAATAAGTGTTTTCCGCATCAAGAGTGTGTGTCATTCATTGGAGAGCGCACATACGGCACGTATTTTGTGTAAATTCATGTGTTAAGTTATGTTTGCATAGGTGGATCTGCCAACTGATGCCAACTTAATGGTCCTTATCTTATTTAGCCCAACAACAAAAAGAGGCCCTATCTTATATTCATTATTTTCTCACTTGCGTGGTGTCCACGGAGCAACCTTATCCTTATTTTATGTTTACGCCCTTTATAGTTTATTCATTCATTCTTTTTCATGGGTGTTCCACATTGCTTGAATAAAATACACAAAATGCCTGCGTGTACGTCCACAGAGCAACCTCATATTAATTAATTAATTGATTTATATTTACAAGAAAATGATTAAGCAAAGTTGGTTCTAAGTTCTAGTAATCTCATCGACTGGCATTGGGTTTTCAATTTGTGTGGCAATTGTGTAAACATCAAACAAGTTGTAAGTGAAATGAACTCTATTTTGACATAGAAATGATATATCCACAACATTTTCACTACAAATTATGGGTAACAGATTGTTATTTGCTATTATGGATGAGCAAAAAAAGTAATTTAAATTGTGAATTCAAATTAAAACCTATAACAACTTACCACATATGATTTATTGTGAAAATGTTGTGGACGTAGCACCTCTCATTTTGATAAGGAGCTAAAAATTAATTAAAATATAAAAATTTTAACAATAAATAAAGAGGAGATAAGAGGGAGAGGAAAACTAGAAGATTAATATTTTTTTATGCATGGGAATAGAAGATTAATATTTTTTTGACCATAAATGATTTATATGTTTATAGTATAATATCCAAAATAGCTACATTTTTTTTTTTTTTTTGGGTATAAAACGTTGCTAGTACTTACAAAGGTCAAGCCTTTTTGTAAGTGATAGTGTTGTAAGTTTTGTCTTCCCACTCCCTCTTTCTCTATTCACTATGTCTTCTATTTATATTATCTCAAAAAAAATTAATAATAGGTAAACAACTTTCCCTCTCAAAAAAAAAAAAAAAAAAGATAAACAACTTTTGTAAGTGCGGTTGTAATTCTTGTCTTTTCACTCCTTCTTTCCCCATTTCCTGTGCCTTCTATCTATATTATCTCAAAAAAAAAAAAAAAAAAGATAAACAAAATAGCTATCGTTTTCCATTTGGTTCGGTCTTATAATGTATCCACTAAAAGACTAAAACTGTACATATAAGAAATAGGCGAAACTACACTTTAGGTCCCTGTGAGCACAATTGGTCCCTTAAATTTCAAGTGAGCACTGTTGGTCCCTCAAGTTTAAAGAATGAGCGTTATTAGTCATTTTATTAACTACCGTTAGTATTATTGTACATGTGGCTAACAAAAAAATGATGTGGCATCTTTTTACATACATAGACCAACCAAAATAAGACACATCAATTAAAATCCAAGTCAGGTCCATATAAGCAAAATAAACGGAACAATCTCTTCATTCCTCAATCATGCCTCTTATATTTCCCACCTCCATCCCAAATTAACCACAACCATCTCTCCACCATCAACCTCTGACCCTCTGCCATACAGTGTGGGTGAAAAGCAAGAATCTGTTACTAAAACTGGAACTAGATGGATTAAGTCTTCATGAAAATAAAGCAGTCCAATAACGTTCACGGTTGTAAAGCCAACATTTTGACTACATCAAGCTAAGTCCATTTTGTTCTTCTCCAAAAAAAAAAATTAAAAAAAAAAAAGAAAAGAAAAGAAAAGGAAGACAGAAACCTTAGTTGCCTTCATATTTCGTGTCAACCAACACATATTGATAATCTATCATGCGAGGACTCAATGACTCTAGTTGACGGCATCGGCATTGGAGAAGCAGAGGTGGCCTACCCCTCCTCCTCAGCCGCTGCTTCTCTTCAACCAATTTTCGTTAAAGAAGCCACACCATTATTCTGTTAGCCATATAGTCAATAACATTAACAGTAGTTAACAAAATGACTAACAATGCTCATTTTTTAAATTTAAGGGACTATAGCGCTCACTTAAAACTTAAGGAACTAATTGTGCTCATAGAGTAAACTTAAAGGACCAATAGTGTAGTTTTTCCTAAAAAATACTATCAGACAAATAAAGTAACCATAAAACCATAGTAACGCATATAATAATAATAATAATAATAACTATGATCTACACAGTGTTTATATTATAACACAACTCTTCATAAAAATATATATATTATAAACATAAAAATATATATGTGTGTGTAATTGTAATTAAAAAAATTACAATTACACACATATGGATTCAAATTATTCTCTCTCTCTCTCTCTCTCTCTCTCTCTCTCTCTTTTAATTTATTTTGGATATACACATGAGTTTACTCTTTTCTTTTCTTTTTTGTCTATTGAGTTTTTAATGATTTATTTATATTAGGCAATTCGTCTTTTGTACCTCATTAACTCACCTAAAAAAAAAATTTTAAAAAAACTTAAATAGGAGACATGGCGCAAAATTAGATAACAATTGAAATCCAATATAGAAGTTAATTGGATTTTCTATCATCTCTCTCTCTCTCTCTCTCTCTCTCTCTCTCTCTCTATATATATATATATATATATATATATATATATATATATATTATGGTGAGAAAGAAATATTATGGCAAGGATTGCTAAAAGTTGACGATGACATTAAGATTTCTGAGTAAAACCATACCACAAACCATAATTGCTATTATGCAAAACCATACGAAAAAAAAAAAAAAAAAAAAAAAAAAAAAAAAAAAAAAAAAAAAAAAAGGTAGCAATGATATTCCGTAATATTCTAAGGTTTTTTTTTTTTTTTTAACAAGCGAGGTGTCCAAACCTTTTCGAGTATCTAACTATTTGAGTATTTCCAAGATTCTGGTAAAAAGTTTCGAACCAAGGATCTCATGGATATCATAAGGCCTTAGGAACCACTAAGCTAACCTCTTGGGATGAGATGAAATGAGATGAGATTTCATGATTTCAAGAAAATCTTATTTGACTTCGCTAAGCTACAATACAGTAAGAGTGTCTTACAACAATGGTAAGAGAATTCTCACAAAGATTGTTGAAAGTTAAAACTTAAAAGACAATAATAGGGTCTCAAGGGATTAGAGCAGTTGCATCAATGCTTCTAAAATACAAAAAGTGATAAAATTTACATAATATGACATGAAAAGCTCCCACATCAACTTGTCTATAATTGTGCAAATATACAAAGGAGGTATAGTAACCGTGTAAATATATACAATTACTGTCGTTTTGTATAAATTATTTATTAATTTCCTTTTCTTTTCTCTTTTCTCTTTCTTCTTGCCATAGTCCTAAAATAATAATAATAATAATAATAATAAAAATAAAAGCAATAGAATGAATATTTTATTGAAATAAATGTTTAGAATAGATAAACTGATGTAGATACTTTGTAAAAGTGGTGTAAAATAGAAAAATAGGTTCTTTTTTGTAAAATAGACATTAGAAGCACTGATGCAATTGCTCTTACGCGATAGAGACGTGACCTTTTTCTTTTTTTCTTTTTCTTTTTCTTTTTTGGCTGAGGTAGAGATTTGACTTGATATGGTTGATACTATATTAAATTAAATATAAAAATATTAAGAGAAAAAGAAGCAGATGTGAGAGAGAAAGAACATAAATCGTTCATTAAGGCTAGGCCTTGGCATCCTATGTTCATGGTATAAAATGAGGGAGGAATAGGAGGACCACGGCAACAACATTTAAAGACATATAAAAAGGTGTACCCGAACTAATTCTAATACCCCAAGCATTAATTTGGGACTTGTCAGATGATGCCAAGGGTACTGAAGTATATTTGAAATTTTATTTTATTATGTTCTTGGGAGTTAGACAGTTCTAGTAAGATCTTTCTTCTTTTTTTCTTTTTTCTTAATTAAATTCTAAATGTTATGGGCAATTTTGTAATTTTGTAGTTTTTAGGTTGGACTGTACTAAGATTAGAGGATGTAGCCTAGTAATTAGAGGGTTGAGATGAATTATAAACCCAAACATCTCAACTTCAAAATCCATTAAGAGTTCCATTAAATTACTGGATACATGGTTTTAGTGGGTGAGGTTGTGCATCTGTAGTTTACTCATCAAGAACGAATCCAAAAAGGCCCTATGGTGAGATTCCACGTCATCAAAAAAATAGTCCAATGGGTCATAATTTGGTTTTATTTGAGTGTAGTTCTTTTGTTAGGCTTAACTAGTAAAAAGCCTAAGGAGTCCAATCTTATTAAAGGTCAAGAAGTTCTACTTCCACTGGAATTAGGTATTATTCATCTATTTATAAGTTTTCTAAGCCTTAAAAGCTATGAAGGTTTGTTTGAGGTTTCTATAATACATCCTTCTCCAAGGCATGATGCCAAAGAAATGAGTAATGTTAGGGACACATAAAATGGCACGTGGCAAGTTGTGATTGATAAAGGTGCGATTGTGGACCATGTGAAGACACACTTTTACCAATCATAACTCGTCATGTGGCGAATTGTGGCACAAAATTGTATAAATTTATGTATTCCTAGCATTTCTCGAACGAAATCCTCACTACAAAAAATACTGGTCTACAGTCATGTTTTAAAAAGGCAAACGTGGCTATAGGTCCATTTGGTCTATAGCCACGTTTTTAAGCGTGACCTATACACTGTAACAATAAATTGACAGATCTATAGTCGTGTTTTTTCAAACGTGAATATAGGTTGTAGAGACCTATAGCCGCGTTTGTAAAAACACGGCTATAGACCTTATTTTAGTTTAATTTAGCCGTGTTTTTAAAACGCAACTATAGGGTGTACATTAGCATCGTTTAACAAATGTGTATTGATTTTTTTTTTAAATAATTTTGCTATAGCCTATAAACGCAGCTATAGGTTTTTTTCAAAATAAATAAGTAAAAAAACTCATAGCCATGCACATAGACTTTAAAGAACCAATTATTACAAAATCTGTATTATACCAAAACACAAATATCAAAACAAAATTCAATTAGCTTTCCAAATCACTAAATTCTTCATTCTTAAAGTTTATGCAGACACTTTCACATTAACCTAAAGGAACTTAGTATTTTAAGTGAATAATTCTTAAACTAATAAACTATTATACACCATCTTTAATAGCATACTGAGAGTGTTGGGCAAAGAATGATTTCTCAAGGCCATTCCAAGAGATTAGAAGATGCTTCAATCACAAGTTCCCATTAGTCTGATGAGTCCTTTAGGTCTAGTATTTCGTCATTGTTGCCAATTACTTCTAAGGATGCACATGCTTTCATCTTGTCAGATAATTATCTGCCACTAAAGATATACTCCTAAGACATGGAGAGTAATCATTAACTTGACACTATGTATAATACATGAAACATATAGTTGGTTCCTCGTATGTAAAGCCCTTTAAAATTATTACATTCATGAAGGGTGTTGGAATAATACATGTTTGTATCACATACAAAACATACGCGACGGAAAATTAACAAATCTACTTCATTCGCAATTAATAACATATACTATGTAAATTTCAAAATATAAGAACAGGAGAGTGTACCTTGATGTGGTGAATTTCAAAACAAAGATTAGAAATACTTAGGAACACTTTTAATCTTCACTCCAATTCCACTAATGCTCAAGAAGTGTGGTCTCTCAATCAGTTATATGAATTTGTTCAAGAGAGAATTAGAGAGTGTCTAACCCTCACATACAAACCATTTCTTTTTTTTTGCAAAAATTCTGTATGTTTCTCTCATTATAACTGATTATCTAATTGGGCTAGCCTTTTGGGCCTTTCTAATTGAGCTTTAATATGTGGCTTGGAGTGGGACCAAAATGGAACAAATAAGACACTAGCTCCAACAGGTTTTGAGCTTTTCTATCAACTCTTAACAAGTCCAAAATTATCATTAATTATATTTAATACCACTATATAAATATAATTGCACTCTAAGCCTTATTAATAAATTATATCCCAAAATTTTATTGTACATGCAACCCCTTCATAAAATATTCGTAGTAATACAAAGTCATAAATATAGACTGCCACTTTGTAAATTACATCTTAATCCTTGAGTACTCGGTTTAATTTTTTAAGTTATTCATCATATATATATGAAATCAAATTTCATAAATATATACTTTAGTAACTATTTACTAAAGTAGTTAGGCCTAACATAGCAAACACATTAAACTTATCTCAATCGAATATTTTGTATCTCCATTAAGAGACTATGAATTTTATCTTGAGAATATATGTTCCATTAACACTAAATGTAACTGCCCAACATACTGAAGTTTTGACCGTAATTTTAGATCTCACTTCTGATATATCAAAGCAACCTTCACTTCATAATCAAGTCCATTATTCTCTCAGAATTAAGAGTTCATGTAAATAAAAGTCGTAAAATTTATTATTCATTTGACAGTCATTAAGAGAATAATAAATTTCATAGCAGTCCAATTCAATATGTTTTAACTTTTAAAACATATCAACATATCAACTAGAAGTCTCTACTTCCATGATCAAGACAAATCATCTTAGTTGATATGTTATAGTCTTCGCAGATGAAATGTCCAATTTCATCACCGACTACGAACTAAAATTCTGAGTTTATAAAGAACTTGTGATTTATATCTTCCGTGACTTTTCACATAAATTACATACTATGCATCTCATGGACTATATGATAATGTCCAAATATTCATGTTACCATCATTTTAGATATTAATAAAGCAACTTTATTAATCACAACATTAAGTCATACATAATAACATACATAGTATCATACAATAGGATTTTAGAGCACTAATCCTAACAAAGGGGGCATTAGAAAAATAGAAGTTCCAATTTTCAGATTCACATAAACTAATGGAATTTTCAACTCTTAAAAGTTGTATTTTTCAAAACTCTCAAAATGAAATACAAATTCTGAAATTGAACAGATCATCATGGAATAAAGATAAACTTGGATTAATGATGGTAGAAACTGCCAAACTAACCACAACCTATTCATAGGAAGATATTGAGAACAACAAAGGCAGAGTTTTAGTATTCATTAAAAATCCAACCAGAACTAATTGGAATAAAGATTCATATAGTGTCCTCAATCAATTTGGATTAAGACTCGGATAAATTGAGTTGAGTTAAAAGTTAGAGATTCATATGACAAAGATAACATAAAATATAACTTTAGTTACGACCAATATTGATACGCATGGCAAAGCAATGTTGGGAATCCAAACAATTAAATCAAGTGAAACTAATTGTCACATTGAAAGGGTTTAAGAATTATACTTCTAAGAAGATGGAGGGCCAAAATTCTATGCAGCTTTGAAATCTGCTCCTCTTGGTTGATATCCTTAAACTCTTCCTGGAACTCTTCTAAACTCACAAACTGCAGTAAATTAGAAATCATACATTCAGAAAATGGTCATAACGTTCTTAATCAATTACTGTAACATACTCTTAAGGAATATAAACAACATATCCCAGTCATAACAAAGTCCCATAAATTATTAAACAGCCTTAGATTTAGTACGTAAATGAGTATAAACTCATAGTTACACCAACAGGATCTAAGAAGACCTAAAGTCAACCAATGAAAGAAGTTATGGCCCATCCATATGCTCAATCATATCAAGAATAACAGAGAAACAGAAAAGAGATCAGCCCATCACAAACACAGATATCAATCATAACATTGTATTCAGATAATGCAACAGCCACATCAAAAATAAAAAGAAACAAAAGTTTTTTACTTGAGATTTAAAATTCAAATCACTTATCAAAATTGATTCATGAATATAAGGAGGATGAGAAAGAATCTGATTAAGAAGATAATCCACACTCCCTATTGGATTTGCACATAAACCACCAATCTACAACATTTGGAAGTAGTCTTAACATACCTAAACAAAGGTCTGCTGAATTCACTAAAAATCAATGATTGTACACCAACCCCTTAATTTTAATCTCACCAAACGCCTACAAAGTATCAACTTTTTATTTCATACATCCATTCTCATTTCCCCAAAATTTGTTAGATAGAGAATACTAACCTTCCTAACTCCTAAACCTCCAACTTGAGAAGAGAACAAGCAAGGCCCCCACAAAGAAAGTCCTCTTTGGTATATCAACTCCACCAGTGACAGTCCAAGGCATAGTAACAAAAGACACAAACAAGTAAGCAAGTTGGTTTATGTAGTAAAAGTAACGTACACATTCGAACCAAGTGATATTTGAAATCATGCCCCAAGGCCCGCACAAAGAAAGTCCTCTTTGGTATATCAACTCCACCAGCAACAGACCAAGGCATAGTAACAAAAGACACAAACAAGTAAGCAAGCCGGTTTACAAAGTAAAAGTAACATACACTTTTGACAGTAGATTTCCTTTTAGCCTGCCAATCTCATAAATAGAGCCTCCAAAAAAGTCATTTGAAGAGAGCTTACCTTACAACATAATGTATCGGCATTTATAATAAAAAATGTATCAGCAATCTCCCCAACACCTTGAACCACCACAATCAAATACCTTAACTCTTTACCGAACAGGTGTTTAGGCCAAAAGAAACTCAAAGAAAAGAAGGAAACACTAGGTTATCTAAGTTTCTCTAGATGTGACCCCACTAAAATTAATGGTACTGTCCACAAATAGAATATTAGAAATAATAATCTCAGTGTATCAAAGGTCTTCAGCTAATCCTTGCTATCACAATATTCAGGGCCTACACCACACGAGAGAGAGAGAGATAGTAAGAACAGGGGAAAATTCGCTATAGAAGGCTCTATAACTTCCAATGAAACCAACAGCATGGACATTCACCAGGACTAAATCTCCCTACAGGCATACATGCAAAATTCCATATCTATTTTAATATCATTCTCACTGATCGTATGACTATCAACTAACTACCATGGGCAGATCACCATAGGTAAGGCATATAAGCTTTGAAAGAGAATTGTTTTATTGTCTTAAACTCATCTTAGGTAGCTACAGGGATATAGAACATTCAACAAATCAAAT
This sequence comes from Quercus aquifolioides, assembly GCA_019022515.1. NCBI lineage: Eukaryota > Viridiplantae > Streptophyta > Magnoliopsida > Fagales > Fagaceae > Quercus > Quercus aquifolioides. The sequence continues at coordinate 36,285,907 of CM032332.1, forward strand.
CCCAAAATTCAACATGATGAGTTCATTTTATACATAATCACAAATTTTCGTTTGCATCAAACACTAAAACAATAAGAAGGTGAATGACAAGTAGCTAGCAAGCACTTTGTTAATCAATTCAAACAGCAGCAAGCTGAGGGTGATAGAATTTGCAATTTGAACAAGCGGGCAACTTGGCCAAGGAATTTTGAAGGAACAAAACAGTGCTGCGCCTATGTGTTACATAAACACTTACTGTATTAAGAGGAAGCAGGCCAAAATACTTCTAGGTAATCAATTGATGTCATATGAGAGGCATAAAAGAGCACATGAAGGAATATAGATAATGAAAACATATATTATCAAATAATGAAATATATATACATACATATATATATAATATAATATAAAAATCATACATATTGCAAAGCCAAGAACAAAGTGCACACACACACACGCACATAAAGTACAAAGAGAAGGCAACCCAAGATACCACTAGGCATTAATTGATGTCAGATATATGGAATATAGATCACAAAAACATACATATTGCATAGTTGAGAGCAAAGCACACAAATTCCCCTCTTTCCCTGAAGCCCATCGCTTGATCTCAGCATCCAGTGTTTCCACAATCCACTGAAACCATGCATATCAGGATTGCACAATTAATAAGGACTACAGTAACTTCACATGAGTTTCAGTACAGCCTAGCATCTAAGACACGCATAGAATAGGAACACTGAGAACACGAGGGTTACGTGGTTCAGCCTTGACGGCCTACATCCACGGAGGAATCCCTTAAGGGCTAATATCTGTCTAATATATATCTCTAACAATGCGATGTGTTATACCATGTTGTGTATGCTAGAGTGGATGCGGAAGGAGAAGCATATAATAGGAACACTGAGAACACGAGGGTTACGTGGTTCAGCCTTGACGGCCTACATCCACGGAGGAATCCCTTAAGGGCTACATCTTTATTATGTATAAGAGTGTAGTACAAAACCTATGTTACAATGAACCCTAACATGAGTATATATAGGCGACTAAACCCTAGACTACTAGTACAAGTAGGACTGGGCTTGGGCCTATTACATTAGGCTAATATATGTCTAATATATATCTCTAACACCCTCCCTCAAACTCAAGGCGGAAGCTCGATGAAGGCTTGAGGTTGGATAAGCATGAGAAGATCACTTGGAGATGCCTTGAGGAATGCCTTTGAAGAAACCACAATGAATAATGTGCCAATTCACCAATTTAGGAGCTTCAAATGAAGAAATGGAGTCCAAAATTGGAATCTACGCGAAAAACTGAGCAAGATAGGCCATTTCGGAAATTTTAACTTTTGATCAAAAGTCAACGCAAAAGTCAAAAGTCAACTATAGTCAAAGTCAACAGATCAGGGTCAAAGTCAACGGCTACAAGGACCGGGTCGGTTCCGGGTTTTCCGGGTCGGGTCACGGATCGGCTGAAGAGCTGCTGACTCATCCTGATGACGTGGTGCTGACCTGGCCTAGGGCTGACGTGGCAACAGCTGGGCCGTGATGACGTGGCAAGATGACGTCAGGTGAGTTCTTCGGCGCGTGGATGGCACGTGGGAAGTCCACCGGCGCGTGGATTAGATGCCAGAAATTCTACCGGCGCGTGAAGGCGCGTGTAATGTCAGATTATGGCCGGAATTTCAGGGTTTGTAGAGCGGTGAACGAGTAGGCCGTCTGGGCGGCGCGTGTGGTAATAAGATGATCTGAAATTCAGGAATCTGAGGCGGCGCGTGGGAGAGTTTCGGAGTCAACTGCGGCGCGTGGAGGCGCGTGACATGGCTTCTGGTGACCGGATTTCTGGGTTTTCCACACGGTAGGCCGTGGAGCATGGTTGTGTAGTTGGTTTCATCAGGCGAAGGCTTGATTTGCACAGATCTGAAAGGTGAGTGATTCGACTTGCTTGAGAGATCAGAGATGTAGCAGCGAAGCAGCAACGGGGTTTCTGTGGGAGCTGCGTGATGCTGTGGACCCAGATCTGAAAGAAGGCATGGGCACTGTTGTGGATCTGTGTTATGCACGTGAGAATCTTCTTTGCTTGCTAGAGATGTTTGTTTGATGCCAAGAACGAAGTTTGGCTCTGATACCATGTTAAAACTACGCTCTGATACCATGTTGAATATTAGCTCTGATACCATGTTAAATGGAGAATATTATCAAACGCAATGTATTATACCATGTTGTGTATGCTAGAGTGGATGCGGAAGAGGAAGCATATAATAGGAACACCATGAACACGAGGGTTACGTGGTTCAGCCTTGACGGCCTACATCCACGGAGGAATCCCTTAAGGGCTACATCTTTATTGTATAAGAGTGTAGTACAATAACCTGTGTTACAATGAACCCTAACATGAGTATATATAGGCGACTAAACCCTAGACTACTAGTACAAGTAGGAATGGGCTTGGGCCTATTACATTGGGCTAATATCTGTCTAATATATATCTCTAAGACACACAAAAGCAACGAAACAACATGTGTGTGTGGCGGAGTGGCTTGATGCATTTGAGGGCCTAAGGCGAAAACTGATTATCTTGTTTTAGATGCAAAATTACTACTAATTAACATGAACCACGAATAATTTTTTTTCTTATTTTAGAAATTTTATAGACAAAAAATTTGGCAAAACTTTTCATATTTGTTGATGCGGCAGATTGATAGTGGTAAGAAAAATAGTGATATTAATAGTGGACCTAGTTGAGTTAGTAAAAGTTTGCTAACTCAACTATTATGAAAAATGTTATGAATTTTTTTGTGGATTGCTCTCTTTTTTTTTTTTTTTTTTGAGAAGTACAACATTCACAATATTTTTCACAACAAATGCTCGGTGTAAAGTTACTTCTTGTTTTCTATTTGAACCCACCACTATAATTTTTTTTTTTTTTTTTTTTTTTTTTTTTTTTTTTGCCATCAATAACAGGTTATAACAACTTGCTACTTAGGATTTGTTGTAAAAGTGTTGTAAAAAATATTGTGGACATAACATTTCTTTCTCTTTTTTGTTTGTTTTCATTTGATAAAAAATATAATTTTATTTATTGGTTACAAATAACCATATTGGTTAAAATTTGGGGGCCTTTCTTTTACTTGGGGCCTTAAGGGACCGCATCAACTGCATCTAGCATTCAGCCAGCAGCGTGTGTGTACAAAATATGAAATACACTGAACAAAGAAAATAAAATACAGCAATCCATACAACTATTTTTTTTTTTTTTAATAAGTAAAAAATTATTAAAAGACTAGAGAGCACCACCAAGTACACATATGGTGTACTTGGGAGGCACCAAAAATAATAAAAATCAGACAATTTCATAATTAATAATCATAAAGATGCAGCGTTGATCAACGGCATTTTTCATTGAACTAGTATAAAGATGCAACATTGATCAGTGCAAAAATGTAACTAAAAAAAAAGGCACAAACCAGCCTAGTCAGTCCTATTTGGTTCAGTTTTAGGTTTATAAAATGAAAATCATTTGAATCTAACTATATATTTCACATAAATCAGGCCTACCCATTCGTTAAATGATGGGATGGTGAGCGAGTGTAGTCATCACCATTATTTTCTTTTTCTTTTTCTTTTCTTTTTTTCTTTTTTGGAAAAAGAAGTTTTGTGGGGGAGGTTGCTGTAGTGATGCACAAAACAAAAACAAATGAGAAAATTAAAACATTTGATAGGAAACAACAGGTACTTACATGTCTCTGGGCTTGTTACCTCTGAGTTTGAAGGTCCCTCTCATTCTTCTCAGCTAGTGCTTTAGCCTAAAATGCAGACAACAATAACAACTTCAGTGAAACTACACTAATAATAAACACATTGAATGAACCATCGCCACCATTTAGCCCAAGTGGAATATTTACGTTAAACCCATCCTGTATACAAGGGAACAGAGAATAAATTAGTCTAGTGAAAGTCACATACCACACGCTCCTGGGTCCTCTGGTGGCGTTCCAACCTGGCTCTTCGTCTGTCTTCACTTTCTCCTTCAACATCCTGGAACTCTCCAGATGATGGAGCAGCTTTTACCAAGAAATAAAATAATAAAACATCCAGCAGCAACATGAGATAGGAGACCACAAAGAAGTAATATCACTACGTTATTACTAAAGCTGCGTTCAAACTACCTCTCCAAAAATTGACGAAAGATGTCAACAATATTTGCTGCCAAATTTGCTTTACTAGCAAAATCCATCCATCACATTCACACAACGTAACGTAAGGAAAGGTATCCTATGTTTATATTGCTATTGCTGTTGCTATGCTCTCTCTCTCTCTCTTTGATAAAAATTTGAGATCCATTTTCCATGTGTTTGTCTCTTTCAGTTTTATTTTAATTTAGTATTAAAACCAGCAAGAATGAGGTTCTTTGCTACAGGAAGCAAAGATAACATTGAATAAATCAGCAGCAAGATTACAGATTATAAACCCAACACCAGCAAGAATGAGAATCAAATCACATATATATAGACATGGAAAGAAAGAGGTGTAAAATTATTTATCAACCTTTTAAAAAAATAAAAGATAGAGCAAGACACTGGACTACCAAATTAAAAGATCATAAATCCAGAAAATATACAAGCATGAGGTTGCATCTTTATTCTAATAAAATTTCAGATACTTACCAAAAACTAAACTAAACTATCCGGTGCATACAGGAGTTTGTATCAGATCATTAATAGGCTCATTTTGCATCATCTTCACTTCTCCATTATCTAATTAACACAACACAAAATCAGAACAAGAAAACCAATAATAACAAAATTAGAACAAGGGACTCAATATCAATACCAATAATAACAGAGATAAGAAATCGTGGAAAACCTTCAAAGACAAGCTCCGTTTGAAGCGTGCTGGGGCTGCTTGGACCTCCTCTGTTCCTTGAGACTTTCAGTTTCAGATTTTGGTGGAGTGAGTGATGAAGAGAGAGAGAGGTGGAGAGGTGGAGGCTGGCGGCAGCATGATTGTGGGTGTGGGTTTGTGGGTGGAGGATGAGATGGAGGTCAGTGGCTCATGAATCAGAGGGTGAGTCCTTGCACAGCGGCGGTGTTGAGGCCTTGCACCAAGGCACTATGAGAGAGCAAGAGAGAGAGTGAGAAAGCGAGAGAGAGTGAGAAAAAGAGAGAGAGAGTAAGGGCTTGTTTGGTTTGGACATGACTCAATTTTCATAACTCAGTACTCATAACTCATAACTCAAACTCAAAACCCATAACTCATAACCCAAACCCCACTATCACGCAAAAACTCCAAAATTTTTGTTTGGTTACAAAACCCAGTCACATATTTCAACTTTTAAGTCCATTTTTTGCCAAAATGGTGGAGCCCACCCCATTGACACTACACAGTGGGTTTATGATGCTACCCGCGTCCATTTTGTCATCCCCCCTTTCATATTCTCCCATCAGACAACCCAGAAAAGCAGAGTAGGCACCTAACAATGGGGTACCCCAAATCAACCAAGTAATAGGAACCTACAAGAATAGCATATCTCTATTAGTACCATGTATCCATGTACCATTATAAATTGTCTTCAAAAGCAAGTGTTTAAGTATTAAAGGAAAGTTTCTAAGAACTATTAATTAACTAGGCACAAAACATACTAATTGCATGTTCAATTAAGTACTCTCAAACTAAAACACCAGGTTATGCACAAAAGACAATTAGTAAATTATCAGGCCCTTTTCAACATGCACAAAAAACCACAGCAGTTCTTAGGCCCTTTTCCAAACATGGGTCTTAATCAAAATTTCAAGAACAAAAAACCATAGCAGTTGGTAACAGATTCAGAAAAAGAAGATGATATTTAGGACATCATGATTTTGAAATAATTGAAACACTGATGAGTCACTGAAATAACAAAGGAAAGAAAATCAGTTAAGAAGGAAAAAGAACTTACCTTTGAACAGGAATTCTTTTATAGATATTGTTAACACTATTTTCCCAGTCCCACAAGCTTTAACACTATTTTCAATTACTAACACATAAAACCATTGCTAAGCCAGGTAAATGATAGAAAAAACTTGAAAGTTTCAGCACATTGAAATCATGTCCAAGCATCAATGCACCTCCCATTTCCAGTCCTTTGACTTGAACTCTCACAGAGACAGTACAAAAATTTGAAAATAGAACCCAGAGAATAAAGTCTTTCTATATTTACACTTGGATAAAAACTGATAAGTGATAACACTCTAGATTGAAAAAACAAAAAAAGTGGCAGGCCACAATTAACGAGAGAAGAAGCTCCATGAACTATGCATTAGGAAATTAGGATGCCACCAATAAAAATATGATAAAAAGGTCCCATTAAACCCACCCTGGCTCAATTTAAAACACATATAAGCAATCATATTAACCCATTAAACCCAGAAGCCAACCCGTGCACATCAGGTGTTCTTCAACTTTGCAGTAATTTTCCATATTGGTGTTTTGTGACTCCAAGTCTGATCTGAAAATGACTGCCTTTGATAGAGAATTTGAGAAGGAGATTAAGGAGGCTAGGAATACACTCCTTAACCCTCCTTCCTCCATTGATGATCTCCTCTCTCTTCTTGATAAAGTTGAAAATTTGTTAGCATATGTGGAGCAAGAACCATCCGAATCAATTTGAGATGCACTTTTACCCTTAGTGAAGGCACTAATCACTAATAAACTTTTGCAACATGCTGAAATGGATGTGAAGGTTTCAGTTTTATCTTGCATTATTGAGATTACAAGGATAATAGCACCAGATGCCTCATATAAGGATGAGCAAATGAAAGAAATATTTCAATTGATTTTGGCAGCATTTGAAAATATGTCTCATGAGTCTACTCGCTCTTATAAGAAGGTGGTTTCAATTCTTGATACCATTGCAAAGGTCAAGTTCTGCTTGGTGATGTTGGATCTTGAGTGTGATGCATTAGTTGTTGAGATGTTTCAAAGTTTCTTGAAGATAATTAGGTCCAACCATCCACCTGCTGTACTTTCAGCCATAGAAACAATTATGAATCTGGTCATAGATGAAAGTGAAGACATTTCCTTGGATCTTCTCAGTTCACTTTTTGCTAGTGTAAGAAAGGAAAATAAGAATGTTTCACCTATTTTGTGGAAATTGGGGGAGCAAATAATCACTAGGATTAATGCCCAACTAGAAAAGATAATGGCACCCACTCAAAAACTACCCAGCAAGCTTAAGGGTGCACATGATGTGAAAGTTGAAGTAGTTGACGGTGCTTCTAATCAACCCTCCATAGTGCTTAAAGATCTACATCTTGGTGAAGTCGAAGAGGTTAAAACTACATTGTTTCCTATATTTCATAAGGTTCAAGATGAGATTATACTGATTCCACACATTGATTTTGTTATTCCAAATGAGTTTGATGTGGTGGAATTCAAGGTTTTTCTTTTCTCTGTGCTCCCTAAGGTGATTCCAGACTTGAAGCAAGTGTTACTTGTCAACATTCTACTCCTTCAATGCTTTAAAACTCAAGGTCAAGTTTTCTCCAACCAGAGGAGAATGATGCAGGAGACGCATGAAGATTATTATTTAGTATTATTTATGTTTGCAAGTCAATTGTATTTTTATGTTTTAGGTCCTAGTAGTTTATTAGGCTATTAGTATTTTAATTTGGAAACAAGTTTATTTTTGTAATAAGGCAATTAGGATTTCCTAGCCAATTAGAACTAGGATTTAGCAATCCTTTATAAGCAAACCTATTGTACTCCTTGAGGAGATAGTTGATATTTTCATAAATGAAAAAATGGTCATGTGGTCTCTCTTTGGTCTGGTGCTGACTCCAGGTCTACCCTAGGTGCTGACTCCTAGTGGTTTTCCCGCTTGATGCTGACTCCAAGCAAGGCCTAGGTGCTGACTCCTAGGTCATATCCTTTTATTTTTCCGTTGTTTAGTTTTGTTCCGGTTGTCCTGCGTCATTTTCCTTAGTAAAAAGGCTGAAAAGTCCTTCTCCGCATACCTATGAATTAAAGCAAGGTGGCTTTTTTGTATCTATATTACTTTTGACAGTATGAACTCATATTAATCGAAACCCACCTTGATGATTTTCTTTCAAGCTCATGATTATTTGGTGGACAATAATGTAGGAATCACATGTTTTTGTTTTTCTTTTTGTTTTCTACTGTGTGACACTTTGCCTTTGTGCTACTAGTGTTACTGTACTAGCTTGTTCAAATATGTTAGGGTCATATTTTATGTAATTGGCTAATCTTTTGACAAAATGCACTTTACTTGTAATTGGGTAGATCTAAAATGGGTTTAATACATCAAGAAATATGTTGTTCAAAGCATATCAAGTGATCGTATTGAAAGCTATGAAGATTGGTCTAAGAAATAAGTGAAGAAAAGTCATTCATTAAGTTTCGACAGATTCCTGCTATCGAGACTTAATGTGCAGCTCGATAGATAGCTCAACAGAAGCTCGATCTATCGAGAACTACGATTTACAGTTTTCCAGATCTGAATTTCGGCCCAGGCTTATGAATTTGTTTAGGGTTTCTTTTCTCACAACCCTAGATATATATAAGACTTATTTTAAAAGCCGTCACACACGGATACAAAGACCAAGAGATTTATTTTCTCTATGAGAAGCTACTGCGTTTGTATGCCATAGGGTTTTGTAACCAAGTTGCTTCCAGATCTTCATTGTTGATAAAGTGAAGAACATTGAACCAACATCTGTTCAGGTTGCTATTTCGAGATAAGCTAGGGTAGTTGGTAAGATTCCTTATACTTGTAAACGCTTGATTGTTAATTAGTGGATTCTTGGGAGTGGTAACCTTAAAATCATCCGATGGGTTTTTGGCTTGCGAGAGGTTTTCCCTATTTGTCAACAAATCACCGTGTCAATTTATTTTCTGTTACATTTAGTTTATTTGATGATTTGTTGGTGCTTCACGATTTGCATGCAATTGAACCTAATTAATCAATTTGGGTAATTGAATTAATTAAGCGGGGTCAAGATATCTTAACCCAACAAAATATTTTTTAAACTAAAATTTAAAATTAAGAAAAATGCAAATGCATCTCATGAGAAGCTTAAAGCAAGAGAACTCCCCATAAAGATGGTTAAGCATATTCCTCATCTACTAAATTTTTGCTCAGCTATGCTTTCATTGCTTTAACTTGTAAATTGTCTTATCTAAATGTACCAACACGAAGCCAGACGATTAACGAATTAAAGTTTGGATAAAGAAGTTAATTTTATTGAATATGTAATATAAAAAGAACATTTTCTAAACACAACCATCCAATCCTTCAAAGATTGTAACAATGTTTGTCCGATGCTCTGAGTTGGCCATTCAATTCCATTAAAAGTAATACTATTTTTTTAATTCCAACTATCCTAATAGATACCAAAGAACCACATTAAGTCTCATCAGACTGATCAAAGTGGTGATAACAGACATTAAGCCTTTACATTAGAAGTTAAAAGGGTCCACTTAAAAGAGAAAAACAGAAAAAATTTTAGTTAATTTTTCATTTCAACAGAATCAAACAAAGGATATGTAAGGAAAGATACATAAGTTTTGAGATTTGAGTTTATTTTCCTTCGATTTTCACATGGAGCAAGTAATTACTAGTAAAAAATAAAAGGGTCATCAACATCAGTCCACGGGGTAAACCCATTTTAACATCCAAAGTAGAATACCAAAAAAAATTCATAAAACAGAAATTAAAATGAACAAATCTGACAATGGACATGGAAAATGGAGAGGGAGAGAGAGATAGTTTGCACCTGGGAGAAGATCACGAAAATAAGGGCCTATTAGGGACACCTAACAGTGACAAAGCTCAATGTCGCCGGTGAAGATTTTGACACTCCTCGGTATTTTGTCTTCGATCACGAGGTGTTCATCTCAGGCGATTTCAGTGCTTCGGTTCAGATTCTCAAATGCCGCTAGAAATGAAGAAGACAAAATGTGAGAGGAGGTGAAGAGAGGGAAGTGGGAAAGAGGGAAAGTGTTGCTGAAAATTTTGAGGAAGAAATGAACTGAAATGAGGAGCTAAGCAACGGTAATATCAACGGACTTAAGATGATTTGACAATGCACTGCACGTGGGTCCCACGAAGTCACTCTATTTACCAAACTGCCACTGAAAATCAGTTTTGAACTTTTGGAAATACAAAAGTTTTGTTCCCAGTTTCCATCACCCAAACTCAAATTTTTTAGTTTTGAGTGATGGAAACAACACTCAAAAACCAAGCCATACACTGTTCTTTCTGTGGATCCCACGATATTTGGATTATGGGTGACAGAAACTGAGTTATAAATTCCATCACATCCAAACAGCCTCTAAGGGTCTGTTTTAAATTCCTAGGGTTTTTTTTTTTTTTCGCAGGACCTATAGCCACACTTCTCGAACGCGGCCATAGGCCCTATGCACAAAAACATGGCTGAAAACCCTAAAAAAACACTTACCCGCGTTTTTAAAACGCGGCTATAGGTCAGTAGCTGCATTTCCTAGAAACGCGGCTATAGGTTAGCTATAGCCTCATTTTTGAGAACGTGGCTAAACAAAACGTGGCTATATTGTTAATCTGCTGATAGTGCACTCTGTCTCCAAGATAGCAAGCAATTATGTCCAAGACAAGTCTCAGATTTGTGCTGCAAGCCCAGGGGATTATTACTTGTTAACTACCACTGACAATTATTTCCTAAATAACCCTTAAAGTTATTGGGGGTGTCAACACGAGGGAGAGAGGAGAAACAAGGAGTGTTATTTGGGAAAACTGTGTAATCTCTGTAATCGCATGAGTAGTGCAAGCCCTGGCTGATTTTTACTTAGACAGAACCTGAGTGAGTGTTGTGCATAAAAGAGCCTTGTACTTTGAGCAAAGTAATAAAATTTAAGAGTTCACTCCTATAAATTCTTAGTGTGCTATGCAGAGGAAAAAACAAAGGGTGTTAATGGGGGAAAACAGTGTAATCTCTGTAATTGTCTGTGTATTGTAGGCCTCTTAGTGGCTGAATTTTACAAAGGCAAAACCTGAATGAGTTTTTTATGAAAGGGAGCCTTAGTGTGCTTTGTACTTTGTGGGAAAGTAATAAATTATTTTTGTGCTATGCATGTGTATATTACCATATTCATACAAACTGTTGTTTAGTTTCCTTGTGTGACTGTTGTTTATTGTAAGCCTTAATGGCTGAATGTTACTAATGCGGAACCTAAGTGTTTTGTGTAAGAGAGCCCTAGTGCCCATGTGGTAATGTGGCTTCAAATTGCACTTATTCTTTTTGAAAAGTAAACAATTGAAACTAAAACAAAGAATGTAGTTCTCCAACATCCAAATGCAACATAAAGGTGGCAATGTCCAATTACACTTTTTCAAAGCTCAGCTTTTCTAAAATTCACTTATTTCTAGGTAGAACTGTTTTAAATAATGTCATTTTCAAAAAGCTAAAAAATAAGTTATACCAAATGGACACTTAGTGTTTGTTTGAGAACAGTTTATCTAACTTTTTGCTGAAAACTTTTTATTATAAGTGTGTTAAAGTATACTTATACCTTGAAAAAATTTGAAATTAAACCATGAAATTAAATCAAATTTTTTTAAAGAAAAAACAAATTCCTAAAAGCTTATTTTAAATTTTGTATTTGATGACTGCCATTCTTGAATTGTCCCATTAATGGTAATAGATTGGTCTTTCAAATGACAGGCAATAGGAAAGGAATTTCAGAAATAACTAAACTAACAGTAACAGATAAAAGATAAAATAGGTCACAATAGCAGAGAACTTGACAAGTGTCACCTGACAGGCTGACCCGAGAAAAGATTTACATGATAGATATGTAAGAATATGTAAATAACATGCCTGAATTTAATAGACTCATATCATTTGATAACAAAATATATACTACTTAATTTTTAGTTAGTACTTAAATCAAATCTAACAAGAAGATTTAGAAACAAGTTGCTTTAAACAATAAAGATATTTTTATTTTAAGATAAGTAATAAATATATAGATAAGGCACAAAAAGAGGACTCAAGCCTAGTACACAAGAAGTATACAAAGGATGAACCAAACAAAAAGAGGACTCAAGCCTAGTATACAAAGTATACAAAGGACTCAATATTGCATCAACCATGATGACCAGTAAATGTGAATTCTGAGGGTAATTGTTTTAGGGAAAGAACACTACTCTAAGATATCATGATGGAGCACTATCCAGGGAAGTAAGAGAATTGGCAAACCAATATCTCAGAAAGCAACTTCTCAATAAAATTAAGCAAAGAAAGGAAAATAATCATCCACCAACATGTCCAAAACGTCAACTCTATGCTCGAAACAAATAAAATGGAAAAATCTGAAATAATTTCATAAATATACTACACATTTACAAAAAGATTAGTAAAATGCAGAACTCACCTTGAAAGGATCACCCCTCAAAGATTGCACAAACATAGAGCCTGAGCCACTTCCCTGCGGAACAAAAGCACTAATCTCAAAGCTGTCCTTAAAATAGTAATTGAACTTGAACAGCACAATGTAGCAAATGGACATAATTTCTTCAGTATATGTTTTTCAAAGGGACTGGGAGTTCATTAGGGAGGTGAAGCATTTCCTGGAACAGAGTTCGTATTTGTATTTCATTTCTTTTTCTTTTTTCTTTTTTTGGTTTGCCTTTTCTTGTCTTGATAGAGTTTCACTTTACCTTTGCAATTGCCAGTCCAACTTTACCTATCTACAGTACCTCCTTCACTGTGTTCATATATGATGAAAACGGAGGAAAGAGAAGCTCAGACCTTTTAGTTTTGCTTGGTAATTACATATACATTTAGTGGATCTTAAACTCATGACCTCACTTCAACCATGCTTTTACAAGGTGAGAAGATCAAACCAGTTAATACTGCATGTTCAGCTTACTCCAGACAAACTTTCAGCAAAACCCTTGTACTCTTACATTTACTTTTTAATTTTGTTCCCATCTAACCTTGTTTGTGTTCAATTGCTAGGGCTAAAAATAATTATCGTAACACACATAAATATTATTTATATCTGTGGGCAATTACAATGAGATCCAATTTTGCCACTAGCACTAATGCTCACTCATAATTTTTTATTATTTATATATCCTTTTACTTTGAAAATTTTAACCACATCATAATCTGTACTTTAAATTTTGTCATTTTAATTTTAACTAATTAGTGAGAAACTTTTGAGAAATTAAAAGATGAAGAAACCACCAAATGCTACTCTCTTTAGAGGAGTATAGGTATAAGCATCCATACCTCAAAGTGTAACGCAAACCAAGTAATTATAAGGACTGAGGTACCTCCAAAGATATATCCCAAAGACACCCTCCAGTTTGAGCACAGCAAATGTGGATTACATAATCATCACAAACCCCGCTGATAATATAATCCCTTCCATTCATGTAATACGAATGAGTGTAATTCTGAGAGCTTCCTGTAGAAGCTATTTCAAACTTCAAGTGAAGCCTCCCATCAACAGCCAGAAGTTGTCCAACCTGACAATGTCCGCATGTTAGTCTAATGATTTCATTAAACAATTAAAAAAAAAAAAAGAAGAAGAAGAAGAAGAAGAAGGAATATTCATCTCAAAATGGCCTATATGCATAATCTAATAGATTAATACTATGATTAATTGCCTATACGCATAATGAAATCCACAACAATTAATAATGGAATCCCCCTAAGTATACCAGGACCCCATAATATTGGGTGGTCTATGGCCCAAAACTACCAATCCTCAATGAGGGCTTCATACGAAAGAAGAATAGAGCAAACAACTATAGTAATTAAAAATTATGCATACAAAAGAAAGGGAAAAACTTCACAAAGAAGAATTTTACAGGAAAAAGAATGTTGAATGCTGTTAATGAAAATTTATATTTCAATGATTAGGTTCAAGATAGGTTCTAACCAAATTTCTTTTTAAATTAGATAATTGATACATGTGCCTAGACCAATCCCAATAATCATTTGAAGTCCAAGACTTGGGGGCAGAATTCCTGGGGTGGGTCTAAGTATAAGTCGGATATTTGAAAACTTAGAAAGAAGAAAAATGACGCCCCCCAACATACTGTGAATTAGTTTAATCCTACCTCGTTGTCCACAGCTGACACAAGAAGACAATGATCATCTGAAGAAAAGCAAACCATCACATTTCCCCAAGAGCTTGAAGCAGTATAGCAAGGCTGTATTAGTTTCTGTCTCAAGTCCCACATCTTGACATCTTGATCAAAGGAAGAAGTAGCAAAAAGTGAGGGAGAATAGTTGGCAAACTTCACAACATTAATATGCTCTCAATGCATATCAGTGAACACCTGTAAGCGTCTTCCACTGTTTATGTCATGCAATGCAACATTTCTTGAGTACCCACTTGCTAGAAAAAGTTCATCCGTAGAGTTAACACGAACAGACGTCAACTGGTCAAAATCATCAAAGGTGACAAAACCAGCAGTATTATATATGGCCGTATTTGTTGTTGGCATTTTCTGGATATCATACAATTTCAGTGAACCATTATCCGAACCAGCTATGAGCTGGCATTCACCAAAGGGGAAAAACAAGAAAGAATTAGAAATTCCATATTCATTAGGGATAAAATCAACAAAAAGCAAATGCTCTAAAAATGCACCAATAGTGAATGTCAAGTGATAAAATACAAAAATGACTTGAATAATCCAAGAAAATGCCCAAAATTTCAGATACAGATTTATCTAACAGAATAATATCCCCGAGAAATGGAAAATTTTCTGGAATTAACAAAATCCTCTAAGGCAGGTAGATACTTGTGTCATGAACTCTTACAAAGTATGATTACAACCATTTCTAATCATGCTAACTCGTATCTAACATCCTGCTGTAAGCAGTTCTTGCAGTCACTAGCCACAGAACACAACATTTCTGGCTTTTGAATCAACTTATCCCATGCATGGCTCCGAAATCCAAATAAGCATGACAGGAAAAAACAAAACATTCTGAAGTCTGATGATGTAGCAGTCTGCAAATGTAACTGCAACAATAATTGCCCAGAAAAGAACTTCTAACTGCAGAGTGTATGTACTATTAGAATAATAAAGCACAAGAATTTACTCTCTTTACCACATTCTCTGCAGGATGATAGCTCCTTCATACCTCATGTGGTGTATTTGGGAAGAGTGGAATCATTGAGAAGGATTGTTGCTCTTTTGAGGGAAAGGAGTTACCTTTGCCACATTTAAAGTTTCTCTTTCTCAAGGCCTTATACAGTTATACAAGTAGACTTCCAATTCCTATCATTTCTCCATGACTACCTTCATGCACTTTTTAGATGACTTACTTTTCAGTTGTTAAGTTTTTCTCTTTCTGCTCCTTGTTGCTTTTCTCTGCAATATTTATGTATGTACGGTGCACTAGGATAGCGCTTTATTTATGCATTTTTCAAATGAATTTCTATTACTCATATATTAAAAATTAAAATTAAAATTTATAATATATATATATATATATATTAAAGCCGAACAAGAAGAATACCAAGATTAATTCTATCTTTCACATGATTAAATATCAGTTGATAATTTTAATCTAAGCTCAATTGTCAATACTACATCATTTTTTTTAATCTATTTCTCATTAACATTAGATTCACATAAACATTCATCTGCAAACATGATAAATTACAGCCCAAAACTTTGCCAGAACTATTAGAATAAAACAACGAATTTCTTCTAGCAACCAGAGGTAAACTGTGCATATTGTTTTTCAATTCAATGCTATGTGGGAAATCATACATACCTTAAAACTTACTCAATTCCCTCCTTTTCTTCTGCCATCTGATTTATACAATGTAAGTGGCCAGCCTTAAATGTCAAGAATTAAGTCCTTCTTTTAAGCTCCCAGAGAAAAAACATAATCATGTACAACACCATCTGATTTCTGCTCATCTCCCTGCCCAAACTATATATAACACGGGCATGAAAAGAGAGACCAAAGGACTGGATATATTAGAGTGTAAGAAGCTAAAGAACAAGGCACAAACTGTCATCCATTCAAAAAGGAGAATTTTTCTAAGACCATTTATTTCTTATACGTTCTGATAAACTAAATTCTTCTGCCTTGGAAACATGTGGATCAAGCTTATGAAGGTTGTTAACAAACATGCTTGCCTCATCGTGACAATTGTGCTTACAGTAAGAATCTACAATGGAATTGTATGTGTTCTGGTTTGGTTTACATCTGTGCTTTATCATGAATCGAACCACATCAATGGCGTCCAGGAACATGGAATCAGCAGCATAGCTAGCAACAAAGGTATTATAAGTGACCATGTCTGGAACAATGCCGGAATCCTTCATTTCAGAATATCCGTGAAGCCTCCCTCACCCGACCAATTCTACAGTAGGCATAAATAACAGTATTATATGAAATTATGTCAGGCTTTATTCCTTTCTCCAAAAGTTCCCTCAAAGTTTCTTCTGCTCGCTCAAAGTTTTCGGAGCGGCTGTACATATACATCAAACTATTGTAAGTCGTCAAGCTCAGAGTGAACCCACTCTCATTCATGAAAGTCAAAATCTCATTTGTTTTGGTAACCATCTGCCTCCTGCCATATATGGAAACCATGGCATTTAGAACGGTTATGTCAGGTGAAAACCCTATTTAACTCAACTCCAAGAAAGCATGCTCTGTCTGTGTTAGAAGGTCACTTTTACTATTTACTAAAACAAGGGTCTTCAAAGCACAGGATGGGGGTTCAATTGCACCAGAATATATCTCTTCTACCAGAGCACACATTCATCCAGTCTCCTTGCCATTGGCATAAGCATGAAGCAAAGAACTATATGTCAGCTCATTGGGTTTACACTGAGCATCCTTCATTTCAGCAAGTACTTTCTCAGACTGTTCCCAAAGTCCTCCCAAGGCAAGTGCAGCCAAAACAGCATTGTAGGTGGAAAGGTCTGGAGCAACCCCTGCTTCCAGCATTCTCTTATAAACAGCCATGGCTTGGTCAAAAGAACCACACCTGCTGTATGCACTGATTAAGGTGTTGAAGGTGTCCCTTTCAGGCACAAACCCCACCCTCTTCATTTCCTTAAACACTCCCGATACTTCCGAGTCCATTCCATTTTGCCCAAACACTGCCAGAAGAGTATTCCAAGTAACAATATCAGGGGTACAACTACAGTGACCAATCTCTTCAAAGACCTTCATCATTTCTTCAAACATTCCACGCCATACATCTTAATAAGGGCATTAATGGTGCAGATATTAGGTTTGCACCCAGCACTTTCCATCTCCTTAAAAACCTTCATCGCAGACTCATCCTTCCCAGATTTCTCAAATTCAGACAAAAGGGTGGTGTATGTGATTACATCAGGCTTAATCCCTCTCTCCACCATTTGATTTTTAAGATCCATTGCTTCATCCAACAGACCATCTCTAGCATATGCCGATATCAATGAATTGTAAATCACAATGCTAGGAGCGAACCCATTCAACTCCATCTCCCTCAACACCTCCATGGCTTCCTTTGGCCACCTAGACTTTCCATAAACATCCAAAAAAGTAACCTTATCCGGTGTAAACCCTCTTGATTTCATCTCCTCAAAAAGCGTGGCTGCTTCTTCATACAAAGAGCCATGGCAACAACAACTTATAAGCGTATTATAAGTATACAAATCAGGGGCAATCCCAGCATTCTTCATGCCATCAACAACATCCATAATCTTATTCCAAGGCGTACTCATTTTCCCATACACATTCCAAATCACATTATAAGTTATCAAAGTAGGTTTACATCCTTCTTCCTCCATTTTCTTAAAAAGCATCACTGCCTCTTTATACCTCTCATTACTAGAACAAGCACTTATCAAAGAAGTATAAACATAAACATCAATATCAAGCCCATCTTTTTGTAAATTGTGAAGCAAAGACTTGGCGGCCGAAACCCTACCTTGTTTGCCAAGAATACCAATAACTACAGCATCCATAGAGCCATTCAAAATCAATTTACAATCTTTATGATTCCGAACCCACTCAAACACACTCAAAGCCAAGTCATCTTTCTTTTTAAACCTCAAACCCTTTATCATACCCGACACATCAAAAGACAAGGACTCCACACTAGAAAAAACTCTCTCTTGAGATGATGGCTCAAACAATTGAAGCAAAACTTCATGTAGCTTAGCAGAATCAAAAAGTGGGTCAATGAGAGTTTTAAGAATTTTCTGACCTTTGAGGGAGAGGCGGCGGTGGGACCAGGGCTTGCCACGGTTGGAGTCACGAGACTTGCCGATGCGGTTGCGGGTTCTGGGGACTGGGGACCGAGTGTTGGTCTCTGAGTGTGAGGAAGTCTTGGGGTTTTGGAGAAGAAGGAGGTCTTGGATAATAGGGGATATGGGTGGTGGTGGTGACGGTAATGGAGGGTGGTGCTGGGTATGGTGGTTATTGGGGAATATGGGTCTTCAGTGTGGTGGGTTTGGGGGGGGGGGGGGGGGTGTTTAAGAAAATAACTATAAAACCCAAACAATAATTTTAACAATTCGACTTCAGAGGAGTCGATTTTACTGTTCATATCGCCTATTTTTGCGCCACGTAGATAAAAAAATCGAGTCCATTATACTCATTTTTTATACATAAAAATCGACTTCAGTGGAGTGGAATTCAATACAAAGAAAACGACTCCACTGTCACAGAAGAAGCAAACGAACCCAGCAACGAGCAACACCGACGAGCAAGCAGGCGCCGACGAACCAGCAGGCGCCGACGAACCCAGGCGCGACGAACCCAGGCGCCGACGAACCAGACCCCGACGAACCCAGCAATACCGACGGCGAAGCACGAAGAATCCAGGCGCCGATTCTGACCAACACGCTCGGGTCCGTTTTGGATTTGAAGGTCACAACGTGAATGGATCTTTGAATTTCTACAGAGTGAAATCGACTTCAGTGAAGTCGTTTTCAATACAAAGAAAACGACTCCAGTAGTCGATTTCTATGTATAAAAAATGAGAATAAAGGACTCGATTTCTTTATCTACGTGGCCCAAAAAAATAGGTGATATGAACAGTAAAATCGACTCCTCTGAAGTCGAATTGTTAGAAATGCAATATGTTTGAAACGTTGCCTAACTAATAATATTGTTTGGGTTTTGTAGTTATTTTCTAAAAAATCCCGGGTTTGGGAGTAGAAGAGATAGAGCTACATTTTCTGCCATTTAGGGGGGGGGGGGGGGGAGAGAGAGAGAGAGAGAGAGATTGGTTTTATTTTTATGAAGCTGGGTGAAGTGGACACACTTGTGGATGTGTTGGCTGAAGAGAAAAGATATAGCCATTATTTAAGTTTTTTTTCTTTTCTTTTCTTTTTTGAGAAGGAAAACATCTAATATTATTAGCCAGAATCAGCGAAAAGAATAATAAAGGTGGGAGGAGCATCTTCCATCCATACAGTTAAATCTCTAACATGTCTCGCTAGGTTATAAGCAACTTTATTACCACTCCTATAAGTATTAGAAAAAGAAATACACTCATTGGTAACTAAGGTGGATTTAGCCAAAGAGATGATGTGGCCGAATGGAGAAAGAGAGTCTTCTGCAGCCATGAAGGTTTTGATCACTGCTTCCGAGTCTCCTTCAAGGATGAAAGGTTGGATACCAAGCTCCTGAGCAAAAGAAATCGCCCTAGCAGCAGCCATAGCTTCAACAATATCGGGAGAGAAAGGAAGTGGGGCTTGTTCCGAGAGAGAAGCCATAACATTCCCTTGCCAGTTTTGGATTACAACACCCAGCCCAGCCTTGCCCATCTCAGGAAATGTGGCCCCATCAAAATTAACTTTGAAACAATCTATAGGAGGTGGAGACTAGTGAGACTGAACTCGTGACTGCCCAAAGACACCTTGCTGCGATAGGAGCGAAATATTGTGCTGTTTGAAGTCAAACAAAGCTTGTGAAGCTTGAGGTAGCACTTGAGAAACGGGGAAATCCAGGTGCCTCTTTCTGATCTAATTCCTATGGTACCACAGTGTCCACATCACCATGACCATCAGCCCCATATTTTTATCCTCCGAAAAACCAAAGTCCATCAATTCCCAAAAAGAAGAGAAGCTACGCACTTGCCAAAACTCACACCCCAGGATGGCTACCCATACTTCAGATATTTTCGAACACTCCCATAAAGCGTGGCACGTTGTCTCAGGGGCTGAAAGGCAGTGCTCGCATACATCATCCGTAAGGATTTTCCTCTTCCGTAAGTTCCATTTGACCGGTATCGCATCGTGACATGCACACCAAAGGAAGTTCCGAACTTTATTTGGAACAGGGAGACTCCAAATTCTCTTCCAAATATCTTTATGTTGGTGCTGGTTAGCCTGGGAAGTTGAGAGGATGGCTTCATTAGCTAGGAACCTTAAGCCCGATTTCACCGAGTAGACACTTGAGGAGTTAAAAGGCCATATAACCTTATCCTCTACGGGAAGCGGACTTAGTGGGATACTAAGAATAAGGTCAACCTCAATGGGATGAAATAAGCCACGTAAGAGGTTTGTATCCCACCTTCTAGTTACCAGGTTGATAAGCTCCAAGACTTTGGCTTCTTCAAAACTCGGTACAACCTGTGATTTGATTCTAGGATAATCTAGAGATGGCAGCCAGGTGTCATTCCAAACGCTGATAGACTCTCCACAGCCAACCCTCCATCTTGCTCCTCTCAAGAGAACATCCCTTCCCTGAAGTATGCTTCTCTATGCATATGAGCCAGACATAGAATCTATGGCCTCCAGTATAGAACAATCCGGAAAGAACTTTGGTTTGAACACTTTATAAAACAAAGAATTTTTATTGTGCAGTAACCTCCATGCTTGTTTGGCCAATAAAGCATCATTAAAATTTGCTAGATCTTTGAAACCCATACCGCCTTCATTCTTGGGTTGGCAAAGAGTATCCCATTTGACCCAATGAATCTTCCTCCGCTCTCCATTCTGATCCCACCATTCTTGGGTTGGCAAAGACTTTCAATTTCTAAGCAAAGACCCAATGGGAGTTTGAAACAGCTCATTGTGTATGTTGGGATTGCTTGAACCACCGCCTTAATTAAAATTTCTCTTCCTGCCTGTTACAAAAGCTTTTCCTTCCACCCTTGAATTTTCTTCCAAACCCTTTCCTTGATATAGTTAAAACTGGCTTTTTTATTTCTTCCCACAAGAGAGGGCAGTCCCAAATATTTCTCATATTGAATAATTTCCAAAACTCCCAAAGCCATCTTTATGCGATTCCGAGTATCCTCACTGGTAGCTTTACTAAAAAAGATTGTTGTTTTGTTTCGGTTAATCTGTTGACCTGAGCATCTCCCATACACCTCAAGGATATCCAGAATTTTTTGACATTCCCGGATAGTGGCCCTGCAAAATAAGAGGCTATTGTCTGCAAATAAAAGGTGAGTGAGTCTCGGGCCATTTCTGCAACGAGAATAACCCTTAATATCTCCCTGTGTTTGAGTGGAAATACTCACGTTAAAAGGTGTGTAAAAATATTTATTGTTGTATTTAAATAATAGTTTTTAATTTTTAAATACCGTTACTAAACAAGGCCTAAGATGCGGTTGAAATATTAGATAAAGTTCTATTTTACTAAGATGTGGCTGGAATAAGATGCTAGTAGAATTTTAAAAACTAAAAAATATAAAATATAAAAAAATATTTAAAACCCTTTAAAAAATTATATATCTCAAACCAAAACTGAACTAAAGTAGCAGAAAATAGCTCAAAACTCTAAAATTTTGGTCAGTCCATTCGGTTGGTCAGTTATTCTTACACCCCTATAATAAGAGCACTAACATCCGAGGATGCAAAAAAAAAAAAAAAAAAAAAAACCTATTTTGCATCTTTAAACACTACTTTATCTATTTTATCAACTCACCGTACATTCCAGTTTTTATTTTTACATATAACCCAATAAAATAAAATAAACCATCTAATAAAATAATAAAAAAGTACTATTATTTCTCTCTTTCCTTCCACTATATTTTTCTCTTCACACACAACCACAAGATTAAATATTATTTTTTTTCTTTACAACCAATGAATAGTAAGCTTGCATATGTTGCATATATGCAACCTTACTATTCATAGGTTGCAAATTTTTTTAAGTATAAAAACCCGAATGAAGTGGGTTTTTGCTGTTTTAGGTTGTAACATATGCTCTAAGGGCATATATTAATAAAACCTTTTCTATAATCTATAGAGTGGGACTACTACTACAGTAGCACCGCTATTATGTCTATACTATGCTTGTATTTGGTATGGGTAGTGCTTTGGGTATTGGTTGATTTGATTACATTAATGGCACTTGGGTTGGACTAAGAAAAAAAAAAAGCAATGTTTTGCACACAAAAATTTCACATCATTTTTTACACCAATTAAATTGGCATGTTTTTAATGATTCTTATTTAGACACTTTTTTTACATTAGATAATGTGAAATTTGTGGTGCCTATAGATTTTCTTATGAAAAAAAAAAAGAAAGGATGATTGTACATTTACTCTTTAACCGTTATCCGTGAGTAATGCAATAGGCATAACAATTTCACAATAAAACCTAGATGACAAGCAAATTTTTTTTGTATAAATCACCACTAATATCACTTTGTTATGAAAATGTTGTGCTCCTAACTTTATTCTTATCTCTTATTTGAATGTAGTGTTGGCACCTCATTTTACAACCCACATTTAACCTCACATAGAGGGTAAAAGGATAGTTTCACCTTGGAAATAAGCATCTTAATTGTGGCCATTAGATCCTTAATTTCATTTCATTAAAATGACTTTGATGTTGTAACGATCAAATTGACTTGTCATAAGCCCTAATCGAACCATTAGATTGAAAATTATCATCAAATCAAGTTTTAATAGCCGAGATGCGCTATCACAAATTAAGTCCGACTATATGTGATTATGAACAATTGATTCCAATTTGGTTATAATTATAATCAATTTGAAATTAATGACGTGTCATAATTTGATTGGCTAGGACTACATTTTATTGTAAGGTTGCACACACTTAATTAATTAGATAGTCAAACATTAATTATTCAATGAGTAATTTGTGCAATTATCTTTTTAATTAGGGTAAATTTGGAACTAATTAAGTCTGAAATGGGAGTGATTGGAGCCTATTAATGTTAATTGGAAACTAATTTGGGACCTATTAATGTTGATTATGCTGAAATTATTTTCTAACAAATGACCTCTGCTCACCATTTCGTCGATATCTCTCAGAATATTTTGAATCTGTGAATGAAGTTAATTTTCTCAGAAACTAGACATTTGGGGTTTCAATTTGAGCATAAGAATGAAACAATTCTGAATAAAATTGAGTAAGATATGATTTTTTGAATTTGGCTCTGTAGGCTATTACATTAGCTACGGGAAAATCGAATTTTGCTTGCTCATCTCTCCCACCAATTTCTACATTTAATGTACCAAATTTTCCCAAAGTCTAAAATAGGGTCTAGGTTCATTATTCTTTTTGATCCTTTGTCAACCCTCATTAAATGACATTTCATTCATATTTTCTCCACCACTACTATATAAACCCACCCTTCCTCCATTCCAAAGCACACCAAAACCCCTTATCTTCTCCTCTCTTGAGTTCTAGTGAAGTAGATTAGTCTTGTCATATTTTGGTATTATTGAGATTCAAGGTATTGAGTGAGACTCACTCTCCCTCTCCTAGTTCTTCTTTTCTCCTCCACCCTTAAGACTTCCACCAAAAGTCTCCTCTTCCTTCGTATGGATCTTGCATGCAAGTATAATCTCTATTCTTAACTCGTTTTTCATATTGCTATAATGTTAATTTAAGATTAGAGTATGCTAGTGTTTATTTAAATTCCTTGAATATGTTTGAATGTTCTTAAATATTCTTATGTGTTCATGCATAACATTAGTTTTGATCTTAAATCCACATCAAAAACATGAAAAAGATGTTTGTTTCATAATTCTTTCAAATCTTTGAATCTAGGATATCACCATCCACACACATTCCATAGAATTTATTTTTCAATCCAAATGCAATATTTGATAAATTGAATTAGGGTTTATCACATGCACACACATTAAATTCAACATGCAAATTGATTGATAACATATTGGATGGTGTGATATGAATGTTGGCCACCATAATCTAGAAGATCGGTTTCACCGGGCAAGGTGGGTGTCTAACACCTTCCCACCTTGTAACATAGTTTCCGAGTTTAGATCAAGGGTGTTAGATCACGGCTTATCTTTATAATTTTCAATTTCTAGATTGTAACTAGGAAACAAAGCTATGTACTTTGTCTTAAATTGTATCTAGGACCAAAGCCATGTAATTTCCTATGATCAATGTAAATTCAATTTCAAATTAATAAAATGATGAATTTTTCAATTATGGTTTTCTTATTTATTCCAACAATTAAATAAGTGGCGACTCCATTGTAAAACCCTTAATCTAAAAGGGAAAAATATAATCAGTCAAACCTTCATTTTAAGAGTCAATAACACGACTCCATCCATTCATGTGAGTTTGGCCGAACATCCAAAAACGGGCTAGGGGCACGGTCTCTCCCAAGTAGTATCAATCATTTGAAATATTTTGTTTTAGTCCTTATACTTTAATTTTGTGTAAAAAAAAAAAAAAATCCTTTTTACTCCTTGTTATGGTTTTAAATTGAAAATGTTCTGTGAAACTTTATTATTAATTTACTATGTTATAGGTGTGTACATAACACCACTAAGGCATGGGAGAATGTATGAGTAGTTGAATCTGAACCTTACACATGGAGTAGCTGTGAGGGAATGGAGAGTTGGTGTTGGCTAAGAGACTTTGTCTTGGCCAGTGATAAATGCGTGACTGCCTTGGGAAGGAAGTAAGATTTACACCTGACATGGTACTTAAGTACTTACCAAAAGGGAGATAATGACCTTCTAAGGTCAGATACTATGAGGACACCCCTTATTGGTTGAGTGTATCATGAGTCACCTTGGGGAACACGTGTACCAATCACAGTACTCCTGATGTCCCTCTCAATGTCCAAGACTTGTCTCCCATGTAGTAGCAACGCTACCCACCCACGGGTCCCAGTGCCACGTTGGCATAGCCCTTATCCCTTAGTCAGCAGATAACATTATAGCTGTAAAAAATATCTTAAAAGATAGAATATGATGACTTGACACCTGTCCTTGTACTCAGCCATGTTCCTTAGAGTATAAAAGGAACATGCAGCTGAACTTCTAGGGCAAGAACCCAACCAAATATTTTGAGATGAAAATGGAGAGTTGGTAGGAAAGAAAGGCAACTTTATTGTAAATTGTTCTCCTTCTAATACATAATACGAGCTGAGTCGAGCAAGAATGTTACGCTCTTGTTAAAACCGTGGTTTTTTATCCCTTCTCTAGGATTTTCCACGTACATCTTGTGTTATTTTGATAATCATCTTCTTCTTTTTGTCTAAATGTGCATCTTTTTCATGTCTTACCATCACTTTCTCTATTTCCTTATTTTGAGTGTTGAATATCATGTCAAAGCTTGCATCTATTCGGGCTTTCTCATGCAAATGTACTATTAGACAACTTATTTCACTTCCATAAATAAGCTCAAATCTAACTAGCACGTACATTTTTGGCGACTCCATTGGGGATCTCTAGTTATTTCCCTTTTTAAGGGTGTTTTCATTGAGTTGTATACCTCTGTTTGCAATCACTTTCTCTATGCCTCCGAGAAAGAAGGTGGTTGCTGGGACACTGGCGGTGTGGATGACAACCACTGGTCAGAACCAAACACAGATCACATATCCATGCATTCTAAAGGCGCAGGGTCTTCAAGTGAAACTGCTCATCGTGAGAGTAGGGTGATGATGGCTGCCATTGAAGACCTTCAACGTTCTCAAGCTGCTATGTAGGCAAAGTTCCAGTCCTTACGTCAAGAGACAACTGTACCTCAGGCTCCTCAAGGTCCTTAAGGGTCTCCTTACTTAACTAGGGAAGATATACACGCTATTTTGTTTAAAGCCAAGAAGACGGAAAGTGTTGTCTATGTTGATACCAGGTCTCCTTATCCTGAAGAAATAGCTAGGAAACCTTATCCTACTAATTACACACCTCTTATATTCCCTAAGTATGATGGCATAACAGGGAATGCTAGAGAGCATATTAGGCGGTATGTAGATGCGCTGACAGCTCACTTTCACAACCACGAGTTGAGGCTCAAAGAGTTCTCTAAATCTTTAGAAGGTCGAGCTTTTACTTGGTATACCAGTCTCACACCAGGGTTAGTGCTAAGCTAGAACGATTAGCGACATAGTTCATGAAAAAGTTCTTTACTTTGGAAGAAAAGCTTACGTTGTTAGATCTGTAACACGAGAAGCAAATGGTGTCTGAGGGATTGCTGGAGTATATCCGCAGGTTTAGGGATCTCTCTTTGCTGTGTTATAATCTTGTGGAGGAAGAGAGGCTAGTGGATATTTGTATCGCGGGTATGTTGTAAAAATATTGGCCTTACTTAGAGAATCTCCAGATCTCTAGTTTTACGAGACTTGTAGAGGCTGCAAAGAGAACAGGTATGTCTGTAAGGAAGCCTTCAAAGGGATCAGTTTCACAAACTGTGGGTGCTCCTAAACAACCGTGGAAGAGAGAAAACAAGAAAGTGGAGGTTGCTGTGACAGAAGAATCTAAGAAGATGGCCAAAGGAAAGAAGAAGGATAGAGGTGGTATTCCCCTTCCTTTTACTGTGTCCACTGAAGAGTTGTATAGCATTCTAGAAGCTTAGGTGAAAGATGGTGTAGTGACATTGCCTGAATGTAAGAATGAGCCTACAGAAGAGGAGAAGCGAAATCCACTTTATTGTAGGTATCACAGGAGATGTGACCACCATACTATGAATTGCTATGCTTTGAGAAATATCTTCCATGATAGGGTAGCCAATGGAGATTTGGTTATCAAAGCTGGGAAGAGAGTTGACCCAAGAATGCGTAGGCCAGAAGTGGCAATGACTTTCTTCATGGATCGTGAAGATCCTATGGAGGAAGAAGCAGAGAACATGGCTAGAAGTAGCTCAACATCGCCATCATTAATAGATGAAGAGATGATAGCGAGAATCCAGCAAGAAGATAAAATACATTCCTTTCTCGAAATAATAGGTCTTAAACCGATGGCTAAAAGAGAAGAAGCCTAGGCCTTAACCGCTATTGAACGAAGTTTGATGCAAGTGGCATACCAAGAAGTAAAGGATTCAGTCACTTTCTCTAATAAAGATCTAGTCAATTGAATTGTTGACAGTGATAAACCTTTGTATGTCACTGCCTTTGTGGGAGCATCTCGAATCAAAAGGGCATTGGTGGACACTGGTATGTCTACTAATATTCTACCTCTCCCAACTTTTGATGCTTTAGGAATCCCGAGGGAAAGAATCATTCCAGAGCCAATGCAAGTGGTAGGAATAAGAGCTTTATAGTAGAATACTCTTGGGCATATGTCTTTGGATTTTAGGGTTGGGCCAATTTGGGCACCTACTCTCATGCATGTAATGGAAGGGAATACATTTTACCACATCATCCTAGGCCATCCATGGCTGAGGGCGTATAAAGCAATGGCTTCCACATACCATCAATGTGTGAAGGCCATCTGGAGGAACAAGCAAAGTAGTTATCAAGGCCACTAAGATGCCTTTTGATAGAGCAGAGCTTCATTTTGCCGAAGTAGTTTTATATCAAGAGTACAAACCTAAAGGCAAGAATAGGATTCTTCGTTCAATCCTATTGCTTTGCAAGTAGAAGAGGAAAATGATGGCAAAGTGGTAGAACCAGAAAGGCCTTCCAAGATAAGAAGGGTCACCGGGCCTAATAGCCGGGTGGTGTATGAATTCTGACGGTTAAAGGAAGGGGATGCGGAGAATGGCGAGCCTAATTCCCTTAATCCAACACAACAGCCAAAGGAAGTTCATATAGCTAAGGAGTTATTGAAGGAAGCCCCCTAGTGTATGATGGTGTTAAGAACGTACAAGAAGAGCTCATTGAGGTCAACTTGGGTAATGGTGAAGAAGATGAGAAAATGGTAAAGATTAGCAAGAATCTATCCTAAAAGGAGAGAGGAAGGCTAGTAGCTCTGTTGAAAGAGTACAAGGATGTTTTTGCTTGGAGTTATAAAGAAATGCCAAGTTTAAGTCCCAACTTTGTAGTGCACAAGCTGAAGGTGGATCCTAATGTTAAACCTGTGAAACAGCCACCAAGGAAATATCATTTAGATGTTGAGAAAAAGATAAAGCTTGAAGTGCAAAAGTTTTTAAAGAAAAAATTCATTGAGGAGATTGAATGCCCAAGCTAGTTAGCTAACATAGTTTCTATAAAGAAGAAAAATGGCCAGATAAGAGTTTGTGTAGATTTTCGGGATCTCAATAAAGCTTGACCAAAGGATGAGTTCCCACTTCATAATGTTGATATTCTAGTAGATGTAGTAGCTGGTCATAAGCGTTTCTCTTTTGTAGATGGTTATAATGGGTATAATAAAATCCTTATGGACCTAATCGATACTCCAAAAATTGCTTTCAGGACACGCTTTGGGAATTACTTCTATAGGGTGATGCCTTTTGGACTAAAGAATTCTAGTGCAACATACCAAAGAACCATGACTTTGATCTTTGGAGACATGCTGCATAAGCAGGTGGAAGATTATGTTGATGATCTTGTAGTAAAAGTGAGGAATCCTGTTAAACATTTGATGCATCTAAGACAGGTCTTTGAAAGACACAGGGAACACAACTTGAGGATGAATCCTTCCAAGTGTGCCTTTGGAGTGTCCTTAGGGAAATTCTTAGGGTTTCTTGTTCATCATAGGGGAATTGATTTGGACTCTACAAAGGCCGAAGAAATAACTACTCTCAGTCCTCCTACAACTTTAAAAGAGTTTAAAAGCTTTGTGGAAAGGTTTCTTATTTGAGGAGATTCATTCCATGCCTAGTTGAGATCTTAAAGCCTCTTATGGAGCAGACAAAGAAAGGAGTAACCTTTGTATGGTGAGATCAATGTCAGAAAACATTTAAGAAGATTCGAATGATATTGGCGGATCCCCACACTATGGTGGCCCCTATTCCTAGGAAACCCTTGCTGTTGTATATAGCAAATACGGAGTAATCCATGGGAGTTTTATTAGCTCAGGAGAAGGAAGGGGTGGAGAAGCCAGTGTACTATATAAGCAGGCTTATGAAGGGACTAGAATTGAGGTACTCAACTGCTGAGAAAGTATGTTTGTCTTTGGCTTTTGCTGTGACGAAGTTCAATCATTACTTTCTAGGGCATCGTGTGCAGCTAGTGACTAAGAGTAATCCCGTGAAGTATCTGTTGACACGCCCTCAGTTATCAGGAAGAATGGCGCAATGGGCAATCCTGACATCATGCCTAGATATCGAATGCATACGGCCAACCGCCATCAAAGGCCAAGTAATAGCTGATCTGCTAGCTAATTTTCCTGGGACAAGTGATTTTTCACCCCCTCAACAGGAAATTATGGTGATAGAGGAACAGGAGTGGTCAATGTATTTTGATAGGTCATCTACGACTCAAGGAGGAGGGATAGGAGTAGTCTTAAAGTCACCAAGGAAAGAGCATATGTCTGCCTACAAACTACATTTCCCTTGCTTTAACAATGCAACAGAATATGAAGCCTTGTTGGTAGGGCTGAAGGCTGCTAGAAAGTTAGGCATAAAAAGATTGAAGGTATTTGGTGACTTTGAGCTGGTGATAAAATAGGTTGAGGGAATCTATGGAGTGAAGAATCCTAGCTTGGCTACTTATAGAGCTGTGGTGCAAAAAGTCATGGAACACTTTACTTTCATAGAGTACAAGGTGGTTAACAGGGGTGAGAACAAGCTTGCTGATTCGCTAGCTACTATAGCTACCAAGTTGGTACTAAAGAAAGAAAAGGTAATGCTCCGAGTTGAGAAGCGGCCTGGTTTAGTTCAAGATGAACTATATTTCCCTTAGGATTGGCAAGAACCCCTGTTAAAGGCAATGACTCAAAGGAAGTGCGTTGGGTCAGAGTTGCCAGTAAACACGAAAGACTTCCTTAGAATCAATGGAGATTTATTTCTTAGGGGAGTAGAAGGTTTACTCATGAAAAGTGTTTCAAGGCAGAAGGGATTGACATTGTTGCATAGATTGCATTATGATATCTGTGGTGCAAATCTTGTCATCCTTTATAGAAGATTGCAAAGGCCAGGGATCCTCTGGCTGCAGATGGCCAGTGATGCTAAGGAAGAACAACAGAGCTGTAAAACTTATTCCATTATTCCCCCATATCAAGCAGAAATGCTTAATAGCGAGCTGCTAAAAGAGGATTGGCAGGAGCCTTACTTAAGATACCTTTTACAGGGTATTTTGCCTGCTAATCGTGTACAACAAGAGAAGTTGAAAAGATATGTAACCAGGTTTAAAGTGGTAGATGGGAAATTATTCAAGAGAAGTTTCCAAGGGAGATGGATGGTGTGCATTCTTGCTAAGGAAGTTAATGGCGTTCTTTCAGACCTGCATAAGGGAGAACTAGTAGGACACCTTGGTGGGAGGAAGCTGTGGCAAATGGCTTTGCACCAGGGATATTACTAGTGCACAATGCAAAGAGATGCTCAAGACTTTGCATAGAAGTGCCAAGAATGCCAAAGGCAAGGAGATGAAATACACACGAGCCATTAAAGTCTTCATCCAACTGCGGCTCTGTATCGATTCCATAGCTAGGGGTTGGATTTTATAGGACCTATAAATCCCCCTCTGAAGGATGTACATGGATACTAGTAGCCACTGAGCTATTTACCAAGTGGGTAGAAGTTGTGACTCTGAAGAAGGCAACAAGCAGCTTAGTGGCTAATTTTTTAAGAGAGAATATAATATGTCGTTTTGGGGTACCCAACAAAATTATTTCTGACAATGGTACACCATTCTTGAATAATGATGTGCGTCGTTTAACAGAATGGTACTCCATTTCTCACACGACATCCACACCTTACTATCCCAAAGGAAATGGCCAAGCTGAGGCCTCCAACAAAAGAATGCTGAAGATATTGGGAAAATGACTAAGGAGAATGGAAAGGGGTGGAAGGGGGATCTTCCTACAACTTTATGGGCTCATAGAATAGCCAAATCACAAGTTACAGGAGCTTCACCCTTTTCTTTAGTCTATGGCATAGAGGCTGTTATCCTAATAGATTTAGTAAGGCCAGCAGTGAAACTGGCAGAGATTGCAGGAATACCCAGAGAAGAAACTTTGGAAATTGTGGAGGAAATGCGCGACAACGTTGCCTCTCATAACCGCCTTTATCAGGCTAACATGAAGGCTAGGCATGTAGGCCAAGTCAAAGAAAGGAAGTTTCAAGTGGGAGAACTTGTTTGGAAAACTGCCCCATTAGTGGAGCTCACCTTAAGAAATATCATGCTTAACCTTGTAAAAATACTTTTTTTTTGTGGCATCATGTCAAAAATGATTTTATGCTTTGCAAAATGCATACTATAAACAAAGACTTATATGCAGTGATTTCATATGATGTTGTTCATAATATGCATGCAAAGTCTAAATAGTTTGGTAGAATAAGACATGGTAAAGTTAGAGTACAACCCTATGGCCTTTTAAGACCACAAAAATATTACAACTTGAAAATTAGAGAATGTTTGTGAGAAAACTAAAATTTTCAAGGGAGAAGTTTGGATTGCTCGGAGCTTTTAGCTCGCATTCCAATTTCTCATTCTCTTTTCTTAAAGAGCTATGTTCTGCGGTGACACCTTCTATTTGAGCTTTAAGGGCAGAACTTGCTTGTTGCTGGGATGACAATTCCACTTGAAGTCTTTTGATTGATTCCTAGAGCTGAGTGATTGAAGTGGCACGCACCTGTAACGCTGATTCTGCTTCCTTTGCTTTGTCGATACACGAGTTTTCTTTAACTCTTAATTCATGAAGTAAGGAGAAGGAAGTATGAACAGAGGGTCCTGCCTTCTTTAAGTCCCTCAATGCAGTGACACGGCTCTTTAACCAGCCGGCATTGACACTTAGGCTCTCAACCTTACTCAGTGTGGAAAGGAAATTGTCAAGGGGGAGAGCTAGGCATTCCTCTTTACCCTTTGACTGTAGTTGGCATATGATAGACCCAATTTACTGTAAGAGAAAGCCTCTAAGTGATAGGGTCCACTTGCTGGTATCCCTCATTGTTTTGGGATATTTGGAGTGAAATAGAGAACAAGTTACTCTTAGATTGGGAGAAACTAATGAGAGCAATGGATCAAATGCTGTCGGAGTGCTTTCACCCTCTTGTTCCTTGGAAGTAGCTTCTGTTAAGTCTCCTTTCTCTTGAGGATTTTCGATGCGCGCCTAATCTAAGTCCTCCCTTTCAATGTCGGACTCTGTCTCTTCATTGGAAGTCACTTCTTGTACAAAAACCTCTGGGGTTGAAGAAGTGACTTTAGCTTTAGGGAGAGCTTGAGGAATAGAGTCTGTAGCCTGTCAAATGTCAGAAATAGAGAAAAGAAGAAAAGTTACTTAAGTCCAGGGATAAAAAAAGAGGTTATAAGACAATCATTATAGAGAAAAGAGTATACCTTGAGCTTCTTACTAGAAGGGGTATTTGCGTTCTTCTTTCTCTGGGTGCTTGAAGGTTTGGCTTTTGAAAGGGGTTTCAAAGTCAAATCTCATTGAAAGATAGGTGGAACGTCCACTCGTTGGGCATCGCTTTCCTCGAAATTCCTAACACGTTCCCTGATGTCGAGCCACCATGACTTAAACCTGGGTGAAGGTAATCCATTTCTGATGAGGGAAGTGAAGGGGATCTCAGGGTTTAACACTAATTAAAGGCTAAAGAAGCTACCACAGCAAGCAAAGCTGAGGTAGAAAGATGTCCCAGGATGCCTTGGTCAAAACCAAGTTGGCGGGCAAACCTACAAAGGTTTTAGGATTGAGTTTCATACCTATCTTGAAAACAAGCCTGGAAATGAGAAGGAAAATCACAAGCAATAAAAGAAAACTCTTCCTCAGAGCAAGGGGTGTCTCTGTAATGAGAAACAGAGATGTTTTCTAAGGAGGTGAACAGTTGAGGAAGTCCACCCTCCAAAGCAGAATAATGTCTAGCTGTCCACTCAGTTGGTTCATCCAAAACTTTGCTAAGGAAACTATTGGAAGATACTGCTATTTTATTCCAATGCCAAGAGCATGGCAAACCTTGGGGCGATGGCAAACTGGTCTTATAAGAGCTCAACACTTTAGGGATAGGAGCATAATTCCTAAAGTGTTCCCACAACCATATTTGTAAAAAAGCAATGAGTACGAAAGTCTCAACTTGGAATCTACCCCAGGAACGTTGCAAGTCAAGGGTTAAATGATCTAGGTGAGAATATAAAGTTCCTAGAAAATATGGGGCAAGGGGGAAAGATTGTCCTTAGCTAATTTAATAACTAAAGGAAAATGTTTACTTAGGATCTTTTTGTGAGGATAGCCCTTAAACAGACGGCGAGAAAGTTAGAAGGCAATAAAGGCTTCAAGTTCATAGGAGCTAGAGTTACCTTCTCCAACAACAAAGTCAGGGCCTTCCTTCAGAAAGTCTTCATTGGCTTCCTCATCTACGCCATCAGCATACTCTCTCCAAAAATATTTGATCCACCCCTAGAAGTTGGCTCTGGAGCCTTTGTCTTCGCCAACACTAGTATCCTCTGGTACTTCATCACTGGGGGCTTTCCCTTTCCTTATAGCTTTCAAAACTGGTTTCTTCAAAGTTTTCTTCACTGCATCTTCAAGGAACTTCACAGCTTTGGACTCATCAAGAGATAAAGAGATGTTGACTACTTCACCATTTCCGAACAGGGGAAGGCTCAATATCTCATAGACATCTTCTAAAGATATAGAGATTTCTTAACACCCTGTGAAGAATGTGTAAGTAATAGAATTCAAGTAGTATTAAAGAGAAAGCAAGCTTTCACTATCCTCACTGATCTCTAAATTAGAGAATACAAGGATGGTCTCCACAAGGTTTACTCTCTGCAAGATATCCATGAAAGGAGGGTGAGCCAATACCCTTCGACACCAGCTTCTCCAACCTCTAGAGACTGAAGTGTGAGATTTGAAAACCACATCTATGGTGGGAGAAAAATCTCCTCTGCAAGTGCCAAGCCTTGGAATGTGCTTCAATTCCAAATCCATAGTTAGGAGATCATCAGTTCCCCACATGATGTGTAAAGAGGGTCTTCGGAGCAGGGAGTTGAGTTCCAATCAAAACTTTTATCGAATAGGTAATCTTCAAAGAAGGAAGGGATGATCCACTGTTTTTCTATGGAAGGATTTTCATCTCCTCCTAGAAGGGGTTTGTTACCCTTTGGAGTAGAAGATTCTACAAATTTGGCAGAGCTAGATCGAAGACTACGTTTCACACCCATGGTTTAATCTGTAAGAAGAGTTTTGGGTTTCAGGTTGAAGAAGGAAAAGAAGAAGATAAGGGAGAAAAGAGAAAAATAAGGAAAGAAATATTTATTTTTCCTTTTATACTTTGATGAGTCAGTATTTTCCCTTCGAAAGACATTTCTTCAAAAAGGAGAGACATCTTTTTAAAATTGACAGATGTCAGTATGGGGGAAGAAACTGAGTTTCTGACAAGGAGTGGCAGTTAATGGTGCTAAAATCAAGAAAACCGCCTTTACAGTTCAAGGGCAAAGGCACAACCCTTCACCAACGGGTATGATTTGATTCGTTGCATTTCAAATTTGGTTAACTGATATGTTTATTCTTATGTGTTATGCAGGAATAATGAAATAAACATATAATACAACATTAAAGAAAGACAATAAACATATGATAAATAACTTTCTTTCTTTTATAGATTTTTGTGTCTAAAAGTTTTATTTTACAAAACAGAAAAGAGGGATTTACATGATTTAGCCCTTATGACCTATCACCTCTTTTCTAAATCACAAAACAATACAAAAATTTATACTTAAAATAAGAAAGATAAAGTTTTTTTTCCCCTAACTTAAGCCAAAATTTTGGCTACACAAAATAAAACTAAAAAGAAGAAGAAGAAAAGAAACAACATTAGATTCAATGGCGAGCAACTCAGGGAGACCTTGGCGCATGGGCATCCGTGTCATCCCCAGAGTCTTCTTTGAGATAGTTCAGAGCCAAGTACTCCATCTCCTCATCATCTTCTTCTTCTTCCTCCTACTCGCCCTCATCATCCCCTGAGTTGGAGTCATCAGAAGAGCCCTTAGAAGAGCTGTAAGAGGAGTCTGCCTCTTGGGAGTTAGAGAGCCCTAAAGTGCTAGACTCTGAGCTTGAGCGACCCAGCCTTTGCCTTCTCCTACGGTGAGTCGGTGCTTCCAAGAATGTAGCAGTCCCTGCATCTTCTGCTTTCTCTTCGGCCCTTAACTGAAGGTCTTCGGAGTTCTCCTCCTCCTCATCACTCTAGTTAAAGGGAGCAACTTCCTCAGGAATGAAGACTTGAGGAGGTAGAGGAAAAATGGGAAAAAGAGGAGGAGGATGCAGGGGGCTTGGTGGTGGGGAAGGAGCACAATCAAAAGAAGCTCACCTAGAAGAGCCTAAGGAGTGTTGTAGGGAGTTTGAGCTGTCGGACGAAGTGGTTGACATTTTTCGTGAACGTTAAGGTTTTGAAGAAAGAACAGAAAGTGAAAGCTCAAAAATGTGTGAAAACACAAGAGCTATTTAGACCCCCAAATTAAAGTTACGGCTTGATTGATTTTACTCTAACTTAATACTAAGTGCGGAATAGAGTAAATGCGAGCAAATAAACAAATAAGCTACTCTAACCCATAATCATTATAACACAGCAGTAAATTGAAAGGTAAATGAGTAGGGAAGAAGAATGCAAACACAAGATAACACGCCAATGTGTTATCGAAGAGGAAACCGAAGAACTCAGCGAAAAACCTCTCCGCCGCCCGCCAAGCGGTAATCGATCCACTAGACAATCAGTTGGGATACATGGGTTAGCAAGAGACCCTCCAAGCCTAATCTACCCGATGCACCTAAGCCCTCCAAGCTTCTACTTCAACAAGACTTCTCGAAACTGTGTCTTGTCTAGCTCTCTGGATCCAGCAATACGCTCGATTGCATCCGCCAAAGCCTGGCTTCTTCCAATGCTTCCCAGCAACATCAAAACCTCACTTGACACTCTGAAAGGGTGTGGTTAGTGTTTGGCCTATGAACCTCTCAATGGTATGGAAATGGAAAGGTAGGAGTTGAGAAAAATCCACAAGCAATTATGTAGAGAATTGTGGGTATAACAATCTCTAACTTTCAAGGTTTGTGGCTAGGATTTTCTCTCAGAAGCATTCCTCAAGATCTGTGGGTAATGTGGGTATATATAGTGTGGGTACAGATAGTGTGTATCAGAAATGACAATCTGGCAAAACAGAATATTTCGCGGGTGTCTTGCGGGAAGGCCTTACCCGCGAGATACTCACGAAAACCATCTGTCTCTATCCTGTCCTGACTCTTCGCATTCCAGTCATGTGCAGGGCACATGCATCACTTCGCGGGATGCTTACTCGCGAGCTACCCACGAAAACACTTCAGTCTTCAATTTGCCTTGAGTCTTCACACTCTCTCTCTCACACACAACTCTTACAATGAAATCCCAAATTAAATACAGGGTAAAAAAGATTGAATAAAATTACAATCAAATTTGGCACGGAATTAAAGCCAACAAAACACATAGTTGTAAATTACAACTTTACAGAAAGATACAAAAGGAATGAAGATTGAAGAAAAATCATTCTCTATTTAAATTCTTAACTACAGTTAAGTGAAGAGACATGACATTTATGAGGAGTAATGTCTGTCTGACAAAACGCAAGAAACGAAGAGACGCCAAAACGTCTAGAAGCACCCTTTCATGCCACCTGTCTATTTTAAACATCACAAGGCATGAGTATTGAAATGTTAATGCCTAAACCAATGTGACTGCCAAAGGCTTTTGCCATTAAATGCCATTGACAGTTAAGGGGCTAATGTACATAACACCACTAAGGCATGGGAGAATAAATGAATGGTTGAATCCGGACCTTACACATGGAGCAGCTGTGAGGGAAAGGAGAGTAGGCATTGGCTAAGAGACTTTGTCTTGGTTAGTGATAAAGGCATGACTGCCTTGGGAAGGAAGTATGATTTACACCTGACATGGTACTCAAGTACTCACCAAAAGGGAGATAGTGACCTTTTAAGGTTAGAGACTATAAGGATACCCCTTATTGGTTGAGTGCATCATGAGTCACCTTGGAGAACACGTGTACCAATCACAATATTCCTGATGTGCCTCTCAATATCTAAGACTTGTCTCCCACATAGTAGCAACGCTACCCACCCACGAGTCTCAGTGCCACGTTGGCGTAGCCCTTATCCCTTAGTAAGCAGATAACATCACAGCTATAAAAAAGATCTTAAAAGATAGAATATGATGACTTGACACCTGTCCTTGTACCCAGCCATGTTCCTTAGAGTATAAAAGGAACATGCAACTGAACTTCTAGGGCAAGAACCTAACCAGATATTTTGAGATGAAAGTGGAGAGTTGGTAGGAAAGAAAGGCAACTTTATTGTAAATTGTTCTCCTTTTGATACATAATACGAGCTGAGCCGAGCAAGAATGTTACGTTCTTGCTCAAACCGTGGTTTTTTTATCCCTTCTCTAGGGTTTTCCATGTACATCTTGTGTTATTTTGATAATCATCTTCTTCTTTTTGTCTAAATATGCGTCTTTTTCATGTCCTACCATCACTTTCTCTATTTCCTTATTTTGAGTGTTGAGTATCATGTCAAAGCTCGCATCTATTCGGGCTTTCTCATGCAAATGTACTGTTAGACAACTTATTTCACTTCCATAAGTAAGCTCAAATCTAACTTACGTGTACAAGGTGATACTGTGTGTGTGATTTATTATTGATTTAGTTTTTACGTTACTGTGTACTACTGGGTCTCGGATGAAGCTTGAGAATTGGGATTAGTGTGCTTCTTCAGATGCAAGACCTCAGAGACAGAGGAGGAAGGCAAAGAAAGGAGAGGAGGACTGAAGAAATTTGGGTATATAGAGTAATGAAAAGGAAGTGTGGAGTTTTGTAAAAGAAAGAAATTTTTGGAGAGAGTCATTGGGAGTAACTGTGGTCTAACTTGATGGAGACAAGTCACCACTGCGAGTCCCACACATTTACTGAGATTTTCAATTATACCACTGAAACTTAGTTTTCGTCACCTAAAACCTCCAAAAAAAAAAAAAAATTCTCAATTTCCACAACTCTAGCA
Source organism: Quercus aquifolioides (assembly GCA_019022515.1). Classification (NCBI taxonomy): domain Eukaryota; kingdom Viridiplantae; phylum Streptophyta; class Magnoliopsida; order Fagales; family Fagaceae; genus Quercus; species Quercus aquifolioides. The sequence goes on from CM032332.1 coordinate 36,324,165, forward strand.
CAATTTTTTGAGTAATGAGTTATGGAAATTGAGAACAAAAACTAAACCAAAAAAAACAAACTTAAGGTGGGGATTATGGAAATTGAGAACAAAAACTAAACCAAAAAAAACAAACTTAAGGTGGGGATTATGGAAATTGAGAATTGAGTGATGATTTTGCATAAACCAAACATAGCCTTAGAGAGTTTGACAGCATCAATGGAGGGGGAAGCTTATTTCAATACATTATTTACTTCTTTTATGTTTGTTTAGAGATTAAAAAAAATCAACAAAGTAATAGCTAATGGCAAGGTATTTTTAACACAAACTTCAAAGTACATGGACACAAACGAAACATTTCAAAAGAGGATGACCATTTTGAAACATGGAGTAAAAGTCAAGTATTAAATGCACAATTAAAACAAAATTGCACTTTTGGTCCCTATATTCTCTATTCTTTATTTTATTAAATTGTGAAACTCACAAAAAGTTAAACACAAAACTGCCGCAACCTATTGCCAATTTGCCATACTTCATCCCCTCACTAGTCAGACTCCATAATAATAATTGTAAGTGAGTGTGTGTGTGTGTATATATATATTATTGTATTTATCTTGAAAAAAAATATATGCTAAATGTTTTCCTATTTTTTATATGAAAATATAAAAAAAATAAACGTTTAATACTTGTACTATAAATGTACGTTTTATTTTTGTTTTTATATTTTTAAACGTACTTTTATTGAAAGATACCGAATTGTACACATCCGTATGTTTACCGTAATATATGCGTACCATATTTTACTAACGATGATGAAAATAGATAAAAATGAGTGTTTTCTCTTAACCATTTTATTTCCTCCTATTTAACTAGGGAATAAAACTCCCAAACAAAGGAAGTGAAGATATATTATAAAATTATTTTATACATTCAATTCCATTCCACGTCCAAATAAAGGAACGAATAATTTATAAGACAACCAACTTAAGTATTGATAATCATTTCTTTTCGTCATCAAGCATATGGTAGAGTATAAAATTGCTCACGTTAAATTGTTCTTTATCATTTGGGAAAAACAAATTGTACTTATTTCGTGTCAAAAAGGTCTTTGACATTAATTCTTATTTTCATTTTTAATTGAGATTGTTTAACGAAATTTCACATATTTTGATAGCAACAAATGAAGCAAAAGATTGGTTGCTTAAATAATTTGTTTACTCTTTTTTTATGTCTGCTTGGAGATAGAAAAAACCAAAGCAACAATTAATGGTAGGAACTTTTCTAACACAAACTTAAAAATATAAGCACTAAAATGAAACATTTCAAAGAATGAGAATCGTTTCGAAATATGAAGTAAAGGTTGAGGACTAAATATGTAATTAAACATATTATTATTATTACAAAACTCTCATATGCATTGTGCATATTAACAATGAATTTTCATAAAAATTTTAAATTACTAATAATGATCCACATGATTGAAATTCCTCATATGGCATGTATGACTCATAGTATTATTATTATTGTTTAAAACTTTCCCATCATTACAAAAGACTCATCCTACAATGGCGTTTTTTCCCCAGCGCATTTCAAAACCACTGTTATAAGGAACCTATAGCAGCGCTTTTAGAAACTGCTGCTATAGGTCTCCTATAGCGGTAATTTTAGAAACTACTGGTATAAGTTGACCTATTACAGCATTTTGAAACCGCCGCTATAGGGTTGAATTTTCAATTTATATATATATATATATATATATATATATATTTTGTAAACAGCCTATTCCAGCGATTTTAAAACCGCTGCTTTAGGGTTCTTCATATGTAAAACCTATTTCTGCAGTTTTAAAACCACCGCTATAGGTTTTAGATTAAAATAATTATTTCCAATTAATTATTTTATTTTTTTAATAATTATTGTTACATTAATATTTTTATTTATATATTTTTTGTATTTTAAATGACCTATTACGGAGGTTTGAAAACCGCTGCTATAGGTTTGTAAATGACCTATTACCATGCTTTTAAAAAAGCTGTTATAGGATTTACTCTTTTTCTTCTGTAAATGATCTATTACAGTGTTTTTAAAAGTGTTGTAATAGGGTTTACTATTTTTCTTCTGTAAATGACCTAATACCGCGCTTTTAAAAGCGCTTTTATAGGGTTTACTCTTTTTCTTCTGTAAATGATCTACTACAGTGCTTTTAAAAGTGCTATACTAGGATTTACTCCTTTTCTTCTATAAATAACCTATTACTACGCTTTTAAAAGCATTGTAATATGGTTTACTTTTTTTCTTCTGTAAATGACCTATTACTACGCTTTTAAAACCACCGTAATAGGTTTGTTCATATTGAAGACCTATTATAATGCTTTTAAAAGCACTGTAATAGAGTTTACTTTTTTCTTCTGTAAATGGCCTATTACGGCAATTTTAAAACTGCCGCTATAGGGTTTACTCTTTTTCTTCTTTAAATGACCTATTCTAGCTATTTGTTTGTCCTCTAAACCTAAAAAATGACCAAAATACCCTCAAAACCTAGAAAATGGCCAAAATACCCTCAAAACCTAGAAAATGGCCAAAATACCCTCGAAACCTAGAAAATGACCAAAATACCCTTGATACCTAAAAAAAGAGTAAAATGCCCCCCTAAACCTAAAAAATGACTGAAATACCCCCCTAAACATAAAAATTTCGAAATACACCCCAAAACCTAAAAAATAACCAATTTTTTAGGTACTGAGGACATACCCACAACTAGAGCAGACAATGTATGTAAAAAGGTGGGCCTAACAGGTTTGATGACGTATGGAATCTTCCACCGGGGAAAAATCTTTCCTTGAGAGTAAATAAAGCGTGCCGGCCGATTGGCAAAAATGCCGGATCTTGGGCAAGGTTGTTAGGAACTCTAGCTAGAATGTCAACAATGTGCCCAATTAATTACATTCGTTGGCCTTTAGGGTCCGTTTGGTTGGAGGGGTGGAAAAGTAGGAGGATAGAAAATGATGGGAGGATAGAAAAGTGAGAAGATAGAAAGGATTTTAATTTCCCTCCTTTTTATTTGGTTGGGAGTGAAAAAGTGGAAGGATGGAAAAAGTGAGTTTGTATAAATTTAGTCATATACCCTTGTTAAAAAATAATGCCCAATTAAAACAAAAGAGTGACAAACAACCAAAAAAAAAAAAAAATCATCCAAATTTATTAAAAAATAAAAATCATATCTAGAAAAAAAAATCACTTCTAGCTAAAAAAAAAAAAAAGAAAAGAAAAGAAAAGAAGAAGAAGAATGTAAAGTTTTGATTTACAACTATGTTTTATGTTGGCTTTATTCCATGACAAAAAGTGTTGTAATTGCTTTAATTTATTTCCTTGTATTTTGTGGGATTTTATTGTATTGGGTTTAGTATCAAGTTGGTGAAGACTCAAGCTTAAATGAAGAATCAGTGGATCTCGCGAGTGTCTCGCTGGAAGCTAACCCGCGAAAGAGCCATGTGAGAAGCACATGACTGGAAGCTGAAGAGTCGTGCCAGGCTGTCGTTTTCGCGAGTGTCTCGCGGGTAAGGCCTTCCCGCGAGATAGTCGCGAAACATTCTGCTTGGAGGATTTTAAAGTGTGACTTTCTTACCCTTCACCCATACTATATATACCCTCATTACCCACAAATGTAAAGGAGGCCATTCAGAGAGAAAAACCCTAGATAGGTTTTCTACAACACACACACCCATCTTTTTGAGAGAGAGCTACTCATCCTTAGTGAGAAATCATTGTAGCTTCTTCTCCATCCCTCTCCCATTGACATACCTTGAGAGGAGATTTGTACCCAAACACAACCCACACCTATTCAGAGTGTAGAAAGTGTTTTGGAGCTGCTGGGAAGCATTGGAAGAAGCCAAGGATGGCAGATGCAACGTGGAGCTTGTTGCGGGATCCGGAGAACTAAGACAAGACATGGTTCCAAGAAGCCTTGTTGGAGTAGGAGTTTGGAGGGCTTAGGTACATCGGGTAGATTCAGCTTGGAGGGTCTCTTACTCACCCATGTATCCCAACTGATTGTCTAGTGGATCGATTTTCGCTTGGAGGGCGGCGAAAAGGTTTTTCACCGAGTTCTTCAGTTTCTTCTTCGATAACACGTCTCGGTGTTATCTGTGTTTGCATCTCTCTTCCCTACTTTTGTTCATTTCCTTTTTACTGCTGGGTTGCTTTAAATATGAATTAGAGTAGTTGTCTTGCTTATACGCTTGTGTTTACACTATTCCATACTTAGTATTAAGTTAGTGTAAAATCAATCAAGTCTTAACTTTAATTTGGGGGTCTAAACAGCTCTTGTGCTTTCGACACTTTTTTGAGCTTTCAAAGAAGAAGAAGAAGAAGGAAAACAATAAAAAGCACTATTACGCTACACTCCAAAAAAAAAAAAAAAAAGGCCAACGTACTACCTAGACAAAACACACACATGGGCATTTTGGTCAAATTAAAAAATCAAACTCCCCAACAATTTTCTCCCCCTTTTGGGGAGAAAACTTTCTGGTGGGCCCAGGAAGAAAACACCTAGGCCCTACCTTTTTTTTCCTCTCCCCTCCCCAACCAAACGCCCTCCAAAAAATCCCCCCCCCCCCCCCCCCCCATTTTCTCTCATTTTTTTTCCATCCCCCCTAAAATCCACTCTACCAAACACACCCTTAGTGCCACAACAATTTAAGAACCTATATTGGACAGCTGTTCAGGTATTACACAAAAAAAAAATGATAAAAGGTGTTTCTTTATTACTTATTTTAAGCATTATGCAAGTTTGTTATTATGTTGAAATTGTGACGTGTGTTAACTCAACTTTACACATGGTAGGAGCGATGGATAATTCCTGCAAACTGCATTGAACCTGCCAAGTAGAGGAAATGGGCTTTGTCACGGATTGGGAAGCTGTGGAGGAGCCACAAAGCTTATTTGAAGTAGAAGTATTGCCAAGAGGGCCTTGATAAGGAAGATTTACTCGAGGTGCGACCGCCAAAGGTTGATGTTGATCAGTTTCACGCATTGGTGGAGTACTGGTTTTCTAGGCCAGACATGGTATTAATATTTTCAGTTTTGCTTTTATATGATCTATGTTTTAAGAGTATTATATTTAGTGGACTTGAAGAATATATTAGTTTGTTGTTGTAATTGATAGTAACTTTGTTGAAATATTCGTAGGAATTGTCTAAAGAGAACAAATCCCGATGTAATAAGCAGGAGGAGATGCATACTTGTGGATCCAGAAACTATGCCCAGACGGCGGATCTCCTTGTAAGAACTAAATTTTATATATTAGTAATATGCAAAAAAATAACAAAACTTAAATTAGTTTGTGTTTTAAAGTAGAAGAAAATGTGTTTCAACACCATCGCTCTATTTTAATGAATGTAATGACCATGTTGTGGGAAAAAAAATAATGGAAAGCCAGTAGAGAGAGCAGTGCTTTATGAAAAGGTGTGTAAAGTTGTTATTTACAACTATGTATTTTGTTGGCTTTTATTCCGTGCCAAATTTGATTGTAATTATTATCAATCGTTTATACCCTGTATTTGTTGTGGGATTTGTTGTAAGGGTTGTGTGATAGAGAGTGTGTGAAGACTCAAGCAATTTGGAGGCTGAAGGATTCTCGCGGGTATGTCGCGACCTAGCTTCCCGCGAAGTGAAGCATGTGCCCTGCACGTGCTGGAATGCGAAGAGTCAGGCCAGGTGGAGACAGCTGTCTCTCGCGAGTATCTCGCGGGTAAGGCCTTCCCGCGAGACACCCGCGAGACATGCTGTTCTGCCAGCCTGTACTGAATGACTCACACATTTTGCACCTATCCTATATATACCCTCATTACCCACAAATGTTGAGAGAGGCTTCAGAGAGAAAACCCTAGCCAAACACATTGGGAATTAGAGATTGTCATCCCCACCTTTCTCTATACAATTGCTTGTGGTATCTCCTCAACCCTTCCCTCTCCATTTCCACACCATTGAGAGGTTGATAGCCCAAACACTTACCACACCCTTTGAGAGTGTTGAGTGACGTTTTGGTGCTACTGGGAAGCATTGGAAGAAGCCTGGAATGGCAGATGCAACATGGAGCTTGTTGCGGGATCCGGAGTGCTAGACAAGACACGGTTCCAAGAAGCCTTGTTGGGGTAGGAGCTTGGAAGGCTTAGGTACATCGGGTAGATTAGGCTTGGAGGGTCTCTTGCTTACTCATGTATCTCAACTGATTGTCTAGTGGATCGATTTCCGCTTGGAGGGCGGCGGAGAGGTTTTTCGCCGAGTTTTTCGGTTTCCTCTTCGAGAACACATCTCGGTGTTTTCTGTGTTTGCATCCTTCTTCCCTACTCTTGTTTAATTCCATTATACTGCTGTGTTGCTTAGTTTATGGATTAGAGTAGCTTACTTGTTCATCCGCTCGCTTTTACACTATTCCGCACTTTGTCTTAAAGTTATGTAAAATATATCGAGCCGTAATTTTAATTGGGGGTCTAAACAGCTCTTGTGTTTTTTCAACACATTTTCGAGCTTTCAATTGGTATCAGAGCCGGTACACTTGTTGTGGTTTAAATACCTTAGTGTGATCCTTGACCCTTTTTGAGATGGACTGGTCTCAATCGCTCAATGTTCCACCATTTTTTGTTGGGAACAATTATGCATTCTGGAAAGTCAGAATGAGAGCATTTTTATGTTCTATGGATGATACCGTGTGGGATGCGGTCGAGATAGGCTAGACTAAGCCGGAGGATCCTAAGTCCACTTGGGATAAGGCAGCTCTCGCAGTCGCAAATGCTAATAGTAGAGCTTTAAATGCTATTTTCTGTGGTGTGTCTCCTGATGAATTCCACAGGATCTCTCATATGACGGTAGCCAAGGAAGCTTGGAAGATTTTGGAGACAACATATGAGGGTACGAAGAAAGTTAAGGACACAAAGCTTCAGATGCTTACCACCAAATTTGAAGAGCTCAAGATGGGGGATGATGAACCATTTGATTCATTCTATGGGAAGCTCAATGAAATTGTAATTGCTAAATTCAATCTTGGGGAGAAGATTGAAGAGACTAAGGTGGTGAGAAAAATTTTGAGGTCCTTACCAGAGAGCTTTCGGGCAAAAGTCACAGCCATAGAGGAAAGCAAGGATTTGGATGAAATTAAGATCCAAGAGCTCATTGGATCACTCCAAACTTATGAGCTTGGACTGCCTTCCCACAAGACGAGTAAATCGCTTGCCCTTAAAACCATCACCAAAAGAATGGATGATCCTTCCGAAGAAGATGGAGTGGAGAAGGAAGTAGTATACCTTGCGAAAAACTTCCGAAAATTTCTGAAGATGAAGAACAGTGGAAAACCATTCAACAGAGGAAAATTTTCATCTTCAAGAGGTGATAGGAAAGAGTTTACAAGGAAAGAAGGGAGGGAGTTTCAACCTTCTTCAGACATTGTATGCTATGAGTGCAATGGCCATGGACATCTAAAGAAGGAGTGTCCAAATTTTCTGAGGGGAAAAGGCAAAGCTTATGCCACGACGCTCAGTGATTCATACTCCTCTAATTCTGACTCGGAAGAGAGCTGTGACGGAGAGGGAAACTACTCCGCCTTCATGACCATTGCTCATGTGGAGTCATCGGAGGATTTGGGTGCACTTGTGAAGGAGCTTGGTGAGCATTCTGATTCAGAGTCTATTGGGATTGTGGAAGAATCAAATGCTGAAGAAGAAGAGAATACAGCTAATCTTCAAGAAAATTACTCCTTGCTACTTAAGAAGTCGGGAGAGTATACCAGAGTAGCCAAGGCAGCTGTAAGGAAAATGAAGAAAGCTGAGGAAGATTACAGAAGTCTCTTGGTCAGATATAAAGAGGCTAAGTGTGAGATTGAGACACTAAATGGCGAGTTGTCTGAAGCCTATACGAAGGTGAGGTTTCTTGAGTAAGAGGTAGTGCAAGCTCATTCCAAGATAGAGAGAGTCTCCTCCCAGAAGTTAGATGATGTTATCTCATCTCAAAAACTTTCTTTAGACAAGTCCGGGTTGGGATACACCGGAGGAAGCAGCTCATCAGTCAAAGTCACCAAAGAAGTAAAGTTTGTGAAGGCAAACGAGACGGGTGTAGAAGAGCCCATTCTTGAGAATGTTGAGGACGTAAAGAAGAAGAATGTGGCTGAGCAACGAATGGTGAATAAGCCCCGAAATCAATCTGTGGTTAAACATGAAACCAGAGGAAGATCTCTCCCAAGATCACAACGGGGTCCTAGAACGGATTATGTGTGTCATTACTGCGGACTGCAAGGACATACCAGACCCAACTGTCAAAAGCTGAGATCAGATAACAATACAAGTGCACCTCGGTCACGAGGAAGGAGAAATGACATGAGGTCTTGGGGTGGTGAACAACCGAGAAGTCAAAATCGTGATCCCGGTATGATGGACGTGATGAAAATGATCGGTGCCTTCACCACTTGCTTTGAGAGTTTCACCAGAACGTTTGACAGTCCAAATTCTCATACCCAATCCGTTAAGGATATCACCCCAAACGCACGTGACGTGTGGGTGAAGATGGGTACTCATGCATAAGCATTATAACATGTCTACGCATAAATTCTTTCAATGATTAGGGACTTTTGCTGTTGCATCTTTTCATGCATTGCTTTCCTTTTACTGTTGTTATTTTGTCTGGTTGGTTTGTACCAGCTATTTTTGTTGATCTTTCTTTTCTTGTTCTGTTTTGGGTGTGTTCAAAAAATTCAAAAAACACTTAAAAAATAGAAAATCCAAAAAGTTTGATCACTTTGTTGAGTTTTGTCTCAAAGCATGTTTTGCCTTGTACCTTTGTACTTATGGCTTTGTGCATTTAACGAGCTTAGCTTGTCTCTCATGCACTCATATCATTGTGGAAGAAATTCTGAAATCTATGTGACTGTTGTAAATAGATCTTCAACCTTGTCATGAATGATTAGTGAATGGTTTTGTTGATCTTGAGACATGCATAGACTCATGCCTATATATCTTCCCACTTTTATTTTTTTGCTTAAAAGAACTCTCTAAATGTAAATCTCCAAATGAAAAGAGATATAGATCTGCAAAAGCCTGTCGCACAAACTAGTATTCGACTAGGAAAAAGGGAAAGTGACCAAAATAAAATGTATGATGCCCAAAAAGTCAAAGGCTAACTCATCAATTGAAATATCAAAAATTTCAGACATCTATCTCTAAATTAGATTTTCTTTGCTCAAAAGTTGCAAATGATATGTTGAATATGGAGCCAAATGAAAAGCTTCAATGAATTGTTATCAAGTACGCGTGGGAGGTCATATATGCATGTTTCTATAATTGAGATAGGTCACATAATCTAGTGCTAGTTGTGTATGCCTTGATTGAATTGATCATTGAAGCTTCACATTGGACTAAGGACTATCTCATTTTTGATATCCACACACAACACACAAGTCTATGTTCAATGAATGTCATATTCATATGTGTGATTGTACTTGATTAAATGTGTTTTCACATGCTCAATCTTTATTTGATCAAACCCAAAAAGATTTTTGAGTGTTTTATTTGTTTTTGAAAGTGATTTTATACTTTCTTGTCTTGTGTTTTTGGTCAAAATGCATTTTTGTGTATTTCTTCAAAACACTGGTTCAGGGGTTGTTTCGCGAGAAGCTCGCGACTTAGAGCTTCCCGCGAAAAGGGGTTGAGAGAAATATTTTTTTTTCTTCTTGTCACACAGAAACTTTCGCGACTGTATCGCGACTGTCTCGCGACCAACAGCTTCTCGCGAAATGCTGTTTGGCTAAAAATTGGATTTTTCCAATTTCAGACAGAAGTTACCGCGACTGTCTCGCTACTGTCTCGCGACTTAGTGCTTCTCGCGAAAGTTTTGTGCTTCAGTAGCTCTTCTCGCGACTGTCTCGCGACTGTTTCGCCACTCCCTAACCCGCGAAAAACGCGTGTTTTCAGTTTTTATATTGCTGATGTGACAGTTTTTCAAAACACAAAAACTTCCCTCGCTCAACCTCTCTCGAACCTTTTCAACCCAAATCACTATTCCATTCAATCCCCTTCAATCCAAGCATTTTTTCTGCATTTTCTTCTTCAAGGTATGTTTGATTATCAATTCTTTTTAAGTTTTTGCTTAGATTATGCAGAATTTTTGTTAGGGTTTTGATAATTGGGGATTTTCGAAACTTTGGGTTAGTTTTCAAAATTGGGTGAATTTTTCTCAAATATTTTGATTGGGCTGTGTCCCATTTGTTGTTTCTGCATCTTTGTTGGCCCCTTGTGGCATTCTATCATGTATTGAGGGTAGATTTTCCCTTGTTCATGCATTATTCATGTTATATTTGTATTTGTGCATGCTAGGTGTTTGTCAAAATGTCCAAATGACATTTTTGTGCCAAATTGAAATCAAGTGATTTCAATCTATGTGTTCTCACTTGTTTGACCAATTTTCACTCCGTTGGGTCATTGATTGTGTGTTTCATACACTTTGCTCAAGTTGCATACTCTTGGCACACAACTAGGCACACTTAGGCCCTGTTTGGTTTATTTTTTTTGTTAACTCATCACTCTTCACTCAATTTTTATCACTGATCACTCATCACTTATCACTCATCACTCTTCACTCAAAAATACCCCAATTTCTATCACTCAGTTTGGTGAGCTGTTTGGGTGAAATATTTCAGTGGCTTTTTCAATTCAATCACTCACCTTTATGTCACTCACTGGTCCCACAAAAATCTTTAGACCCTCTTCTTCCTTCTTTTTACGCCCTTCTTCCCATGATACTTTCTTTTCTTGTTCCCACTTCGCTTCCTCTATAGTTCTGCAAAGGTATAACACTTTTCATTCTCACTCAACCCTCCAACTTTTTTTCTTCTTCATATTTTATGCTTTTTGCTATCTGGGTTTTCAGTTTCTGTCACACCCATTTGCTTGTTTTTCTTTTTCCTGCCTTTTTTTTTTTTTTTTTTTTTTTTTTTTTTGTGGTTGTAGGGAGGCCATTATTGGGTTTACGGGGTTTGATAGGTTATTTAGACCCCTTAAACAACCAGATTGCGTAGCCTAGATTAATTAGCCAAGTTGTTACTTAGTCAAATTAAGCAATTCTAGGTTAAAACAATCAAATAATCATATCATGTATATAAAACAAATAAAGCAGCGGAAATAATAAAGAACACAAGATATGATCACCCAGGAAACCACACGGTAAAAACCTGGGGAGGATTTGACCCACCGATCCTCAAGGCAAACAAGAATTCACTATGAAAGAATTGAAGTTCTTACAGAAGGACTACAAGCTCCCCGCTCGACTTCCTAATGCTACCCACCAGTACGAACTTCCTGACACGACCACGCGCAGGCTCCGAATCCACGGACTACTTCTTTCTTGAATTCTTCAATCAGCTACAAGCTCCCCGCTTGCTTTTCTTTTTAAGTTCCAATGGTTGCAACTAAGTTGATCTTCAAGATGTTGAAATCATCTCTACCTTGAAAACCCTAAGCTTTGTGTAAAGGAAAGCTCCTCTAAGATCTCACAAGAGATTTACACAAAACAGAAAATATGAGCAACAATAACAATATGGACAACCTCAAAAACGTGGCTAGGGTTTTGTTTATATACCTAGGGTAAAAACATAAAACCCTAAACGTTTAATGAAGTAGGGCTGAGTTGGAAATTCTGCAGAAAATTCAACCTGTGCGATTTTCGATCGATCGAGTCTAATCTTCGATCGATCGAGCCAGGCCAAAAGTCCCAAGTACTTCTGCAGCCACTCGATTCCAACTGTACAATAATAAACCAACTTTGAGCAAGCCTAAACAAGACTAAATACAATGTTTTGATCATGGTTTGCCAACATTACAAATTAGAGTTCTAAATACATAAAATCCTAAGACCTTAGAACCTAACAAACTCCCCCTTTGGCAATCCGTGACAAAACCATAATTAAAAGCTCAAAGTTTTACAAGTAAAAGCCCTTTACAAAAGTAATGCTCATAAAATCAAATTCAGCCTAACTACTATCCATCAGTTGCAAGTGTAGACAGCAGCTTTAGTTGAATCAACCTGTATATTCCTGAAATACTCAACAAACGCATAAACGCATGTGTGACAGAAAAGAGTAAAACAACAGGTATAACATTCTTGTAAGATTCACACAACACAAAATAAAGACATATATGAATGATCAACTCATAAATATAAATCAATAAGCAGTGAATCATAAAGCAACAAGAATCAATGAATATAACATGTATATCAATCAATGTTACTCCCCCTAACATGAATATCCCCAAAAATGATATACAAAGTGGAGCACCTAGATACAATCTAAAAAACTCCACAAGCTCCTCAAAACAAAAAGTCTCCCCCTAACTACAAAAACCCCTCTACAAGTCAAACATACCACTCCCCCTTTTTGTGACGGAATGCCAAAGAGCAATCACAAGTTGCCATCAAAAGGAGGTGGTGAGGGTGAATGAAGACGCGCCAAGTCAGCTCGTAGAGCACGAAACTCATCTAGCAAGTCCACCAAAATCTGACCATGAGCCGCCTGAACGGTCATGACAGTCTCCAAAGTACGACGAACAACGAAGTCGGCCGAAGGAGGTGGAGGAACATCAGCAGCAACAGCATCATCACCAACTGGATCAGTAACATCCTCACCAGCAAGACCTGCAGAAGAAGAAGGAGGAGGTGCGCTACTAGAGGGCTCAGACCTAGGGTGTTTAGAACCAGCTCGAAGATGAGCAGCCCATTGTCTAAGAAAAGACGCACCTATAGGAGCAATAACATGAACGGGCTCAGAGGAAGGGAAGCCACCAAGATCAAGATGAAGGAGAATCCTATGAATGAAAATAGGATGTACAAGAGCATGAGCAGATGATGAACTCCTATAAACATCGTTCAAAGAACGAAGAAAAAGATGGGGAAAACTAATAGGAGCATCAGTAACCAGAGCGTACAAAAATACACACCTCTCAAGAGGAATGGTGTGAACATGGGAAATGGGCCAGATAGAATGACACGCTATCCTAAAGAAAAGATAGTGTAACCCAGAGAGCTCAGCAGAGGTGATCCGAGGATCAGAACCCCACTGGACAGTAGTCCCAGTGATGTAAGACAAGACATCACTAATCTCTGGAGACACGTCATATGGATAGACAGGATGTCGAACCAATGGTACCCCTAGAGCATCAGCCACTACCTCAGGAGTAAGGGTGTACTCTACGCCTCGTATCCAACTCTTGACTAGAGTGTTGGAATCATAGATGCGGATAGAGATGTTCGAATAGAACTCTCTAATCAAGGCAGAAGGTGGAGGAGGATCAGAAACATCCACCAAGGGTAACCAGCCCCTACGCTCAAAGTTTGCCCTAATGGCAGGATCAAGTTCCTCTAAGTGAACAGAACGCTCAGCCCAAATTTTTCTCCTAACATTCAGCTTCTCATAAATCTCTTGGTTTTTCTCACTCGAAAACTTCTCACGATCATAGGATGGAGGGGGTGAAGGAGAAGGTGAGGGAACATTCCTACGGGCTCTAGTTTTCCTAGGCATAGTGCTAAGGAAAGGACAGAGACACAAAGTGAAAAACCAAAAAGAACGAGAGAAAACATAACCAAGGGCAGACTGCAAATTAGCACAATAAAAAATATAGAACAAAAATCTATATGATTCATGAACATTAATAATGTTGTGATGCATGATCTAATGCAGTAAACAAATAAGTTCAATTGAGATTGAATTGACAAAATTGACTTGAACATGGAATTTTTATCACAAATCCCAAAAATTGAAAACCATTTGTTGAAATTTTTTACCAAAAAGATGAATTGAGCATTACAAAACACATTACATAGATTATAATGCTTAATTACAACTACACAACAAGTCAATTTCATCAAAATCATCCCAATTTAACAAAAGCCCCAATTCGGATCAAGAACAAGCCCTAGATTTTTCAATTTTTCACCAAACTCAAATTTGATCAAATTAACAGGTAATAATCATGTTAATGAAGTGTCCCCACAAAAACCCAATGATCAATTTCATAAATTAAGGCTTGAATCAACAGAAAATCCAAATTTTACAAATTCCGAAAATTACCCTCAAATGCATGAAAATATGCATGTAAACTTGAAAATAAATTCAAAAGGAAGGGTACAAGTGTCTTACCAACTTGAGGAGAGAGAGATTTTGCAAAAAGAACGGAGGAAAACGACAAAAATCTTCTGATTAGAGCTTGCCAACACGGAGAGAGGAAAGAGGTTTGAAAAGTTTTGAAATAGGAACTTTGAAAAAGTCAGAAAAGTACCTTTTAAAAACCTTTTTCACGATGTTCGATCGATCGAAAATCAGATTCGATTGATCGAAACACACAGTCATTTTGAGACAAATGAAAGCACTTTTTCGATTGATCGAAAATCAGATTCGATCGATCGAAACACACAGTCATTTTGAGACAAATGAAAGCACTTTTTCGATTGATCGAAAATCAGGCTGGATCGATCGAAATGGGCAGAGGCTCACTAAATTTTGAGAAAAATCACAGTTTTGAAAGACAAACCAAATTTTGAAAAACAACTCCTCAAAGCATTAAATTACAGAAATAAAATGCATGAGTATGAGATGGAATGATTTTTCAAAAACCCAAAATTTTAAACCCCAATTTTCTCAAAAACAAGTTTCAATCATTCTTCCTTTGAATATTCTCAAACAACAAATATGTTGTACACAAATCTCAAGATAATTTCAAACTTGGTTGGTCAGACCAAAAACACACACTAGCATGTACATTGTTTAACAAAGAGTAACTTGTGTAGTGTGTGATACTAGCAAAAACTTGAGATACATGTGAGGTGATATGTGAATAGCAATCAAACACAAAGTCTACACAATTCATCACATAGAATTTAAAAGAGACTATCACCTAAAGAGTTACATCCTATAACTCCCACATCTCCTAGAACAAAAGCTTGCAATCATGTAAGTTTCTTGTATTTTTGCCCCATTATTTAGGTGAAATTTGGCATAAAGCCTAATAGTACACACCAGATTAGATTATGTGAAATGGCATCAAGCCTAATAGTACACACCGGTTTTCAGCATTAAGCATTTAAGCATTTAAAGAGGCTACACCTTATGTTCTTTTTGTGCATGTGCTACACTTTCTCGAGCACAAAATCTTATGATATGCACTAAGGTGTTCATGATTGACTAGTGAACAGTGGTGAGATGGTTATTTATGCCTTTCTCAAAAGGATCAAGTCCGACAGTCAAATAACATGTGACGTCAAGATCAAGACAAAGTGATTAATAACCACAAACATCTTTCCCACACAACATGCACTACAAAGCTTTAACTAGTCAAGTGCAATATTTAAGCTCATCAAAGTTAAACAAGGTACACAGAACATGACATGTGTCAAAAGATAGACCAACCTTGTTTTTCAACAATCAAGAAAAGTAGTGTCTAACAAAATTTTTGCTTTCACTTTTCCCCTTTTTTTTTTTTTTTTTTTTTTTTAAAGAGAAAAACAAATACATCCTAGAATGAAATGCATGTATGTAATGCAATGCAAGTCCTAGAACAAAAACAACAAAAAGACACAAACCAAAGAACAATGGTCACCAAAGAATAGAGCAATTAAGCACAAGGACCATGTCAGAAAGACTCAGTTAGTTCGAGTCTTTTGCATCTAAAACTTTTTAGATGCACCACGAGCATTGGAGTTCTTATTCACATTCGAGTGATTCCCAACTCCAGGATTGGAATAAAGGTTTAATACCTTTACCAATTCACCAATTAGTGCCATAGGATCATGTGCTTGAGGCACAGGCACTTTTGGTTTAGTTGCTCTCTTATCAGCTTGAAGCTTGTAACAATTAGGACGAATGTGTCCAGACTTACCACAATAATGACAAACCCAAGCAGGTTTACCATGCATTTTGTCCTTAGATTTGGTAGGCTCCTTAGGTTTAGATTCTCTTAAATCTACCCTAATCTTCTTAGGTGGTGAAACTTCTACGGGTTTAACTATCTCACTCACAGGTGGTTTGACAGTTTCACTCACAACCTCACTCACAGAAGGTTCAGAAGAAGAGGAAGGAACAAAAGTAGTGGAATGTGGTCCAGAATCAAAAATGCTTTCAACATATCCTAACCCAGTTTTATCAGCAGGAGACTTTTGAACATTCAGCATGTGATCAAGTTTAGAACTAGCAGATCTAGCAACAGATAAATCATGTTCCAAAGTTCTAACTTTATCAAGCAAAAGCATGTTCTCAGATTTAACATTATTCAAAAGCTCATTAGCATCAAACAGTTTAACAAGCAAATTTCTCTTTTCAAGCTCAAGAGAATCAATTTTCTTTAGGCCAAGTTCAACTTTCATAGCATCCTTTGCAGCAATTTTGCAAAGTTTGTTATAGGCCTCTTGAAGATCTGCATCTTCAGAGAGTTCCCCATCAGAAGGGTTCTCCTCAGCAGATATGCTTTCATTGACTATAGCAGTAGCCGTGAAAGCAATGAAGTTTCCATCCTCGTCCCCACCGGACTCATCATCAGAAACCTCATTATCACTAAGGGTTACAGCCATAGCTTTACCCTTATTCCTCAAGAATGTAGGACATTCAGATTTCACATGACCATACCCTTGACAGCCAAAACACTGAGGACCCAAAGAGTTATTAGAAGATTGACCAAAATTTTCTCTAGGTTTTTCAAAATTGTTAACCTTAATGGGATCATTCTTCCTAAAATTTCTAGGTTCAGCAGTGTAAGTCCCTCTTGCCTTTCTATTTGTATTCCTCAGAAAGTTCTTAAAGTTTTTGGCAAGATAGGCAATCTCTGTAGCAGAGAGCTCATCATCAAATCCACCACCCTCAACATCATCAACTGACTTAAGAGCTATTGATTTGGATTTGTTTACTTTAGGTAGGTCAGACTCATAGGATTGAAGAGATCCTACAAGCTCATCAACAGGGATGGAGTCCACATCCTTGCTTTCAGTGATGGCAGTCACTTTGGGTCTAAAATCTTCAGTTAATGATCTAAGAATCTTCCTAACAATTTTAGGTTGATCATAGATTTCACCCAAATTAAAAGCAGAATTGACAATATCATTTAATTTAGCATAGAATTCATCAAAAGATTCATCATCAGACATTCTAATGCTTTCGAATCTAGAAGTCAATTGTTGCAATTTATTAATCTTAACTGCCTTTGTGCCTTCATGCACAGTTTGGAGGATTTTCCATGCAACATGAGCAACCTCAACATTAGAGATCCTCTTAAATTCCTCCATAGAAACAGCATTAAAGATAGCATTCATAGCTTTGCTATTGAAGCTTGCTGCTTCTTTTTCAGAAGTTTGCCACTCACTCACAGGAGTAGCGGGTTTCACCCATCCGTATTCAACGGAATTCCAAACCCTTTCATCAATGGATTTCAGGAATGCTTTCATCCTTACTTTCCAATAAGCATAGTTGTTCCCATCAAAATGAGGAGGAACAAACAAAGAGTGTCCATGCTCCATGACAATAGGGGTCAAGGATCAGCTCAGAGATTAAAAATCTCAAACAAAAAGAGCTACCTGCTCTGATACCACTTGATAGGTTATTTAGACCCCTTAAACAACCAGATTGCGTAGCCTAGATTAATTAGCCAAGTTGTTACTTAGTCAAATTAAGCAATTCTAGGTTAAAACAATCAAATAATCATATCATGTATATAAAACAAATAAAGCAGCGGAAATAATAAAGAACACAAGATATGATCACCCAGGAAACCACACGGTAAAAACCTGGGGAGGATTTGACCCACCGATCCTCAAGGCAAACAAGAATTCACTATGAAAGAATTGAAGTTCTTACAGAAGGACTACAAGCTCCCCGCTCGACTTCCTAATGCTACCCACCAGTACGAACTTCCTGACACGACCACGCGCAGGCTCCGAATCCACGGACTACTTCTTTCTTGAATTCTTCAATCAGCTACAAGCTCCCCGCTTGCTTTTCTTTTTAAGTTCCAATGGTTGCAACTAAGTTGATCTTCAAGATGTTGAAATCATCTCTACCTTGAAAACCCTAAGCTTTGTGTAAAGGAAAGCTCCTCTAAGATCTCACAAGAGATTTACACAAAACAGAAAATATGAGCAACAATAACAATATGGACAACCTCAAAAACGTGGCTAGGGTTTTGTTTATATACCTAGGGTAAAAACATAAAACCCTAAACGTTTAATGAAGTAGGGCTGAGTTGGAAATTCTGCAGAAAATTCAACTTGTGCGATTTTCGATCGATCGAGTCTAATCTTCGATCGATCGAGCTAGGCCAAAAGTCCCAAGTACTTCTGCAGCCACTCGATTCCAACTGTACAATAATAAACCAACTTTGAGCAAGCCTAAACAAGACTAAATACAATGTTTTGATCATGGTTTGCCAACATTACAAATTAGAGTTCTAAATACATAAAATCCTAAGACCTTAGAACCTAACAGGGTTTATTGTTTATGTTGTGTTATTTATTTGGTAATATTTGTAATTTGCTTTATGCTTTTTGCAAATTTTAATTTGGTTGGGATGCTCTTTGTGATGCTTCTTTTGCCATGTGTGCTCTTTTTGGTTTCTGTTGTACACATTTTCTTGTTTTTGTTTTTTCTTGGCTAATATATGAGAGTTTATTGGGTTTTAGTTAAAATGCCTGAATTAATTCTTGTGGATATACAGAGTGTTCTGTTCTTGGGTTATATAGGTTTTTTTGTTCTTGGGCTGGGTATATACTTCCTTGATGCATTGGGTATTTTCAGTTGCTGTGCTGTGGGTTTGGGAGAAGGAAAATGGAAGTGATGAAAAGTAGTGAAGTGAAGGTAGTGAAGGGCTGAAGTAAGTTGGGAAAGTAAACACAAAGTGCCGTTGGAAGTGAAAGTGGGTCTGCTGTGATTTGACGTAACACTGTCGTGGGACCCAAAAGCAGCTCTAAAATTACATATATTGCCATTGAGTTAACAAATCTCAAAACTCAAAAAAATGAAAACAAGCCCGGAGGTGTTTCCAACTTTGATAACTCATATCCCAAAATTCTCAGTTTTGTTAACTGAGTTCACATCAAGAAAAAAAGCCAAACAAACTTCATGCATGTGGGGCCCACGAATTTTGAGATATGAGTTAACAAAACTCAGTTTTTTTGAGATATGAGATATGAGTTTGGCAAAATCCAAACAACACCTTAGGCACCCTCATGCATCCCGTGCCGCACACACTCATCAGCACTTGCACAAAGACACACACACTTGCACTATCTCTTAATTTTTTGCATTGTGGTTATGCCTTATAGGTTTGTGTTTTTAAGCATGCTATTAAGAGTCAACCATGCTCTGTCTTTCAGTTAGTTCAACTCTGTTTTGGGAACTAACTTGAATCTAATCAAGTTTTGTGTTTTGGTTTGTGTTTGTGCAATTTTTCCTTTTTCTACTTTGTGAAATTGTGCAGATGTCTCCCACCAAGCATGCAGCTAAGAAGAAATCGACCTCAAAGCGAGCCCGAACTGATTCTGATCATTTCAAGTCTATAGAAGCTGATATGAAGTACAATGACTGCTACAAGGACAAGATGATCATCATGGAACGGGTAGTCCAGTTAGAGACTTTTGAGGGCACTTTCATCCCTGAAGTGTTCAAAGATAGAACTTGGACCAAGCTGCTAAACCCGACTGGAGTGGTCTATTCAGAGATTATCAAGGAGTTCTTCTCCAATGCCACTGTCAACAGAGAATGTATTGAGTGTTGGGTAAGACACAAGGAGTTTGTGATTACAAGAGAGAGCATCCAAGATTTTTTGGAAACTTGTCCTCCATCTCAGCCAATCACAGTTGCATATGAGGACAGAATGGGTTCTACTGCTGAGATGATTACACTCCTTGGTGGTGAACCGAAGAAATCATCCATGAACACCATCAAGTTCTCTCCAGAAATGAGGACACTAAGCTATGTGATGATTCACAATCTGTATCCGGTCACCAATCTCACCACTCTATCCACTCCGAGAACAAGATTCCTGTATGATCTCTTTACACATAAGGAGATTGACATTTGTGGCCATATCATGCATGTCCTGAAGAAGAGCATCACAAAGCATAATACACGGACTGTGATGCTATTCCCCTCCTTGATTATGGGTTTGATTGCCAAGGCAAAGCTCAAGCTACCCAGTGGCCTCACAGTTGTTCAGAGGGACTACCCCATTGGTGGTCATACACTGACTAGGAGCACTGCACACATCAAGGGTTCTAAGACCGGTGTGCATACCATACCGCCACCACGATGGGTTCAGCAGGATGAAGGTGAAGATACAGAGGAGGAGATTGATAGGTTTACCTCGACTCCAGAGCCCTCTGCATAGCCATCATCTTCGGCTCCACCACAAGGCTTAAGCAAACTTGATCAGTTGCTTGCTAAGATGGATCAGATGTCTACAGTGCTTGACTCCCATGTGCAGTACACCGCGGACCAGTTTGCATATCTTCAAGGACAGATCATCGCGCTCTCTTCCCAAATACAAGACTTATCTATGGAGCAAGGCACGGATTCAGAGTCAGATCAGTTCTAACCCTTTGGCCATTCCGGTCAAAAAGGGCGAGAAAATTTTGAGGGGGAGCTGGAGAAGAGCTTGCACAGCGTTAGGGGGAGCATAGTCTAGAAACTTAGTAACATTGGTTATTGGTTTTTCAGACGGTTTTTATTCAGTATCATTTAGTCTTTATAACTGTTTTACGGTCCTTGTTTTAAAACTTTGATACTATGTTTTATTTAAGTATTATTTCAGATGTTTCTTTTGTGATATTCTCTATGCTTTGTAGCATACTTTGCATGTATCCATGTTGCTTTTGTAAGTTTTAAGGGTTTGTTTCATTGCATAGTTTGTAGGCTTTTATGGTTTGTGTCATGCATATGCAGTACACTGTTTATGTAGCCTTTATGCTTGTGTTATTGAAGTTTAATGTCATACATTTTACTTCAGTACATCACTCTTGTACCCGTGTAGGATTGTTCCTAGATGCATATACGTTCTATGCATTGGTTGAGTGATGAACACTCTTGTGCCCTAGTAGGATTGTTCCTAGATGCAAATACTTCGAGTATTTAGCATTGGTTGAGTGTTGGATTTGCAAATGGTACTCTTCAAATGAGCTTATCATCTTGCATATCCGGATGTTCATTCTTTGAGTGAATGAGCATAGTAATTGCTTGTGTATAGTGATTACTTGTTTGATCTTGCCATGATCTAGTGTTTCTATTTCATTTTGCTTGATCATGCTTTTATTGCTCCATATGCTTTTCAAGTTTTCTGCATACAATGATATTATTTTGTTGTTGTGTTTCAGGAGTTACTTGTTCATATGTTTCAAGAGCTTATCAGAATCTAGAATTAGGTGTGAGTGAGTTTTGCCTTTGTTCCCAAACTCACGTTTAAGTCTAGAGTCTGTTTTAGGGTTTTGTCACGGAATAGCCAAAGGGGGAGATTGTAAAGTTGTTATTTACAACTATGTTTTTTGTTGGCTTTTATTCCGTGCCAAATTTGATTGTAATTATTATCAATCGTTTATACCCTGTATTTGTTGTGGGATTTGTTGTAAGGGTTGTGTGATAGAGAGTGTGTGAAGACTCAAGCAATTTGGAGGCTGAAGGATTCTCGCGGGTATGTCGCGACCTAGCTTCCCGCGAAGTGAAGCATGTGCCCTGCACGTGCTGGAATGCGAAGAGTCAGGCCAGGTGGAGACAGCTGTCTCTCGCGAGTATCTCGCGGGTAAGGCCTTCCCGCGAGACACTCGCGAGACAAGCTGTTCTGCCAGCCTGTACTGAATGACTCACACATTTTGCACATATCCTATATATACCCTCATTACCCACAAATGTTGAGAGATGCTTCAGAGTGAAAACCCTAGCCAAACACATTGGGAATTAGAGATTGTCATCCCCACCTTTCTCTATACAATTGCTTGTGGTATCTCCTCAACCCTTCCCTCTCCATTTCCACACCATTGAGAGGTTGATAGCCCAAACACTTATCACACCCTTTGAGAGTGTTGAGTGACGTTTTGGTGCTGCTGGGAAGCATTGGAAGAAGCCTGGAATGGCAGATGCAACATGGAGCTTGTTGCGGGATCCAGGGTGCTAGACAAGACATGGTTCCGAGAAGCCTTGTTGGAGTAGGAGCTTGAAGGGCTTAGGTACATCGGGTAGATTAGGCTTGGAGGGTCTCTTGCTAACTCATGTATCTCAACTGATTGTCTAGTGGATCGATTTCCACTTGGAGGGCGGCGGAAAGGTTTTTCGCTGAGTTCTTCGGTTTCCTCTTCGAGAACACGTCTCGGTGTTTTCTGTATTTGCATCCTTCTTCCCTACTCTTGTTTAATTCCATTATACTGCTGTGTTGCTTAGTTTATGGATTAGAGTAACTTACTTGTTCATCCGCTCGCTTTTACACTATTCCGCACTTTGTATTAAAGTTGTGTAAAATATATTGAGCCATAATTTTAATTGGGGGTCAAAACAGCTCTTGTGTTTTCAACACATTTTCGAGCTTTCAAGGTGTATTCACACAAGGATTGTACTGCTATTATAACAAAAGCAATAGCAAACATTGTAAGTATTATATAGAAAATACATGGAGAGATTATAACTTACTCATGTTGTCAAGTGTGTTATTGTAATCATTGCTAATATGTTGTCTTGTTTATTGGTGAGTATTAGGTAAAGATGAAAGAGCTATTGGCGGCAGGATCACAATTGCAGGGTGAGGCTAGTGAGGGATGCGTTTTATGGCGGGCTGATGATGCATTTGCACAAGTCATGGGTGCAGAGAGAGGTGGATGTGTCCGGGGGGTAGGCTTTGGACTAACCCCATCTGGCACTCATGCGAGGGTCGTGGAAGACTATATGCCACCATTAACATCCATTGCAACAGATCTAAGGGTTAAGGAGCTGACTACTGAAATAGCCGAGTTGAAGGAGAAATGTAGTATTATTGATGCCTTGAAAGCTAAAGTGATGCTGATGAGAAAAATGTTTTCTCAACTGAACCCACTGTTTACTATCTCTCAGGTAAAAAAGTTTGAAGTCCATTTGCCACGTTTTTTATAACTTGGACTTGTAGAAATATACATAGTGTTGCCAAGGAATTTTGAGATATAGGTGATGTTCACAAAATATAAAAAATTGCACCACCGACATTGATAGCATAGATAGCATATAAATATATTTAATGCTGCCAAATTATTAAGCACATTGATGGCATAGAAAACCACGTTCAAAGCAAAAGACAAATGCTATGATGGCACCACTGATTTCACAATTTGATGTCTTCCTAGAATTTCAGCAATGTAGCTGTGAGTTTGCTTTTGATCCATCACTTTGTTTCTTTTCTGGTTAAGCTTTTTTGTCCAACCACAAGTCTCTTATTCTATGCATCAATAGTCATAGCTATTGTCCATTAGTTTTATCCATAGCTAGAATGTGATAGGGACCAATTTTAATGATCGCAAATGAGCAAACCTATATAGCAGTTTGAAAATTTTAATTGTCTTACTCATACATCAATAGTCATGGCAATTGTCTTGACGATTAGCTACTCACAGCTAGACTTAGAGATATGGGACCATCCAATGATCAAAATGACAATCACCTAAGTGATAAGTCTCCCGTCTCTACAAAATGTTTGAAAATGTTCATATGATGACATTTGAAGTAGGTATGAACCAATCAATTTCGTAATTTAGTAGTAGTCACTTCTTAGTGGATGATGGGCCAAAGAACATGGATTTTACATTTTAGATAAGTTTGTTTTTGTGTTTACACAATCATGAAGAACCACGCTTAGATGCTTGCATATAAAACATGCTTTAGGTCGACAAATGGTTAAAAAAATATGATATTTGGCTAGCATTTTTTCACGGTGTTGTATTAAGAAATAGGAGATGGAGAAGTCAAATATAAGAAAAAACAAAGGAATTGTGTGTGCTTCCACAATCAAAGTCCCCCCTTAAGTGAATTTACTCATGCAAAGTTTGATTTGAGTTCGATTCCTAGCAAAGTTTGATGTGTTCAACTAAATTTGCCACGTTATCCATGTAGTTATGTAATGTGTTCAATTGGTAATAGACTAGTGATATTATGTCATTCAGCTACTAACGTTGTTGTAAAATAATCTAATTCATTGTGCGTTTATTAATTTGTAGGATGGTGACAATGATTTGGCAGCGGATGTCCATTCTCCCTGTGATCAACACTTATCATCCGATGATAGGCATTAGGCGATGATGACATCGATTGTGGGCCTTATTTTGGAGTACCTAGTTTGACATTTTGATATTTGTAATAAAGTTTCAAACTTTATATATATATGTCATAGTTGGAAACTTGATTATAACATTCTAGACAATTAGAATGTATTCTTTTGTGAATAACATTCTACATAGTTAGAATGTATTATTTTTGTTCATAGCATTCTAAACATTTGGGATGTATTATTTTGTGCATAACATTCTAGACATTTGGGATGTATTATTTGGTATATATTTTTTGATATGGTGTAATTAAATATATTTGTTTCGTTGGTTTAAAGTGGTATTGTATTTGGTATTGCATTTTGATTAAATTACAAGCGCTTGGAAAATATGTATTACAGGTTTATTATAGGTGCCTGGAAAAAAAAAAAAAACCTACAACAGCAGTTTTTAATCTGCTAGAATAGGGTATTATTCTATTTCGTTGATTACCCTGCAGTGGCGGTTTTGAAAACACTGGTATGGGCAGGGTTTGTTACGGCGTTTTAAAAACATTGGTATATGGCTTATTTCTATATCCTTAAATGCCCTATACCGGCAGTTTTGAAAGTGCAGGCATAGGCAACACTTATTACAGCGGTTTAGAATCGCTGGTATAGGATGTATTTCTATTTCCCTAAATACCCTATAGTGGCGTTTCAAAAACTGTTGGTATAAGAAGGGCCTATTACGGCGTATTAAAAACGTTGGTAAAGGGCTTATTTCTATATTCTTAAATGACCTATACTGGTGGTTTTAAAAGCGCAGGCATTGACAGTACGTATTACAGTAGTTTAAAACCGCTAGTATAGGATGTATTTCTATTTTCCTAAATACCCTGTAGGGTTGGTTTTAAAACCGCTGTTATAGGTACACCTATAACGGATGCATCAAATCTGTCCAAAATTATTATTATTATT
The DNA here is from genome assembly GCA_019022515.1 of Quercus aquifolioides. Taxonomy (NCBI): domain Eukaryota; kingdom Viridiplantae; phylum Streptophyta; class Magnoliopsida; order Fagales; family Fagaceae; genus Quercus; species Quercus aquifolioides. Next base: position 36,349,385 of record CM032332.1, read on the forward strand.
ATTATTATTTTACAAAAAAAAAACAAGCAGGAGGGAGGATTTTTTTGAAACCATCCATGTATAGAAACATGTCATACAATGTGTAACTCAACTTTTATTATATCATTTTTTTTATTAGAATACATATTATATGATATCAACCAAAAGTCTTATAACTCAACTAGTTGGTACTTCTCATCCTTTCCAACTTAATCATCCAGAGTTTAAATTCCTCATATCTCAACTATCCATTTGTGACATGATACAATAAAAAAACCAAATATAAAGTAAACCTTCAATTCTTACCACATTTGGTGATTGGTCCCTTAAAAAAGTTCAAAAACTCAATGAAATGCACATTTCTATAGATCCATCCTTATCTCTATGTTACTCTGATTGTCACCTTCATTATCATATTTGGTGACTGATCCCTAAAACAACAAAAAAGTTGGTGGCAAAATCTCTATAAAGTAATCATCCAGAGTTCAAATCCCTCATATCTCAACTATCCATTTGTGAAATGATACAATAAACAACCAAATATAAAGTAAACCTTCAATTCGTTACCACATTTGGTGATTGGTCCCTTAAAAAAGCTCAAAAACTCAATGAAATGCACATTTCTATAGATCCATCCTTATCTCTATGTTACTCTGATTGTCACCTTCATTATCATATTTGGTGACTGATCCCCAAAACAACAAAAAAGTTGGTGGCAAAAACTCTATAAAACGCACATTTCTATAGGGTCAAGGTATCCTCCATTCTTGACTCTATCTTATCATTGAGTATTTCTCTTCGTTGGGAATTTTTTTTTATTAAGATGGCACCCCAGGGAAGAGGTAGTGCAATTGTTGTCTCAGTTCTGCTATTGGGTATGCTCCTTCAATGTGGTAACGTTTTGGCAGCAACCTATACTGTTGGAGATGCTGGTGGATGGACCTTCAATGTTGTGGGTTGGCCTAATGGAAAGACCTTTAGGGCTGGTGATGTACTCGGTAAATATGAATCATTATTTTCTATTTATATATATATATATATATATATATATATATATATATATATAACTTCATACTTTTTCAATCACCATTTTTTTTTGTAAATCTCTGACCAATTTTTTTATCATTTTTTTAATATTATAATTATGGGTATAGATTGTTTTCACATCCAACAGTATCTACTCTCTATCATAATGTTTGACGATTATCTATTAAGGTTTATTATTTTTCTTATTTTCATGGTACAATGTTCAACTACAACCCAGCATTCGACAATGTGGTTGCCAGGGGCGGAGCTAGAAATTTTCCTTTGGGGGGGCCAGTCAAGACTAAATGATCATATTGAGTAACAAGATATATATGTGTGTGTGTGTGTGTGTGTGTGTGTGTGTGTGTCTATTTATGTATGTATGACCCACTCATTACAGGACAAATTTGTCAAACACAAACAAATTTGTTAGTTTTGGCATGTGTATGAGATTTTTTCAAATAAAATTAGTGGTACCATATATTGGACTATAAAGATTTATGCATCTAATCTAGTATTAGATGTGTTTGTCATACCAAAGCTTACTTAAATATAGTTGTCTTAGTTTGTTAGTATGAAATACTAAATATAAATAATGGTTTAGACTATCAATTGGATTAATAAATAAGAGGAAGAAAAAAAATGATCAACCATAATATAAATAAATAGAAATAGAAATTGAACTTAGATAAAAATGAATAGAATTTGAAGTAAAATAGAAATGAAAAAGGAGAAGAAGAAATGGAGGAGTAGAGAGATAAAGGAACACTTTCACCGTGAGTGATGAGGTAGATGGAAAATACAAATTGAAAAGGTGAAGTAATAACCTTCAATAAAAGGAAGCTAAAGCCCAATAGTAAAAATTATACAAGTTGGGCTTGTGTGATGACGTGTTGGGGGAGGAGAGATGAAGAAAGACTAACAAAAGGTCAGCATAGTTGAATAAATTTGAATGAATCAAGGAGACTTGGGGGGGCCAATTAGTTTCATTTGAAGGGGCCAAATCTGACAAAAATTCTTTAGGGCCTATTTTTTACCAACTATAACAACAATTTTGAACATTTTTGGGGGGGGTATAAGGTGGCTCCGCCCCTGGTGGTTGGTGTAGGTAAAAATGGTTATGATACATGCACGGCATCATCAGGACAAACATTTCAATCTGGAAGTGATCAGATCAAGCTTGTGCAAGGAGGAAACTATTTCATTTGCAGTTTTCCGGGGCATTGCGCAAACAACATGAAAATAGCTGTCAACGCATTGTAATCTGAAACAAGACGTTTTGAGATGTTGTCAAGATGCAATGGAATAATCAATAAAATTCATTTCTAATATGCTTGAATATGAGATATTGCTTTATTTTTGCACTTTCTTATGAAGTTTTGCTTAGCTTTTACTGTGAATCTGTGATATATAGTGCGGCAAAAGAAATTATTCGACTTAGAAAGTAGATTACAAAAAATATTTGCAAATATTTTAACCAAGGGTACTATATCCACACTCTTTCACATCGTGTTCAAATCTTTTCAATTTCAAATCATGCATAAAATGTAGACATTTTGATTTTTTTTTTTTTTATAAAACGATAATTAGTAGGAGACATTTTTGTTTGTCTGAGACTGAATTGATAGGAGAACATTCTAACATGGGTTTGGGTTGATTTAATGTAGAGTATGTAAAAATATTATTATTATTATTTTTTTTGATAAGTAAAAATATTAAAATTAGTCATATAATATCTATAAGGTAGTGTAATGTTAATATTCTATTAGAACACTCAGCGATTCTCCATTGAGATTTATTATTCTTCTTGTTTCCATAATACTACAGTGTTCAACTACGGCCCAGGGGAGCACGACGTGAATTCTGTAAACCAACAAGGTTATGATACATGCACGGTATCAAGCGGTGCAAAAACATATGAAACTGGAAGTGATAGAATCAAGCTTGTGAAGGGAAAAAACTATTTCATTTGCAGCTTTCCGGGGCATTGCACAAATGGCATGAAAATAGCTATCAATGCATTGTAATCTGAAACAAAATGTTCTACAGATTTGTCAAGATGCAATGGAATAATCAATAAACTTCATATCTACCATGCTTGAATATAAGATTGCTTTATTTTTGCACTTTCTTATGGTGTTCTGCTTAGCTTTTACTTTTTTGTATGGTGCGGCAAAAGAAATTATTTGACTGATATTTGATTTCTACGGTTACCAAGCATCTTAATGAGAGCATCAATGGTGCAAATATTTGTTTTGCACTCAGCAATGCATGTAATTAATTAAATACATCAGGCTTAATCCCTCTCTCCATCATTTAGTTTTAAATATCCATGGCTTCACCCAATAGACCATCTCTAGCATAAGCCGATATCACTGAATTGAAAGTCACAATGGTAGATGTGATACCCCAGATTTGATTGAATATTGATTCATTATGCGTTGTGTGGGTCGTGATGAGTCCCACAATAACACATTATAAGAGGTAGAGCTACTTTTTCTGCCAGAAGAGAGAGAGAGATTGGTTTTATCAAGCTGGGCGAAGTGGACTTAATTGGGATGTGTATAAGTTGCAGCCGAGAGAAAGATCTTTTGGTCGGGAGATAAAGACAAAGGAGGATTTTTGGGAGGGAGTGGGGACTACTACCATGCCTGTACTTGGTATTGGTATAGTTATAGCTTTGGGTACCAAGTAGATTACAACAATAGCACTTGGTTTGACTAATAAGAAGAAAAAAAGGGGGGGAGGGGGAGGGGATGGTTACATATTTACTCTTCAGGTGAATGGTGATAGACCCATTTAGCTTAAGGTCTGGATTGCACTTAGCAAGAACTAGAATGAAGCCACAAGAATACCTCCTATAATGATAAGTCAGCACAAAAGATAGCCCACCACAATAAGTGCTCAAATAATAGTCCAGCATGAAACATGAGAAACATCAATAAGTGCTCAAATATTGTGAAATGTATTTACCTTAGAAAAGCAAGTGTTTCCTCCTCTATTATCAAGTCAATATGAGGGAAGAAATCCATAGTAACAAAGACATTACACCTTTCAATGGAAAAACAATAAACAAAGACTAATAGTTCTTGATCAAATTTAAAAAATCTCACAGGATTGATATCAAGAATTCCTTTCCCACAACTACACTCCTTTGATGCCGAAAAGCATACTTGGATTGGTGTGGTCTCCCCCTAAGCCTATGCGGTACAAGCTAAACTTTGATGGAGTTGTTTTTGCAGAACAAAACGCGGCAAGGGCGGGGGTGATTATAAGGAATGAAGAGAGACTTCTTTGATGCAGTAGCTCATTCTCTAGCATACCGAGCTATTTTATCACCAAACATGTTAGTCTAGTTGGAAGAAGTGCCACCAGATGTTGAACCCGTTTTACAGGCTGATTTGAACAGTCACTCATAATAAAAGTTTGTAGTATTTTTTGGGCGCAGTTTCTATCCAACGCCTCCGGTGCATTGGACTCGTTGTAATCATGACACATGTTCATTTTTGGACACCTATTATGATCGCAGCGGGTCCAGTGTCAAAGGACACTAGACAAAAGCCGCACCTGTATTTCTTCTCAATAAATAAATAAATAAATAGTTTTGGTCCCTATAACACTTACCTTTGAGATAACTTCGAGTATAATAGCACCTATACAACAAACCAAAGCTTAGAATTTCCCAACACTAAAATTTGGACTAACGGGACTCATCGGCCACAATTTGTACCGAATAAAAGCAACAGAAAAATAAAAAAATAATGATAAAATTACACTTTATTTTTTCTAAACAAATTATGATTAAATTATTTTTTATCTTCTCTACAAGTTTTTCGGTTGGACACTTAATTTGCTCCTTTATATTATTATTATTAGAATAATCTACTTCTTTATTTGGTATTATGTTAACATGTAAATTGATTTAAGGGCTTCTAAAAAAATGATTTAAGGGGTTAAATATCATAATATATATATATATATATTGTTACAATAAGTGAGGAGGGGGTTTGAGGGCAAAATTTGCTGAATTGTATCTTTTTAGAAAAAAAATTTAGTGAATAGCATGTGACTGAAGTTAATTAGTTAAGTAGACTATTTTTGGAACTCAAGCTCTTAGCCAATACGCACCAATACTGATTAGAACTTGAGTTTGTCAAACTTGAGTTCCAACCCAAATTCGAATTTGACAAACTCAAGTTTCAAAAACAGTCTACTTAACTTGTACGGCCCCCGCACCATGGCCCATAGTGGGCCTTGGACCCTGGCCTGGGTGTATGGCCCATAAGGCCGGTCTCCCTCTACCTAGCGGCCCACCCCCGGGCCACGCATGCTGCAGGCCCAAGCTCTGCCTCTTCATCATTTCTCGGCAAACACCCTCCCGGGCAGTGATAAGTATACGACTCTCGGGACACCCCTGCTCTGTACCTACCCGGCCGTGCCTCGGAGAGGCACCGCTGCCGAGAACTATCGTGGAGGTGGGAACCAAGTTCCAACGCCACCCTCACCGCTTCCCACGCCCACCTAACCACCCACTTACGATCGATAATACTGGACCGCCGGTTGCACTTACTGGCGAATAATTATGACCTCTCCACTAATCTATGTACTATAAATACAAGAAGTTTTGAGGAGACAAGGGTTGGAGAATTGACGGAAGGAAGAGTGTAAACAGAGAGAAAACAGAGTGAGGAGGTGGTACAGACCCCCGAGGAGAGGAAAGTGATTCCATTGAGCCTTGGCGTTTAGAACGACCCAGTGTAGGAAATCCTAACCCACTGTATAAGTAAGTTGTGAGCCCAAGCGAGGCCCAGCCCAAAGAGTTTCAGTTTTGGGTGCGCACAATTGGCGCCGTCTGTGGGAAATCCTACTAAGCAGTGGTTCCGCCGAGACTCGTGTACAGGAAAGATGTCTGGAGGTAACGCCGAGAGTGGCTCGGCAGGGTCTTCCAGGGGCTCCACCTGGCGGGAACAGAGGCAGAAGAGACGCGAGGATCCGGCTTACGAGCAACTGGAAGAGCGGTCCGGCCTTGGAGAAGGGTCGTATCAAACGGGGAGAACGGTATCCCATGCTTCCCGGCATAGGCAGCCCGACGTCAGGGATGAAGAGCTTGAGCGGCTGCGGAGGTTAGTACAAGACCTGGAGTTGGAAGCACGAAACGAGCGCCGCCGAGCCGGTCAAGACGACCGAGAGAGAAGGCCAGACGCCGAGGAAGAGAGACGCGGGATGGGATCGAATCAATCAGGATCCCGCCACCACAGGGAGCGCTCGCACTCGAGGGAGTCCCGTCGCCGCCGAGACCGCTCCCATTCAGCAGAATCTCACCGGCGGCGAAATCGCTCTCGGTCGCGGGAATACGGGAATCGGGGCTCGGATTCTTCAGAGGGACGGCCGAGGAATGCGGCCATGGATGCTATGAGTCGTGCATTGCGCAGGGCAGCTCGGTCACCATTCTCAGCAGATATTGAGTGAGCACCGATGCCGGACAGATTTACGCGCCCACCGTTCAATTCGTATGGTGGGAAAACGGACCCCATGGAGCATGTCAGCCACTATATCCAGATGATGTCTTTGCATACTCGTAATGACGCTCTGATGTGCAAGGGTTTTCCCTCCAGCCTTGGTCCCACGGCCTTAAGGTGGTTCAACGGGTTGCGCAAGGGCTCCATTCATAGTTTCATCGAGCTAATACAGGAGTTCGGTTCCCGTTTCGTGACGTGCAGCCGGGAACAGCAACCCGTGGACACGCTGCTGTCTATGAAGATGAGGGCAGGGGAAACCCTCCGTGATTATGCTAGCCGATACTAGGAGCTCTACAACGAGATTGGTGGAGGGAACGAGAAGATTGCGGCGAGCACTTTCAGAATGGGATTGCCTGACGAGTCGGGGTTGAGGGAATCATTAACTAAGAAACCTCCCGAGGACATGAGGCAGCTGATGAGGCGCATTGAGGAGTACAAGCGGTTGGAAGACGATAGAATACAAAGCAAAGGCAAGGCATAGGTGGCAGATCGTCCTCGGCTGAGTGGTTTTCAACAGAGGGCACGAGGAAATTTGAGGATTCAAGAGCCAATAGCGCCAGCAGGGGAGGTGAACGTGACGTTCAAGGAGCCCGTGCATAAAATTGTGGATAAGATCAAGCACGAGCCGTACTTCAGATGGCCGAATCGGATGGCTGGCGACCCCTCTAGGAGGAATCAGAACCTATACTGCACCTACCACAAAAACCGGGGGCATACTACCGAGCAGTGCCGAGTGTTAAGGGACCATCTCGGGCAGTTGGCTAAGGCAGGACACCTCAAGGATTTTGTGACGGATGCCGGGGATCGAGAAACAGGGCATGGCGCCCCACACAGAGGGAATCCCCTTTCGCCCCCTCTTGGGATAATTGATGTTATCCACGTCGCCCCGAGGGGCATTTCAATGGCAAAAGGGAAGGAGGTGTTGACAGTGATATCGGTAGAGGGGAGTACGGGCGTGCCGCCTCCCGCGAAGAAGATTAGACCTACCCGAGAGCTGATCTCTTTCGACGACAGTGATTTGGAAGGAACCATTCAGCCGCACGACGACGCATTGATTGTCACGGCAAGGATTGGCGGCTTCGTTGTGAAGAGAATAATGATAGACTAGGGAAGCGGAGCGGATGTTATGTACCCGGACCTATTCAGGGGGCTCGGGTTGAGGAATGAGAATCTGTCGAAGTACAACACTCCCCTGGTTGGGTTCGATGGGAAAATGGTGGCGCCCGAGGGGCAAATCTCTCTGCCCGTGAACATGGGGGGCAAGGAGGTGATGGTAAGCTTCTTCGTAGTCACCTCATACTCCCCCTACACGGCGATTCTAGGGAGGCCATGGATACATGCAATGGGGGCTGTCCCGTCCACTCTGCACATAAAGGTCAAGTTTCATACTGATTATGGTGTCACGATGATACAAGGAAGTCAGCAGGCGGCCAGGAAATGTTTGATCGCCATGGTCGATTGGAAGAAGGAGCAAACCAACCAGAAGGATCAGGCCGACCCCAAATGTTTGTCATCGGGGACGCCTTTATAGCAATTACAGGGCCCGCCAGAGAAGGAGGTCGCGCACGCCGAGAACATGCTCAAGGTAAAGGTGTTGCCAGATACGGACAAGTACTTCCAAATAGGGGAGAGCATGGAGGACCGGGAAAAAGTAGAGATGTTGCTACTCCTAATACAGAATGTGGACGTATTTGCATGGAGTCCTTACGAGGTGCCCGGGGTGGATCCCGAATTCATCGTGCATAGACTCGGAGTTGACCCCTCATTCGCCCCTAAAAAGCAGAGGCCGAGGAGATCAGCCTGGGAGCACTCCGAGGCAGTAAAAGTGGAAGTTCAAAGATTGAAGGAGGCAGGGGTGATTCGGGAAATCTTCTTCCCGGATTGGTTGGCGAACACCGTGGTAGTGAAGAAGAAGAACGGCAAGTGGAGGGTCTGCGTCGATTTCACCGATCTGAACAGAGCCTGCCCGAAAGACCCTTTTCCCGTGCCAAAGATTGATCAACTGGTGGACGCCACGTGTGGGCACCCGAGGATGAGCTTTCTGGACGCTTTCCAAGGGTATCACCAGATCGCCCTGGCGCCCGAGGATCAAGAAAAAATGGCGTTCATCTCCCCGGAGGCAAATTACCACTACACGAGGATGCCCTTCGGACTGAAGAACGCCGGGGCCACCTACCAACGAATGATGACAAGAATGTTCCGAGACAAGATAGGGCGCACGGTCGAGGTGTACATCGACGACATGGTGGTTAAGAGCAAACAGGAAGCCCTGCATATAGGGGACCTCCAGGCGGTTTTCGAGGTTCTCCGACGGCACAAGTTGCGCCTTAATGCGGAGAAGTGCGCGTTTGGCGTCGGGGCCGGGAAGTTCTTGGGGTACCTGATCAGTACACGGGGAATTGAGGTCAACCCCGACCAGATAGAAGCTGTGAGAAGACTGAAGCCACCGAGCAACCCGAAGGAAGTGCAGATACTAACCGGGATGCTGGCGGCCCTTAACTGGTTCATCTCAAAATTCGCAGATCGCTGCCGACCATTCTACCAACTGCTGAAGCTCGTGGACTGGATTTCGGTGGAGCGAGGAGTGCGAAGAGGCCTTCGTGGATCTGAAGATTTATTTGACGCGAGCGCCCATGCTTGCGGCACCGAAGGCAGGTGAGGATTTATTCATGTATCTGGCGGTATCTGAGCACGCCGTGAGTGTCGTGCTACTGAGGGACAAAGGGATCCAGCAACCCGTGTACTACATCAGCAAAACCCTTGTCGACGCCGAGACGAGATACTTGCCACTGGAGAAGCTCGTGTTAGCCCTGATACACGCCACCAGGAAGTTGCCGCACTATTTTCAAGCTCACACCGTGCACGTCCTGACCGAGTACCCATTACAGTCGTTATTAAAGAGGTCGAATTTCACGGGCCGTATAGCCAAATGGGGGACTCGACTCGGTTCCTTCGACATACGGTACAGACCTCGAAGCTCGGTGAAGGGCCAGGTCCTTGCGGATTTTATCGCTGAGTTTTTGCCCAGAGAGAAGGGGGAGATGGTTTGCCAATTGGAGGCTCGACCGTGGAAGGTATTCGTAGACGGCGCGTCGAGCTCCACGGGTGCCGGTTCAGGAGTTGTTGTGATCACCCCCGAAGGAATACGACTAGAACACTCGTTTAGATTGGGTTTCAGGGCATCCAACAACGAGGCAGAATACGAGGCTTTTCTGGCCGGACTGAGGGCAGCTTCGAGCCTGGGGGCTCGGGAGATTGAGCTATATTCGGACTCGCGTCTGGTGGTTAATCAGGTGCAGGGCAGTTTTGAAGCCCGAGATCCCCGGATGAAAGCGTACCTAGAACGAGCAAGGCTTGTTATGGCCAGCTTCAACACGGTGAAAGTTTTCCACATAGCCCGAACACAGAACAGACATGCTGACTCCCTAGCCACGCTGGCGTCGTCAGTAACCGAAGAGATACCACGGCAAATCAAAGTCGAGCTTATTTCAGAGCCGAGCGTCAGGGTAATGAGTGACTCGGGAACTACAGGGATCAATGTCACGGCAATCGCAGCCCCTGCCCCGTGCTGGATCGACCACATTATCGACTTTCTGGCTGACGACCGACTGCCGAGTGACGAAAAGGAGGGCATCAGGATCCGTAGGATGGCTCCTCGGTATTGGTTGTCAGAAGACCGGACTTTGTATCGGAGGTCCTTCGGAGGGCCGTACCTTTTATGCTTACGCCCGGAGAAGGTGGGCGAACTCCTGGCGGAGCTCCACTCTGGGGTGTGCGGCGGCCATGTCGGGGGACGTTCGTTGGCGCACCGAGCGATGACTCAGGGGTTTTGGTGGCCTCAGATGCAGAAAGACGCCGCCGAGTATGTGTTTAAGTGCGAGCAGTGTCAAAAGCACGCCCCTATGATCCATCAGCCCGCGGGCCACCTGAACCTGATCAGCAGTCCTTGGCCTTTTGCACAATGGGGGTTGGACATCATCGGCCCGTTCCCTCGGGCGACAGGCGGCCGAAAGTTCGTTTTGGTGGCCGTCGACTATTTTACCAAGTGGGCGGAGGCGGAAGCGTTGGCCAACATTCGAGATGTAGAAGTAAGGAAATTCGTATGGAAAAATATCGTCACCAGGTTCGGGGTGCCGAACACTATCATATCGGACAACGGGCTACAGTTTGACAGCCGGGCGTTCCGAGAGTTTTGCAGTGGTCTCGGCATCAAAAACAGGTACTCAACTCCCGCTTACCCACAGGGCAACGGTCAGGCCGAGGCCGTGAATAAGGTGATTGTGAGTGGGCTGAAGAAAAGGCTGGAGGGCGCGAAGGGAAACTGGGCCGAGGAACTTCCCAAAGTCTTGTGGGCATACCGAACCACTCCTAGACGGTCCACCGGGGAGACCCCTTTCTCTCTTACGTACGGAGCGGAAGCCGTGATCCCTACCGAGGTGAATCTATGCAGTGCGCGAGTAGCGGGGTTCGATCACGCCCAAAACGACGAAATGATGGCAGGATATTTGGACAAGGTGGAAGAGTACCGCGAGATGGTGACAATACGGCTCGCGGAATATCAGCAGAAGCTCGCCCAGAGATACAACCAAGGTGTGAGAACCAGGGAGTTTGTCGCCGGGGATTTGGTTCTCAGAAGAGCCGTGGGCAACATGCGGGACACTGGTGCCGGGAAATTGGCGCAGACATGGGAGGGACCCTACAGGGTCACAGCGGTGGCCGGCACCGGGGCTTACTTCTTGGAAGACCTAGACGAGAGACAACTGCCCCGACCGTGGAACGTCCATAATCTCAAGAAGTACTATCATTGATGGGCGATTCTCCGAGCATAAAGTTAGCCGTAGCCTATTGTATATGTTTTGTTAGTTATACTAATGAGGTTTTTCATGCAGATCCGCACTGTTCTAACCCTAATTCTCGGTTCGATCCCAGTCACCGAGCATGGTTAATCCTTAGCCGATTTGTCCTAAGGACAGAAACCTGACTCTCGGTTCGATCCCTATCACCGAGCAGGTGGAAACCTTAACCTCTTCGTTCTAAGGACAGAAACCTGACTCTCGGTTCGATCCCTATCACCGAGCAGGTGGAAACCTGAACGATTAACTCTAAGGACAGAAACCTGACTCTTGGTTCGATCCCTATCACCGAGCAGGTGGAAACCTGAACGATTCACTCTAAGGACAGAAGCCTGACCCTCGGTTCGATCCTATCACCGAGCAGGTGGAAACCTGAACGATTAACTCTAAGGATGGAAACCTGACTCTCGGTTCGATCCCTATCACCGAGCAGGTGGAAACCTGAACGATTAACTCTAAGGACAGAAGCCTGACCCTCGGTTCGATCCTATCACCGAGCAGGTGGAAACCTGAACGATTCGCTCTAAGGACAGAAGCCTGACCCTCGGTTCGATCTATCACCGAGCATGTGAAAACCTTAGTCATTTCATCCTAAGAGAAAAGCCTGACCCTCGGTTAGATCCCAATCACCGAGCATGTGGAAGCCTTACAATGGTCGGACACATCACAATAGAGAGGCAACCAACAAGAGTTCGTTACTCGGTCAATATGAAAGAGCAACACGATAAAGCATTCATATTAAAACGTACAACTTAAATTAACGTTCTGTTGCCAAAACCCGGCAACTCGCAATAAAGAAAAGACAACATAAACAAATTATCCCGTCACCACAACCCGGTGACATAGGCAATTCCGCTCATTTAAATTCTCAAAAGAAGGAAAAATAAGGAAGAGCTGGCATTCGACTTCAGATATCCGCCGCATGAGCGGAGGATGCGTCCTCTTGAGAGCGTTGGTCGGCGTAAGGAGTTGGCGGCTGGATGTCCTCCCCGGGTCGGTCCCCAACATGGGGGTGGCTGGTCCCCTCCATGTCGGTCAGCACTGCATGAGAGTCGATGGCGTTCACCAGTTCCCTCATGCTGGAGGTCTCTTCTTCGTCGATAACAAAGGGCGCAGGATTCTCGGTGTGGGGGATGCTCGGGAAAGGGATCTTGCTGCGATCCCTCAACGGAGAGTCCTCGGGAATCCCCAAGGCTTGAAGAGCGGCGAACCAACCCTCCTCATATCCGAGCCTGTGGGCCTGGCGAATGACCGGTTCCGCCGAATTCTCGGCATCCGCGAACCCCTCGTTATACCACTTGTTTTCACAAGCCTCCAGCGCCGCCTTCGAGTCGGCCAACTGTCCTTCTAGCATGGTATTCAAGCTCTGAGCCTCCGCCAACTTAAGCTCGGTGCCTCCCAGTTGCATTTCCAGCTCCTCAGACTTCGTTTCGGCAAGAGCCTGGGCCTTTGCGGCTGTAGCAATTTTATGCTCTGCCTCCTCGGCAATCTTCGACTTCTCCTTCGCCGTGGCCTCAGCGACATCCTTCAGAGCCTTCTCCCGCTCAACGTCCTCGGCCAGCTCCTTCATCCTCCCGTCCACAACATACGACATTTGCGCAGCCTGACCACACAATATTCACTTTGTAAGGCAAAATGGAAACCGAGAATCGTAAAGAAAAGTGAAACAGTTACCGCTATGGTGTGCCACTGCAAACGCCTCCCCAAAGACTCATCCGTCGATTCCGTAAAAGCGTGCAAGTCCTCGGGCAAGAGGATGCCGCGCGCCAGACTCTGCGCCATACGGCCACCATAACCTTTGTCCCATACTCGGGCACTGGCCGTCGATGGAAGAGGCTCGCCGCCAAGTTGGAAGGAGGGTCGCCATGCTGCCGGAGCCCGGGAAGTAGACGCCAGGTCTATCCCGGTTTGCGCTACCGGTTCCCGGATGACAATACCGGCCGGTGGTCGGGGGGCACGTTGCCCGAGCCCGTCTGAGTCTGATCGGTTGTGCGCGGCCTTTTTCGAACTCGGGTTGGTGGGACAGCGGGAGGCGAAGCATCTTGGCCGGGGGTTTGTTGTTGCTGCACGGCAGGCCGGGCACTCGGGACAAAGCGGTCTATCGTCATCTTCCTCCTAGCCACCATGGCGTTGCCTTGATCGGATCCTGTTTCAGAAGAGTCAGTCGGTTCTGCGGCTGCACCCTCCCCTTCCCGAACAGGAGCTTCTTGCTGGATTTGCTCGTGGGCGCGTCTCCTACGCTCGGCGGATACACGCTCGGCTGATTCATCACGGATGGGCTGTCGCTCGTCTGAACAAATGTACCGAGGGCCGAGATCACGTGCCTCGCCTACAGTTAGCCTTGGGGGGAAGAAGTTTGCGTGCCGGACGTTGATATATGAGAGGAGAGGGCTGTCAACTAGCAAAGCTTGGCTGAACGCCTGCCAAGTTGAGTAGACGGGATTGACACCGAGGATGAGGTGGGACGCTCGGAGTTGTCCGTTCGTGTGTACGAAGATTTCCGACCTGAGCACGAAATTCAGGTCCCAAACATGTACCACTCTGATGTCCGGCTTGAATCTCTTGCTCTCTGCACAAAGGAAATAAGGGTTAACGATTGCATAACCGGACCAAAATCAAAAGAGACCAAAGTAAATAAAGGCTAGTCACCGACCAACGTCGCACGGCGCGAACGCACAGAGGATCTCCTCGACAAACCAATTGCCGCTCACCCGAACGAAATCTTTAGCCGAGTTACGATTTGAATCTGGTAGGCATGAAATAAGCCATACCCTCACATCCCTAGTCTTTATATAATAGTCAGACTCGATATTGCCGCACAGACTATACATCTGATTGATGTCATAGTGATTTAGTTGCAACCCGTACAACTGGTTCAGCCTTCTTACACAACTCACTACCCGGTAAAAGTTGGGAGGGAGTTGGTCGAGGCAGAGGCCGTAAAATCTAAGGGTACTGAGAATTAGAGGGTCAACCGGAAATCTAAGAAAATCCTCTAGAATGGCCATCAAGGGAAAGAACACCGTGCTTTCACCACGGCGCCTCTGGATGTCAATATCGCCCATATTGCAGTAGGCAATATCTACGTCACTAGGAACATTATATGCTTCCCAAAATCTAGCCAAAGCATGCTCGGAAGAAAGAAGGTAAGAGTAACTCATCTTTTTTTCAAAACGGGTGTTTTTAATAAAAGGGAAAAGAAAGGCTATGATTATCAAAGAATAGACTGAAATGTCTGAACTGAAAAAGCAAGAAGAAGGAAAGGAACTTATTGTGGGCACTAAGGAGGAAGTGTGTTCTGGGCCAGTAGATGAACCATGAAAGAGGGATGCTCGGCAGAGTAGGATACTGAAAGGTGAGGAATGCGAAAGTGAGAGTCAGTGACGAGAGGGATTATTTATAGGCGTGGGGAGTAGGATGAGAAGCATTTAATGATCCACTGGAAGGAAACCACGCGGACCGCCGCTTCAACTGCCACACGCGCGATGCCTCGGTTCACGAACCGTCAGACAATGATGGCGGATAGGCCGTCAATCAATTCCAAACACGTCCTTTGAGACGCGCATTAATGCGCCCATCAATGGCCGGGCACTGACCCTTCGACTTCCCAGACAGGCATTTACCCTTTGTGATCCTTGATTCACCCCCGGGAATGGGGAGTAAATCAAGGGGGGGCTATTGTACGGCCCCGCACCATGGCCCATAGTGGGCTTTGGACCCTGGCCTGGGTGTATGGCCCATGAGGCCGGTCTCCCTCTACCTAGCGGCCCACCCCCGGGCCACGCATGCTGCAGGCCCAAGCTCTACCTCTTCATCGTTTCTCGGCAAACACCTTCCTGGGCAGTGATAAGTATACGACTCTCGGGACATCCCGCCTTGTACCTACCCGGCCGTGCCTCGGAGAGGCACCGCTGCCGAGAACTATCGTGGAGGTGGGAACCAAGTTCCAACGCCACCCTCACCGCTTCCCACGCCCACCTAACCACCCACTTACGATCGATAATACTGGACCGCCGGTTGCACTTACTGGCAAATAATTATGACCTCTCCACTAATCTATGGACTATAAATACAAGAAGTTTTAAGGAGACAAGGGTTGGAGAATTGACGGAAGGAAGAGTGTAAACATAGAGAAAATAGAGTGAGGAGGTGGTTCAGGCCCCCGAGGAGAGGAGAGTGATTCCATCGAGCCTTGGCGTTTAGAACGACCCAGTGTAGGAAATCCTAACCCACTGTATAAGTAAATTGTGAGCCCAAGTGAGGCCCAGCCCAAAGGGTTTCAGTTTTGGGTGCGCACATAACTAATTAACTTTGTCTGTATGCTACTTTCCTAATTTTTTTTCTTAAAACATGCTATTTGGCAAATTTTGTCGGGGTTTGAGCTCTAGTTCTTATTTTAATAAGATCGAACAATGGTACTAATACATTGGGCTAACAATAACATAGACTAAGAGTAATTTATTGTTGGGTATATTTAATTAGTGCTAAGACATTTAACAAGCAAGTACATTTATTGCTAGACAATTAAATACTCATATTTATTATTATAAAAAAATTTAATTATGACAAATCATTTTTTATAAAACAATCAAGTTTCATGCCAAACATTTAAATACTAAAATATGACAATTTAACTTAGGTATTTATTAATGTAAGACAAATTAATTAGTGCAAATATTAAACAAGCATATTTATTGCAATAATTTTTTTAATTGATATATGGCAATAAATTTAGTATATAAATATTGACATGTTAGTACAAATGGCAATAATAAATCGATTTTTTTTTTGTTTTGGCCGCCATGTCAGCAATATCAAAAGGTTAGGGACCCAATATCAAAAGCTTTGGGACCAAATTGACACATTTGAAATGTTAGGAACCAAATTAACATATAGCGTAAAGGTTAGGGACCAAATATATAGTTTACCCTTTAATTTAGAAACACATTTAATGTGTTATTAAGACATTTAATATGCAAGTGTATTAAATGTTGGATATTACAAAGAATATTTGTTAAAGAATGCCAAAAAAAAAAAAAAATGAAAAAATTGCACTGTCCACCATTTATGTTAACTAAAATTACATTGGCCTCCCTTGTATTTCTAATTTTATTTTTTTATAAAAAAAAAAAAAAAAAACCATGTTTTTAAAAATAAAATACAATCACATTTGTTGCAAATTAAACCCATTTAATCAATTGAAAGAATTTTAAATATAATTTAGATTTTTTTTTTTTTGGTATTTATGCATTTATCCTCCTTTACAAATGAAAATCCCATTTTCTTGTCCATATGGGTTTAAAAACGAAAGGAAATTTTTTTAATCAAAATTCAATAACTAACGAAAATATGAAAATGTTTCAATATTGCAAAATTCAATATATCCCAACAAATAAATATAAGATTTCCCATGAAAAATAACATATTCTTAGAAATATCATCAAAAACTTTATGGTGCACTATTTTTCCCTGTTTAGTGAATTAAGTCTAATTAGAAGCTATTACCAAAATTGCAAGAAGCATTCATATATTTCATTGAGTTAACAATATTCTTTCTAATTGTATGTTTATAAAAGCTATGGGCAGAGGCCGAAGGTAGTTTGGAGGAAATTGCATGAACCATATCCTTTGACAATGAAGGGTAAAAGCAAAAATATACAAAATATTTAAATTTTTTATATTTTTTGATATTAGATTTAATGTTTTAACATAATAGGTAGATGAGTGCACAAATTCTTTTTGAAAAGCTATGGAGGTTTGGGTACAATTTGAAAGATGGGAGAGGTTAGTATAATTTTAGTAAACCTCAAGGGGAGGTCTGTGTAATTTTCCTAATGTAAAGTTAAGATGCATTCATTATGCCCACCAATCATTTAATATTTGAACATGCTTTGTAAATGTACAATTGACTAGGGCTGTCCACCAGAAACTGAAAACCGACCCACCCGCCCAAATCGCCAGAACCGACCCGAAAATTGGCCGACCCAACGCCGGCGACGGTCGGCGGCGGGTCTTCACCATGAAAAACCGATTTAGACAGGTCGGATGGCGGGTTTTGTTCTCAAAAACTTGATGAACCCGATCCAACCGACAAAACTCGTGAAAGAAGACTGGATCTACCTAGATCCACTCAAATCCGGTGAAGATTTGGTAGTTTTTTGTTAGATCCGGCGATGAGATGGAAGATTTCGCTCAAATCTGGGCTTGAGGTGGTGTTTAATGCTTCAATCCCGTGGTTGTCACACAAATTTGAAGAAAAATCAACAGATCCGGCGAAGATCCAGTGAAGATACAACGATGAGATGGAAGTTCTCATTCAAATTTGGGCTTGAGGTGGTCTTTCTTGCTTCGATCCTGTGGTTGTCGCACAGATCCGAAGAAAAATCAATAGATCTGGCGAAGATCCAGTGAGATCCGGCGAAGATTGGCGATTTTCGGCGAATATTCGGCGAAGATCTGGAGGTTGAAACTCACTCCGACTTCGACCAACCCGACCGTTGTCCACCGGAGCCCGAATCGACTCGACCCGAGGTTGTTGGCGGTCGGCGGCGGGTCGCTCAACCTCCCACCCGATGTGAGCGGGTCGGTTCCGGGTTAGGCACAAACCTGACCCGGACCGACCCATGGACACCCCTACAATTGACAATCTCTAGTTATAAATAAGAAGGGCAATGCATTTCAAGTGTAACCAAATATATTTTTTGAGCACTAGAAAATGAATCAAATGATCATAGCTCAACTCTATTATTCTGTGTTTATCCTTCTCTTAGCCTTTGGCCAAAGTACTTCTTTTAAGTTAACATCCTACCCAACAAAGCGCTATGTGCAAATTGTCAACCATCTCAACTGATAGGCCACAATCTGAATGACCCTTTGTGATTAAACCAATTAATTAATTAGCCAAGTTGTTAATTAATCAATTAATCATGCAAATGCGTAGAAGCACAAACAAATCACCAATAAACTAAATATGCAGCGAAAATTAAATAACACGGTGATTTGTTTACGAATGGGGAAAACCCTTGTGGCAAAAACCCCACCGGGTGATTTTTAGGTCACCACTCTCGAAACTCCACTATTATCAAATCAAGCGGTTACAAGTAAAGGAATCCCAAGTACCTTACCAACCTACAGTTGAACCTTTACCCTAATACCCAATTGGACTTGATCTGTAGCGACAGTTCCCCCTTTTGATGCACGGCTCCCAAGTACGTGACTAACCAATGCGCGGATCCTAGTACGCGACTTTAAACACCAACTTAGAAGGAGAGGTTGGCTGCAAAGTTCTTTAGTTCATCCTACACGATAAAGATCAGGAAGATGCTTGGTTACAAAACCCTTTGGTGCAAATACACAGCAACTTCTTCAAAGAAGATGAACTAGGTCAAGAACTTCGTCTTTTGATCACAATTTGCTTGAACAGAGATTGCTCAATGCTTTTGCAACTTGTGTACAATTTGACGGCTCTTAAAACAATCCTTTTATATGTTTAGGGTTAGAAGAAAAGAAGGCCCAAAAGCATATTCACGGATCCCAAGGAAATCAGATCAGAAAATCTGATTTTATAATTCTCGACAGATAGCAGGTGTCGAGGTAGCTATCGAGAAGGTGTCGAGATTTAATGAATTTGCACTTCAGCTTGTTTTTCTTGGACAGACTTGATGACTTCAACACTTGATCTTGAAACCTTGTTTCATGAAGTATTAAAAACACCTAGAACTACCCAATTACAAGTAGAATGCGTTTTGTCAAAAGGATTAGCCAATTTACATAAATAAGTGACATATGTTCTTAACAAGTGAACACACATATGTCCTAACAATCTCCCCCTTTGGCAATCCGTGACAAAACCACAACAAACAAATGAACATATGAGAGAAGTCATAAATCACTCAACTCATACTCACTTGTTGAATACAATAAAATCTATCCTAACACAAACTCTTGAAAAACTTTGCAAGAAGAGAGTTTATGACAAGTAGACTTTGACAACCTGTATTTCTGAAACACTTTAAACAAAACTCATCAAGGCATATTGCGTGAAACAGAAATAATAGATTGCATACAAGTATAATGAACATGTGTATAAAGATAGAAAAGAAACAACACATGAAGAGAGAGGTGAAAGAAACATACATCCACATATAGAGAAAATAAGTACAATGTATGTAAAACTGGTCACAAAACCTCATATACAAGATCAATGTATCTATAAAGAATAGAAAAGAAAAGATACATCAAAACCTCACTACATCCCTCAAAATATCAACACTCCCCCTAACAAAAATGTCATATACTAACTCTCCCCCTAAGATGACTACTTTCATAACCAAAACTACTCCCCCTTTTTGTCACGAGTGACAAAGGGTAGAGTGTAATGTAGACATCTCATCAGTAGAGCTAGCATCTCCATCATCATCGAAGCGTCATCGCCATCACCATCATCATCATCATCCTTAGAGTCAGAAGCCGCTGGAGGAGGTGGTGAAGGAGTAACCTCAGAAGCAAAACCACCCATGGTCGCCTGCCGTCGTGCAATATGACCAACACAAACATTCACTTGATACAACTCAATGGAGAGTGTATCGAGGCGAGCATCCATGCACTGCAGTTGCGCCATGATGTCTCCAAGAGATACATCGCCCATAGAGGAAGAAGGAGCTGATGTAGATGGAGTAGATCTGGATGGAGCTGAACGGGAGGGAGGAGTGGAATCCGTCTGTCTCGACCTAAATTGAGCCTCACTATGTTTTACAGTAGCGGCATCTATGGCACAAATGTGTGTGAAGTGGTCGGACACAGGAAAAGGGATGGAAAAATGGCGTAAGATCCTCATGATAGCGGAAGGAAAGATGAGCTTATCACGGGACGCCGAATCTAGATGAACATCTATGATAGAAAGGATAAAATGAGAAGGAAAATCTATAGTAAGATGCTCTAAAAAAGATAACAAAAATCGAGCACGAGGCTCTGTGATGGAGTTGTAGTGAGAGAGTGGATGGAGTACAAAAGTCATCACCATGTTTAAGAATCTAGGACCTTTAGCAAAAGGCCTACATGATGTGTACTGATGTTCACCCCAATCAGCAGGGCGCTCACAGAAAGCAGAGATGAACTCATCTTTGGACACAGTCCGCAGATGCTCACAAGAAGGATAGTCAGGAAACTCTATCCTAGGAACCCTAAGTACATCCGCAACTAGCTGCGGTGTAACAGGGATGCGCGTACCTCGAACACGAGTGAAAAAGAGAGGTACTGAACGATCTATCCCGTGCATGTTGGAGTAGAACTCCTGAATGAGCACGAGAGGACATGTGACCGGGACGTCACACAGTGACTCCCATCCTCTACTGTGAATGACAGAGGGAAGGTCAGTGTCGGCGAAGTTGCCAAAATGACTTGGCGTTCCGAATGAACATCTCGTCAAGAAAAGTTCTCCGAAAATGCCTTGTGGGCATCTCCATCACGGAACCGAAGATTAAGAGGAGCAGAATCAGAAGATGAAGAAGCTCCAGAACGCAGAGGGTTCCGAGCCGGAGTAGACTTACGTTTGGGTGCCATAGACATTACTAACGTAAACAGAAGGAGAAAGAGATAGAGAAAGAGACAATCAGAAAAGTCCCAAAACAGTTCACATATATCAAATATATTGAACAATGAGTATGTATGCATGGGGAATGCATGAACATGTGACATGCAAATTGAAAAACATCATAGGCTCAGCCCAATCCAATCCTACCAGCACATATCTAAATGCATGTCAATACCATTCTAATGCACATGAAATGCAATGTATGACATTTTGAACACATTTAAGTGAAAACCCAACCCAAAATTTCAAGAAAAACTCATCAATTTTGAAAAACCCCAAAAATTTTCAAAAACCCCAAAACCTAAGTTTCAAAACATGAAATGCATGAGAAAGGAAGGGAAATGAGATCTTACCAAGTGATTAGAAGCAAGGTAAGACTGAAAAACAAGTGGGTTTGAAGATTTGAGTGAGAAAAAGGTGTTTGGGAGAGGAACCGCCATGGACAGATCGAGAGAGATCGAGAGAAATGAGATCAGAATTGCGACAGCATCTTAAATAGGCACCTCAGTAATTCTCGACAGTTGAGGTGTCGAGAGGTATCGAGGAAGCTGTCCAGGAAGGTATCGAGAAAAGCACGTCGACAGCTGAAGGTGTCGAGAAGGTGTCAAGGAATGAACACCAGAACCAAGAACAGAAGCTCGATCGATCGACAAGGTATCGAGAAGACAGGAGATTTCTCGATCGATCCATCAGGTGTCGAAGAGGTGTCGAGATTGCGATAAGAAAAAGGCTTGAGAAGCTCGACAGATAACAAGGTATCGAGGAGGTGTCGAGGAGGTGTCGAGCCAGCAGTTAAAAGCAGTTTTTCGAGAAGTGAAAAACACAGACATGAATGCAATCCAACATACACCTCAACCAATGATCCAATCAACATATTAAGCTCTCAAAATCATCTCTCATCAAACATTTTAAGCACATGGATCCTCAGAAACACACACACACACTAAACAAGTCTAACCAATTTTATTTTTCAAAAACAAGTCAAGACAGTTTAGTGAGCATACATTAGCACATGTAAACACTTGTGATGGCCAAATCACATTGTACCTGCACATGTATCAAGAGTAGCAAAGAATATTGCGTGTTGTGTGTGAAAAACATCGCAAGATTGCATATGTGTATACATGTTATGACGATCTGAGATATGAGAAAATAACTTTAACTCACACACAATCATAACTGTTTGATGGGGACTATCACCTTCGAGGTACATCCTATAACTCCCACATCTCCTAGAAAACACGCTTGCAATCATATTTAAAGCATTTTAATCTTTTTGCTTTTTATTTTCTTTGCATATTTTCTTTTAAGCATATCATGCATGGGCATAAAAAGAGAGAAAAGAAATACCCAACATGTTAAGCATAGACATTGCACTTTTGCTATGTCGAAGCATACGGATGTCTTTGACACTGCACTTTTGTTATGCCGAAGCATACAGGTGTCTATGACACTGTACTTTTGCTATGTCAAAGCATACAGGTGTCATATTATGATTGGCGGGCAACAGTGGTGAGATGGTTATTTATACATTTCTCTTAGAATTTTCTAGTCCTATCCGTCAAAAAAAGTGATATGAGTGTTAAGCTTTAAAAGATAACTTAATCTTACTCATCACAAACAAGAGCCACTAAGCTCACTCGCTTAGTTGTGCATAGAGATGCTCATCTAAGCTACAAGAGATACAAAGTTTAGAAACTTTGTTTCAATGGCCATCCAAGGTACACAAGTACCAAAGTACACAAAACACACACTGTTTTTGTATTTTTCTGATTTTTCAATTTTTTATTTTATTTTTATATTAAAAACAAAATAAACAAAACTGAAAGTAAACACACAAAACATGTTAAACAAAGCAAAGCATAAAACTAGACTCAACAAAAATGCAAAACACACAAGCAATGCAACAAACAAGAAAAACAAGAAGGGAGAAGAAAGTGATGAAATCACTTAGAGTCCTTTTTCTTCCAAGGTGTGGAAGAACCTTTCCTTTGATTGAACCCTTGAACCGGCGGTGAGGAGGAAGAATTGAAACCGTTCAAGTTCGAAAGGAACATGAGGGCTTTTGGAAGATCTCCAAGAGGAGCAAAAGAGGATTGAAGCTGATTTTGGCTTCCAGATGCTATCATGCTGTTGCTCTGTTGAGTGGCTAGCCACTTATAGCAATTTGGTCGAGTATGACTGGCAGCTCCACAATGATGACAAAGATGCTGCTTCTTTTGTTTAGGCTTTTAAGAGTTAGCCTTCTTAGCCCTAGGGTTTTTAGCATTTTTCTTATCTTGCTTAGGGGGTGCTCCTAAGATAGATTTACCCTTGTCTAAGTTCTCACTAGCTAATTTAGTTTTAACATCAGTGTTCTTAATTTCAGTGTTATCAGCAGGAGAAACAAAAACAATATTGCTAGTAGAAGTAGTATTAGAGAAAGAAAGACCATACCCTAAGCTAGTTCGATCCGAAGCAGATTTCTGATTGCTAAGCATCTCATCAAGCTTTGCACTTGAAGTCCTCTCCAATTGAGCTCTGACTTGAGACAGCTCTGCTTCAAGCTTCTTGGTTTTCTCAGCCAAAAAGTTGTTCTCAAACCTCAATGCTCCAATAGTTTGATTCGCCTCATCAAACTTTGTGGACAACTCTTCACGATCAAGTTCCACATCACTGAGCTTCTTGGTGGCCAGCCTATACAATTTCTCATGCTTCTCAGAGAGCTTGTAAAGCTTCTCATAGGCTGAATGGATATCATCTTGATCATCCATCTTCTCAAATTTGGACTCCACCAGTTCTTCTTCTTCATCCATTTCTTCAACAATCCCTTCAGTAGGATTGACTGTGGCAGTGAAGGCATTTAAGATTCCATCATCCTCATTGTCAAAATCATCTTCGGGCTCAGTGTCACTCAAGGTTGCAGCAAGTGCCTTACTCTTCCCAATG
The DNA here is from genome assembly GCA_019022515.1 of Quercus aquifolioides. NCBI lineage: Eukaryota > Viridiplantae > Streptophyta > Magnoliopsida > Fagales > Fagaceae > Quercus > Quercus aquifolioides. The sequence continues at coordinate 36,373,282 of CM032332.1, forward strand.
CTCTTGAAATATGTCGGGCATTCATGCTTCATGTGACCAAATCCATGGCATCCAAAACACTTTGGTCCTGCAGGAATAGTGTACTGACCGCCATCCTTAGCATCTTTCTTCCCTTTGTCTTGGCTCTTAAACTGAGAAGAACTGGATTGTCTACGGTCCTTGTCGAAGTTCCTCCCATTGGCATTCTTCATAAACTTCTTGAACTGCCTTGTAATGTAGGTCTTCATCTTAGAATCTTCATCATCGGAAGATTCATCTGTATCACTGCTCTTTGCCTTCAAGGCCATGCTCTTGCTTTTACCCGTTTTGCCAATCCTAGATAGTCCTAGCTCGTAGGTCTACAAGTTTCCAACCAACTCAGTCAAAGGAATTTTGTCAATATCCTTTGATTCTTCTATTGTCGTAATCTTGGCATGGAATCTCTCAGGTAGAGATCTGAGCACCTTCCTTACAACCTTGGGTTCAGGGATGGTTTCCCTAAGACTAAAGGCTGAGTTCACTATGTCCTTGAGCTTGGCATAGAACTCATCAAACGACTCATCCTCCTTCATCTTAATCTCTTCAAAGCTTGTAGTGAGCCTTTGAAGCTTTGAATCTTTGACAGCCTTTGTTTCTTCATAGGTTTTATGGAGGATGGTCCACGCCTCCTTAGCAATTTCAGTTGAGGATATCTTCTTAAACTCCTCATTAGTGATTGCACTAAATAGGGCATTCAATGCCCTGCTGTTGAAGTTTGCCGCCTTGATCTTAGCGTCATCCCAATCGGCCGATTCTTCTTTTGGCTTGGTCCAGCCAATCTCTACAGCTTGCCACACCTTCTCATCTAAAGACTGCAAGAAAGCTCTCATGCGTACTTTCCAGTATGCATAGTTAGTGCCATCAAATAAAGGAGGTATGATTAATGACTGTCCTCTATCCATGACAAACAGGGGTCAATGGATTAACACAGCAAAGATTAAACCTAATCAAAGTGTGCCTGCTCTGATACCACTTGATAAGCCACAAACTGAATGACCCCTAGTGATTAAACCAATTAATTAATTAGCTAAGTTGTTAATTAATCAATTTATCATGCAAACGCGTGGAAGCACAAACAAATCACTAATAAGATAATTAAGTAGTGGAAATTAAATAATACGGTGATTTGTTTACGAATGGGGAAAACCCTTACGGCAAAAACCCCACCGGGTGATTTTTAGGTCACCACTCCCGAAACTCCACTATTATCAAATCAAGCAGTTACAAGTAAAGGAATCCCAAGTACCTTACCAACCTACAGTTGAACCCTTACCCCAATACCTAATTGGACTTGATCTGTAGCGACAGTTCCCCCTTTTGATGCACGGCTCCCAAGTACGTGACTAACCAATGCGCGGATCCCAGTACGCGACTTTAAACACCAACTTAGAAGGAGAGGTTGGCTGCAAAGTTCTTCAGTTCATCCTACACGATAAAGATCAGGAAGATGCTTGGTCACAAAACCCTTTGGTGTAAATACACAGCAACTTCTTCAGAGAAGATGAACTAGGTCAAGAACTTCGTCTTTTGATCACAATTTGCTTGAACAGAGATTGCTCAATGCTTTTGCAACTTGTGTACAATTTGACGGCTCTTAAAACAATCATTTTATATGTTTAGGGTTAGAAGAAAAGAAGGCCCAAAAGCATATTCACGGATCTCAAGGAAATCAGATCAGAAAATCTGATTTTATAATTCTCGATAGATAGCAGGTGTCGAGGTAGCTATCGAGCAGGTGTCGAGATTTAATGAATTTGCACTTCAGCTTGTTTTTCTTGGACAGACTTGATGACTTCAACACTTGATCTTGAAACCTTGTTTCTTGAAGTATTAAAAACACCTAGAACTACCCAATTACAAGTAGAGTGCGTTTTGTCAAAATGATTAGTCAATTTACATAAATAAGTGACATATGTTCTTATTAAGTGAACACACATATGTCCTAACATCAACAACAAAACCCTTACCTATAAATGTAAATCTGCGGATGATGATTTTGGCCTTAGAACTCTTCAACCAAAAGGAGAGTGGGAATTCTCTTTTAGTCCCGCTCTTTTGAAGATCGCAGATTTCTACTGCTATTTTTGGTATGCAAACTTCAAGGCGACTTTCGATGTGTATGTAGAAGATAGTAAGCTTGAACCAATTGTGGTGGGGACTACTGCATTTGGACAACACAAGAGGATGGATTCTACTTATATAATATGTTTTTGAAAATAAATGTTGTTAAGACATATGTGAATCATTGTTAGGAACATATGTCAATATAGAATTGGCTAATCCTTTGACAAAACGCACTTTACTTGTAATTTGGTAGATCTAGGAAGTGTTTAATGCTTCAAGGAACAAGGTTTCAAGATCAAGTATTAAAGCCATGTAAGTCTGTCCAAGAAACAAGTGAAAAAGTGCTGAATTTTAAAGCTGGACAGTTAGTATCTATCAAGGTTTAAAAAATTGTTTCAGCTTGATACTCGACAAATAGGGTATCTATCGAGGTTTATGAAATTCAATTTTTCAGAGCTAATTTCACTCCAATTTGTGAATAGATGTTTGGGTTTTCTTTTCTCACAACCCTAAACATATATAAGGATTGTTTTAAGGACCATCACAGCTGATGCAACTCAATGCAAAAGTTTTTCACAAGCATATTATGAACCAGAGACATATGCCCTAGTTCATCTTTTTCTATTCAAGAAGCTGTTGTGCTTGTACACCGTAAGGTTTTGTAACCAAGGAGTTTCGTGATCTTCATCGTGTTGATGAACTGAAGAATTTTGCAGCCAACATCTTTCTCAAGCTGGTGAGTAAGCCGTGTACTGGGATCCGCGCATCAAATTAGTTAGTCACGTACTGGGAGCCATGCATTAAAAGGAGAGATTGTCACTACAAAATAAGTCCAATTGGGTATTGAGATAAGGGTTCAACTGTAGGTTGGTATAAGGTATCGGGATTCCTTTACTTGTAACCGCTTGTTGTGATAATAGTGAATTCTCGGGAGTGGTGACTTTAAAATCACTAGGTGGGGTTTTTGCCATGTAGGTTTTCCCCATTCGTAAACAAATCACCGTGTCAATTAATTTCCGTTGCATTTAGTTATTTGGTGATTTGTTTGTACTACAACGCTTATTGCATGCAAATTGAATTAAATAATTAACTTGGCTAATTAATTGATTAATTCATCACAAGGGGTTAATATATTCTTGGCCTATCAAATGGTATTAGAACATGCACACTTTGATTAGGTTTTAATCTTTGCTGTGTGATCCATTGACCCCTGTTTGTCATGGATAGAGGATAGTCTTTTATTATACCTCATTTATTTGATGACACTAACTATGTATACTGGAAAGTACGCATGAGAGCTTTCTTGCAGTCTTTAAATGAAAAAGTGTGGCAAGCTATGAAGATAGGCTGGACCAAGCCAAAGGAAGCGTCGACTGATTGGGATGATGCTAAGATCAAGGCGGGTAACTTCAATAGCAGGGCATTGAATGCTTTATTTAGTGCGGTCATGAATGAGGAGTTCAAGAACATATCCTCTACTAAAACTGCAAAGGAAGCATGGACCATCTTCCAGACAACCTATAAAGGAACCAAGACTGTCAAGGATTCAAAGCTTCAGACGCTTACCACGAGCTTTAAAGAGATTAAGATGGAGGAGGATAAGTCATTTGATGAGTTCTATGCCAAGCTCAAGGACATAGTGAACTCAGCCTTTAATATTAGGGAAACCATTCCCGAACCCAAGATTGTCAAAAAGGTGCTTAGATCTCTACCCAAAAGATTTCATGCCAAGATCACCACAATTGAGAAATCGAAAGATATTGACAAAATTCCTTTGACATAGTTGGTTGGCAATCTGCAAACCTATGAGTTGGGTTTGACAAGGATATGGAAATCTAGTAAGGGAAAGAGCATGGCATTGAAAGCCAAGAGTAGTCACACAGATGAGTCTTCAAATGATGAAGATTCTAAGATGAAATCCTATATCACGAGGCAGTTAAAAAAGTTTATGAAGAATGCCAATGCTAAAGGATTTGATAAAGACCGCAAGCAGTCTAGCTCGTCTCAGTTCAAGAACCAGGACAAAGGAAAGAAGGATGCTAAGGATAGCGGTCAGTACACTGTTCCCTCAAGACCAAAATGCTTTGGATGTCATTGCTTCAGACACATGAAACAAGAGTGCCCTACATATCTCAAGACCATTGGGAAGAGCAAGGCACTTGCTGCTACTTTGAGCGACACCAAGCCTAAAGATGACTTCAACAATGAGGATGATAGAATCCTAAATGCCTTCACTGCCACTGTAAATCCTACTGAAGGGATTGTTGAAGATGTGGATGAAGAAAAGGACTTGGTGGAGTCTAAATTTGAGAAGATGGATGAACAAGATGACATCCACACAGCCTATGCAAAATCATACAAGGTCTCGAAAAAACATGAAAAGTTGTATAGGTTGGCCACCAAGAAGCTCAGTGAAGTGGAGCTTGAACAAGAAGAAATTTCCACAAAGTTTGATGAAGCCAATCAGACCATTGGAGCACTGAGATTTGAGATTAATTTCTTGGCTGAGAAGACCAAGAAGCTTGAGGCAGAGTTATTCCAAGTCAGAGCTCAGTTGGAAAGGACTTCAAGTGCAAAGCTTGATGAGATGCTAAGTCTTTAGAAATCTGCTTCCGATCGAACTGGTTTAGGGTATGATTTCTCTTCTCCTAGTATTGCTTCTGCTAGTACTACTGTTTTTGTCCCTCCTAGTAATAATGTTGAATCTGAAAACAATGATGTGCAAAATGTGTTAGCTAGTGAGAACATAGACAAGGGTAAATCTATCTTAGGAGCACCCCCTAAGCAGGATAAGAAAGAGATCAAAAACCCTAAGGCTAAAGAAGGGAAACACTCAAAAGCCTAAACAGAAGAAGCAGCATCTCTGTCATCACTGTGGAGTAGCTGGACATACTCGACCTAATTGCTACAAGTGGTTAGCCACTCAACAGAGCAACTGTATGATCTCATCAGGAAACCAGAATCAGTTTCCATCCTCCTTTGCTCCTCTTGGAGATCTTCTCAAAGCCCTCATGTTCCTTTCGAACTTGAACGATTTCAATCCTTCCCCCTCACTACCAGATCAAGGGTTTGCTAAACGGAAAGGTTCTTCCAAGGTGTGGAAGGAAAAAGGCTCCAAGTGATTTAGTCACTTTTCCTCTCTCTCTCCCCTTCTTGTTTTTGATTTTGCATTACTTGTGTGTTTTGCTTTCTTATTTTGAGTCAGTCTAGTTTTATGCATTGCTTTGTTTAACATGTTTTTGTTTGTTTATTTTCAGTTTTGATTTATTTTGTTTTTCATAAAAATAAAAAAAAAATTAAAAAATCAGGAAAAAAAATACAAAAACAGTGTGTGTTTGTGTACATTGGTATTTGTGCACCTTGGATGGCCATTGAAACAAAGTTTTCTAAACTTTGTATCTTTTGTAGCTTAGATGAGCATCTCTATGCACAACTAAGCAAGTGAGCTTTGTAGCACGTGTTTGTGATGAGTAACATTAAGTAATCTCTTGTACTTAACACTCGTGTCACTCTTTTTGACGGTAAGGACTAGAAAATCATAAGAGAAATACATAAATAACCATCTCACCAATGTTGTCCGCCAATCATGAAATGATATTTGTATGCTTCGGCATAGCAAAAGTGGAATGTCAAATGCTTAACAACATTGGGTATTTCTTTTCTATCTCTTATATGTCCATGCATGGTTTGCTTAACAGAAAAATATGCAAAGAAAAATAAAAAGCAAAAAGAATCAAAATGCTTTATATATGATTGCAAGTGTGTCTTCTAGGAGATGTGGGAGTTATAGGGTGTACCTCGAAGGTAATAGTCCCCATCAAACAGTTATGATTGTGTGTGAGTTAAAGTGATTTTCTCATATCTCAAATCGTCATAATATGTAGATACTTATGCAATCTTGCGATGTTTTTCACACACAACACCAATATTCTTTGCTACTTTTGATACATGTGCATGTACAATGTGATTTGGCCATCACAAGGAATACATGTGTTAATATATACTTACTAAACTGTCTTAACTTGTTTTTGAAATATAAAATTGGTTAGACTTGTTTAGTGTGTGTGTGTGTGTGTGTGTGTTTTGGATCTATGTGTTTGACATTTTTCTTTTTGAGAGATGATTTTAAGAGCTTAAAATGTTATTTGGATCTTTGGTTGTGTAGCATGCTTGATTGCATTCATATCTGTGTTTTTCTCTTCTTGGAAAACTGTTTTTAAGCAATCTCAACAGCTGCTGGACACCTCTTAACAGCTAGGATATCTATCGAGCCCTTTCAGCTTCCTTTTATCGCATTCTCGATAGTTTCTCGACAGCTACTCGATCCATCGAGAAACTTTCTGGATGCTCGATAGCTTCTTGATCCATTGAGCCCCTTTTGCTGTGGACACCTCTCGACAGATCCTCGATAGCTGCTCGATAGCTATTTCTCACGTTTTTATTCTCAATACCTCTCGATCCATCGAGAAATTGGAGTTCCTATAAATAGGGTCCGCGCGATGTTTTCTTCATTTTGCCCCGATCTCTCTCAACAGAAAACATCTCCTCATCTTCCTTATCACCTCTCTCTCACTCCAAACCTCATTCCCAAGAGAACTTCGGCCTCTAGATCATTTTTCTTCTCTGGTATGATGCTTTCTCACTCATTTATCATGCATTTCATATCTTTTGACCTAACTTTTGGGGTTTTTGAAAATTTTTGGGATGGGTTTTTGTTTGAATGATTTTAAATCATCATGCATTGCATAACATTTGCATTTTAACTTTATTTTCATGCATTATAGATGTGTGCTTTATATGTTGAATTGCTGTGTGCTGTTAGGTTTGGATTGGGCTGAGCCCATGATGTTTTTTAAGTTTACATGTCACATGTTCATGCATTTTCATGCATACATACCAATTTTGTTTCTATCATTTGATACTAAACTGTTTGGTGCTTTTCTGCGTCTCTCTCTCTCTCTTCTTCTTGCATTAGTCTGCTCTATGGCACCTAAACGCAAATCTACTCCATCCCAGAACCCTCTTCATTCTGGGGCATCTTCCTCTGATCCTACCCCCTCCCATGTCAGGTTCCGTGATGAGAAGGCCAAGTCGAACTTCTCGGAGAACTTTTCACGACGCGGCATTCATTCAGAACGCCAAGTCGTTCTATCGGATTTTTTCGATACTGACCTTCCCACTGTCATCTACAGTCAGGGTTGGGAGTCATTGTGTGGCATCTCGGTCACTTGTCCCTCCATGATCATACAAGAGTTTTACTCCAATATGCACAGATTCGATACTTCAGTACCTCATTTTATTACTCGCATTCAAGATACGCGTACTCCAGATATTGTATCCAAGGTGCTACACGCTCCTAGTGTAGCGCATCCTAACTACCCTAGCTGCGATCGTTTGAGGACTGTGTCCAATGATGAATTCTCGTCTCTATTTTGTGAGACACCTTCATCTTGGGGTGACCGTTAAAACACCCCTTGCTTGGGCTTTACAAAAGGTCCGAAATTCCTTAACATGGTGATGACATTCATTCTCTATCCATTGTCTAACTATAACTTTATCACAGAGCCTTGTGCACGATTTTTGTTATCCCTTCTTGAGGGTCTTTCTATTTATTTTCCCTCTCACTTTATCCTATCACTCATAGATGTCAATAGGGATACGGCAACCCGTAATAAGCTCATTTTTCCTTCGGCTATCACGCGGATCCTTCGCCATTTTTCTGTCTCTTATCCCGCATCCCCTCATTTCTTGGTCATGTGTGCAATAAATGTGGTTACCGTCAAACGGAGTGAGGCCCAGCTTCGACCGAAGCGGCCACGGACAGAGATAGTAGCTCCTCCAGCTTCTTCTGCTCCTTCCATATCCGCACCTTCGTCATCGGCGGGTGGTGTGACCCTCGAGGCAGTCATGGCATAGCTGCAGCGCATGAATACTCGCCTTGACACACTCAGTGATGAGTTGTGTCAGGTGAACACCCGTGTCGGTAGCTCACCTCAGTGGCTTCATAGAGTCTCCCTCTCCTTCTCCAGAGGCATCTGCGAGCAAGGATGATGACAGTGACTCCGACGACAATGATGATGATGATGATGATGAGAATGAGCATGCTAACTCGCCCAGTGATAATGAGATGTCTACTTGATTTACTTACCCTTTGTCACTCGTAACAAAAAGGGGGAGTAATTTTGAAATGAAAGTAGTCATATACATAAAAGGAGAGTTAGCATAGGAGATTTTTGTTAGGGGGAGTGTCTATATTTTTTTGAGGAATGTAGTGAGGACTTATGTATTTTATTATTTTCTTCTTTTAGAGATACATTGTTCTTACATTGTGATAGCAAACCTTGTACTTATGATGTTATATATACTATGAGGTTGTTATTGATGAAAATTTAGACCCCTTAAACCAACTAGATTGGTTAGCCTAGTTAATTAGCCAAGTTGTTACTTAGTCAAATTAAGCAATTCTAGGTTAAAACAATCAAACAATCATATCAATAATATAAAGCAGCGGAATAATAAATAACACAATGATATGATCACCAAGGAAACCACACGGTAAAAACCTGGGGAGGATTTGACCCACCGATCCTCAAGGCAAACCTGAATCCACTATGAAAGAATCGAAGTTCATACAAAAGGACTTACAAGCTCCCCGCTCGACTTCCTAATGCTACCTACCAGTAGAACTTACTAACACGACCCCGTGCAAGCTCCGAATCCACGGACTCCTTCTTTCTTGAATTCTTCAATCAAGTACAAGCACCCACGCTTGTTTTTCTTTAAGCTTCAATGGCAGCAACTTTGTTGATCATCAAGATGTAGATAATAATCTCTACCTTGAAAACCCTAAGTTTATGTGAAGAAAGGCTCCTCAAAGCTCACAAGAGATTCACATAAACAGCAAATATGGGCAACAAAGACTTAGAGAGGTTTGGGTATAAAACCCTAGATACAAAAGAGACACACTCTTTTCTCTCTCTAAAAGTTCTCAAAAACGTGGCTTAGGGTTTCCTTTATATAGTGGGAGAAGTAGATCTAAAACCCTAATCCTTAATGGGCTTAAACTGCTGTTTGGGCCGACTTAAAATTCTGCAGATACGATTTTCGATTGATCGAGCCTGTTCTTCGATCGATCGAACCAGGCAGAATATGAAGTCTTCTTCGTGCAGCTTGTATGTTCTTGAATCTTGACTTGAATCACCTTGAGCATTGTCTAATAAAACCTATAGACTTTAAGATCTATATCTAGACAAGTTTGTGTTCACGATTTGCCAATTGTTCTAAACATTTAGAACCTAACAGTTATTACAGTTCTTTCACCTATCTTTACATGTGTTGTTTCTTTTCTCTCTTTATCCACATGATTCTTATATATTGTATGCAATCTTTTATTTCTGTTTCACACTAAGATGCCTTGATGAGTTTTGTTTAAAGTGTTTCAGAAATACAGGTTGTCAAAGTCTTCTTACCATGAACTCTCTTCTTGCAAAGTTTTTCAAGAGTTTGTGTTAGGATAGATTTTATTGTATTCTGAATGTTCAAATAGCGTATAAAACACTATGAACGTTTAGACCCCCAATTACAAATGACCAATTCAAGCTTATCATCAAACAATAAATGTGTGGAACATGAACATAAGCTAATAACAGAATTGATAAACAATCTAAACTAATTAAAATCACATCCACAGCAAAAATTAAATGGCAAAGATTAAGGGAAGAGAGATGTAAACACAAGGACAACACAACGATGTGTTATCGAAGAGGAAATCGAAGCCCTCGGCATAAAACCTCTCCACCGCCCTCCAAGCGGTCAATAATCCACTAGAAAATGTAGTTGGGATACATGAACAGCAATAGACGCTCCAAGCCTAATCTGCCCAGTGTACCTAAGCCCTTCAAGCTTCTTGCTCCAACGAGGTTACACCGAACCTTTGTCTTTTCTAGTTTACCAGATTCCGCTATAGCCCATAGCATCAACCAATAACCGTTGGTCCCTTCCTAACTGCTTCCCAAAGCACCAAAAAGCCTTCTCACAGATATGGGTATGGTGAGAAAAGGATTTGGGTAATGAACCTCTCAAGGATGTAACAATGGAGAGGGTGAGAGTAGAGGAATTTGAAGAATCTATATGTGAAGATTGTGGATGAATCAATCTTGTTTTTCTCTAAGGTTTCTCTCTCAAAATTCTCTCTGGAAGCTCTCTATATTTAGTAGGTATGAGGGGTATTTATACTAGGGTGAGAAAGGAATGCGAAGAGTCAGTTTTTCCAAAACAGAGCTGTCTGACAACTTGACCTCGCGACTTGACTGAGTCGCGAGTTCAAGCTGCGAGCTAACTGAATGGCCAGTCTGGACTTTTTGTCCTGTAGTGCAACAGCTGGCATGACGGTTCAGCTTCTCTGCATGCTTCGCTCGTGTGCATCATCTGGCGGCTTGCCAATCGCGAGCCACCCACGAGATCCAGTCACGAGTCCCTGCTTCACTGCACATTTTTGAGCATTTCTTCACACTCTCTTACACACTACCTTTACATAATTCCCACCTAAATACAAGGTTTCTAAATGCTAAATTACAAGCAAATTGACACGGAATAAAGCCAACAAGATGGTTGATTAAATTCAACCTTACTATCTCCCCCTTTGGCTATTCCGTGACAAAACCCTACAACAAACTCTAGACTTAATGCGTGAGTTGGAAACAGTTGAACAAAACTCACTCACACCTAACTCTAGAATCTGTGAAGCTCTTGAATCATAAGAACAAGTATATCCTGAAACACAACAATACAGTATGATCATTGTATGCAGAAAACTTGTAATGCATATGAAGCAAGCACAATGTGATCAAGCAAAAATGAATAAAGCAATAGACCATGGCTTGACTAAAAACAAACAATCTCTATAAAAAGTGACCACAATGCTCATTCACACATGGAATGACCATTCAGACATGCAAGCTAATAAGCTCAATTGCAAAGTATCATTTGCATGTCCAACACTCAACCAATGCATAAACACTAGGTAAATGCATGAAGGATATAAAATTCAACAAAAGGAACAAGAGTGATGTACTTAAAGAAAATGCATGACATTTAACAGCAAGTACTAAACCTACAAAGCATGGGTACAAAAACCTTAAAAGCTTACAAAAGCAAAAGGTACAAAACATCTAAAACTAAATATATCATTATATATATAATACCAATGTACCAAGACGTTTAACCAAAGTATTAACCATATCCACACAAGAGTATAGTTTATAAAAACAGCAAGCAAATAGCTATAAACAAGACAACTCCCCCTTTCAGTATGCACACTTCTCCTTCTTGTGTTGCTCCCCCCCCTACTGTATGCTATCTTTACCTCCCCCTTTTTGTCACGAATAGCTAAAGACTTTCTTCTAGCTTTTGCTGAATAGCATTTAACTGTGTTTCAATGGTTGTGAGACGCATTTGTACTTGGTTGTTGGTGGAGTTGAGGAGTCATTCTAAACCGGAAATCCTCAAAGATACACTCTCAATCAAAGTGCTTAACCAGTCAGCTTGTGAGCTAGATGCAAATGGAGTGCTAGTTGTTTGCATCTCAGAAGGAATGGGAGAAACAGTCTCGTTATGCACAGATGTAGTTGAATCATGACTAGATGGAGTGGCATGAGTGAATGGTTCACTCTTAGGTGCTTTAGAGGAGTGACTCTTGCTTGCTCGGAGAGTTACCATGGATATTGGTCGATGACGTGGCACAATTTTTCCATCTGTTGGTGAATGGACACCTTCATGAAGCATGATCTTCATGATGAGACTACAAAAAGGAATACATGTTTGGGCTGCTGATCGAGCCGCTACTTTCCCAATTGTCTGAAAGATGTGGGAACAGATGCCAATCGGAATGCCGGTAATGAGTTCACATAGAAATTGTGCTCTTCCAAGATTAATGAAGGCGGTGTTAGACAATGGGTAGAGGTTGGAGAACATTATCAATTTTAGAGTCGTCAGTTCAGGCGTAAACTACGCAGTGCCTATGGATGAGCCCTTACTTTTAACTTCATGATCAGGCCCAAGAACTTGAAGAATATCTTGTACCTGAAGTATTTTGTCATCATACGGAGTAAGGTCCACATTTGCTGGTCTGGTGATGCGAAGAACCTTTACGATGTAGTCTGTATTGATTGAGAATTTTGTTCCTCTTACCCAACATTTTAGCTCTACTCCGGTGTATCTGGCATTAGAGTAGAATTCCTTAACCAATTCTTCAACCAGGTCTTCAAAATTCCCAAACAGATCAGCCCAACCTCTTAATTCAAAAATCCTAGGGATAAATGTTGTTCCCAAGGTATCAAATCGAACTATGCGTTCCACAATAGTAGGAGCATCTACAAAAATGCTTAAGTAAGTCTGTGAATCAAGAGGAGTCCTAAATCTCTCACTATTAGAGTCTTTAGACAACTGAGATGAGAGTCGAGTTCGTTTAGCAATAGGGGATGATGGAACATCAGTTTCAATTTCTTTTCCTTTCGAGGATCGACGAGACATCTGTAAAAGAACAAACACACAGCAAAGAACCAAGTGCAACACCACAAGACACAAACATCAACTTGATTAGATTCAGAGAAAATGAAATTCAGAGAGAGATCTCACTCAATCAAGTAACATGAACCAAGTCAACACCAATTAATCATAAGCAACACTAATGCATTGTATATTTAAGAATGAAACAGGTGATCAAAAATGATGATTGTTCAGATACAACTCAGTACAAAGTAATCACTGAACATCACACAGTCACAAATAACTGTCATTGTGACACTCTACCATGAACATGATATGCACAAAGCAACATGGTTATGAAACACAATGCAGAACACAAACACCAACAAGAAAAACATTGAGATAAGCATCTAACAAACAATATCACCAATACTCAAACAAACTCATTTAATCAAAATAAACCAAACCCATGTTCGAACACTATATTTCTCAAACCCCAATACCAACTCAAAAATCCAAGAAAGCAGGGTTATAAACATGAAATACTTAGCGAAAATAAGGAAACCCATACCTTTTCTAGAAGATTAAGGTTGAAATGATGCAAAAATGGAGGTTTTTCGAGAGTGACACGGTGAGTTTGAGAGAGAGTTGAAATGGGGAAGACAATGAACAGTCACAAAAGTTCGAGGGAAAACTGAAAAGTTTTGAAAACTGCCCTTAAAGCGCAAAACACGCGATTTTCGCGACTGAGTCAAGTCGCGTGCAAGTCGCCAGGGCCAGCCGCCAGAACACTTAAAAACAAAAATTTGAAAAAATTTTCTAAGTGTTTTTCGCGACTGGAAGGTCTACTCGCGAGAAAGTCGCAAGGTAAGCCGCGAAAATCTCTGTGTACCCCTCGCGACTGGACCTTCCACCCGCGAACAAGTCGCCACACTGAGCCGCGAGAAACATAAAAACTCAAATTTTGAAAAATATTCTAAGTATTTTTCGCGACTGGGACTTTGACCTGCCTCTGAGTCGTGAAGACCTTCTGAATAATGTTCGCGACTAGGGGCGTGCAACTGGACTGACCCGCGACTGAGTCGCCAGAACAGGGCAACACTGTTTTTGAAATTTTGGCAATTTTTATAAAAACAAAATACTTTCCAAAAACAAACTAAAACACTCAAAAATATTTTTGTGTTTGATCAACAAAGATTGAGCATGTGAAAACACATTTAATCAAGTACAATCACACAAATGAATATGACATTCATTGAACATAGACATGTGTGATGTGTGTGGGTATCAAAAATGAGATAGTCCTTAATCTAATGTGAAGTTTCAATGATCAATTCAACCAAGGCATACACAATTAGCACTAGATAATGTGACCTATCTCAATTATAGAAATATGCATATATGACCTCCCACAAAAAACTTGATAACATAACTTTGAAGCTTTTCATTTGGCTTTATATACATTATATCATTTAATCTTTTTGAATCAATACATCTCATTATGAGATTGAAGTCTGAAATTTTGATATTTCAATTTGATGAGTAAGCCTTTGGCTTTTTGGGCATCATACATTTTATTTTTGGTCGCTTTCCCTTTTTCCTAGTCAAATACTAGTATGTGTGACAGGCTTTTGCAGCTCAATATCTCTTTTCATTTGGAGATTTACATTTGGTGAGCTCTTTAAGTAAAAGCAATAAAATAAAATAGTGGGAAGATATATAGGCACAAGTCTATGCATGTCTCAAGATCAACAAAACCATTCACTAATCATTCATGACAAGGTTGAAGATCTATTTACAACAGTCACATAGATTTCAAGATTTCTCCCACAATGATATGAGTGCATAGGGAACAAGTTAAGCTCGTAGATGCACAAAGCCATTAGTACAAAGGTACAAGGCAAAACATGCTTTGAGACAAAACTCAACAATGTCGATCAAACTTTTTGGATTTTCTACTTTTTATGTGTTTTTGGATTTTTGACACAAAAGCAAGAAAAGATTGATCAAAAACAACAATGTAAAAACATTTAAAAAGAAACAAATAAACAAACAAACAATTTTCAACTCAAACTAGCAAAAAGCACACAACCAAGCATAGTCACAAAGCATAGGAAGTATTAATGCATGGACATGTTGTAATGCTTATGCATGAGTACCCCTCTTCACCCACACGTCACGTGCGTTTGGGGTGATATCCCTATAGGATTGGGTACGAGAGTTAGGACTTTCAAACCTTCTAGTGAAGCTTTCCAAGCAAGTGGTGAATGCACCGATCATCTTCATCACGTCCATCACACCGGGATCACCATTTCGACCTCTTGATGACTCAACAGCCCAAGTCCTCTTGTCATTTGTTGGTCCTCTTGACCTTTGATCAGTTGCATTCTTCAATGCTCTAAGCTTATGACAATTTGATTTGGTGTGTCCTTGAAGTCCACAATGATGGCAAAAATGGTTCGTTCTCGGACCTCTTTGTGATCTTGGAAGAGATTTCCCTCTAGCTTCAGGTTTGATCACTGATTGGTTATGGGGCTTATTCAACACCCGTTGGTCAGCCACATTCTTCTTCTTCTCATTCTTTACTTTCTTAGGTGTAGAGGTAGCCACTACTGGTTCTTTGGCTTGCACAAACTTCACTTCCTTGGTGATTTTGACAGCTGAACTACTTTCTCCAGTATATCCTAACCCAGATTTTTCTGAGAATTGTTTTTGAGAGGAAATGACATCATCTAGTTTCTTAGTGGAGACCCTTTCTACCTTGGCATTTGCTTGAACTACCTCAAGCTCAAGGAATCTAATTTTTAGATAAGCTTCCGACAACTCTCCATTTAGCTTCTCTATCTCACACTTGGCCTCCTTATGTCGCACTAGGAGACTAGTCTTCCTCTACCTTCTTCATCTTTTTCACGGCTGCCTTGGCCACACGTGCATATTCTCCTGATTTCTCAAGGAGTAAATTAAAGTTTTCTTGAAGACCCTTTGTATTCTCATCTTCTTTAACATTCGATTCTTCTACAATTTCCATTGATTCCTCGTCACTATGCTCCCCAAGCTCTTGTACAAGCAAATTCAAGTCCTCCGAAGACTCAACATGAGCAATAGTCATAAAAGCTGAGTAATTCCCTTCTTCGTCATAGCTTTCCTCAGAATCAGAATTGGATGAATCTGAGTCACTAAAAGTTTTGGCATACACCTTGCCCTTCAATTTCAAATAATTGGGACACTCTTTCTTGAAATGTCTGTGTCCGTTGCACTCGAAGCAAGTGATTCCTTGTGTAGATTGGGATTCCTTTCCATCTTTCCTTTTGAATTCCTTTTTCTCCTTCTAGGAACTTTGGAATTTCCCTTTATCACCAAATTTTCCATTGTTCTTGAATTTCAAGAACTTTCGAAAATTCTTCACCAAATATGCCACATCTTTATCGACAACATCCTCATTCGATGAGTCGTGAGCTTTAACCCTTTCATTAATTGTCTTAAGAGTAAGAGATTTGCTCTTCTCCTTTGTGTGGGCAATGACAATTCATAAGTCTGAAGTGAACCAATCAGTTCTTGGACTTTGATATCATCAAGTTCCTTACTCTCTTCAATCGCTGTCACCTTTGCATAGAAGCTCTCCGGCAACGAATGAAGGATTTTCCTCACAACTTTGGAGTCCTCCGTTTTCTCCCCTAAGTTGAACTTGTCGATGACCATTTCATTCAGCTTGCTATAGAAAGAGTCAAAAGACTCGTCCTCACTCATTTTCAGCTCCTCGAACCGAGTGGTCAGCATCTGCAACTTGGTATCCTTCACTTTCTTTGTTCCTTCATACGTGGTCTCCAATATCTGCCATGCCTCCTTGGCAATAGAAATGTGAGATATCCTGTGGAACTCATCTGGAGACACACCACAAAACATAGCGTTAAGTGCTTTACTATTTCCATTAGACGCAGCGAGGGTTGCCTTATCCCACGTGGATTTCGCAGCCTCTGGCCTAGTCCATCCAATATCCACCACATCCCAAACGGTTTCATCCATTGAACACAAAAATGCCCTCATCCTGACTTTCCAAAAGGCATAGTTGCTACCATCAAAATATGGTGGTGCATTTAAAGATTGAGACCGGTCCATCTCAATACGGGGTCAAGGATCGCACTAAGGTGTTTAAACCACAAAGAGTGCACCCACTCTGATACCAATTGAATGTTCAAATAGCGTATAAAACACTATGAACGTTTAAACCCCCAATTACAAAATTATCAATTCAAGCTTATTATCAAACAATGAATGTGCGGAACATGAACATAAGCTAATAACAAAATTGATAAACAATCTAAACCAATTAAAATCACATCCACAACAAAAATTAAATGGCAAAGATTAAGGGAAGAGAGATGCAAACACAAGGACAACACAACGATGTGTTATCGAAGAGGAAACCGAAGCCCTCGGCGTAAAACCTCTCTGCCGCCCTCCAAGTGGTCAATAATCCACTAGAAAATGTAGTTGGGATACATGAATAGCAATAGACCCTCCAAGCCTAATCTACCCAGTGTACCTAAGCCCTCCAAGCTTCTTGCTCCAACGAGGTTACATCGAACCTTTGTCTTTTCTAGCTTACCGGATTCCGCTATAGCCCATAGCATCAACCAATAACCATTGGTCCCTTCCTAACTGCTTCCCAAAGCACCAAAAAGCCTTCTCACAGATGTGGGTATGGTGAGAAAAGGATTTGGGTAATGAACCTCTCAAGGATGTAACAATGGAGAGGGTGAGAGTAGAGGAATTTGAAGAGTCTCTATGTGAAGATTGTGGATGAATCAATCTTGTTTTTCTCTAGGGTTTCTCTCTCAAAATTCTCTCTGGAAGCTCTCTACATTTCGTGGGTATAAGGGGTATTTATACTAGGGTGAGAAAGGAATGCGAAGAGTCAGTTTTTCCAAAACAGAGCTGGTTGGCAACTTGGCCTCGCGACTTGACTGAGTCGCGAGTTCAAGCTGCGAGCTAACTGAATGGCCAATCTGGACTTTTTGTCCTGTAGTGCAACAGCTGGCATGACGGTTCAGCTTCTCTGCATGCTTCACTCGTGTGCATCATCTGGCGGCTTGCCAGTCGCGAGCCACCCGCGAGATCCAGTCGTGAGTCCCTGCTTCACTGCACATTCTTGAGCATTTCTTCACACTCTCTCACACACTACCCTTTCAAGATTCCCACCTAAATACAGGTTTTCTAAGTGCTGAATTACAAGCAAATTGGCACGGAATAAAGCCAACAAGATGGTTGATTAAATTCAACCTTACATATTCAATAAGTGAGTATGAGTTGAGTGATTTATGACTTCTCTCATATGTTCATTTGTTTGTTGTGGTTTTGTCACGGATTTCCAAAGGGAGAGATTGTCAAGACATTTGTGAATCATTGTTAGGAACATATGTCAATATAGAATTGACTAATCCTTTGACAAAACGCATTTTACTTGTAATTGGGTAGATCTAGGATGTGTTTAATGCTTCAAGGAACAAGGTTTCAAGATCAAGTGTTAAAGTCATGCAAGTTTGTCCAATAAACAAGTAAAGAAGTGCTGGATTTTAAATCTCGACAGCTAGTATCTATCAAGGTTTAAAAAGTTGTTTCAGCCCGATGCTCAACAGCTGCTCGACAGATAGGGTATCTATCGAGGTTTATGAAATTTAGTTTTTCAGAGCTGATTTCACTCCAATTTGTGAATAGATGTTTGGGTTTTCTTTTCTCACAACCCTAAACATATATAAGGATTGTTTTAAGGGCCATCATAGCTGATGCAACTCAATGCAAAAGTTTTTCACAAGTATATTGTGAACTAGAGACATATGTCCTAGTTCATCTTTTTCTATTCAAGAAGCTGCTGTGTTTGGACACCATAGAGTTTTTTAACCAAGGAGTTTCATGATCTTCGTTGTGTTGATGAACTGAAGAACTTTGCAGTCAACATCTTTCCCAAGTTGGCGAGTAAGCCACGTACTGGGATCCATGCATCAAATTGGATAGTCACGTACTGGGAGCCGTACATTAAAAGGAGAGATTGTCATTACAGAACAAATCTAATTGGGTATTGGGATAAGGGTTCAACTGTAGGTTGGTATAAGGTACTAGAATTTTTTTACTTGTAACCGTTTGTTGTGATAATAGTGAATTCTCGAGAGTGGTGACCTTAAAATCACCTGGTAGAGTTTTTGCTGTGTAGGTTTTCCCCATTCATAAACAAATAACCGTGTCAATTTAATTTCCGCTGCATTTAGCTATTTGGTGATTTGTTTGTGCTACCACGCTTATTGCATTCAAATTGAATTAATTAATTAACTTGGCTAATTAATTGGTTAATTCATCACAAGGGTTCAATACATTCTTGGCCTATTAAATGTGAAGATGCATGATTGGAACAAATAAATATTAACGTGGTGAAAAGTTTACATATCAAAATAAATAAAATTGATCATTTTATGAGGGGAAATATATATGGATTTTGTGACCTAACTGAAATAGTAGTCTTGTTGACATCAATATTGGCTTTGTTTTTTTCTTTCTTTTTAATAAATAAAAAATAAATTTTTTTCTTTTTGTAGACACCCTATTTTGTAATCCCCATTTAACTTCACAAAAGTGTAAAACAATCATTTTGCAAAGTACCAAAAAAATCTTAATTTTGACCATTCAATCTTTTGATGCATTCTATAAAATAAATCTTGAATGAGAATTAAGAGGTTTCAAGTGTTTTAAGTAACTGTCTGCATGTTATGGTTTTTGTTCTAGAGATAATTATAATTTGCCTCGCCAGTACAAAGATCTTGGTAGTGTTAGATTATTATTTTTTAGAGATAATTACAACATGCTGCTAACCCCGCAGCTCAAACCCTTTCCCCCCTAGACCCTCAAACACTTTGTGCATGGGGAGGTGTCAATTCAGCTACAAGGCCTTTGGCGGCAATGTTAGATTAGTTTTATATATTTTGATTGTTTTGTATATTATTTTATCTCTCTATAAGTTCACAAACATTCACAATACAAAACATCCACCAACCACAAACACTAGAGGCTTAATGAACTTTGTCAAGTTCTTTATGAGCCTCATCAAGTAATTTTTCATTCTACTATTAATTTTAGGCAACACTATTTAATGAGAATTTCAAAATTATTATTTATGATTTAATAAATTTTATAGATAAGGTAAATTTTTATTTATAGGTTTATTAATATTTCTTAATTAGATGTTTATTGTACATAAATATTTAGTTGTAAACCTTTCTCATATATTGCAATGTTTTTGGTGTAGGCGGGGATTGAACCTCATATCTCTTATTCAACTATAAAAAACTTTACTAGTTGAGCTACAAACTTTATTAACAATTTTAATATAATTATAATGGTTATATAATACGAGAACTTTGTACGATGTGTATACATGTGTTCTTTTTTTTTTCTTCTTCTTATTACTATTAAATTACAAATTTTTTTGGCGAAAACACTATTTTGATTCCTATATTTTAGGTTCACAATCAATTTAATCCCTACATTTTAGTAGTAATCAATTTGGTCCCTACTATTTTCAATTTTAAGTCAATTTAGTCCCTATCGTTAACTCACTAACGAAAAATGCTTACGTGGCAAACGGTATGCAATTGACACATTTAATGCTAACGTGGCAAATAAAATAATATTTAATAAATATTTTTAAATGCCACATCAGTATTTAATTTAATAGTTAAATTTTTTTTTATTTCGGGCAATTTAAAAAAAAAAAAAAAAATAGCAATCCCAGATTTTCTTGACAGCCAAACACAAAAACACTTTCTTGATTTATCTTAAATCCTTGAATTCATAAATACAATCAACAACATCTCACCTTTATACAATTGAGAAACATCCATATCATAAATTACCAATAAGAACATGAAATTTTAGAACACAAAAAAATTTAGCAAAATTTTCCGGTAACCAAATAGAAACAAAAAAAAAAAAAAGAGGAGTTAGGTTAGTGTCTTTGTGTTGAGTCCAATCCAATGGCTTTGATGGGGACAAATCCCTGATTGTGAGGGTGGCCAAATTTCTAAACAAAACCAAATTCAAAACCCTAAAAACCCAAATAAAAACACCAAACCCACGGATTAAAATCAACCCCAAAATCCCAATTTCCAAACCCTTTCTCATTGGGTGGCTGCGATGAAATCTTTATTCGGCACTCGGATTTGACAGCTGGTGACTGCGCAAGGCGAGAACAGAGACAATGGCGTGAAGCGTAGCTTCAGTTGGTGGTAAGCATGGCTGGCGGCAGCCAGACGCAACACCGGTGAAGTCAATCTAAAAACCTATAACTCGATTCTTTCCAAATCCTAAGCTCTTACTATCTCTCTTCAATCTGGTAAACTAAGGCAACAAATGGATTCAAGATTAACAAATTGGGTTTGGTTTGGTGATTTAAGAAATGTGCGTTGTTGGCCGCACTTTTGGTTTTCATTTGTGATTGAGATTGTGATAGGGATAGTCAAGGGTTTAATCATTAATGGGTTATGAATGTTATATTTGTGTTGATGTACTGACTTAATTGTGTATATCGTTTTTTTTTTTTTTTGTCAATCTAAAATCAAATTTGATATTTGTATTTTTGTGCTTGGTTGCAGAGAAAGTGCATGAAAATGCAAAGAAAATCTCAGATTCCTTTTTTTTTTATCTTTAAAATTGAAAATTGAAATTAAATTCTGACGTGGTATTTTTAATATATCTATTGAATTTTTTTATAATTATTTTATTTTATATTATATGCCACATCAGGATCAAATGTGTCAATTGTGCACACCATTTGCCACATAATCATTTTCCATTAGTGAGTTAACAATAGAGACCAAATTGACTGTAAATTGAAAATAGTAGGAACTAATTTAACTGTTACCAAAATGTAGGGACTAAATTGACTGTAACCCCAAAATGTGATGATCAAAATAGTGTTTTCGCCAAACTTTTTTATGCATCATGCATATTAACAACAAATTTTCTTGATAATTTATAGTGATCCACATGATTAAAGTTTATATCATACGGTGTGTATGACCCATAATAATATATATTATGATTATTATTATTATTATCCAAAATATTCCAATGTAACATTTGGGTTGAAGACTTCTTTCACAATTTTAATATACTTTTTGTGCTTGATATACAGAAACATGTGTCGTGTACGAACATGTAACACTCAATTTTTTTTTATTTTATAATTATTAGTTTATTACTACTACTACTACTACTATTATTATTATTATTGTAGGGACTCAAATTGGATTTGACCCAGAATAAGGATGGGGTTCTAGCCCAACAAGCCCAAACAATAAATTTTTAGAGCGTGGGTGCAATAACTAGTTCTACTTGATAGAAAAGGTCATGGTTACAGTGCAAGAAAAGACACTTCAAGCTGACTGTATGATAAAGACTCTCCTAGACTAGGTTTCAGGGGGTATCTTTCTGAGTTCTATTGTTCTTCTTTTTTGTTCCTTCCTCCCATTTTCTAACGTCACATGCTTCCATGTTATATACTGCATTCCTTACCCCATTTCCACCGTACATGTGTAGTTTCTATCCTGAGAACTCCTTTCTGTCCCATCCAGCACCTCCTGGAACTTTTGCTCAGTAGCCATAAAGCTGCTTGGTTACTGTTCAGGTATCACCTCCACATTAATGCGGCCAGAGAGTTAGCTGGAAAGCATTTAATGTGAAGGTAGTAGCCTCAGAAGATATTTGTTATCTTTCTCGGTTCCTCCTTAGGTCTATATTCACTTTCCAGTTCTAATACAACTTTGCGGAGTACCCTGGATAGAGAGATAGTTACATCCACCTCGGACCATAGTATCCGAGGTGAGTCTTATCCTCGGACGTGTTTTGGGCTTTAATATATAATTTCCATCTCTTTTTCTCATCCTGGTCCCACAATGCATTTCTTAAACCATCCTCGGACAGGTGAATGTCCTCGAACTGGGCCGTTGGGCCCCAAGCCTATTTCCTATGATTCCTATATCCTTTTAGATAACAGGCTCCACAATTATTATTATTATTGTATTACATACTAAATGATATTATGATAAACAAAAACATTGTATCTCAATTGGTTAGCACCTCTTTATGTTCTAAGAAAACAATCTGAGTTCAAGTCCCTTATCTTCTAATTATCAAATTATCAACAACGATAAAAATAAAATAAAATAAAAATATATCATGATTTAAATGGCAACCACATAAACAAGCCTTCATTACCATATTTGGTGATTGGCTCCTAAAAAATTGTATGTGTGTGTGTGTGTATATATATATAATGCTTAATGGAAAATTACATTTTACTCTCCTAAATTATACCCCATTTTACACTTAACCTCCTAAACTATTACCTGTGTCACACTTGCTCTCCTAAACTATAAGAGTGCACACTTACCTCCTTAAACAATTACACGTGTAACACTTGCACTATATCCCATTGGTAATAGTTTAGGGAAGTAAGTGTGCATTAATCTTATAGTTTACAAGAGTAATTGTAAAATGAGGTATGGTTTAAGAGATAAGTTTGTGTTCTCATGGTATTAGAGGGTAAGTGTAAAGGGGGTATACTTTAAAAGGGCTAAAGTGTAATTTCGTTTTGGTTTTAAAACTCTTTGAAGCACACATTTTGAAATAAAAAGATATCATGATATAATAGACAACCACATAAACACGCCTTCATTACCATATTTGGTGATTGGTAATTGGCCTTTAAAAAATATAAAGTTTGGTTACAAACTTGATTGTAATCTAAGACTATAATTTCACTCAATATCTTTTTATTAAATGTGAATTTTGACAAATCTACAATTAGATTACATTTTCTACTTATATATGTCCTCCATGTTTGCAAATTTTTTAGAAGATCTAAGATCAATAGTTATGTTGTCAATCAATTGTTTAAAAATTACAAATTTTTATAGTCTAAAATTATGCATAAAAAATGAGTTTATGGATCATATAGTAAATCATATTGACACAAATTTTGATACGTGTATTAAGAGTAAAAAACATACAATTCAACTATTAAATTTTCAAGATATATAACAATATTAATTTTTTTAAAGAAAGTTGTAGTCTTAAATTACAATCAATTTTGTAGTTAAACTTTATCCTTAAAAAATAAAAATAATTCAAAAATTCAAAAACTCTATGAAACACACGTTTCTATAGAGTCAAGGTGTCCTCCACCCTTGACATTATATGATTCTAATTGTCAGCATTATCATATTTAATTTACTGACTGGTCCAAAAAAACAACAAAAAAGTTGGTGGCCAGAACCCTATAAAACGCATATTTCTATAGGGTCAAGTTGTCCATCCTTACTCTATCTTACCATTGAGAAATATTCTCTCTGTGGAGCAAGTTTTATTATTAAGATGGCCCAGGGTATAGGTAATGCAATTGTTGTCTCAGTTCTGCTATTGGGTTTGCTCCACTGTGAAAACGTTTGGGCAGCAACCTATACTGTTGGAGATGCTGGAGGTTGGACCTTCAATGTTGTTGGTTGGCCTAATGGAAAGACCTTTAAGACTGGTGATGTACTTGGTAAGCAAGTATGAACCATTGTTTTTGATAAATAACTGCACACTTTTCCAATCATCATTTTTCTTTTACTTTGTCATATCATATCTTTAAGGTAGTGTAATGTTAATACTCTATCAGAGAGTTTTATGATTCTCCATTGAGATTTATTATTTTTCTCGTTTCCATGTTACAGTGTTCAACTACAACCCAACAGAGCACAATGTGGTTGCTGTAGACAAACAAGGTTACGATACATGCACGGTATCAGAAGGTTCAAAAACATATCAAACTGGAAGCGATAAAATCACGCTTGTGAATGGACAAAACTATTTCATTTGTGGTTTTGCGGGGCATTGCGGGGCCAACCTGAAAATAGTTGTCAACGCATTGTAACCTGAAACCAAAAGTTCTTGGATTTATCTCTGTTTTTGCAAGATGCAATGGGAAAATTAATAAAATTCATTTATGCTATGCTTGAACATGAGATTGTTTTGGTTTGTGAATGACTTTTGCACTTTTATATCGAGTTTTGTTTAACTTTTACTGTGATGTATGTTGAAGGAAAAGAAATTAAACAACTGATATTAGACGTTAGTCACTAGCTTGATCTATATCATATAGTATATAATAAAAGTTGGGCTTAGAAACTGTGATGGTGTCAAATAGCTTTACCAAATTGTAGAAAGTTTGTTAGATTTTTAAATAAATAAATAAATATATTTTTATCCTTATCTTCTTCTTCTATAATTTCTAAGTTGATAAAAATTTTAATTTGATTACAATCCAAATTCTTCATATTACAATCCTCTAAGTTGATAAAAATCTTAATTTGATTGTAATCCAAATTCTTTATCTAATCATTTATTATTATAATTTATAAGTCGATAAAAAATCAAGAAAAAATTTACATTACAAAGATGTATTACAAAGATAAAAGTTAGGCTTAGAAACTATGATTGTGCCAAGTGGCTCCACCAAATTATAGAAATTTTGTTAGATTTTTTAAAAAATAAATAAATATATTTTGTGTCCTTATCTCCTTCTCCTATAATTTTTAAGTTGATAAAAATTTTAATTTGATTACAATCTAAATTCTTCATATTACAATCTTCTAAATTGATAAAAATCTTAATTTGATTATAATCCAAATTCTTTATCTAATCATTTTATTATTATAATTTATAAGTCGATAAAAAATAAGGAAAAAAATTACATTACAAAGATGTATATAGCAATACAAACCTTTTCTAGGTTATTGAAATCAACAAAATTGTACAACGGTACAACCTTTTATCAAAGAAGTATATTTCAAATACTCACCTCTAGGATTTACGTTACAGAATAAATTTTTAATTAATGATCCTTTTATTATTAATTTATTTTGAATTTTGGTTTCACATTAATTTTTCATATCAACATTAATTATTTTTAAAAACAAACACAGTACAGGTATACAACAATTAATAGTCTATAATCAACATTTAATTTTATTTTTTATTTTTTTAAAACACCTCATGAATAAACACAAAATTAGAAATATTCTTATCAACTTTTTTCTATACATCTCTATCAATTTTTTAGATAAATACAAAAAAACTTAGTTTTTGTTATCTTTTGTTTTTTTTCCTTCACACTTTTTACTAACATTGCATGTTATTAGACTTAATTCTCTCAATTTCTTCTCCATAACTTTTATTTTTTTTAAGTTACCTTTTTTATTTATATTACTTTATTTTCAATGCATCATTTAAGTTACTTTTTATTTGGTCTTTGTTATATCTGGTTGGTTTAATCTTCCTGGGTAATTAAGCAAGTTTAATCTTTCAATCTCTTTTTCTTTATGTGAAAAATTGCATAGCTTTAATTTTTTTTTAATGTTCTTGAGGCAACAAATAAACCAACTAGATTTGCTAAAAATGAAAATGATGTACACATGGCTAGAGGATGTCCCCCCAATAATTTGAAACTAGGTTCTTAAATTAACATTTTTTGTATTTAATTTTCTTATAGGTAAGACATTGATTTTATTGCATGTGTTTTTTGATAAAGTTTATGATAGCTATTTTGTTTTTTTAGGGTTTGATATGGTATTTCACTGTGATTATCAATATGTGTTTTAAGAGTTTTAATCGGTAACATATATTCTTCCATGAATATAAATTAAAGAGAAATTTTTGAGGAAAAAAAAAAAGAAATAGTAAAATTGAAGAACCAAGCTGGTTGACTATTCAATTTTATTAGTTTTAAAAAACAATTTCAAAATTATATCTAAGAAAACAATATATCTTATTCATGATATAAACATATTTACCGATATATATATATATATATATAAGTCATAACTTATTAAAAGAGTGCAATAAATATGTTTACTTTTAGAATGCATTGGGCTTAAATGCTGTAGTTGCACCAAGTGGCGGCACCAAATTGCATAAATTTTTTTTAGATTTTTAGATTTTAAAAAAAAAAACATTTACATAAAAATGTCTAATGCATCTTAAATTGCAACAACGTAGACGTAGTGTAATCTAATTCTTCTTATTTTTTAATTACTCTACTAAAAAAAATGGTCTAATGTATCTTCAATTATTGCAGCAACTGTATACTACACTAAAAATAAAAATAAAAAAGGTCTAATGCATCTTAAATTGCAGCAACATATACTACACTAAATCAAAAGGTCTAATGCATCTTAAATTGTAGCAACATATACTACACTAAATCAAAAGGTCTAATGCATCTTAAATTGCAGTAACCATATACTACACTAAAAAAATGTCTAATGCATCTTAAATTGCAACAATATTAATACCCATCATATTTTTTCTTTTTGAATTTGTCATTAATTTTTTTACAAAATTTGTCATTATTTTAAATGTTTAGTAGTTTAGATTGTTCTTAATTATTGAATTGGGGTTTCCACTTAAATATGATTTCAATCATTGTTTTGGATAGTTTTTAATTATTAAATTTAAGGTTTTTCTATTTAAATATATGGTGATATATACATACACACACACACATTTTATAATACCTTAATTTCACACAATTTGTATTCATTAATTAACTTAAAAGTCAAATACTCATTTATTTTCATTATCTATTCTAATATCTAATTTTAAGTAAATTATTAAATAAAAAGTATTTACATATGAACTTTAATTAAGCCGTGCATTGCACGGGCATAATGCTAGTATATATATATATATATAACCGAAGCCTCTAGAGCTCCCACAATTTTCCACGTAAGCACGATATTTAAATAAAATTATTTTTGTTTAGTCCAAACTTAACAAGGAATGAAACTCTATCTCTCTAACAAGTCCAACTTAAACTCAAACTCATCATTATCATTTTTTTAAAACAAAATTATTTTTGTTTAATCCAAACTTAACAAGGAGTGAAACTCTATCTCTCTAAAAAATCCAACTCAAACTCAAATTCAAACATTGATAATTTATCTTCAAATTTGCGAGATTAATCATGAACACTATTAAAAGTAAAGCAAACCCCAATATTTTTTTTTTTAAAACCGAGTAGAAGTATGAGCTCTTCTTAATATATTTTCTCCTCATCTACTTTGTTAAAAAAAAAAAATTATTTTATGGTAGAGTCAGCACAGAATCAAAATAAAGTTCTTATTAGGAGTAGGAGTTTTGTCTTCTCTTTTCCGATGAATAAACTATGTACACAAGAGGAAAGGTGGTGTGCTTCTTGGCCACGTAGAGTATTTCCTTTTCCAATACTTTTATTGTTTTTGACTTTTTGTTTTTTATTTAATTTGAATTATTTGAAAAATATTGAGCCTGCCAATTAAATAGGGTTGAAAAAAAATTAAAGTAAAAAGGACCGCGTGAAGCGTGATAGGTATTATTGTAATTTGCTTCTTCTTTTTTTCTCTCTTTCTCTTTTAATATTACAATTTTATTGTTTAAATAATTATAGAATTGATGATTGTTTTTTCATCGCTTAAAGTTTAAACCCGTTAAAATTTAAAACTTATTGTTTTATGGGTTCACATACTTTTTTCTTTTTCTTATATTTCTCTTTTGAATAGTCATATATTTTTTGAATTGTTTCAATAACTTATTCTTTAATTATATATATTTTTTGGCATTTTGGAAGTTTTAACATCTAAATTTGTGTTAGTTTTTGCAATATTTTAACATGTTTAGCTGATTTCAATGACTATACCATGTATTATTCTTTTGAAGGTAATCACTTTTTCTTTTATATTTCTCTATTGTGTAATCATATAGGAAGTAAATCTTATGATTCTTTAATATTTTTTAGTCTTTCAAAAGTTTTAACATTTGAATTATTCTTTTGATGGTAACACATCTTTCTCTTATATTTCTCTGTTGTGTAGTCACACACACACACACACACACACACACACACACACACATATATATATATATTATCTTTAATTTGTAGGTTCTAAATCTTTTGATTCCTTTCAATTGTTATAACCATAAATTATTCTTTTGAATGTAACTTATCTTTCTCTTATAATTCTCTATTGTTTAATCATATACATTTTGTTTTGTTTCAATAATTTCTAAGCAGTTTATCATCTGATTCTTTAAATTTTTTGGTCTTTCATCAGAAGTTTTAATATTTGAAATTTTGAATAAGCAATTGCACGTTCAAGCAATGGCTTCTTCATCAAATTGTAACACAACTTGAAGTCATACAAGAGCAAATCATGCAATGGTATAGTTTCTTAATAAATTTAAGATTTTATAAAATTATTTTAATCTACCTCACAAATAGGTATATTCCCGTGCATAGCACGAGTTAGCAACTAGTTGTATATATATGAGAAGTTTAAAATTACAACTAATTTTATTACAATTTCATTTGATGAGCGAATTTTGCACCTTTTATTCATTTAAATCAGCCAAACCCATGTCAAATTCAATTGGCTTTGGAATAGAGTGTCACAATGATTTTAACGAGTTTTTCTAAGATTTTGCTATAAAAGATCAATTCTTTTCTGAGGGGTCAATTAATTAATTTTTCATAATTAGGGCGAGAGGAAGGAGCTATAATATTCTTCTTCTTTTGCATCATTCAAATTGATTCTAGATATCTCTAAGCAGATGATTATATTTTTCAAACATAAATGAAAACCCTTACACTTATCCATCATGCACCCAACCAGTTACATGCAAGTAAATGACTAAGAGTTTGTTTAAAATCCACTTATTTTACTGAAATTGATAATTTTTTGCTGAAAGTACTATAAATAAAGGTAAAAGTTAGCTGAAATAGTACAGTGAACCTATGAATAGTACCAAAAAGTGCAATGAAACCCATAAATAGTAGCAAAAATAAGCTGAATAGTAAAATAAGCTGGCTTTTTAAGCTAGAGCCAAATGCACACTAAAAAGGAAAAGTTTGTAATACATGAAAAATGGCCACATGTATAGAAAAGTAGGAAATTACAAAAGTAATAACTTTTGGATACAACTTGTGTGATGTAGACACATGTCTAAAACTAGACATGTGTTTGCATCCCAATGAGTCCAGTGGAATTGGATAATGGACACAAGCTCTTCCCTTAACTTTTAATACTTCCATTTAATGCTTTGTTATGTGAGACCCATTATTTCTCTAAAGTGGTGAAACTTATCTCTTGGAAGAGCTATGGCGAAGATATCTGCTACATGCTCTTTAGTCTTGCAATATTTGAGTTAAATCTCATAATTTTTCACGTCCTTTCAAACACTTACACTTGCCCATCATGCACCCAACCAGTTACACGCAAGTAAATGACTAAAAAGGATAATTTTGTAATACATGGAAAATGGCCACAGCATAAGAAAGTAAGAAATTACAAAGTACTAACTTTTGGACACAGCTTGTGTCTAGTGTCCAATTCCACTAGACATGCTGGGATGCAGACACGTGTCCAAAACTAGACACGTGTTCACATCCCAACGTGTCCAGCGGAACTAGACACTAGACACTAGACACAATCTCTTCCCTTAACTTTTAATGCTTCCATTTAATGCTTTGTTGTGTGAGACCAAATATTTCTCAAAAGTATTAAAACTTATCTCTTGAAAGAGGGAGAAAATGGGCAAATGCCCCTTTCAAAAAAAAATCCAGCATTTTGCCCTATTTCTCAAACTAATTAGGGAAATGCCCCTCTTTTGAAAATCTAGTTTCTCAAAATCGATTTAGGCTCTATAGCAGCGTTTTTAAGGACCTATAGTGACGTTTTGTAACTCGATTTCCATAAAGTCGAGTTACATGCAATTTTTTTTCTTTTTTTTACCTATAACTCGATTTCATGTATATCGAGTTACAAAACGCCACTATAGGTCCTTAAAACGTCACTTTAGGGTCCTTAAAAACGCCGCTATAGGGCTTAAATCGATTTTGAGAAACTCGATTTTCAAAAGAGGGGCATTTCCCTAATTAGTTTGAGAAATAAGGCAAAATGCTGGATTTTTTTTTTTGAAAGGGGCAAAAAGCAATTTTGTCCCTTGAAAGAGTTATGGCGAAGATGTCTGCTACATGATCTTTAGTCTTGCAATATTTGAGTTAAATCTCATAATGTTTTATGTCATTTCAAACCCTTACACTTGTCCATCATGCACCCAACTAGTTACATGCAAGTAAATGACTAAAAAGGATAAGTTTGTAATACATGGAAAATGGCCACATGCACAGGAAAGTATGAAAGTTTGTAATACTTGATCTTTAGTCATGCAATATTTGAGTTAAATCTCATAATTTTCATGTTATTTCAAACCCTTACAGTTGTCCATCATGCACTTAACCAGTTACATGCAAGTAAATGACTAAAAAGGATAAGTTTGCAATACATGGAAAATGGCCACATGCATAGGAAAGTATGAAATTAAAAAAGTATTAAATTTTAATGCTTCCATTTAATGCTTTGTTGTGTGAGACCCAATATTTCTCTAAAGTATTGAAACTTATATCTTGAAAGAGCTATCGTGAACATATCTACTACTTGATCTTCGATCTAGCAATATTTGAGTTAAATCTCCTAATTTTTCACGTCATTTCTAATGAGGTAATACTTGATGACTCAAATATTGCAAGATCGAAGATCAAGTAGCAAATTTGTTCACCATAGCTCTTCAAAGAGATAAGTTTCAATACTTTTGAGAAATATTGGGTCTCACACAACAAAGCATTAAGCATTAAATTTAATACTTTTTTAATTTCATGCTTTCCTATGCATGTGGCCATTTTCCATGTATTACAAACTTATCCATCTTAGTCAATTACTTGCATGTAACTGGTTGGGTCCATGATGGACAAGTGTAAGGGTTTCAAACTCAAATATTGACTAGATTCTTTGGCATAACAATAGTAGATTTGTTGTCACACAAAATTGAAGCAACTTCTTCCCGGTTCTCATTAACATCTTCTAAAACTCTCCTTAGTTGTATTGGTTGTGAAGTTACCAATGATGTTGAAATATATTTGGCCTCTGCAGTACATTGTACGATCATTTGTTGCTTCTTTGATACCCATGAACATATTTGAAAACCAAGAGAAAAAGCAAATCTAAAACCAATTTGGGTAATAGCTCATTTGATGAAAACAACTTTATCCAAAAGTGTCAACTAGTTGAGTTACATGGCTACTTACCATATATATTGGTAGTGCTTTGGGTACCTCTATCACGGTAGATTATAACAATAGAACCTGGGTTAAACTAATAAGTTGAAAAAAAAAAGATGATTACACGTTTAGTCATCAACCTTTATCCCATATTTAAAAGTAGTCCCAAATCCCAATCATTTGAAATGTTTTATTTTAGTTCTTATACTTTAATTTGTGTTAAAAGGGTCTTTCTCATTAATTCTTGTTTTGATTTGAATTGAGATTGTTTCAATGAAATTTCAAAGATTTTGATACCAACAAAGGAAGGAAGAGATTAGTTATTTGAATACTTGGTTTCCTTTGTGTCTATTTGGAGATAGTGGAAATCCAATTAACAATTTGTAGGGTCAGATTTTGCAGCCCAAGCCCAAGAAGGTATGGATCTTGAGCCCACTGAACCCAAAACAATAAATTTGTAGAGAGTGGGTGAAAGAGCTAGGCTAACAATGAAATAACAGTATTAAACAGCAATGTGGTGGGTGAATTTGTATTAATATGTACTCGGATGGATATAAATGCCACGTCCGAAGAGGTGTTTTTCATTTATCAACTTGGATTACAATTCTTGGAGCTACAGTAATGAAATACACTCTTTTCTACTTCTGATTTTTCGATCCCCTCTATCAGAGACACCTTTCTCTTATATAGTACTGCCTTCCCACATCTTCACCGTCCACTTGTTCATCATCTAGACGCCTACTTGAGTGCATGTCCCATCATACTCCCCCTTTAGCCCTGTGTGAGTGGCGGTAGCTGAGAATGCACTGTTCAGGGGTCTTCTCCACATAAATGCGGCCAGGAAGGTAGGTGCAGTGCATTAAATGCGGTGGTTGAAGTCTGTCTCCTTGATATTTCTCTGTTCCTGTTATCTTCATGCGTGTCCGAGGCTCCTTTCCCTCTTAACACTTGTCAAAAAGATCACTTGAACCTCCCATACACGTGTCGGGCAAAACTTCGTCGGATCCGAGGATATCGGACTCCTCGGACATATGAACATCTCCTCGGATAGTACACGTGTTCGACCACAGACATTCTCCCTTTACATGGGCCTCTGACTGAGTGTCTTCATCTCCTCGGACGAACAGTGTTCCTCATATAGGGCCTTGGGCCCAATACGTTGGGTTGGGCTTTTTCTCCCCCCACACAATTAATGGTAGGGACTTTTCTAACACAAACTTAAAAATATAAGAAATAAATGAAATATTTCAAAAAAAAATGGGGACCATTTTGAAACATAGAGTAAAGATTGAGGACTAGATATGTAATTAAACATATTGCAATGACAATTATTATTAATATTCTAGTTAAAAATTTTGTTACAAAACTTTCCTACTAATTTTGCATATTAATGATGAATTTTCATAATAATTTTAAATTACAAATGGTAATCCACATATCGGACGTCATCATATTGTGTGTGTATATACTCAGGGTATTATTATTCAAAACTTATTTTCCTATTTAACTCTCTCCCCCAAAAAAAAAAATTATAACACTTCCCCATGTAACATATAGATTGAAAATTTTCTTCACAATTTTAATATTTTTTTATGCTTGATATATAGAAACATGTCTTATTACATGTAACGTTCATCTTTTAATATATTATTATTAGATTACATATGATATGATATCATGATAGTCAAGAGTCTTATAGTTCAATTAAGTGATACATCTTGATGTTTTCAACGGAGACATCTATAGTTCAAAACCTCACTCCCTAACTATTGAATTATTCAAAACAAAGATGTCATGATATAATAGGCAACCACATAAACACTTTTTCCATATTTGGTAATTGATCTCTTTTTAAAAATATAATATATATATATATATATATATATATGAATCTCCATTCTTAATTAACTCAGATACTCTAATTGTTACCTTCATTGTCATATTTGGAGACTAGTCCCTAAAAACAACAAAAAAGTTGGTGGCAAAAACTCTATAAAAGACACATTTCTATAGGTTCAAGTTGTCCTCCATTCTTGACTCGATCTTACCTTTGAGTATTATTCTCTCCATCGAGAAAATTTTATTATTAAGATGGTGATGTCTCAGGGAAGAGGTAATGCAATTGCTGTCTCAGTTCTGCTAATGGGTATGCTCCTTCACTGTGGCAATGTTTGGGCAGCAACCTATACTGTTGGAGGTGCTGGTGGATGGGCCTTCAATGTTGTGGGTTGGCCTAATGGAAAGACCTTTAGTGCTGGTGATGTACTAGGTAAATATGAATCATTATTTTTTTTTATCATAATTTTTTTTTAATATTACAACTAAAGGTATTAATTGTTTTCACATCCAACAGTGTCTACAATACTCTATCATATCATTTGACGATTCTCCATTAAGGTTTATTGTTTTTCTTGTTTTCATGTTACAGTGTTCAACTACAACCCAGCATCGCACAATGTGGTTGGTGTAGGCAAACATGGTTACGATACATGCACAGCAGCAGGACAAAAATTTCAAACTGGAAGCGATAAAATCAAGCTTGTGAAAGGATTTAACTATTTCATTTGCGGTTTTCCTGGGCATTGTGCAAGTAACATGAAAATAGCTGTTAACGCAATGTAATTTGAAACCAAAAGTTCTTGGATTTATATACATCTGTTTTGTCAAGATGTAATGGAATTACTAATAAAAGTCATTTCTGATATGCTTTTTTTTTTTTTTTATGCAAATTTCTGATATGCTTTGAGTACATGAAATTGCGTTGGTTTGTGAATTACTTTTGCACTTTCATTTCGAGTTTGCTTTTGCTTTTACTATGATGAATGGCAAGTGAAAAGAAATTACTCGACTGGTGTTAAATGTAAGTAGCTACCTTTCTCCTAATACAATGCATTGACGAAGTAAAATGTTAAAATACTATGAACTCTATTACCAATTCATTTGATGAGCAAAAATTCGCTAAACCTGGCAGATTAAGTTGGCCTTGAAATGTGGGTTCCAGTTAGCTCAACTGGTAAAGTTTCTGATGGTAAAATAAGAAATCTGAGGTTCAATTCTCGCTTACACACCAAAAACTCATCAGTGTCTTGATCTGATGATAAAATGCACAATCATCAAGATCGGACCTTCATTGATTGAAACTCTATAAAATAAAATAAAGTTGGCCTTGGAATATGGGGGCTCCAATGATTTTGATGTGTTTTTTTTTTAAATCTTTTACTCTTATAGATCTTTTTTTTAAGCGGACGGTAACTATTTTTTCATAACAAGAGAGAGAGAAATGGGCAAAAATATTATGTCTTTTCCTGCGTCATTCAAATTGATTCTAGACTTCTCTAAATAAATGATTATTTTTTTCAAACATAAATGGTATCCCTACACTTGTCCATCATGCACCCAATTACATGAAAGTAAATGACTAAAAAGGACATAAGTTTGTTATACATAGAAAATAACCACGTGCATGGGAAACTGCAAAAGTATTAACTTTTAACGCTTCCATTTAATGCTTTGTTGTGTGGGGTCAATATTTCTCTAAAATGGTGAAACTTATCTCTTGGAAGAGCTATGGCGAAGATATCTACTACTTGCTCTTTAGTCTTGCAATATTTGAGTTAAATTTCATAATTTTTCATGTCATTTCAAACCCTTACACTTGTCCATCATGCACCCAACTAGTTACATGCAAGTAGGGGTATGCAGAAAACCCACCGACCCGCCAAACCCGACCCGACCCGCCGGGTTAGGTCAGTTTTTAGGGCTTGGTGGGTTGGGTTGGGTTACAAAATTATTTATTATAACGGGTCGGGTTGGGTTTAGGTCATAAAATTACAAACCCGCCAAACCTGACCCGACCCACCGATATTTAATATACATTTAATAATTTTTTTTTTAAACCAGCTGTAGGGCACTTTGGTTCCTACTATCATATATATATATATATATATATATACATATTTAAATATATATTATATATTTTGTTTATCAACTTAATTAGATATATTTTGTTTATAACTGAGTTAGGAATTCATGTATATTTTGTTTATAAGTGAATTAGGATACTAGTTCATTTATATTTTGTTTATCAACTCAGTTGGATACTTAGACATATTTTGTTTACAACTGAATCGAAATATTAGTTTATATATTAATGTATATTTTGTTTATCAACTCAGGTGGCAAGTGTGATATTTTTTTTTTCTGCTCAATTTAATAATAATAGTAATAAAAAAAAATTGTTCAACCCGACCCATGTGGGTTGGGTTGGACTTATGTGATGGGTTGGGTTGGGTTGGGTTGAATTTTTTTTGACCCACCATGATGAGTTGGGTCAAAAAATTCTCTCAACCCAACCCAACCCGACCCATGCACACCCCTACATGCAAGTAAATGACTAAAAATGATAAGTTCATAATACATGGAAAATGGCCACATGCATAGAAAAGTATGAAATTAAAAAGTACTAAATTTTAATGCTTCCATTTAATGCTTTGTTGTGTGAGACCCAACATTTCTCTAAAGTATTGAAATTTATACCTTGGAAGAGCTACGGTGAACATATCTACTACCTAATCTTCGATCTTGCAATATTTGAGTTAAATCTCATATTTTTTTCTTGTCATTTCTAATGAAGTAATACTTGATGGCATAAAAATGGTAGATTTGACTCAAATATTGCAAGATCGAAGTTCAAGTAGCAGATATGTTCACCATAGCTCTTCCAAGAGATAAGTTTCAATACTTTAGAGAAATATTAGGTCTCACAAAACAAAGTGTTAAATGGAAGCATTAAAATTTAATACTTCTTTTAATTTCATACTTTCCTATGCATGTTGCCATTTTCCATGTATTACAAACTTATCCTTTTTAGTCATTTATTTGTATGTAAACTAGTTGTGTGCGTGATGGACAAGTGTAAGGGTTTCAAACTCAAATATTGACTAGATTCTTTGGCATAACAATGGTAGCTTTGTTGTCACACAAAATTGAAGCAACTTCTTCCTGGTTCTCATCAACATCTTCTAAAACTCTCCTTAGTTGTATTGGTTGTGAAGTTACCAATGATGTTGAAACATATTTGGCCTCTACAGTACATTGTATGATCGTTTATTATTTCTTTGATACACATAAACATACTTCAAAACCAAGAGAAAAAGCAAATCTAAAACCAATTTGGGTAATTGCTCACTAGATGACAACAACTTTATCCAGAAGTGTCAGCCAGTTGAGTTACATAACTTCTAACCATATATATTGGTAGTGCCTTGGGTACCTCTACTGTGGTAAATTACAACAATAGAACCTGGGTTAGACTAATAAGTTGAAGAAAAAAAAAAAGGAATGATTACAAGTTTACTCATCAACCTTTATCCCATATTTTAAAGTAGTCCCAAATCCCATTCATTTGAAATGTTTTATTTTAGTTCTTATACTTTAATTTGTGTCAAAATGGTCTTTCTCATCAATCCTTTTTTTGATCTGAATTGAGATTGTTTCAATGAAATTTCAAAGATTTTGATACCAACAAAGGAAGGAAAGATTAGTTATTTAAATACTTAATTGGTTTCTTTTACGTCTATTTGGAGATAGAGGAAATCCAATTAACAATTAATGGTAGGGACTTTTCTAACACAAACTTAAAATATAAGAACTAAAATGAAATATTTCAAAAAATGGGGACCATTTTGAAACAAAAAGTAAATATTGAGGACTAGATATGTAATTTTGTAACAACAAGTATTATTAATATTCTTGTTAAAAATTTTGTTACAAAACTTTCCTACTAATTGTGCATATTAATGATGAATTTTGTTAAGTTATGGTTTTTCACATAACATTTATGTTGACTTTATTCCATGACAAAAAGTGTTGTAATTGCATTAATTTATTCCCTTGTATTTTGTGGAATTTATTTGTACTGGGATTAGCATTAAGTTGGTGAAGATTGCTCAAGACAGTGAAGTTCGCAACTTGCTTGCGACTGACTCGTGAGTGGACGACTTGCAAAAGGTCACATGAGAAGCACATGCTAGAAGTTAAAGAGTCAAGTGCCAGACTGTATTTCGCATGTTACTTCGCAACTTGGCTAACCCGCAAGTGACCTGCGAAACTCTCTGCCTGGATGATTTTAAGTGTGACTCTTATACCCTTCATCCATGCTATATATACCCTCATTACCAACAAAATTGTAAAGAGGATATTCAAAAGAAAACCCAAGAAAGGTTTCTACAACACCCACATTTTAAAGAGAGAGATACTCATCCTCAATAGGGAAATCATTTGTAGTCTCTTTTCCTTCCCCTCTTCCATTGTTATACCTTAAGAGTAGATTTGTACCCAAACACAACCCACACCTATTCAAAGTGTAGAGAGTATTTTGGAGCTTGGGAAGAATTGGGTATTTGTCAAAAGAAGCCAGTGAGGCTTAGCAGTGCAATCGGGCGGTATTGTGAGGTCTAGATAACTAGTGAAGACAAGACTCCGAGAAGTTCGTTGGTAGTTGGAGCTTGGAGGGCTCAAGTACTTTGGGTAAATTAGGCTTGAAGGGTCTTTTTGATATCCTTGTACTCCAACTTATTCACTAGTGGATCATTTCGACTTGGAGGGTCACGGAGAGATTTTTCGCCGAGTTCTTTGGTTTCCTCTTCAATAACACGTCTCGGTGTTATCTTGTGTTTGCATCTCTCTTCCCTTACTCTTTTTATATTTATTGTTGTTTACTTGTGGTTATGGCTTAGAGAGTTGTTTTGATTATTGCATATCATTTACTCTTATTCCACACTTAGATAAGTTAGAGTAAAAGCAAATAAGCCGTGTTTTTAAAATTGGAGGTCTAAACAAGCTATAGTGTTTTACACTCTTTGAGCTTTCAAATTTTCATAACAATTTTAAATTACAAATAGTAATCCACATGATCGAACCTCATCATATAGTGTGCATGTATTATTATTATTGTTCAAAACTTACTTTCCAATGTAACTCTCTTCAAAAAAAAAACACTTCCCGATGTAATATATGGATTGAAAACTTTCTTCACAATTTTAATATTTTTTTTATGCTAGATATATATAAACATGTCTTATTATGTGTAACGCTCATCTTTTAATATATTATTATTAGATTACATATGATATGATATCATGATAGTCAAGAGTCTTATAGTTCAATTAGTTGATACATCTTAATATTTTCAAATGAGATATTAAGAGGTATCAACCAATTGAAAACTTCATATCATCTAGAATCTGGAAACGGGGATGCAACCTATTGAAAACTTAATCTGACATTTTCGATAGGAAGTCGTTCACTGACCAGATACTAGGAAGAATGAACAGCCTGTAGTCATCGCTCGACGAAATAGAGCTTCAACCTCCTTTCCTCTTCTTCCCTCTTCAACTTCTTCTCCCCCCTTCGTCTTCTTCCTCTTCTCCTTCTCCTTCTTCCTCTTCGTCCCCTTCTTCTTCCTCTTCTTCTTCTTCCCCTTCCTCTTCCTCAGAGAAGTCGGTCGACAACTCCCTCTCCTGGGGATTCGCCTGGTATTCCGTCAAAGGGGCATAACCTGACAAACAGACCCCGTCGTCACCTGCATCCAAATGGACTAACAATGAGCGATCATTGGTCGCTTCCCTATCACCTGACATTCTCTCACCTACAAGCGACGAATGAAAACTAAGCATCTACTCACACGAAAGCTAGATACTAGACTGACAACCAGGTAAATATAGAAAAGAGAACGGAGAAAGTAGGAAACATAAGGAATTAAAGGAAACTTACTTGAAAACCGACGATGCACTACTTGAACGAATGAATGGCACCATAGCGATGAATCCCAATAGCAAGACGATTGAGTAAGAGCTTTAGTTACTAAGCAGGTAGAATACGCAAACAAAAAGAATAGGAAGGGCATTAAGCTATTTATAGAGCGAAGGGACACAGAAAACGAAGCGATGCGACATTCTTATCCATCATTCAAAAGCCATCACGTGTCATCAACCCTTGTCAAAAGATATTCTTGCCCCCCCAGATAGCACGAACACCAAGGGAGAGCAATAAATGATGCCTCGATAAACTCCATCACCTGTCGACCATCCTGACGAATGATGTAGTAGAGGGTAGCTAATAGTGGCATTTTCGTCCGTCAGGGTTGTCAGAACATGTGGACCCGTCAAGGTAGATGTCACTCCAAATGGGACCGAAATCAAGGACCCGTCAAGTAGTTCATGTGTGTGCTCGACGAGTGGCTCGCATGTTGTCCTTTTCTTAGATAAACCAACAGATGGTTCGTCTTCCTGACGAATGGATGGGCACACCAATGGTTGAGACTACTGGGTCCCACAAACATTTACATGTTCCTCATGCATGTACCCCTACATGGAAATAACTTGCACACCACGTCCAAAGACCCTACTACACGTTCATATCTTCCTTATATGGAAAAAGAAGCCCTAAGATCTCGAAGCCTTAAACTCTAGATCTTCTCTGCAAGGAAAGCTCCTACATTCATGTGATCTTTGTTTAGCTATACACCACTATATAAGCACCAAACCTCCCTTCCTTAAGGTACATGGAATTTCTCCCAACTCTTGAATAGGAATGGCAACGGGTCGGGTTCGGGCCGGGTTTTTTCATACCCGGACCCGACCCGCAGGTCTTAACCCGCGGCCCGGACCCAGCCCGTTTACTAATCGGGTTTTTTTCCCGGGGCCCGAACCCGCCCCCGCCGGGCCCCATTTAGCCCTACCAGATTTGGGCCCACTCCGCAGCCCAAATCGTGGCCCAACCAAAAAAAAAGAATTGAATGGTCATTGCCCATTTCTGAGACCTGAAGATGAACTCAATGGCGTCGGTGTGTCCGCCATTGTTGTGGCATACAATCTTAAAATCAAAAAAAAAAAAAAAAAAAAGTTTCCCTTTCAAACACAGATCCACAAACACAGATTCACAAAAATAGATTCACATAATCACAAACACAAACTCAAATTTGAGAGAGGACATGAACCCCAAAAAAAAAATGAACCCAAAAAAAAATTGGAGAACTCGGTCCACCAAGGCTTTATCTCCGATCTCGGACTCCTACTTGGCCTCTCTCTATCTCAGACCACCAAGATCTCCGATGATCGGCGGTGGGCCTCTCTACCTGTCACGGCCTAAACCTCGCACATCTCTCTACGATCTAACCTCCGTTCTTCTCCCTGGCAAGTAGCAACCACCATGTGATGAGAGTGAAGGTGAGGGTGGGTCGGTGAGTGAATGAGAGTGAGGATGAGGGTGACTGCTAGACTGGGTGAGACCGTGTGGGGTGGCGTGAGAGAAAATGAGATAGAGAGTTATTGAGGGTGAGGTGAGAGCACTGAGAGAGACGGTTGGAGATAAGAGATATTAGAGAAATGAGTTAGGGATTGACATAAGTGATATATATATATATATATATATATATAGGTAGGTATATTAATAATTTTACTTTAATTGTAAACGAGTCGGGTCGGACCAGGTACCCATGGATCGGGAAGAAATTGCCATCCCTACTCTTGAATCCTTGAGCTCTAAGAGATTCTTCTATCACTAACTTAACCTTCGGAAGGTCTTTAGTCGGCACCCCACTGGTGCTTTATGTAGATTCTTCATCCTTTTTGTTCTTCAAGTACCCTATCATTACGCGTTTGGAGGATCAACTCACTAATGATTTTTGTGCAATCATTAGCTACCTTTCTCTTAATACAATGCATTGACAAAGGAAAATGTTAAAATACTACGAACTCTATTACCATTTCATTTGATGAACAAAAAACCACTAAACCCAGCATATTAAGTTAGCCTTGGAATGTAGTTTCAGTTAGCTCAATTGGTAAAAATTTTTATAATTGAATAAGATATCTGAGATTCAATTATTGCCTACACACCAAAAACTTATCGTTGTCTTGGTCAAATGATAAAGAGCACAATCATCAAAAGCGGACTTTCATAGGTTGAAACTCTTTAAAATAAAATAAAGTTGGCCTTGGAATAGGGGGCCCCAATGATTTTGATGTTTTTTTTTTTTTAGATCCTTTTTTTTAAGTGGACGGTAACTATTTTCTTATAACAAGGGAAAGAGAAATGGGCAAAAATATTATGTCTTTTTATGCATCATTTAAATTGATTCTAGACTTCTCTAAGTAAATGAATATCTTTTTCAAGCATAAATGGTATCCTTACACTTGTCCATCATGCACCCAACTAGTTACATGAAATTAAAGGACTAAAAAGGACATAAGTTTGTTATACATGGAAAATAACCACATGCATGGGAAACTACAAAAATATTAACTTTTAACGCTTCCATTTAATGCTTTGTTGTGTGGGGTCAATATTTCTCAAAAGTATTAGAACTTATCTGTTGGAAGAACTATGGTGAAGATATCTGCTACTTGATCTTCCATCTTGTAATATTTTATATTTGATAAATCTCATCATTTTTAACGTTATTTCTAACGACGAATACTAGTTGATGGCAATACGTTTTGTACCACTATAGTAGACTGGATTCTTAGACATAACAACAGCAGATTTGTTGCCATACAAAATTGGAGTAACTTCTTCTTGCTTCTCACCAACATCTTCTAAAATTCTCCTTGGCCATATTGGTTGTGAAGTTACCAATGATGTCTTAACATATTCGGCCTTTAGTGGAGTCATAATGCAATCCATGTTTTAATCCATTCCCCCCGCCCCTTTCTGAGACACGACTTCGATTTTAGCCCAAACCCATGCACGCTAACGCTATTCCACCATTTTCGTAATTCAGGCTCTTCAGCTTAACCCAATAGGGCAAGACTTC
Source organism: Quercus aquifolioides (assembly GCA_019022515.1). Lineage (NCBI taxonomy): Eukaryota > Viridiplantae > Streptophyta > Magnoliopsida > Fagales > Fagaceae > Quercus > Quercus aquifolioides. Next base: position 36,415,845 of record CM032332.1, read on the forward strand.
CTTATATGGGATCACTGATTCATCTCCAATTCCCTCTCATTTTTAGACAAATGTGCAGTATGTGACATTTATTTGATTTTCAAATGTCACATGTCATACATCTTAATTAAAACCTAAGGGAATTACGGGGGGATCTTGACCAGAATACAAAAATTGACAAGCAAAAAAATATTATTTGGTGTGTCACAAACAAAATAGAGACCACTGGATGAATTAACCAATCTATTTGCTAATATATTTGATTAATCTAATTTTTTTTATCTAAAGTGTCTCCAGTATCATATTTTTGAGTCATGGCATGGATGACTTATTACTAATTAATTTTCTTCCTATTTTGATTTTTTTTTTTTTTATGAATCACATTTTGCATTATCTGTATAGCTCAATGAAAGCTTTCAAATTCCGCTAATTCTTAGATAAAATAGTCAGCATAAGATATAATAAAATAAATTCTAGATAAAATGTCTGCAAGTGAAATGGTGATTGGACTCCTCACGTGCCATATTAGGGGAGAATTTGTAGCCTTTCAAGAATTGGGAATTATATTATGTAACAACTTCATGAAGCCACTCTCTGAGCATGTAAAATCTAACCCATATGCAAGTCTCATATACTGTGTGAGATGATACCTCCTCAAGAATCTATCTCAGTTCTCACAGAGGGCAATTTCAAGCACAGGCACCCAAAAGGAGACAATTAGCCATAATACAAGTTTATGACCACCAAAATTGAAGATGTAGAACAAAGTAGAAACTGGCATTCACTATTCATATTGCATTAAAAAAAAAGTCTACAAATTAAGGAACCTGGAATTAAAGACTCTTAAATACTAAGGCTAACACCACTACTAGGTTTGCAAAAAGAGTAGTCCTTAATTATAAACCAAAACACGGCCCCTCCACATACAAAAGATTTCCACAAACTCCATCTTGGTTCTCTTGCATGCTCTTGGTTTCACTTAATAAAGTGAGGACTAATCAACCCTGCAATCTCGAGAAACCCAATCCGCTCTTTTCCTCCAAATATCTTCTTCAGCTTGTCATCACAAACTATGATCTTCTTGTTTTCAGGGTCCTAAAAGATTGAAAAGAAAGGACCAAGTCAAGAAAAAAATAAAGGGTACTTAACATAGACATAGCATAGTTAATACTCAACCGTCGGTAAAAGATAGCTCCTGGAAGCTAAAGTACATGACAGCTAATATTCAAAGCAACTCCAACCCAAAAAATTAAATTAAAAATAGATAATAAATAAATAACCCTCTCAGACATTTCAAAGACAGAAATATTAAACCTATCATCCAAATGGAATCTATTTGGAACATTAGCCAACAGCATATATTGAACTAATTTAAATTTGTCTTCTCTTTCTGTACCATTATCGCATGCACAAACTCTCATGAGCGAGGCAATTATCTTGTGTTGGCAAGAGTCATGACACATTTTATATCTAGTAATAATTAAAACCCACCACCACTGTATATCAATCAAATATATAGGTAGGGATATATAAAATATAGACACATCCTCACAATTCAGCCCGAAAATGTTCTAAAAAAAGGATATTTTTACCTAATTCAAAGTATCAAAATCACAGTTATAAAATCTTGCACTATTCAAGTATCAACTTCTATGTGCATTTTTATCATGAACAATATTCTACTGGTTATTCTTAGAATACTTACACGTTGATATAAATTGACATAAGGAGAACAAACAAAACTCATCTAACACTTGATCTATAGAATGTACAAAAAGTAATGATCATTTCCATGTCCAATTAAACATCATACCCTTCATATTTAAAAGTCATCATAACAGTTACATAAAAGAAGCACAGTAAAAACTCTTGCCAAGTTAGCCAACAATTTCTTTGAAAGCACGAGTCACATGACACTGTTGCTATGCCTATGCCAACAGTTTAATAGTTACTACACAGATAAATTTTGGCCTGCCAAAAAGGGTATTTAGTTTTTTGCCACACCTACTCCATAAGTGAGTCAATACCAACACTTAACAACGCAAACCATATTTTAAGCTTTCCAGATTGTTAAAACAACACTAATTATCTGAAAATTGTACATATACCATCTCAAACTTCCTAGCACTAATAAATTCAAAACTAACATCTCTCCTATAAGGGTAGAGCTCCATGTAAATTCAACAAAATCAATAATTACCTATCCTTAATGCACCCCTATCACACTTTTTTATATTGGTAAGTCACACATTCACCCGATGGGTCTTGAACGCACAACCTCACCCTCCACCTAGCACTTGCAAGGAGAGGAGGTACCAGTTGGCCCCCTATCACACTTATATTTTGAGCAAACAGCTCAACCACAAACTATTCCAACACCACCAGCTTTCTACCATGCCTAGTGTTTTTACATTGTAAATCAAGTTACTACAAATAAATACTTACTCAAATCTAGTTAGCAAGTTAAAAATCCTTGGGAATTATAAATATGTCAGCTTCCATTACAGCACTAATCATAATTAACTACATATTGAAGTTCAAATAACCAGTAGTGTGAGACAAATTGGGGAATCTGTTTATGTGCACTTATGGTGGGTTTGATTAGGAGAATTTTGTGGATCTAAGGTTTAGAATTGTTGAAGATAGGGTTATGGGTTGTAATAGGAACTAAAATATGCTTTGATAAGTAATTTGATGACTATAGGTAAATAAAAAGGCTTGATTTGGTGTTTAGGGGCAGTATGAAAAGTACCTGTAAACATTATCACAAGAAAGAGAAGAAGAAAATGGAGAAAATGATCAATAAGGCCAGCGTGCAAGTGGGTAACATTACAAAATACATTTTCTGCATGCAAAAGACCTAAAACCAACATATGAGCATAAGGGCCCATGATAAAGCCCAACTTTCCTCCCAAGCATGTTGATAAAGAAAGCACACACTTCATCAAACACAACACAAATTTTCGAACAGTAGAAGCATAGAAAATTCTATCAGGCCCAAACAGAGGATGGTAATAACAAAGCCTACATTTAATCCATAGCCATAGCTTATGCAGATGAAGAAACAGCAAAAAGTACATATAAACTCATTAAACAACCACTTAGAACCAAACCTATCTATACTGAAACTAGAACACGCATTTCACCATACCAACACAACCTCACCCATCATAGTGTAAAACGACACGCCGGGGGGGGAGGGAGGGGGTGGTGTGGTGGGGGCACCCCAAAAGCAAACCTTAGTATTATCAACAGATTCAATACCATTATTTTTCTCACTTACCAAGCATTGCTTAAAAAAAAAAAAAAAAAAAAAAAGCAATGTGACAAACTTAAATCAAACCATTCGTCAAAACCCATATCTCCTACACACCAAAACCAGCCTCAGACAAGCAACAGCATCAGTATCCATCTCACAAACTGACAAGTGACAGTAAATTTAATAGTACAAAGACCAGATCCATCTATAACATAAAACAGACAACTTAATTGAGCCACAATAACAACCTAATCTGGTTTTTACCAATACAGCTTTACGAAAACATAAGAAACCCATACAAAACGCCAAATAATACTAAACACACCAAATGCTTCCCAAAATCAATTATTGCTTTAAAAGAGTAAGAAAATACAGCCAGATTAACAACATAACCCACCTTTCATATCCAACACAACCTTATCCAAATCATGAAATCCATAACGCATAACCAAAACCCACAAAAGGGTTTAAAAATTCAACTATTACTTGCATAAATTATGAGCAAAAACTGTTTTCATCCTTTGTAATTATTTGGCTTCCTCGTTGCCTTTTTGCATGAAGTGGTCTGTTTTTAATAAAACTATTCTTACTTATCAATAAATTATGAGCAAAAATTAGATTAAAATAGAAGCCTAAATTTCATTTACACCCAGAGAACCTTATCCAAAAATGGAAGGAAACCCATCTGAAATCCTCCAAAAACAAAGAAAACAAAACCCACATCAGCCACAAACAAATGTTTCAGAAACAGCTCAATAACCAATTTGAGACACTACAACAAAGAACAAAAACCCACATTTCACTTGCACCAACAACAGCCTTATCCAAAAGCACGAACCCATCTAAACCCGCAAAAAAGACCAAACCCACATCTAAAATCTCATACTCCATCTACAAAATATCATTTTCACCAGTATAGCCATCTAAAAACAACAATAACCTAGACCCAACAACATAACCCACATTTCATATACACCAACAAAGGCTTATCCAAACATAAAAGTAAAACCCCAAACCCATTTGAAAATCTCAACAAAAGGGTTTCGAAAAAAACCAAACATAACTTGCATAAACTGAGGAAATGAAAAGGAAAAAAACAATTAAAAAAAAAACCTGAAGATTGTGCTCCTTAATGTGGGCCCAAATCTGCTTGAGAGCTTGGGTACGAGAAATCTCGGGGACTCCAACGAGGTCTTGCATCTCCGGCGAGACAGGGCGGGGCTTCATGATGCCACGTGGAGCGCGCTTCCCTGGGGCTTCGTTGGAGGACACGGTGGCGGAGGTGACAGTGCGCACCATGCGCAGGTTAGCAGGAGAGCAGTAGAGCATGAGAGTAGGTGAAGATTTGGGCATCAGCGACGCGGAGGAAAAGGAAGAGAACAGCCTTAGAGAAGTGGCCATGGTTGTCGGTTTGCTAAGTCAAGGGATAGAGTAGAGAGTGTGTGAAGAGTGACTGAGAAAGAAAAACAGAAGACAATTCTAGCGCCCGCCTAAACTCCTAATCCATGGTTAATTGTTTCTCAATTCTCAGCCCTTCTCCCGACCATTATATTTTTACCAAAATACCCTTTTTTCTTTTCTTTTTTTTTTTTGAAACCAAAACTTTTTTTTGTTACTTATAAAATAAATAAATAAACTTTTCTTTTTCCTAGTGCATGGGTTAACAACTTAAAGAGTTAAGATTAAGGTTTTTTTTTTTTTTTTTTTTTTTTTTTTTTTATGACGTCTACTCCTAATAATAACTCTTTATTATCAGACCAAGACACCAATCAATTTTTAGTATAGGTAAGAATTGAATCTCAAATTTCTTATTCAATCATTAGAGACTTTACCAATTGAGCTAATTAGAACTCACAAAATTAAGGTTTTATTGTAATCAAATCATAGATTTTTCTTTTTGAAGTGATATGAAATTGAATTAAAAAAGTATTTTTTTTTAACTACTTTCCAGTTTCCAATATAGTAATGCAATATGACTAATTAGATTCCGCCCTAATAGGTGCATTTGTTAACAAAAACCTTCTTTTTTTTTTTCTTTTTTCCTTCTCTTTTTAAGAAAATTTATCTGCTAACACATCTACCAATCAAGCATGTAGTAAGTTATGACTAAATATTATATTTTTTTGTCCCTCGCTTTTTTGGGAAAAAATTTCTTCTAACATTGCCTTCTTAGTTCTTAGTGAACTATGTATTAAGCCAATGAGTAAATATTATATGATTGAATTGTATAATTCTTTACCAAAGTTGATTCCCCAATCTTTCACAGTGTATTCTAAATTGATTTGGTATCCTTATAAAAGATGCAAACATTGTATGTGGACAAGAGAGATATGTAGTTCGAACCTCACATACACCATAAATCGCTTGATGATTTAGCCCAATGATAAAATACAATCAAGTGATCAACATAAACACTGAAATACAACGGTTCAAGTCCTTTTTTAAGTTAAATAGTTCCCTTAGTAAATGGTTATTTCACATATTTTGAAAATTTCTATCCACCTCATTTTCTTCTCTTTCCCTTTACACTTCCTTTTTCTTCCCCCACTTTCCATCATCTCACTTTTCACTCTAACCAAGTGTAAGGATCCGTTTGGTTTAGCTTTTTGGTTTTGGGCATTTATTAAAGTCCATTTTGTAATTGCAACTCAAAGGGTGCAACACAAAAACGTAAAAAATCACAGCAATAAGGCCATTAAGTGCGATTTTTAAATCTTACCAAACACCAAAATATGTATTTACAAAACAATATCCTATTTTTATTTCCAAAAAAACGAAACCAAACAAGCACTAGCTTTGTGTTAGAGTAATCACACATCTCTCAAACCCATAAAATTCAAAACATCAAACCCCCATTTCCCCACCCCAAAAATAATTCCTCGTAATCAAAATAGATTCTACACAAATCTTTTGTTTTTTATCCAACTTATAGATGATGATTTGTTGAAGGAACTATTTATTATGAGGTTTTTTTGTTTATTTTTTTTTATTTTTTGCGCATTTTGCCAATATATACAATATTCTTACAAGTTAGCTTTATATTTTGGTTTGTAGCAAGAGCAACACTAAGCATTAAAAAAATAAATAAATAAATAATAATAATAATAATAATAACAATGATGACGATATGTTAAAGTAATTTCAATGTGCTTTTTGTGTTTAACAGAGGATTTTTTATTTATTTATTTATTTCCTAAAAACAGAGATGTAAGGACACAGTTTGCAGCCCAAACCCAAGATGTGTGGGATATTAGCCCAGTAAGCCCAGTACAATAAATTTGTAGAGAGTGGGTCAAAGAACTAGGCCCTAATGAATTTAACAACGGCTAGTATGGATTAAAAAGATGATCGAGCAAGAACAAGGCACCTAAGACCGAATGAATTCACTATCCGATGAGGCAAATCTTAGTATAAATCAATAGAACTGATTATAAATGCGACTTTGCTTGCTACAGTATTCTTTCTCTATTTTTTCCGATCTCCCTTCCTTCAGGGGTCTCTCACATTATATATCTCCTTCCTAGTGATCTTGGCCCTCCATTTGTCAATCGTCTAAGCCACTAATCGAGTGCCCGTCCCATCAGACACCCCTTCTGGCTCTCTGTGAGTTGCGGTAGCCAAGAAAGCACTGTTCAGGGGTCTTCCCCACATAAATGCGGCCAGAAAAGTAGCTGCAGTGCATTTAATGCGGAGGTAGTAGCTTTTCCCTAGGTATTTTTGGGTTCCCTTCCTCCTCATGTGTTCATGAGGCACGCTTCTAACACTGGAGCTTCTATGGTGGTCATTTTCGTTGCTGGAATACGTATATGAGCTATATTTGTCATGGCTGAGGAGGAATTCCTCCTCGGACCACCTTCTACTCCTTTCCTACTCACGAGACTCTAAACTAGAATCCATCATAACTATTTGTCCCTCCTCGGACATGATAACGTCATCGGATAAGGCCCAAGGCCGAATATATAATTTTGGGCTCTTATCCCTACATTAGCCCCTCAAAACTCCGGTTTTTCCCTCTCATCAGAGGAGAAAAAGTGGGGTTTTGATTTTTAAGAGACAAAACCTTTTATTTCTCTGGTTCACACATGCGGGATTGCTGTTTTTACGCGCCTCATAATTGCAACTGACGCTTTGAAGCCCGCGAGGCGTCATTAAATGCTCCAAGCAGCGCTTTGTTCCTTAAATCTAACGGCAAGGCGCAGATCCAATGGTTGATCTTTCTCCTGGAATTTTGAGCGGGATAATTCCCACTCATTTTCACCCTCTATATAAAGCGTTGAAGGAAATCACTTTCCCTTTACTCTACGAATTCTCAAGTTCTCCAGAGATCTCAAGCACTCCAACTCACTAAGCTCTGTACATCCCCAAGCTTCCTAAACTCTTTTCCTTAGGAAATTACCAAAATATTTTGTTAAAGGTTCAAGATTTGATACATACACTTGTTTTCGTAAGTATCTATTTCTTCAAACTTTCTTTTTCTCCTCGGCCGAGTTCCTCGGCCTTCTTCCTTATTAGAAAACCTTCTCCTTGTCATCCACGTTTGCTTAGATTGGTAGATTTAAGCACTTAGTGGATTCTCCGTCTGGTACGGAGGGTTTTAGGGCCAAATACCATATCCCATAGGGAGTGGGCTTACAATATTGTCCCCCAGACCAAATACTTACCAATAGAGAGGTGGGTGAAGTTGTCATTCCAATGATCGCCTTTATAGAGGGAGGAATGACACTTCCTATAGGTAGGATAACCAGAGACTACTTGCTCAACCACAGGCTATGTCCCCATTAGTGCGCTTCCAACATGTTTAGAGTCTTAGAGAGTGTAGATGCCCTAAACGACCAGATGAATCTTAGGCTTACATGGCACGATGTTGCTCACATGTACAAGTGTCATTCTCTCGCTAGGGGATATTACCTCAAATCTCGATCCGAAGAGGTGAGATTGATATCCTCCCTTCCCAAGTCCAACAAAGGCTTGAAGGACGATTACCTGGTCGTCTCTGGGGAGTGGCACAATGGTCTTCACTGCCCAGTTAGGGTGGGAACACCAGGTGGGGTACCCTAGGATCAGGTCCCATGGCAGGGACCTTAGTTTTCTAAGCTTTTCTTCTACTCATTCCAAGCCATTCGTCTCCTCGGAAAATAGTTGTCATTGATTTGACCACAATTTCCTTTTCGGATGTTTTTACAGATAAAGATCACGTCTCTCCGAAAATTAGCCACATCAACGTTCCAGGGCTCAACTACTTGCTGAGGTCGGAAATATTCGCAAGTGAAGATGGACAATTACGAGCTGCTCACCTGATCTTAGATAACGAGCCCTTGCCGAGCATATTTCAGGACGCAGGCCAAGCAATAAGAGCAGGTAGCCCCAAGCTTGCTCGATTAGACGTTTCTAAGCCTGGGTTCTTGGCTTGGAGAGACCTTTCCCCTGTTGTGCTGCCACCCCATCCTGTTCCTTAACAAGTAGCTGCTCCGGGAGAGGAGTCAGCCTCGTCCCGCCATTCCTTAGACGCCGAGATCGACCAGTTCCACTTCGGAGAAGAGGAAGGGGCACCAGAAAGGCCAGTAGAGCTCTCGGACTCCGAGACTGGGTCTGAAATATTTTCTGCCGTCTATCATCCAAGGTTAATAGTCGCTCAGCCAGACACTAGTTCCAAGGAAGAAGGAGGTATGGACCTAAAGCAAAGAACCGGTTTGAAAGGCCTAATGGCCAGCAAGAATAAATGGGGGTCAACTTCAAAAGAAGTTCCTAAGACCCAGGTTACTCCTAATCTTCCTCCTCCTCCCCCTCAGCTCCCTACTGACCTCGAACTGAAGGCTGATTCGAACTTAAAGAAGAAAAGGCTAGTAGAGGACCTGGAGGAAGGTGAGGTGGCACGTCAAAAGGGTGCCAAGCAACAGAAGAAAGCCAAGGATCCCTAGGACAAGAGGGCCCAATCTGTGGAGAGCCAAGGGGAGGCTAAAGTGCGTCGAGGGCAGCGCTCCTAGGCCCCTCAGCTAGAGGTGGAGGGTGCTCCCATTTCTTGGGACGCCATGATCTGGGAGTCTCAAATGGGGCACACCAGCATCCTCTCCGAGGCCCTAGAGTAGCCCCTCCTCCTTCCTAGAGACATGGAGGGCCTCAGGCGTATCAAGCAACCTGACCTCTTCATGTCATTGAAAAGGGACCTTGCAATGGTAAGTCAGTTGGTATCCTTTTTCATTAAATACTAAGCAGCACGTCTATTTATGTATATGCGTATTCTTTATGGCCCCTTTGCTATTTTCATGCAAATTACCCAGCAAATTTATGTAGCCGAGGAGTGGGTCAGGAATGCTCAGGACGAGGTTAAGGCTGAGGCCCACTCCCAATTGGAGGTTAAGAAGCAACTGGGGGCTCTAAGGCAGGAGCAGGTTGAGCTGTCCAAAAAGCTAAAAGAAGCAGACAAGGCTCGCTTGAGTGCCTTAGCGGGTCTAAAAACCGCGGAGAGGCAAGCCGAGGATTAGCGCCAACAACTGCATATAACCGAGATAAACATGGCCCCAGAAAAGCAAACTATTTTGGATCTCAAGGCCAAGCTGCAAAAGGTCAAGGATGCAGCTCGAGTGGCCAGGGAAGCCGCAGTGAAGGCATCCTACGAGCGTGGGGTGAAGGACATGGAGACCCGGCTGGCCGAGGAGGTGGTCGTAGTGTGCAGGGTCTACTGCGCCGAGTCTTGGGGAGTTGCAATGGACTAGGCGGGAGTCCCTACAGACTCTGAGCTGAGTAGGGCCGAGAATATCTTCTTCCCAGTGGATATTAGAGAAATTCTAGAATCGGACCCTCTTCCTGAGAAGCTCCCTACCACCCAGGCTCCCCTTCGTGATGCTAAAGTTTCTAAAGGGGCTGGAGCAGGTAAGGAGGCTCAGTCACCGATGAAGGCCAAGCCCTGCGAGGATGCCCTTACAATCGGGGAGGTGGTTTCCCGGGCCAAGGATGTGGAAGCTAAGTCTAAAGCTGGTGATGTCGACTCCGAGGCTGCTGATCCCAAGAAGGACCCTCCCCAAGCCAAGGCCTAGATGTAGGACCCTCTTTTTGTAGTTTTTTTTTTTTTTTGGTTTGCACACATATATATATATATATATGTTTTTGTAATGGCCATCTGCCACCATAATGTATTCCCATTTTTGTTTAATGAAAATGTTTTTCCTTTTATCTCTCGTACGTTTACCTTCACATGCTTCGAAGCTTATTACTGTTGTAAATAGTATTGAACTATTGTTGTTTGTCTTTAGTGAAAACTATCACTAACAATAACATATTGCCTATACTTTGAGTTGTTTGATCAAGCATCAACAATAAAAAGGGGATAGCGCACATTTGTGTCAAGAGCTGATCCTCCTGCAATAAAGACTAAATATAGTGCAGATAAAAACGTACTCTGTAAAAATATTCTTCATTTTGCTCTACACTTGGATAAATAATTAAGGACTTTGACTTACTGAAAGCAATTAATCCGAGGAGTAGAGTATAACCTTGGAACTATTTTGACACTTAGTAAAAGACCAGTAGATAACGTAGTGTTAGTTTTCCTCAAGTATGTGACCCAAGGGATCAGTCATGAGTAGGATTCTTTTTAGCGCTTAGAAAGATGTCACAGGGTGTTAATTTCCCTAAAGCATCTGGTCCAAGGACTCAGGCATAACTAAGGTTATGTTTAATCACTTATAAAAGATGTCACGGTGTATTGATTTCCCCAAAGCATCTGGTCCGAGGACTCAGACATGACTAAGGTTCTGTTTAATCATTTATAAAAGATGTCACCGTGTATTAATTTCCCCAAAGCATCTGGTCCGAGGACTCAGGCATGACTAAGAGGCTGTTTGGTTCACCTGTTTCCATAACTCAATTCTCTGTTATCATAACTCAATTCTCAAAAATGGTGGGACCTATAGTAAAATACTTGTTTGGCTGCATAATTTTTTTGTTTTCATAACTCTGTTTTCATTTCTCAATTCTCTACTTTTTGAGTTATGAGTTGTGGAAACTGAAAACAAACTTTTGGCTGTTTTCAATTTCCAAAACTCATAACTCAATGGCATTTTTGTAATTAAACACACATAGAGGAACCTACTGTCAGATCAGCCGTAACTTTTGACCATTTTTTTTTTCTTTCTTCTCTGCTTTTCTTTCTTCTTTAACTGGACTCCAATGGGTTCTTTCTTTCTTTTTTCTTTTCTTTTTTTCACTGGTTTCTGTTGGCTGGGTTTTTTTTTTTTTTTTTTTCACTAGGTTCGGGTTTCTTGGTTTCTTTTTTTTTTTTTTTTTTGTTCTTTCATTGGGTTCTTTTTTTGGCTGGGTTTCTTTTGTTCTTCACCGGGTTTCTGGGTTCAGTTCTTCTTCTTCTTCCTTTTTTTTTTCACTGGGTTCGGCGATACTGAAAAAAAAAAAAAAAAAAAAAAAAAAAAAAAAAAAAAAAGAAGCTACCCCGAGTGACAGATATGGGACCCACAAACAGTGTGAAAAATATTGAGTGATGGTGCCAAACAGGTAGGCTATTTTAAGTGATGGGTGATGGGTGATGAGTGATGGAACTTGAGTGATGAAAAAAAAGCATCCAAACAGCCTCTAAGGTTCTGTCTAATCACTTATAAAAAAATGTCAGTGTATTAATTTCCCTAAAGCATCTGGTCCGAGAACTCAGACATGACTAAGGTTCTGTTTAATCACTTATAAAAGATGTCACAGTGTATTAATTTCCCCAAAGCATCTGGTCCGAGGACTCAGGCATGATTAAGGTTCTGTTTAATCACTTATAAAAGATGTCATAGTGTATTAATTTCCCCAAAGCATCTAGTCCGAAGACTCAAGTATGACTAAGGTTCTGTTTAATCACTTATAAAAGATGGCACAGTGTATTAATTTTTCCAAAACATCTGGTCCGAGGACTTAGGCATGACTAAGGTTCTGTTTAATCACTTATAAAAGATGTCACAGTGTATTAATTTCCCCAAAACATCTGGTCCGAGGACTCAGGCATGACTAAGGTTCTGTTTAATCACTTATAAAAGATGTTACAGTGTATTAATTTCCCCAAAGCATCTGGTCCGAGGACTCAGGCATGACTAAGATTCTGTTTAATCACTTATAAAAGATGTCATTGAGTGTTAATTTCACCCAAGTATATTATTCAAGTGACTTGACATAACTTAGGATCTATTTAACACTTATAAAAGATGGAATAATGAGAAGTATAATGCCTTTGATAAGTGAACATATTGACAAAAGAGACTTTCATTAATAATAATACATTTCCAGATTGTTTACATTCCACGGGCGTGATAGTACATGCTCATCTAAGTCTTCCAGAAAATATACTCCGATACCAGCCACCAAGGTAATGTGATATGGTAATTCCCAATTGGGCCCTAGCTTTCCCCACGCTGGGTTCTTTACAGTACCCAGAACCTTTCTCAACACCAAGTCACCAGGCACTAATGGTCTCTGCTTTATGTTGGCATCATAACCTTGCTTGAACTTGTGTTGGTAGTATGCCAGTTGGACCATTGCATTTTCTCTCCTCTCCTCAATCAGGTCTAGGCTTTTTTCCAGCAATTCGTTGTTATTACTCGGATCAAAAGTACTTGTCCTAAGTGTTGGGAAGCCAGTCTCTAAAGGGATAACGGCTTCGACTCCATATGTCAATGAGAAAGGAGTCTCCTCTGTCGACCTGCGAGGTGTGGTTCGGTATGTCCACAGGACATGTGGCAGTTCTTGCACCCATTTTCCCATTGCGTCGTCCAACATCTTCTTGAGTCCGCTAACAATGACCTTGTTAACAGCCTCAGCTTGTCCATTTTCTTGGGGATAGGCTGGGGTATAATATCTATTTGTAATTCCCAAGTCACAGTAGTATCTCCTAAAAGATTTGCTATCAAATTGAAGGCCGTTGTCCGAGATAAGGGTACTAGGGACTCTGAATCGTGTGACGATGTTCTTCTATACAAACTTCTTGGCATCCACGTCTCTGATGTTTGCTAGAGGCTCGGCTTCGACCCACTTAGTGAAGCAGTCTGTGCCGACCAGCAGGTATCTCTTGTTTCCTACTGCCTTAGGGAAAGGGCCCACTATGTCTAAGCCCCATTGGGCGAATGGCCAAGGGCTGGACAGTAGATTAAGGGCTCCCCCCGGTTGGTGTATGTTTGGTGCGAATCTTTGGCACTAGTCGCACTTCTTTACATATTCTTGTGCTTCCCTTTGCATATTTGGCCACCAATAGCCTTGAGTGATGACTCTGTGCGCCAAAGATTTGTCTCTGGTGTGGCTCCCGCAAATCCCTTATGTAACTCCTCAAGGAGTAATTCTGTTGCCTCGGGGTGTATGCATAGCAGGTATGACCCAGAAAAGGAGTGTTTATATAACTTCTGGTCCTCAGATAGCCAGAACCGAGGAGCCTTTCTACGCACTATGTCTGCTTATGATTTCTCCTCGAGTAGGGTGTCTTCTTTTAAGAACAGTGCTATGGGGTCCATCCAGCTAGGGCCCCACCCTAACTTGGTGAACATAAACCACCTCTCTGTTCATCTCTGTGGGCTTGCATAGGTTTTCTACGAGGATGACCCGAGGTAAGCTCTGCGCCGAGGAGGTTGCAAGCGTGGCTAGGGAATCGACATGTGTGTTTCTGCTCCTAGGGATGTGCAACAGGCTGAAAGATTCGAATTCTGATTGTAAGTGCCTAACCTAACTCAAGTACCCCTGCATTCTTTCATCCTTCACTTCAAATTCTCCTTTCACTTGGCGGATGACCAATCTGGAGTTCGAAAACATATCTACGGCTTTTCCACCCATTTTTCGGACCATGGCCATTCCCATCAACAGACCCTCATATTCAGCTTCATTATTAGTGGCCGAGAATCCCAATCTTAATGATTTCTTGATGGTGATCATTTTAGGGGATACTAGTACTAAGCCTACTCTGGAACCCTTCTAATTTGCTGCACTATCAACGTACACTTTCCAAGATAGAGGACTCTGTTGGGAGATCATGTCAACCGATTTTACATCCATGTGTTGTGTTTCCGTTTCTTTTTCTAAAAGGAATTCAGTAAACTCGGCTACCAGATCCGCGAGGATTTGACCCTTGACAGAGGTGTGAGGCATGTATTTGATGTCAAAAGCCCCTAGGATTATGGCCCACTTAGCAATCTTCCCCATGTAATCAGCGCTCCGGAGCAGAGCTCTGAGCGAAAGCTGAGTTAGGACAATAACCATGTGTGCTTGAAAGTAATGGAGGAGTTTGCGTGTGACGTGTACCACTGCCAAAATAGCCTTTTCCAACGGCAGATAACGAATCAAGGCCTTATGTAGTGACCTACTCACAAAATAAACTGGCCTTTGTGTGCTGCCGTCAACTCATATCAGGACCAAGCTCACAGTATGAGGGGCTACAGCGATATAAGTGAACAGGACCTCGCCAACCTTAGGACTAGACATGATAGAAGGCCGAGAGAGATAATCCTTAAACTGTTGGAAGGCCAAGGCACACTCCTCGATCCACTCAAACCCCTTCCATTTATTCATCAGTAGGAAGAAGGGTCTACACCTATCCGCCGACCGAGAGATAAACCAATTCAAGGTAGCAGTCATTCCAGTCAGTTTCTAGACTTCCTTGGGATTTCGAGATGGTCGAGATTAACTTTAATTCCCCTATGGGTTACCATGTAGCCTAGAAATTTGTCTCATCCCACACTAAAGGAACATTTGGAAGCGTTGAGGCGCAACTTATGTTTCCTTAGAATTTCAAAGATGTTCCCGAGATCCCCTAAGTGCTCGGACACTACCTTGCTTTTTACCACCATGTCTTCTACATAGACCTCAATGCTCTTGCCCAACTGCGGTTCAAATATCCTAGTTATCATCCTCTGATAGGTAGACCTTGCATTCTTTAAACCGAACGGCATCACCTTGTAGTGGTAATTTCCGGTGGGAGTGACGAAAGATGTCTTCTCCTGATCATCCAGGGCTAGTGGTATTTAGTGGTATCCCTGAAAGGCATCTAGGAAACTCATCCGAGGATGGCCTACGGTTGCATCCACCAGCTGGTCTATCTTAGGCATAGGGAAAGGATCCTTTGGGCAAGCCTTATTCAGATCTATGAAGTCCATACACACCCGCCATTTCCCACTCTTCTTCTTCACCACCACAGTATTGGCCAACCACTTAGGGTAAAATACCTCCTTGATAGCCCATGCCTGCTTTAGTTTCCTCACCTCATCTTTAACAGCATTGAAGTGGTCCCTGGATGAGCACCGAGGAGGTTGCTTCTTAGGAGTAACAGAGGGGTTAACGTTTAAATGATGACAGAAAAAGCTCGGATCCACCTCCGGGGCTTCGTAAGCACTCCAAGCGAAGACATCAACGTTTTTTCTGAGGAACTCTGTCAGCTCTTCCTTCTCTAGAGGAGCTAGCTGAGCCCCGATCTGAAATAATTTCTCCAGATCGTCACCAATGACAACCTTTACCAAACCTTCACATTTCGCCTCCTCGTCCGACCCATCGACAAGCAGCGTCGGAGCTTTTAATTGCTATAAGCCCCCTTCGGCATGTGCCAAGGACTTGGCCTCGGGCTAATGCCAAATGGCAGCCACCAGGCATTGCCTGGCCAGAGATTAATCTCCCAGGATCTCCTTAACTAGCCCTCGGACGGATATTTCACCTTCTGGTGTAGAGTAGAAGAAACGGTTTCTAGAATATGAAGCCAAGGTCTAGCTACAATGACTGTGTAGGGTGAATAGGCGTCTACCACGATGAAGTCCACCTCCACTACTTCTGACCCAGTTTGCACGGGTAGCCTAATTTGGCCCTTCGGGATGACGATTTTCCCATCAAAACTTACCAGGGGCGAGCTGTAGGGTGTAAGGTCCTCTGGTCTCAAGCTTAGTCCTTAATATAGGTCGGGGTACATTATCTTGGCACCACTGCCTTGGTCCACCATCACCCTCTTCACGTCATACCCCCCGATCCTAAGTGTGACCACCAAAGCGTCATCATAGGGCTATATGGTTCCGATCTTATCATCTTCCAAAAAACCCAGCGTTGGTTAGGTGTTCTAGCCCTCTTCAGCTCTGGGTTGGGGTCCTCGGTGGTCAGCCGAGCCACAGACATCACTCTGGAAGGACAGGACCCAGTCCTCCCTCGTGTGGCGAAGATGACGTTTATCGTGCCTAATGGAGGTCTGGAAGGAGCATCTCTCCTGGATTCCTGGCCAATGTGATTCCCCTGGCCGTTAAAATGATGCAAAAATTGCTTCAACTTTCCTTCTCAAACCAGTTGATCCAAGTGGTCCCACAAGTTTCTACAGCCTTCTGTAGTATGTCCCTAGTCCTTATAATACTGGCAGTAAAGGTTCTGATTACGCCTCATGGAGTCTCCTGCCATCTTATTTGGTCATTTGAAGAATGACTCATTCTTAATCTTCTCTAAAACTTGATGCACTAGCTCTCGGAACACCGCGTTAACCGTTTGAATATTGGCAGATCCTGACTACTCGGCAAAGTCCTTCCGAGGCCAGTTACTGTTGTAACGGTCCGACCTGAAATTCCTCCCCTCTTGAGGGATAACCTTAGCCTTGCCCTTCGCTTGCTGCTGGTCCTACTCAACCTTCTTGTATTTGTTAATCCGGTCCATGAGCTAGCATACGCTAGTGACAGGTTTTCCCGTCAAAGACTTCCTCAGACCGTGCTCAATTGGGAGACCGACCTTGAAAGTACTGATGGCAACGTCATCAAAATCACCATCTATCTCATTGTACATTTCCCAGTATCTGTCTGAGTACGTTTTCAGGGTTTCCCCTTCTCGCATGGACAGGGACAGTATGGAGTCTAGGGGCCAAGGAACTTTGCTACAAGTGACAAAACAAGAGCCAAATGCTTGAGTGAGTTTCTTGAAGGAGTCTATGGAGCCTTCTTTTAGGCCATCGAACCATCTCATTGCCACGGGTCCTAGACTGGAGGGGAACACTTTACACATCAAGGCTTCGTCTTTGGAATGGACAGCCATTCTCTGGTTGAAATGTCTCACGTGCTCCACAGGATCCGTTCGACCGTTGTAAATGGTGAATGTTGGCTGATTGAATCACCGAGGCAGCCTTGCGCCTTCGATCCTGCGTGTGAAGGGCGACTTGGAAATCTAGTTCAACGCTTTACTCATAGCGTCATTTCCCAGGCCCTTGCGACGCGGGCTCTTGTACCTACGTTTATGATGATGTTCTTCCTCATAGGAGAAGGACTCGCTGGGTGGGGTCCTTGACCTTCGCCTATAACTAGCATCCTCTCTATCATCAGAGGAAGCATCAAAGCTGAAGAGGGTTCACTTTCGCCGTGCATGGCGCAGCTCTCTCTTCAACTGGTCAATCTCCAGTTCCATGGCCTTGTTACTCTTTGCATAGGAGATATGGCTTCCACCTCGAGGCTGACTCCTATCAGTATGTGTGGTACACACACTTCCTTCACGATCACCTCTACGCTCAAGGTTAACAAATGGGTCGCCATGCTGGGATCCCATAGACTCTGCTTGGTGTGGACCTGATCCTACCATAGTTAACCACTGTACTCACTATCGCACAAGTTCTTCCCACAGACTGCGCCAATTGTAAGGACACAGTTTGCAGCCCAAACCTAAGATGTGTGGGATATTGGCCCAGTGAGCCCAGTACAATAAATTTGTAGAGAGTGGGTCAAAGAACTAGGTCCTAATGAATTTAACAACGGATAGTATGGATTAAAAAGATGATTGAGCAAGAACAAGGCACCTAGGACCGAATGAATTCACTGTCCGAGGAGGAAAATCTTAGTATAAATCAATAGAACTGATTATAAATGCTACTTTGCTTGCTACAGTATTCTTTCTCTATTTTTTCCGATCTCCCTTCCTTCAGGGGTCTCTCACATTATATATCTCCTTCCTGGTGATCTTGGCCCTCCATTTGTCGATCGTCTAAACCACTACTCGAGTGCCCATCCCATCAGACACCCTTTTTGGCTCTCTGTGAGTTGCGGTAGCCAAGAAAGCACTGTTCAGGAGTCTTCTCCACATAAATGCGATCAGAAAAGTAGCTGCAGTGCATTTAATGCGAAGGTAGCAGCTTTTCCCTAGGTATTTTTGGGTTCTCTTCCTTCTCGTGTGTTCATGAGGCACGCTTCTAACACTGGAGCTTCTATGGAGGTAATTTTCGTCACTAGAATATGTATCTGAGCTATATTTGTCATGGCCGAGGAGGAATTCCTCCTCGGACCGCCTTCTACTCTTTTCCTACTCACGAGACTCTAAACTGGAATCCATCATAACTATTTGTCCCTCCTCGGACATGATAACGTCCTCGAATAAGGCCCAAGGCCCAATATATAATTTTGGGCCCTTATCCCTACAAGAGGATTTCTCACAGTGAAGTTAATGGAGAACTGAATCATACGTTTCCTGGTATTTGTGTAAAGACTGTAGAATGCAGATGCCATAATCGCAATTTTCAAGGGAATTTAAATTGATATGGACTACATGAACCTTTTGCTTTTACACTATGTTTAGTTGAAGATAGGGAAAGGGAAGAGAAAGGAAAAGAGGAAGGAAAGGGGGAGGAGAAAGGAAAAAAGAAAAGAAAATATTTCTCTTGATGTGTTTTAAATATATGAAAGAAAGAAAAGAAGAAAATGTGAGCATTCTAAGATTTGTTTGGTTTGCAAAATCAAGAAAAAAGAAAAATGCATAGTTTTACCTTTGTGAGCACTTGCAGCAGTAGTGCTAAAAGGCTAAAAAGTTATTTTTAGCACCACTAAAAAGCTATTTGGAGCTGCAGCAGTGGAGCTATAGCCAAAAAAATTTTCTTCTCAGCTTATAGTGCACAGCTAAAGATAGCTGTGCACTGTAGCTCAAAGGTAAAAAAAATAATAATAAAAAAAATTATTTTGTGTTCACACTGCTGGTTAGAATATTTGTGGTGTTTTTTTTTAGGGGGATGTATTATTTTATTGTAGTAGATATATTATTTTATTGTGTTGAAAGTTAAAATAGATCCACTGCTACAGTATGTGAGTAGGTAAAATAGATAAAATAACTTTTTATGATGTCAAATAGGTAAAAAAAATAGCTCCACTAATGTAGATGCTTAATGATAAAAAAATTCATATATTAAAACATTTTTAATTTCTTAAAAGTATTAAAGACATATTTGTCATTTTATAGTATAAAGTGGTGGGCCTATAAAATTTGTGATCTTCCTTCGTCTTATTTCCGCTCAAATTGGGCTGATACAAAATCAGTGAGTCCCATGGAAAAAGAATCATTCCACATCATCCATTTTTCTTTTTTCTTGTACAACCAAACCAAACAGCGGAAAGGAGATGTCTTCCATCATTTCCCCCTCTTTTCTCTTCTTTTCCACCGTTTCCAAACGCACTGTTAATAAGTCTGAGTTATCCAACCAATCACAAAGTTCAAAGTTTTGAATCTGGTGCTAGGAAATTGTTTACGAGCTTGTGTTGTTGTTGTTGTTTTTTTTTTTTTTTTTTTTGAGAAAATGATAATAAACTTTATTTATTAAGAATTCATGATTTACTTATTTCTTATCCATTCATGTACATGTCGGCAAAGTTCGATTTTCGATATTCATCACTTTCGATATATGGTGGCATTAGTGATTAAGATATCAGTTAGATAACACCACCAATTTTCACGAATTTCATTCAATCCATTCAAGTCTTCTTCTTCTTCTTTTTTCCGTAGATATTTCTTTATCTTAGAGGTGAAAATTTGATGTGCAAGTTAATATGAAAAATAAAGAGTTAGTGGAATGTTTAATTTCACCTTGAAAATGAGAGAGACTATTTTATTCTTTATTATTGTGGTGATTAATAGACTGATATATATTGGAGCAAATATTGGCTAGATACATTCAGAATAATTTCCTTATTCATTGATGAGTAAATAGTCTTTTTTATTATGAAAAATAGAGTTATTCACTCTCTTAATGGACTAGCCATTTGGGCATTTTCATCTTTCAGAATTCCTTATTTTATCATTTAATTGTGTAACTCCAGTCCATCAGATTTATGTCCAGCAATTAATCTAGTAACAACTAGATACAACAACCCAATTAATCTTGGCTAAACTTTGTTGTTGTATCTTGGGAAAGACTAGTCAAAGGAGTTCTTATCTGAATGTGTTCATTTTATTTAATTTGGTTGGATATATTTAAGTTTATTCAGAAAAAGAAATTTTTTTCAACCTCGTAGAGTTGTAGATTTTTCTATACGCCTTTATAACAACCAACCTCAGCATTAATGTCAATTTGTTTACTGTTGTGTTTTTAACAGAGTAAAAGCTCTAGTCTAGAAGATTATCACCATGATATAACTAAATAATCGATTAATCAGACAAAATTTCAAATGATTTATATATTACTCACAGATTCATAAACCACGAAACCTGCCTATGTCTCACGTGGACGTTATGGAAGAGAAGAAAGAGGATGGCATTTAGGGCTTAAAATCAGAAGCTTTTGATGGAAAGAAAACTCAGTAAAAAAGAACTTATCAAGAATCCTAATTTATTGCCTTAATCATAAATAGACAAATAGATATATTTAGCAAAAAAACCACCACCGCACACCCTTGATACGATGGTCACTCCACAAGTATAATTGTGGGGTGTGGGGGGCAAGGGCCAAGGTTCAGCTCTTCAAAAGGGAACTTTATACCCATATACACTTAGATTAAGTTAGAATAGAAGATAAAATTCTATCTTGTAAAAAAAAAAAAACATACTGCAATTAATTGTCTACTAGCGACTTGTAACTCATCATTACTTATTGCTTTTTTTTTTTTTTTCCTACTATTTGCAGATCCCACGTGATCAAGCTTTTAGAAATGAGCTAGCTATTTCAAAATGAACACGCATATCATTCAAATCCTCAACTTTTTGTTGCAATTCATCATTCATGTCCTCAATCATCTGAACTGCTGCATCATCTTCAACATCAAGAAGCTTCATCACATATAGTGTCCCTTTTATCTCTTCAATTTCCATCTCCAATTTTTGTTTGGCAAGAAGTTGGTTTTGCAAGTAAAGTGTCTTATTTAGGGCTGACAATTTCTCCATCTGAAAATTAAAATTCCTAATAAATGAATGGCTACAGAAAATTCAAATTAAAGACAGACTGATAAACATTAGATTACCTTTTGCTGCAGAATCAGCCTTCCAACGATCTCATCATCCATTATCTGCTACAAGGACACAAAAACAATATCAGTCCACAACATGAAGCTTCGTTTTACAAAATCAAAGCAACTGTTTTCGCCGTATCAATTCAAACAGCTTCTGCTAAATTGGTCATTAAATTGATCCAAATACACCAATTACTAGTAGATTTGGTTCATTCAACCCACAAGCTACTTGGGGATGTAAAGTAAGCAATACAGGTATGAAGAACAAAGTTAATTTCCTTATGGATGAATATTGAATGGCTGGGAATTTCACTATCATATTTTCTTCAGAACCATAGTCTATCTGACCTGTATACAAGCACCGAAAATCACTGTCAGAAGAATGAAGAGTTTTGAAGTGATAATCGAAACGATTATCAAAGTAGGAGCTTGTTAGATAAACATTCCAATGAACATCAAGCAACAGTTTCACCCAAAAATGAAAAGCAAAAATTAAGGCATTAAACAAATTTATAAAACAGGGAAGTTTAGAAGAGTGAAGCTAGGTTATACTGACATTAATGCATACATAAGGCCAATGGCCATTGGAAAATAAATGTTTTTGCAAAGAAAATTGAATAGCCTTGCAACACTGCAATACGCAATGAGGCAATCATATAAACATTTAGAAGAATAAATGCTACACTTTTCGTATTTGAGTGCACAACATCAAATTCAAACGCTAAACAACACAGTTTCTTGAAAGTTATTCAAATAAATCCTAATAGTGTAACTAGTTTTAAATATCTATAGTCTCGGCAAACTTCTTAAAATATCGAACTATTTTTAATATAATTTCCTTATTTAGTATAAAAATATCGACTTAGACATTATATCTGGTCTAGACAAGCTACATATAATTATAAAATTACAAATACAAACCAATTTCAAAATTAAATTTATTTTCTTTTTAAATTAGGATTTTTGATTGGTAGGGCAGGCAGGCTAAGCCCCCTACTTAATATTCCATTCACAAGGGTAATTTTCTGTTGTCGTGACACTTTTAGAAATAAGCTAAGAGAATATTTGGTAGCCAAACAATCCTTGAAGTTGGAGAAAATTTTATTACATCTAAAAGTTAACAAGCTTCTCTCAAAAAAAAAAAAAAAAAAAAAAAAAACCTACCATGCTGTTATCCGATGTCATATTTACAAAACATGATAATTTTAAAACCTTCAGGAATTTGACAGACTCTTAACAACTAAGTACCTGCAATGACCCTGCCAATCATGTAAATTTGTTTCCAAACTAAAAAAGTTTTCTTAGCTTAAGGAAGCTTTTTTTACTCTATAGTGTAAATAACACAACCAGATAATTTTCCTAAGCAGAAATATCAAAGCCATTATAGGAAATGGGTTTCCTCTACATTACAATTTATATCTACAAAAATTTATTATCCAATTTTTATTTTCAAACTTTTAAAAACCCACTAAATTCAAAAAAAAAAAAAGCTAATTATTAGTATTACACAACTTAAACTCAAAAAATCAACTACTAAGCTTTTTTTTTTTTTTTTTGAGAAAGACTAAGCATATTTAGGAAGTGGGTTTACTTTAAATTCCTCAAAAGTGGAATAATCACCAAAATTCTTCTTCACATTTAAGCCACATTGAACACAAACACACACATTCCTCTGAATATCAAAGATTTCCTTTGTTGTTTGCGAACAACAATATGATATTAATTAAACTGAATAAATATAATAAATCAAATAAGAGAAATTCTATAGAGAGAGACAGAGACATACATTGATTTGATTCTCTTTGTCTTCTTTCCTCTTCTTCTTCTTCTTCTTCTTCTTTGAAGGGAGAGAGATGATAACGAGCTCCTGAAACTGAAATATTTAATTATAGATGATTTTTTTTTTTTGAAACCAGATTTAAATTTTATTATTCAAAACTTGATAATTTGATAATTACGTATAACACATAATCTGGAATTGTTGAGAATTTTTTTTTTGAAACCAGATTTAAATTTGATAATTCAAAATTCAAAATTTGATAATTACGTATAACACATATCCTTTTCTCAGAGCATTCGTAGCAGATGTTGCAAAAAAAATGCAATTTTGACACACCAAAAGTCTACTTTATTATTTTACCACATCATTTTACAATATCTCATTTATCAGATGTTCTATCATTCCATTCTATACATTAAAATAATATTTACTACTCATTAAAATAATATATTATCTCCTCCCTCTCATCACCATCAATAACATCAACCACAACCATGGCACATCCACCACTGCCGCAACAATAGCCACCAACAACCACTGATCGATAGCCACCACCAGCACAAACACAACAAACCACCAAGACCCACCACCATAAACCCAGCAAAACACCAAGACCCATCACCATTCACATAGAAAAATACCAAGAACCACCCCAAAAACCTATACCAAACCAACTGAACCACCACCATAGCACCGCCAAACATCACATGATTCACAACAAACCACCAAACCCACGATCAACGACCAACCATCGCCAAGTATCGCAACAAACGAAAAAGCTCTGAATATCAACCAAAACCCATTGATCCAAACCACGATCAACCACTGACCCAAACCACAAAACGCACAAAATCAACCAAAACCCACTGACCCAAACCTCAATCCATCAGACCCAAACCTCAATCCCATAACCATCAAACCACCACCACCACGCGAAGTACCAGCCAACCAAACAGCTAGTTGCCACCGATTCTCAAACTAGAACCCAGCAACTCAGCAACCCAAAACTCAAACCCAAAACCCCCTCCTGAGGACCAGACCCATCAACTCAGCAACCCGAAACTCAACTCAACAACGACACATCCACCACTGCCGCAACAACAGCCACCAACAACCACTGCCGCGACCCACCTTGCCACGACCCACCACGCTGCCATACCCACGACCCACACCGTCACCTGACCCACATCGGAGCCCACGCCAGAATATACCCACATCGGAACTCATCCTTCACTAGAGAGAGGGCAATTAGACAGAGAGGGAGGAGAGACAGCAGGATCCGGAGAAGTGGAGATGGAGTGGCTGAGTGGGATGAAAAGATGAATAATAAAAAAATAATTTAAGTACAAATGCCATTTGAGTCCTTACCGTGGCAAAATGCAACGGTATTATAGCATGTTGCAAAAATTTGGTACTATAGTATGTTGCAAAAATTTGACACATCTGATAAAACTCCGTTTTTGTGTTTACTGTTTAGCGTGTCAAATGTGCCAAATATTTAGCATTTGGCACATCTGCTATGGATGTTCTCAAAAAAAAAGTATAACACATATTCTCATGGTATATCTCCATTGAATTATCAATAGTTTATCTTCCTTTCATTGATAAAAAAAAAAAAAAAAAAGTTTTTGGATAATGGATACAGATAATACACCCTTTTAAAATATTAAAAAAAAACAATTCCACTACTTATCTTTAACAATTCCACTAGAAGGAGGAAAAAAAACGGTAGCTTTTTAATTAAGCAAAAAAAAGAAAAGAAAAACGTTCAGTTTGGTGTCTTTCGCCTAATGTATCGGTTGGCTTAAAATTTTGAATCGCTTTCAATTTGTAGACCCTAGCCAAACCTTAAAAACCATTCACCGTGTCTTTCGTTCAAAAAAAATAAGTTAAAAACCAAATCTCCTCTCTTATCACTGAGCCTCGACATTAAATTCTGTAAGAACAGTGCCGGCCCTGCACTAGATGTAGTTGATGTGATCGCTTAAAGCAACAAGTAAAAAAAGACCTTCAAATTTTAACCAATAGAATTATTTTTAATTAATTTAGTTCAAATATTAGCTAACAAATAAAATAATTTTTTTTTATCAAATGAAAGACAAGAAAAAAAAAAGAGAAAAATGATTCGTCCACAACAATTTTTACAATATTTTTATAAAAAATCATAAGTAGTAAGTTGTTATAAACTATTATTGATGGCAAAAAAATAATTGTAATAGTAGGTTCAAATTAGAATCAGTAACAATTTAACACATAAGATTTGTTGTGAAAAATATTGTAAATATAGTTGTAAGGGCGGGTTTTGGTACTTAGGTCCAAAAGATGAATGAATTAAGGTCCAAAGAGCCCAATACAATAAATTTGTAGAGAGTGGGCTAAAAAACTAGGTTTCAATGAAGTGGACAACGCCCTCAACGGGCTAAAGATGGTAAGAGAGCAAGGAAAAGTGATGAATAGACAAATGTGGTGCACATAAATTCTTCCTTGGTAATGTCCGAGAAGAGTATTTATGAAATATATTTCTCTTAGATTTGATTATAGTTGATGTTCTTAATGCTACAGTGTTTTCTCTACAGATTTTCTCCCCCTCCTCCTTGGAGGGTCTCTCACATTATATTGCTCCCTTCAAGTGATCTTGGCCTTTCATTTGTTGATTGTCCAGTCCACCACTTGAGTGCTTGTCCCATCAGACATCTTCCCAAACCCTTTATGAGTTGCGGCGGCCAAGGTAGCACTGTTTAGGAGTCTTCTCCACATAAATGCAGTCAGGAGGTTTGATGTGATGCATTAAATGTGGGGGCAGCCATCATCCCTCCAGTCATGTCAGGGCTAACCCCATTTCTGAAACTTTTTCTCAACAGTAAGACATCCTCTGGCAATGTGCCACTAACGTGGCTTTATTGTCCGAGCGTGTGGCCTTCTCGACACGATAATGGACTTCTCGGCCATAGATACGACACGTGGCTCAGGTACCTTATTTAAATTCTTGTGCTCCACAATAGTACTTCTCAAAAAATAAAAAAGAGAGCAATACAAAAAAAAAAAAAAAATTCACAACGTTTTTCATAATAGTTGAGCTGACAAATTTTTACTAGTTCTCACTTAGGTCCACAACTAATATCATTCTTTTACTTACCACTATTAATCTACCACATCAATAGGTGTGAAAAGTTTTATTAAATTTTTTGTGTTTATAGATTTTCTATAAAAAAAAAATTACGTGGTTCATGTTAATTAGTAATAATTTTGCATGTAAAACAAAAGATAATAGAGTTTAACTAATATTTAATTTTTTTCAATCATATATATATATATATATATATTATATAAAAGGCCTCAATATTAGTTTTCGCCTTAGGCACCCAAATGCATTAAGCCACCTCTGGTAAGGACGTGACGTAAAACTTATGTTTTACTCTTTCAATTTCAACATGTCACGTCATCTTATCACATATTTAAGAATAAACATAATCACACTCAATTATTTCTAATACCCATATATAAATTCAATCAAATTGAGAGTTTATTGAGATATTATTAAGTGTGGTATGATGTATTGAATTTTAAGTAAAATGTTGATGTAGCAATCACTAATTGGATGGTATAAAATATGGGTTTTACATCCCTTGCTTACAAAATTCGGAATCCTAAACCTCCATTTAATATTCCTCTCAATATCATTTACTCCCCGTCTGTACCATTCCTCTTTTGTAAGAACAATTACTGAGAAATAATAACATTGTCTGCAATAAGCCAATAAGCATTACTTAGAGAAGGAAGGCGTTGGCTTTTGCAGCAATTACCAAAGCAACTTCAAAGGGGAGGATAGCCCAATTGTTTTTCTTCTTGAAATTCTGTTTAATTTAGAGCTAAAAAAAAATTAATAATAATAAAAAAAAAATTAAAAAAAATAAAAAAATAAAAAACCCATAGGAAAATGGAGTACACTTGCAGGTAAGTTGAGTACGCCACTTTGGGAAACCTTGTTTAAAATGGGGTATTGGGCCAGGGCTGTGTTTTTGGGTTTCTAGGAATTGGACATTTTGGCAGGGATTCATATTTCTTGTTATTGGGACTACTGACCATGTTCTAGAGCGGTAAATGAATCAAGTCATTCATAAACAATTTGGACTCAGCTCAATAAAAAACTTGTTCATGTTTGTTTGTTTATAAATAAGCAAAGCTTGCGCCTTAGGGTATATTTGTTTGGAGAGATTTTAGGGAGGATGGAAAATTGAGGAGAGAAAAGTGGAGAGAAAATTTTTTAATGGATGTTTGGTGGGAAGGGAGAGAGGAAAAAAAATATGGTGGGATCCAGGTGTTTACTCTCCGGACCCACCAAAATGTTTTCTTCTCAAAATGGAGAGAAAACTTAGAAGAGAAAACTCAGTGCATTAAAAAGACTGGAATACCCATGTGCAAGTGCACATGGGTTTTCGTTTCTCTGCCAGTTTGGCTTTTCTTTTTTTCTTTTTTTTTTCTCCTCTGATTTTTATCCCAGTCCGTTGTACAGTCATACTACTACTATCTATTTTTTCTTTTTTTTGGTTATCAAAAAATATCTTCCTTTTTGTTTAATTTTGTGATTTTTTTTCCTTCTTCTTCTTTTTTTTTTTTTTTGGTATTTTCCTGTACTTCTTTTTTTTTAGTGCTCATCTTCCTTTAGCTTGTACTCCTTTTAAAAAAAATTTGAAGTGTTCATACTTCATACACAATTTTTTAAATAAAAAATGTGTTACTTTTTTATTTTATTTAATGTGGACATAATTGTAAATTACTTACTTCATTTTCCATCCTTCCACTTTTCCATCCCTCCAACCAAAAACACATGAGGGAAAATTAAATCTTTTCTATCCTCTCACTTTTCCATCCTCCCATAATTTTCTATCCTTCCACTTTTCCACCCCTCAAACCAAACGGACCCTTAGTTTTAGGCTTGTTTAGTAACCAAGCCGAGCCCAAGCAAAACTATTTGTTCATAAACAAGCTCGTGAACTATAAGACATTAAGGCTCGATACAAAACAAGTCAAGTATAGACTCATTTATAGGCTTGATATGTGCTTTCTAAATAAACTCATTACACATATCTTAATAGCAAAATGTCTCATATTGGACCACTACCCTTTACCTTAATTTTTCACTTCCCTCTAAACTGATCAAGCACTACTTTAGACTTTAGTCACCTTTTAAAAAAAAATTATAAGTGGGCCACTTATGGTCCTTCCTTATCCATTATTTAATGTAAAGTTATATAACATGTTAATCCTTTTCATTCACAATAGTTACAAACAAATCTTTTTCTAGTTCTTTATCATCTAATGTGGGTGTAAAAATTATATTTTAAACTATTGATGAAGCTATAGGCAATAAAGGATGAATGGATGGATTTACTTTTGTAAAGTTATAATTTGAACGATGACTAATCATAGATCGGACTAGAAGCATGATAAAATGAGTATGCTATTTTCTTATTTTTGTTTACTTGATTTTGGGAGATTTAAGCATTTGATAAGATAATTTTGTTAGATCTCAAGCTCAAAAGCTTGATCTGAGCTCGAGTTTGAGCTTGATATTAAGCTCGAGCTTGGCTTGACTAATGAATCAAGCCAAGCCAAGCTCAAACTCAAACAATATTTTAGGCTTGTCTCAAACTCAAGCCAAGCTTAAGTTTTTGAATTTTACCGATGAGCCAAGCTTGAACATGCACTACTCGGTAAATTCGGCTCGTTTACAGCCTTACGCGTGGGCGTAGGCCGGAACAAAATAAAGTGTTTAGAATAGCCATTAACTCCAACCAAATCACAATTTCTCTTTAATTATACTTTTTTATTTTTATCTATTAGATTGCTAATCAATTCCCTTCCTTGTGGATTCGACTTCAAACTCACGGAGTTATTACTTCATGACAATCCTGCACTTGGGAGTTGAAGTTGCAACAATGAGAGAAAAAATTGTAGATTAAATTTTTCAACAATTTTTTTTTTCATTTTTTCTTTCTTTAAAATTGTGGAATTATTTTCTATTTTTGGATTTTTTTTAATTCTTTTAGATGCAAGAGTGGAATTTTTTAATGTTAATTAAATTTATTATTATTTTATTAACTATATCCAAGTTTAATTGTGCCACGAAATCTTTTTTTGCCACTTAGATAATGGCAAGGACCAAATATGACCAATAGGTTCATAAACTTAAAGAAATTGAAAGTTTTAAAAAAACATGAGAACAAATGAAAATGACTCCAAAATAAAGGGACCAAAAAGGCGTTTTTGCCTTTAAATACTACTTCCACACCTCATAAGAATAGAATAGGGTGAATCATAAAGTCATGGTTGAAGATCCACTAGGTAAGATAGAAACAAAAAATTCATCTTGGGAGCTCATAATAATATTTGGGTGTGTACTTGGTAGAGTTGTTATATATATAAAACTTTAGCATAGAACAAAGGTAGAATTAAAATTATGTGACTTTAAGGGTGATTGCAAAAAAAAAAAAAAAAAACATTTTGGAGAGGAGGGGGTTGTCTATCATTCATGGTACCCAAACTCTCACCTATAGGATCATAGGGCCAGGCCAGGGTCGGTTTTGAATCTTGCAAAACATCCAGACTCAAAGAAACCTATTCTTCAGGAAATCTAAGAGGAGCCCAGTTCATGTTAAATGGCCCATAATTGATAATCCTTCGTAATTGTTAGGCCAGGATTTCTCTTAGTGCAATATTCAAGTTCAGTTTGGGCTTGTTGGTGCATGAATTTTTTTAATGAAAAATCCCAACCATTGAGATTGACTTGACTTCCCTTTTACTTTTAGGAACTATGATTGAGATTCACGTTTCTTGTCCCTTCGATAAAATCCCATAAAAAAAAGTTCATTGTTTTTATTTCTTTTTTTCCTTTTTTATTTTTTGGGTCCATGCTTTGAATTCAGTTGCCAATATCAAATGAGGCTGAAGAGTGAGCTTACTTCTAAAGCTTCCCAAGCAATGAAATTGGGGTGGGCCTTAGTACTGAAATTTTAACCCTACCTTCAAGGACAAGTGAAAGAAAGGAACTAACACCCTCTTCCTTTTGCTCTAGAATGAATGTCTCTCCTAATTTTTGCTTAGATATGTTATATTGTTACAACTAGCTCCATGCAGCTGGCAACTTTTTAGACGAGGAAAGAAATCTTAGATTTTGACTTTGAGGTTACATTTTTGGCCATATCCCAATAACATCTATAACAAGAGGAATAGGTTGAAATTGACAATCCTATGAAATGTGAATAAAATTTCTTTGTTCAGCTGGTGCCAAATAACCATCACAACCAGAGGAACATGCCCAAAAACAAATGTGCCACTAATCTTAATGATTGTTGATTAATCAGTAAGTTGTTTTCCTTGTAAATTGACTTTTGTTTGAGATCTGCTTTAGCTTAACGATTTAGAAAAAAAAAAATTCTAGGACCACACCCTTTATCACATCATTTTTCACAACTATTTTATATGACAGACTGTGATTAACTGTCTGTCACTTATACAAAAACCCATCACTTTTTCTCTATCACTCACAATCTATCGTATTAGAGTTGTGACAAAATTGTGGCGCAAAAAGAAATGGTGCAACTTGTGAGTTGAACTGAGATAAAGTCAGCTCAATCAGTGGAGGTGGAGGTAAAGGAGCCATTATAAGCTGTTTTGAAAGAAATGGGCCAACAAGAAGAGGCTAGCAAGTAAACATCATGCAAGATTATCGATATGACCGTTAAACCAACGTCGGTTCCTTTCGCTTTTACTCTACGCTGGTGGGTTTGGGCTTTCGGACCCACCTAACACACACTAAGCTGTCCTCCATAACAGAACAGAACAGAGCCCCCCTCTTATTATTAAAAATGATGGTACAAGAACTTTAATTTTTTCATGTGATCATCATGATTCTTTTAGATTTTTTTTTTTTAAAAAAAAAAAAAATTTAATTGATTGTTGCCATCTGAAATTGATAGTATTCTCTCTCTACACTAGTAGTTGAGGTTCATGAACAAAAAATTATTGGTTTTTATGACTTGGGCAGTGTTTTTTTTTTTTTTTTCCCTATTATTATTGCTGAAAATTAGGTGTCAGGTACGTTCTTTTCTTTGAGACTGTGTGTATGTGTGTGTCTTTAAATGTAATCCTGGTTTGAGATTGAGGAGTGAGGACTAATTCAGAATCTAATCCTTCTCTTTGAGTTTTGAGTGCATCCACAGCAATAATTTCTTATATATAGTGTTTTAACTTTAATGCCATCTATATCTCTTTTTTTTTTTTGTTCATTTATATAATCAAACCACATAGCACATATAACATGAATTCCTTTTTAGCCTATGATGATAGTTCTTTATTATCAGATCAAGACACTAATCGATTTTTGATGTATGTGAAATATTACGTGAATTCTAAATAGCTTACTTGGTATTTTTTTTTTATTGTCGAATAATAGAACTAGATTACACACAACACTTTACAATACTTTTTTTTTATCAAAAGAGTCTAAGGACACAACTTTTTATACAACTTGTTAAAATAACGTATGAGTTCTGTAAAATAAAGTGATGTAAATGGTGAAGGTTCAAGTAAAAGTGATTACCAAAAAAAAAAAAAAAATTGTAGAAAAATAAGTGTTGATAGCTCTTGGAAAAAAAAAAAAAAAAAAAAAAAAAAAGACATCCTTTCCCATATGGATTAAATTTGTCAAACAATTTTTTGAAATGACATAGAGACTTTTAATAAAAATTTATTTTTGCTTACAGTTAATTTGGCCTCTAACGTCAACTTATTAACAAAAATTGATTGCAAGTTCAAAATAATATAGACTAAATTAACTGCCATTGAAATGTATGGATCAAAATAGTATTTTTGCTTTTGTTTTTTGTTTTTTGTTTTTTGTTTTTTGTTTTTTTTTTCTTTTTTGTGGTAAATACATGTTCTAAATTGTCACTACCTACTTCTCACACCAAAATTTACTAGAAATAATCAAGTATGTCTTATAATGGGATAGGAAATAATGGGATATAAAGAAATGGGCCTAAATTATTATTGAATAAAATTTTTGTATGAGGGCCTAAATTAAATTTCTCAATAGTGCTATTAGGAGTGTTTGGTTTGCCGTGATGTTATATTAAGCTGTAATATTACGTTATTATAATCTTACATTAATATAATTTCAATGTAAGAATACAATATTGTTTAGGAAGATGATGAAATTAAGATGATGTAATATAGTTTGTAATTTTAAATTATGATAATGTTAGAAAAAATAAAATAAATTAAAAATTTTAATACCACATTATCGTAATATGCATCATATCAAGAGCACATTATAGCGAATCAAATGCTTGTTAAGAGGTAAAGTCGTTATAAGCTAAGGATTGGAGTATAAAGCAATCTTGGGAAATCACTTTTTTTTGTTTCTCTAAATTAATTAAAGGAAGACACGTGAAGCCAAATAATCATGTCTATTATTAGTTTGGACCCAACAAATTGTCTGTGGTACAGCTTTTGTTGCTAAAACTCATTACGCTGTTCTTTTATTATTACTATTATTTATCATTTTTTTTCCTAAATAAACGATAGAAATCAATAGTACTAGCAAGATTATTCTTGAAGGCAGTTATCAAGGCGTGACAACTCACCAGGCCCACACATTTTTTGGCGGTGCTTCATCATACCAACTGAATTTGGCAATTTCTGTACCAACTAAATGAAAATTGGTGTAGATTTAGTAAATTTTTTTAATGTTGAATAAGAGATAAGAGATATGGTATTCAATTCCATTTCATATGATTTAAGAAATTGTGTTATGTGTAGTATAAATTATCTTACTTTTCCTTAAAAGTTATTATAACGTTTGAATGGAGTTAGTAGTGTATATTTACGTTAGAACTCATTTTCCTCCTCGTTGTGTGTGTGTTTGTTTCCAAAAAATAAAAAGGGTTTAATCTCCTTTTATACTATAAATTAATTGGTGTTTTAATTTTATGATAAAAAAACAATCATTATAGAGTAAACATTATAGATTTGAAATACTATCATATCTATAAAATAATAATAATAATAATAATTCCAAGTAATTTAATGACTGAGTTTTGGTCTAACTATAAGTAGACAGTAAATTCAAACTAATTCCAAGAATCTTGTTCAATTACATTGATGTTTAGAGTTTTTGTACCTCAATTTAACATTCTCCTATTTTTCTTGAGTTTTGTAACCCATGAGAAAATCTGTATTTTTGTTTCTTTATTTGTCATAAGAAAAATAAATTCAAACAAATGTTCCTCGTTTTGGATGTATAAATTTCAACTAAAAAGGCCACATTGAAGTAAACAGCATACGGAGGCAGGATCTATGGTCCACTAATCATAATCTCGTAGAAAAAAAGTGTTTTACAATCTGTATAAATAAGAGTTGCTTTAGCTTTGTACAAACTAAAAGAAATCTTGTTTTATAAACTAATGTTACAAAGGACAAATAGTTTTACAAAAATTCAATCTTACAAATTGCTGTGGTAGAATATCACGTTAGGTCTGTTTTCTAGGCATATAGTAGGGCATCAATTCATAGTATGAGATTTAACAAGAACCGTATTAAGCACATAATATTACAAATTAACTGTCACTTCAACTAAAAGAAAAAAGGTTGAAATCTTCCTATATTTCATGCATTTTAGTCCTAAATGTTGTTGGATTCTAAAAATATCATCATTGATAGATGGAGTTTTGTTTAACAAGTTCAGCCTGTAAAAGTTAAAAATACTAAGTGGTGAATTGAAATTTTAAACTTAGAGCAATGATATATTAGGTTGGAGGAGTACATGTTAGCAATATCTCAATGTCATGATTATGAGCCCATTAAGGTTAATGAAAGCTCTAACAAACCAATTTCCCCAACAAAATTTTTAATGGACAAAGCTTTTTGTCATAACAACCAGAGTGGACCAGCTTGTTTCTCATGACAACTATTTAGCCTTTTTCATAAGGCCAAAGTTAATGAATTCCTTAAAAACATTTTTTTAGTGAACCATTTTTAGAAAATTAACTAATTTTTTTTTATAGATTTTTATTTTTTTTATAAAACTTATATTAAAACATTCTTAAAATGATTTACTAACAAATTCCCTAAAGACATTTGTTAACCGGACCATTTTCATAAATAAGCAAGGGTCACCAAAATAAGGAGACATTTTAAGTATAGGTGAAGGTTCCTAACTAGATTATCCACATCAAAACACAAGTGCAGTGTTTCATTAAAAGAACCTACCGCTTGTACAGTTATTTAAGAGAAGGGTTTAGATGCCAACATATATGGGTCACATTGACACTACCCTCTGAGTCTGAGTGATAGGAGAATCGCCCCTTATGGAATTCACATCTAGAATGAACACTTTCTATCTTGGTTGGTGTCAAGGGATTAATTCTAATTTATTCCAACTGACATTTCTTGCCATTCGCCCTATGTATTTAGGTCAGCCATACCATAATCTAGCGACCATTTATTATCTCAGCATTCACTTGAGTTTGATAGATTCAACCAAAACATTTTTACCCTAGAGCTATTACTTTATTCGGCAATCAAAATGAGTACTTATTTAGTAGCCTAACGAGACAAAGGATCACATCTATGTAATTTATTTGGGATTAATGTCCTAAGTTCAAACTCTCAATGATTCCTCCATGTTATCTATCTATATAATGATATAAACTATAGGTCTTTAAATATTTTGTTAATTTCTTCTAATATTACTATATAAAGTTATAAACTGAAAATTTTTTCAAACCTCACATTTTTGCTACTTCATATTTGTAAGACATATTAATTTAGTTCTTAGAGTTGAAAATGAAAATAGTGCTAATCTGTGTTATTTTGAATTAATTAAAACTTACTAAATCATAAATAGAGTAACCCCACACTATAAAAATTATAATTAATTCACATTAAATTAAGAATTTTTTTTTTTTTTTTTTTACAAATTCTCTAGTTTAACTTTTTTATTTATTAATACTTGTTAATTAAAATTTTCTATATATTATATAAGTTTACAACTAGCTACAAGAGATTAATATCGTTACATTTGGTTTTAAAAATTGAATCGGTCCAACCAAGTCAAACAAGAATCAAACCTTAAACCAGTAGGATAAAAATAGTTGATTCAACAAGTAAAATTGGTAAAGTCTCTGATGGTTGAATAAGAGATCTGGTGATAAAGAGCGTTCATCAGGAGCGGACGCCATAAGTTGAAACTCTCTTAAAAAAAAAAAAAAAGTAAAACAAAAAACTGGAATTTTTTCAAGTTCTCTAACTGTCTTGGTTTTCGAAAACAGGAATGCAACACATTGTTTATCCACACATTAATTAGTTTGAAATTTTTTAGACAACAAAAGTCTGACAATAATTTTAATATTTTTTTTAATTTAAATAAATTCCACCATCCAACCAGGTCCCACAGCATCACCTGTCTGTGTTTTCACCCGTACCAGAAACGTAAAACTCGAAAAGAGAACCACCAACAAACCCTAGTAAAACCGAGATTCACTACCATAAACACACATTAACAACGGGATTAAAAAGCCGGTAGCCCACGTGGCATCCAGATCAATCATTCCCCCACACACAGCAAAAAAATAAATGGGACCCACATCATGATTAAACGGCTACAGATCTGTTTGGTAGCACAAATCATCCCATGTGGACCAATAATCCCGAAACTTCCTATGCAGTTATTATAACAAGTCTCTCACAGATCCAAAAACCAAAACCCCAAACAAACCCTTATACGCCTATTTATATTCTGTTACATTTTCCCACTAAATACACGCTCTCTCTTTCTCTCTCTCTCTCACGCACAAACTAAAAAGCAAAAAAAAAAAAACCAAACTCGCGCTCTCTCTCTCTCTCGGTCTTATTAGCACTGTGAGTACTGACAGTGCGCAGGATAAACAGTGAGAGGGTGCGCACGATAAGAGAAATTACGATGGATCGGAGGGCAGCGTTTTTTGTAGGATTTGTCTGCATTGTGATCGCCGGCGTCGGAGGTCAATCTCCTGCGACTTCTCCCAGCTCTACTCCCACCACGCCTTCTCCGCCGACTCAGTCTAGTCCTCCATCTGGTGCACCACCTCCGGCCACCACAACTGCTCCGCCTACTCCTGCAGCTACATCGCCACCTCCAGTCACTCAGTCTCCTCCACCGGCGGCTACTCCACCACCGGTGAGCGCTCCTCCTCCGGCTACTCCTCCACCAGTTAGCTCTCCACCTCCTGCATCGCCTCCTCCCGCTACTCCTCCACCAGCCACTCCTCCTCCCGCAACTCCACCTCCAGCAACCCCACCTCCAGCAACCCCACCACCTGCTTCCCCTCCACCAGCAACTCCTCCACCGGCAACTCCACCACCAGCAGTGCCTCCACCTGCGCCACTCGCATCGCCACCTGCTTCAGTCCCTGCACCAGCACCAAGCAAGAAGAAGGTGAAATCTCCAGCTCCGTCTCCCTTGGGGCTGAGTCCACCAGCTCCACCAACTGGTGCTCCAGCACCTAGCTTGCTCGGAACTGCTGCTCCTGGACCAGCTCAAAACGACGACGTAAGTCTCCTCCCTTTTTGCTCTACTAATAAATATATAATGTGCACGTGAACATGATCCATCGTCGTTTAGCGCCGATCGATCTGAGTGTTTAAGGTTTCCAACTTTCAAGTATTACTATACGATCGATCTGGTTTTAGTCTCCAAAATGCTAATAAAGTGATTTAGAATTAGATACATAAAAAATAGTGATAGTAATTTTGCATTTTTTAAAATTTAAACAGTTGATAATCTCATAATCAATGTTTTTTTAAAAAAAATATAAGATGAATGTTAATTTGGATTAATGAGTCCTTAAACTTATGATGATCTAGTTTATAGAGTTAGTTAGAGCAAGTTAATTTCAAAGGTTTTTCT
The DNA here is from genome assembly GCA_019022515.1 of Quercus aquifolioides. NCBI lineage: Eukaryota > Viridiplantae > Streptophyta > Magnoliopsida > Fagales > Fagaceae > Quercus > Quercus aquifolioides. The sequence goes on from CM032332.1 coordinate 36,452,981, forward strand.
GTTGCTGCGAGGGAGCAATGTAGTAAAGGATGAAGTGGATCTTTCTGTGTGTCTCCGGTGTTCCAGTTCTATTGTCTGGAACTCACGTGAGCTTGGGGAGCCGTTTAGATCTGATTAGTACTGTATAGTCAGAAAAGCACGTGTTCTTTTTTTAACTATTTAAAAAAGAAAAAAGAAAAAAAGATTTTCGGACACAACTATCTACTCCCTCCCTAGCCTCTTCTCCTTCATCAGGTATAATCGGACGATTCACATGAATAGTAATTGATTGCACCGTACGAAGTAATCGTGGCCTATTAAAAAAAACCAATAAAAGACAAGGGAAAGAAAAAGAGAGAAAGTTGTAGTTGTAGGGGTTGATGCAATTGCCAGCTAGCGATTGGGCAGAGATAGAGAGGCACAAAGTGTTGTGGCTGGGAGAGGAGGGACACCGCAACACAAGGCACAGAATTCTAAAGTCTGCAAAGATAAAGATAGGTCATAGCATGGGGTGCCTATACTCTCGTGCGTGCTGGTTCACGCAGTTTTAGGTGCAAATTATTTTAATGAATGAATTGGTAATTTAAAAAGTTAACTTGCATAGCAATGGATCATGCTACAGATTCAGATCGATTAGGGTAGTTTCCATGTAAAAAAATATTATATTAGATTTGTGAGATTGATATTTACTAATTTTTTGCAAACCCACCAAAGTTTTAAAATAAAAATATTTTCTTACAAATCAGGTCCCAATTTATATTAGAATAAAACAAAGCAGTAGCTAACAGGTACTGGCCCCAAAATAAAATTTTGGATCCGGTTAATGTATGCCCTTAGGGCATACATTAACAAATCCGTTTTTGGAAAAAATTTATTGAAAATTGAAAAAGTTGTCAAAATTTTTTCAATTCCCGATAAAACTTTTTCCAAAAATGGTATACTATTATGTGCCCTTAGGGCACACGTTAGTAAAATCCATAAAATTTTGTACTACTTTTATGATGCAACTTTAAATCATTTTTAGTAAAGTATAGACATTTCTTTTTCATTTATGTTCTTTTTGGGTGTATGTTTCTGTTTCATTGACTGTAATTTCTTTTAGAAAGGAACTACATTGCATGTCCAGACCTATATGGTTGCTAAAGATATTTGGTTGATTGAGATTTTGGTAGTCATCTTACACAATTAAGTAATTAGACACATTTCACTTCAAGTAGCAACTGAGAACCTGTCCTACCCTTGCTCATGTTGTCACATACCTGAAAATGGTAAAAGGGGATGATCAAATATGTCGAGGATTTTTCTTCACAACGATATGGAATGTCCGATTATAAGCTAAAATTGTGTCATGGGATTTAGTTTTTGATGTTTCATATATATTATATTGTCTTTTACAATTAATGCTATTATTGTTTAACAAGCTTTGGTGCAACCTTATATTGCAGAGTGGGGTGGAGAAGATCTTGTCCATTCAGAAGATGGTTGGGAGCTTGGTCTTTGGATGGGCTCTCCTATGGTTGGTTCTTTAGAGCTGCGTTTTTACCTTCATATTTCTGTGTTATCACTTTTGCCTCTATATATTACTTACTGCCCATCATTATAGCTCTACCTGATGATGGGACTTTCTTTCTACGTGTATTTGAGCTATATACATTCGGTTGAATTCTTTGGGAGATTTTTGGAGGGGAGTTTTATGTATTATTGACTATGGAGGGGAGTTGTTTTGTATTGGATTGTAGCTACCTCTTTCTTTCAAATTTCTCTCTCTGTCTATGCCTCACTTTTGATTGATTATTCATTATTGTCTTTCTTTTTATTCAGTTCTGTTAATACATACTCAAATTGCATATTAGTCCTGTTCCGTATTAAATACTTTAGAGCACTTATCCCAAAAAAAAAAAAATTAGAGCATAAATGAAGCCCAGCCTAAAGGCAAAAATATTGTTGCATGTTTGGTAAGACTGGGAAACTAATTGGTTGAAATTAAAGGAAAATTGTATGATTTGGCCTAATAGCCTACGTTCTTGAGGATTACATTTTTTATATGGGTCCGGTTAATGTGTGCCCATTAAGCTTTCCACTTTTGGAAATTTTTTCTCGAGAATTGAAAAAACTGTCAATATTTTTTCAATTCTTGAGATAAATTTTTTCAAAAATGAAAATTAATGTGTGCTCTTAGGGCACACATTAGTAAAATCCTTTTTATATTATCAAGTTTCATGGGTTGAGTAATACAATTAGGCCTACAAATGTTATAATTAACCAGAAAGGAAACCTCCAATTGGGTGAGGAAAAGAAAGGGAGGATATAAAAAGGGTGATCAAAATAAAATTAAGATTATGCCTTCTCAATTATGTGTACTTTTGGGTCAAAAAAAAAGAAGAATTCATTCATGTGAAACAGAAGAATTGTTTACAAGACCAAAAGCAGAACATGTCCCTTCGCTTTGGAAATGAGTGCTAGCCGAAGTGGCCGTACCATGGACTTTCGGGACTAAAAGCATCATATGGCCCATTGCATTGCAAAAGAGACGTAACAGACCAAAACATCGTATGGCCCATTAAAATGCAATTCATTTTATATATCTGAATTAGTGCAAGTCACACTATATCTGAACGTATTTGAAACCAAAAGAATATCTGAATATATATGTGATATTGTTGATAATAATATATTCAGGATATCCAAAGAAGTGTGAACATATGGACCTATATTATCGCAGACATTCTTTAATGGCTATCGGCACCTTTTTGCAGTGATAAAAATGGTCTTCTATTCCAATACAACCTGAGTTGTTACTTGTTTCAACATGAGCCATTCACATGTATACATCTTAACCTTCTCACATGGTAGAGCCATAGAGGGGATACCTTAAATATCTTATCCATTTTAAATGGGTCTGGGCTATGACAAACTTTAGCCTAGCATTGCCTCATCAACATCAGTCTAACTTTCAGCAATTTCCGTAGCAGCAAGGAATCATGAAAACTAACAAATTTCAGCTTACTTGAGGAAAGTTTACCCTTTGATTGGGCAAGGATAAAGCTCGGAAAACCAAACAAACTATGTGGTTATTTTTCATGTTAATAAATGCCCTTAGGGCAATTGTTAATAAACCATTTAGAGCATCTCCGGCAGATTAGCCAAAATTTTGTACTGTTTGGCTAATGAACAGTGACATTTAGCTTTTGCCTACTCACTTTTTCAAATACACTTCCAACAGATTCTCTATCCCATTCTCTATCTCATTTAAATATTATTTTTTCATTCATTATTTATTATTTTTTTAACAACTACACATCTTCCAACATTTTTTTATACACCACATCATTATTATAATACAAAATAAGAATTTGAAGAATGAACAGTAGCCCATCAGACTTGATGGGCTACTGTTCATAAGCCAAAAAAAAAACTGACTTTGCCTAAGCTGCTGGAGCACTAACAAAGCCCATATTCTCCAAATTTTAGCTAATATATGTGGATGCCAATGCTCTTGGAGATGCTCTAATAAGAAAGTTTTGACACCACTTTCATAGAAAATACAAAAAGTTGTCAACAACATTTATTGTTTTATCATTCTCTCAATAAAATATTTTAACATTTCCTATTCAATAATTTAACCATCTTATTTTCGGAAGAGAGTATCAGTACTTACCAAAAGAGGAAAAAATTGTTTTCCACAAGTGAAAGGTAATAAATACAAAAGGTTATTAACATCTCGTTTTTTCACTAAAAGGAGGCTATTATTCATTCAAATATGTACCTAAAGTTAATCAATTATATGAGGGTTTGGGATATCAAAATTTAAACAACTTGTAATATATATATATATATATATATATTTCCCTCCAAGTAAATTGTGCTATCAAATATCAATAAGTGGAAGGTCCTACTTAGACGATTTATTATTTTTTGTTATAGTTGCTTTCACATAGGGTTGTGGGATTCATCCCATGTGATAGGGATATTGCATACAATGGTTACGTATAATACCACCTCATTTTTGGGATTTTATTTTATAAGGAATGATTAGAGGTTGGAAAATTGGAGTTTTTCCGGCATCTAATTCTGCTTCTTGTAAAGAGTAATGTTGAATATTGTCAACCTAACTTCTCTCTACAAGGCTCTCTCTCTTACATAATTTTTGAATTTTAAAAGTTGGATCCCCTTTTCATGATGGTTTGTTCTTGATTTTATAGAGGTAGATGAATTAAGATATTCAAATTTCCCTCTAGTTCCTCTATTTAAAAGCATCCATATCAGATGTGTTAAATGTGCCAAATGCCAAATATTTGGCACATCTGGCACACCAAACACAGAAAGCCCTCTTTTATCAGATGTTCTAAATGCTATAATTTTTGCAACATGGTACAGTATCCTCATATATTTGCCACTGTACGGACAGATGTGGTAAATGATTTTATTATTTTTTTATTCCTCTCTCTCTCTCTCTCTCTCATCTCTCCGTCAGTCTCACTCTCTCACCCCAATGGACCTCTGCTCTCTCTCACCCTAATCCTCAATCCTCTCCTCTGAACCCCAATCCTCTCCTCCAAGTCCTCGACGGTAAAATGTTATCCAAATCCACCTCCGCTAATGGATCATCCGATAAATCGCTTTCACCATCCGAAACATCGCTACCGATATCGCTATCACTGTCATCGTCGTCCTCATCATCATCATTCTTCTCTTCTTCTATCAATTTCCCTTTGCCCTTGTCTGCCCTCATAATCCCCTTTCCCTTTCTATCCACCACAGCTTTCTCATCACCATTCTCACTATCTTCATCGTCGTCTTCATCTTCAACTTCGTATTCCTCCTCCTCCTCCTCGTCATCGCCATCATCATCGTCGTCGTCGTCTTCAACTTCGGCGAGCAAATTGGACTCGAATTTGGCATCGTTTTGTTGGGGTATTGAGCAATCGAGTGGAGAAGGTTCTAGATGGTGGTTTTTCTGTAGAGGACGATGGGTCAGGCGTCGAATCATGGGTCAGGCGTTGCTCTTTGGCCCGTGCTTGGTGTTCCAACTGCAACGATGATCAGAGTTTGAGGTTTGAGGGCAGTGTTCTTCAGATTTTCAGTATGGGTATGTGTTTGTTTTGATTTGTTCCAAAATTTGGGTATGGGTATGTGTTTGTTCCGATTTGGGTGTGGTGATGCAGTTGTTCTGATTTGTTCCGCTGGGTTTGTTGTTGTTTTATTTGGTTGATCAGGGAGTTTGGATGGTGGATGGATTGTGGCTGTTCCGATTTGTTGTTTGTTCCGATTTGTTGTTGTTCTATTTTGTTGATCAGGGAGTTCTGATGGGTTTCTGGTTTTAATGTTGTTGTTCTGATTTGTTTCGATGGATTGTGGCTGCCACGGTGGTGGCAGCGGCGGCGGCGGCAGCGGCAGCGGCAGCAGTGTTGTGGTTGTTATTTATTTTGTTAAATATATTATTTTATTGTGTTGTTTATATTATTTTAATGTATAGAATCGTAATATAAAACATCTGATAAATGGAATGTTGTAAAATAATGTGGTAAAATAATAAAGTAGGGTTTTAGTGTGGCAAAATGGCATAATTTTTGCCACATCTGATGCGGATGCTCTAAGAGTTTTTGAACTCATGTTTATCCTCTTAGACACATCTAATACTATATATAAAACAGATGCCTTTTCCTGCAATTGAGGAGGTTTTGCCACGTTAGCAAAAAAGCCCCCTTAAAAACCTACCACGCTCCTAGAAAAAAAAAACCACGAAAACTTATAAACACCATTCAAGCGGTGCGAAAACTTAAAAACATCAAGTGGCACAGTCATTCGGCCAAACGCACAAACACAAATACAGAACCCCTCCCTCCATTGTTTTACATGTTCATTCTAACTTCTCCTACCAATTTTCCTTCCCTTTCCTTTCCTTTTTCACTGCTTTATTCGTTCTCTGCCCTATTACTTTTCTATCGCCATTCCTTTGTGACAACAAACTATTCAGAAGTCAAAACCATTCCTTCTCTGCAACAACAGACAATTCAGAAGGTGAGCATGCCTTTTTTTTTTTTTTTTTTCCTATTCAACTACCATTCTCAATTGCCTAAAACTGCCTACAGATCGTTTTTCCATCTGCTGAATTTAATTTTTTTCCTTTCTCTTCCATCTTTTTCTCCAATTGCAGATTACTGATTCCTTATGCCAGATAAACCCATTGGGTCTTCCACAAAAAGAATCTCTCAATCAAGGTTTAAGGTTTGGCTACCTGTTACCCTAATTTTCCATTTATTTTTCTTCAGTTTATTGAGTTATGTTTTCTTTGATTGTTGTATTGGTTAGATTTTATTTTTGTTTGGCAGATTTTTGTTAGGTTTTCACTTTTTTTTCATTTGCTTTTATGTTTTGTCAATTACTGTAGAGTGAACATTTATTGATGATTTTTCTCAAAGTGAAATTATGGTTTCCCTGGAATTATTTACTGCATTTTTTTAATAGAAACAAACAGATAAATAACAAAGATTTTGTTAAATACTGTTTTGCTGCATTACTCAATCAAGGTTTAAGGTTTGGCTACCCTTTTCCCTAATTTCCCATTTATTTTTTCAATTTCTTGAGTTCTATTTTGTTCTATTGTTGTATTGATTAAATTTTGTTTTTTTTTTTTTTTTTTTTTTTTTTTAGGCAGGTTTTTGTTAGGTTTGAGCTTTTTTTGGTTTGCCCCTAAAATTTGAATTGATTTATGTTTTGTCAACTACTGCATGTTAAGGAATTATTTCCTTAATATGGTTGTATGGTTTACACACTAATTTTCAGATCTATGTTTTGTTGAATCGTTCTCAAAAGAAAAAAAAAACGTTAAACTGCTGGATTACCTTTTAAATGGAAACAACCCTTGATTTTAATAGCCATATTAGTAACATGGATGGTTTGAAATCTGAATGTTTGGAGAGTACAATTATTTATAATTTTTTAAAGTAAAATTATTGGATTTTTATGTTAATTACTGAGTTTTGGTAGATTGAACCGCATTTTTTTTTTTTTTGAGCATCTTACGCTTTCTTTTTGCGTTAAGAATAATTTCTCATATAATTCAAATTTGTTCTATTAGACTTGGTATCTGTTAATTTTTGTACTGCTTAGGCTATTAGGCTCAGTTTATTGGCAGGGTTTTTTTTTTTTTTTTTTTTTTTTTATGTTGTTGTTGTTAGCTTTGCTTATTTTGTTTATTCATTTGTTTTTATTGTGTATGTCTTAGTGTTTTGGATTTGAGTACTTATAGATGATTTACTTTTATTTATTTATTTTATGAATAGATGATTATATAATTGTTGAGAAATTTAGACCCCGGTTGATAGAATTAACAAGTTTTAAACCCAAGTTGTTAATTAGATTAATTATGAATAAAACTTGTTAAAGCAAACAAACATCAATATCATGTCAAAATCATGCAGCAGAAAAAATAAATAAGACAAGATATGATGACCCAGGAAAACCAATGAAACAAACTAGTTTCACAGTAAAAAACCTGAGGGGAAACCTTCCCGAAAAGCAATCCACTATAGTAAAGAGAAGTTTTAGATCTAGTACAAAACCTTTGTCCCTAGACTCTACAATCCCCGTAGATGAACTCAGAGCAGAAACCTTCTACCGCTTCAGAACTTCTGAACTCTTCAATATATGAACGCCACCCTTTGATGATGCACGAATCCCAGTACGTGACTAACCAATTGTGCGGATCCCAGTACGTGACTTAATCACCAACTAGAAGAAGATTGTTGGCTGCAAAGTTCTTCACTTCATCAACAATGAAGATCAAGAAGCACTTGGTTACAAAACCCTAAGGCGCAAAGACGCAGTAGCTTCTTTTTGAGAGAATAAGGCATCGGTCACCTTTTGCATATGTTCTCTTTGTATTCTTTTATGTGACGGCCTCTAAAATAAGCCTTATATAGGTCTAGGTTGTGAGAAAAGAAACCCTACACAAATACAAAAGCCTGGCCCAAAAATCAGATCTGAAAATTCTGATTTTCGTAACATCGATAGATAGCCAACTGTCGAGAGGTGTCGAGAAGCTGTCGGGCTATCTGTCCACAGGTGTCGAGCTATATGTTCAGCTTTATTGAACACCTTTTCTTCACTTGTTTCTTGGTCCAATCTCCATGGCTTTAATACTAGACTTGAACAACATGTTCTTTGAAGTATTAAACATATCCTAGATTTACCCAATTACAAGTAAAGTGCGTTTTGTCAAAGGATTAGCCAACTATATAAAATATGTCCTTAACAATCTCCCCCTTTGGCAATCCGTGACAAAACCACAACAAATAAATGAGATATGAGAGAAGTCATAAATCACTCAACTCATATTCAATTGTTGAATACAATAAAATCTATCCTAACACAAACTCTTGAAAAAATTTACAAGAAGAGAGTTTATGGCAAGTAGACTTTGACAACCTGTATTTCTGAAACACTTTAAACAAAACTCAGCAAGGCATCTTAGTGTGAAATAGAAATAATAGATTGCATATAAGTATAAGAAACATGTGTATTAATATAGAAAAGAAACAACACATGTAAAAGTATGTGAAAGAAACATACATCGACATATATCAAAGATAAGCATAATGTATGTAAACATGGTCATAAGACTCAAGGTACAAGAAGAAGGAAGTAAGCACTCCCCCTAACAAGATAAAACACATCTCCCCCTTACAAAGGATGTATTTCTCCCTCTAACTTGTAGAATCTTAAAGAAAGAAACCACAAAGTCTCCACAATTTCTCCCCCTTTTTGTCATGATTGACAAAGGGTACAATAAGCTAGAAAGCTTCACCCGAGAAATATAAAGATGATCAAAGATGATCAAGGGGGCACAAAGAAATCCATATAAATGCATGAATGTAATGAAACAAGATGTTATGGATGACAAGATAATAGAAATATGCAAAACATGTGAAAAACAAATCTCTCAAGAAAAAATGTTAAGCACATAGATCCCAAAACACACACACACACACACAAAACAAGTCTAACCAATTTTATATTTCAAAAACGAGTCAAGACAGTTTAGTGAGCATACATTAGCACATGTAAAACCTAGTGATGGCTAAATCACATTGTACCTGCACATGTAACAAGAGTAGCAAAGAATATTGCGTGTTGTGTGTGAGAAACATCGCAAGATTGCATATGTGTATACATGTTATGACGATCTGAGATATGAGAAAATAACTTTAACTCACACACAATCATAACTGTTTAATGGGGACTATCACCTTCGAGGTACATCCTATAACTCTCACATCTCCTAGAATACACGCTTGCAACATATTTAAAGCATTTTTAATCTTTTTGCTTTTTATTTTCTTTGCATATTTTCTTTTTAAGCATATCATGCATGGGTGTATAAGAGAAATAAAAGAAATACCCAAGATGTTAAGCATTGACATTGCACTTTTGCTATGCCGAAGCATACGGATGTCTTTGACACTGCACTTTTGCTATGCCGAAGCATACAGGTGTCTATGACACTGCGCTTTTGCTATGCTGAAGCATACAGGTGTCATACTATGATTGGCAAGCAACAGTGGTGAGATGGTTATTTATGCCTTTCTCTTAGGATTTTCTAGTCCTACCCCGTCAAAAAAAGTGATATAAGTGTTAAGTTCAAGAGATAACTTAATCTTACTTATCACAAACAAGAGCCACAAAGGTCACTTACTTAGTTGTGCATAGAGATACTCATCTAAGCTACAAAAGATACAAAGTTTAGAAAACTTTGTTTCAATGGCCATCCAAGGTACACAAGTACCAATGTACACAAACACACACTGTTTTTGTATTTTTCTGATTTTTCCTTTTTAATTTTATTTTGAAAACAAAACAAAATAAAAACTAAACAACCAAATAAAAACAGATAAACAACATGAATGCATGTAAGAAAAATGCATATGCATGAAAACATGATAGAAATATGTAGATGCATGAAAGCATGATTCCAAAAATAGATAAGAAATCAAGCAAAGAGAGTCCTACTTTAGATAGAAAGAATTAAAGCAGAGGAAAAATAGAAAAAACAATTAAGTCTTAGGCTCCTTTCTCATCCACACAGCATGAGTCTTTGCCGTGAAAGTGAAATGGCACGTGTCCTAGTATGTCTACTAAAGGACGTAGAAGAATTAAGATTCTCCTGAAGGTGAGTTAAAAAGCTCAAAATTTTTAATAACTCTCCAAACAAAGGTGTAGGTTCTTGAGAGGAAACCTGTGACCGTTTGGACAATTGCTTATGAGGATACAACTTAAAGCAATTAGGACGAATGTGTCCAGCGAGACCATAATGATGACAAACATGAGGTCTAACAAAGGATTTAGAATTAGCCAGATCAGTTTTGGATTTCATACCTTTATTACTTTTCTCAGATTGTGGCACAAAGACAGTCCTTGATCCAGAAGCCATGGAAGAGGAGGGGTCGGAGGAAACAACATATCCTAAGCCAGTCTTATCAGAACTAGGCTTTTGAGCACTCAATACCTCATCAAGCTTTACACTAGACATCCTTTCTATTTGAGTTCTAGCTTGACTAAGCTCAACCTCAAGATTCTTGACCTTCTCTTCTAACGAGGCGTTCTCCACAACAAGAGTCTCAACTAACCTTATAGTCTCATCCGGTTTGACTAACATATCAGCTATCTCAGTTTTTACCGCATTAAGCTCTTTTCTACAAAGATAAGAAGTCTTCTCAGATTTTATGAATTCAGTGCATAGCTTACCATAGGCTTCCTGAAGGGTCATCTTCTTGAGTACTTCATCATCAAAAGAATCCTCACTGTCACTAGCACTCTCCACAATCACCTTATCGGTTGAGGCAACAAAGGCCATAACGTGACGACATTCATCCACAAACTCATCAGAAGAGTCATCCTCAGTATCACTCTAGGTAGCAACCAACCCTTTATCTTTTGATTTCTCGGTCTTTTCCTTCATGAGATAGTTTGGACACTCTATCCTCATATGACCAAAACCTTTGCACTCATAGCATTGGATGAGAGGTTTCTCATTCTTGCCCTTCCTAGAGGATTTAGGTTTCCTATGAGGTTTGCCCTTATCCTTTTTCCTAAACTAAAGAAGCTTGATAATCTCATCAGTTATGAAAGTTAGATCCTCATCCTCATCTTTACTTTCATCTTCATCTTCAGAGTCCTCAATCTCTTCCTCTAGACCTTTGAGAGTCAAGTTTTTACTCTTTCTACCTTTTCCCATTGAGCCTAATCCCATCTCATAGGTTTGAAGGTTCCTTACAAGCTCAGTCAAAGGAATTTGATCAATGTCCTTTGCTTCTTCAATGGCAGTGATCTTGGCATGGAATCTTTCAGGTAAGGACCTAAGGATTTTCCTAACAATTTTGAATTCTGCTATAAATTCTCCAAGGTTGAAAGCAGAATTCACAATATCCTTGAGTTTGGTATAGAACTCATCAAAGGTCTCATCCTCCTCCATCCTTATTTCTTCAAAACTACTAGTGATTCTTTGAAGCTTCACAGTCTTTACTGCCTTGGTACCTTCAAAAGTGGTCTCAAGAATGGTCCATGCTTCCTTGGCAATTTTCGTGGATGATATATTCTTAAATTCCTCATTGGTCACCCCACAAAATAGAGCATTCAAAGCCCTACTGTTGAAATTTGCATGATTGTTGCATCATCCCAATCCACAGGCGCTTCCTTTGGCTTAATCCAGCCAACTTCAACAGCTTAACATACCTGTTCACCTAGAGCTTGCAAAAAAACTTTCATACGAACTTTCCAGTACGCATAATTAGTTCCATCAAATAAATGAGGTATAAATAAAGATTGTCCTCTATCCATGACAACAGGGGTCAATGGATCACACTCAGGAAATTAATCCAATCAGAGTGAACTTGCTCTGATACCACTTGTTGGAAAATTTAGACCCCGGTTGATAGAATTAACAAGTTTTAAACCCAAGTTGTTAATTAGATTAATTATGAATAAAACTTGTTAAAGCAAACAAACATCAATATCATGTCAAAATCATGCAGCGGAAAAAATAAATAAGACAAGATATGATGACTCAAGAAAACTAATGAAACAAACTAGTTTCATAGTAAAAAACCTAGGGGGAAACCTTCCCAAAAAGCAATCCACTATAGTAAAGAGAAGTTTCAGATCTAGTACAAAACATTTGTCCCTAGACTCTACAATCCCTGTAGATGAACTCACAGCAGAAACCTTCTACCGCTTCAAAACCTCTGAACTCTTCAATATATGAACGCCACCCTTTGATGATGCACGAATCCCAGTACGTAACTAACTAATTGCGTGGATCCCAGTACATGACTTAATCACCAACTAGAAGAAGATTGTTGGCTGCAAAGTTCTTCACTTCATCAACAATGAAGATTAAGAAACACTTGATTACAAAACCCTAAGGCGCAAAGACGCAGTAACTTCTTTTTGAGAGAATAAGGCATTGGTCACCTTTTGCATATGTTCTCCTTGTATTCTCTTATGTGACGGCCTCTAAAATAAGCCTTATATAGGTCTAGGGTTGTGAGAAAAGAAACCCTACATAAATACAAAAGCCTGGCCCAAAAATTAGATCTGAAAATTTTGATTTCCGTAACATCGATAGATAGCCAGCTGTCGAGAAGCTGTCGGGCTATCTGTCCGCAGTTGTCGAGCTATCTGTCCAGCTTTATTGAACACATTTTCTTCACCTGTTTCTTGGTCCAATCTTCATGGCTTTAATACTAAACTTGAACAACATGTTTTTTGAAGTATTAAACACATCCTAGATTTACCAAATTACAAGTAAAGTGCGTTTTGTCAAAGGATTAGCTAACTACATAAAATATGTCCTTAACAATAATAATGGTTGAAAAGTTTCATGAATTCCATAACTTGGGTGTGTGTATATTCTAATCTATCTCTTTGTGTAATTTTGAAGTAAAGCCTAATAAATTTGAGGAACCTTTTTGTAATTAATCTTGATTCTTGCTATCGAAGAAACTGTTATCAACTTCCTTACAATGATTATTTCTGACTCCTTTTTGTAGTCTTTCTTACACTATTCCCCTATTTTTTCTATCCCTTATTGAATACTTATATACAAAATAGAACATAGAATTATTTTAGTGTTATTAAACTTTAGTTTGGTTTTATTAGACATTTAGATTTCTTGCTGTTTACTTCAAATAAACCTGCCATGTTTTTCTATGTTTTGTGTTTTCAATGACATTTTTATTCTCACGTGCTATTGTAGATTTATCATCTCTGCTTTGGCTTGTAAGACCCTTTTTTATTATTCAAGAAGAGCTACTGAATTAAATTGAGAGGTCAGTACAGCCTAATTTTCCATTTGTTGCTTTTATTTAGATTTGTATCTCTTTATCATTTGTTGATGTTCCAATAAAAAATATTTGAACAAAAATAGTTTAAAAAGATTATTAAATATGTACCCTTTGATTCTTAAAACATATGCTAATTTTTTTTTCACTTTACCATGTTATAATAGTAAAAGAAAAAATGGAAAATACAAGATTAGCACGACAAAAAAGACGAATGATAATGTTTGAGAAGCGATCCAAAAGAAAAAAGTATGAAAGAAAATACTTTACAAAATAAAGTTATCAAAGCTAGGAAATACAGAAAAAAAAAAGAAAAAAAAAAAAGAGCTATACAGTGGTCAATCATGAAAACTCTTCGTTACATTTACCTGATACAAGTACAAACCTTTTTGAGACAAAAGATTCTTTAGATATTGATGTTAATATTTTCCATTCCTTTGGAGAAAATGAGTCGAACATAAGTAATGATATTGAACCTTGGAATTTTGGCCCACCTTCTTATGTATGTAACCATTGTGGTGCGGTATTATGGTATGAAGAAAGAAGTGTAAAATCTAAGAGGCCTAGAAATCCAAAATTTTTTGTGTTGTATGAAGGGGAAGGTGAAGTTGCCTTTGCTTAAAAAAACTCATCTTCTTCTTAATGAGATGTTAGATCCTTTTGGTGGACAACGATCTAAAACATTTAGAACTCAAATAAGGAGTTATAATGCAATGTTTGCATCGACATCCATAGGTGGCAAGGTGGATAATAGAGTTAACGATGGTAGATTACATTTTCAAACTTAATGGTCAAACCCACCATAGGATTGGAACACTTCTTCCTAATAATGGTGAGGACCCACAATTTGCACAGCTATATTTCTATGATATTGAAAATGAAGTCCAACATAGAATGAATGCCTTTGGTAGCAGTCCTGTTAATAAAGACCTTGATCCATCTATTGTTGACGCATTGGTCCAAATGTTTGATGAGTCAAATAGTTTGGTGAAGATATTTCATATGTCTAGAGATCATTTCATAGAACGTGATATCCATTGTTTAAGATTACGACTTATTGGCTTACAAACTACAGATGGAAAGAGAGTACAATCTTCCTACATGTTCTGAAATTGCTACAATCATTGTTGGCGATATTGGTGTTGATAATGCATATCATGATATTATTGTGGAGTTAAAAGAAGGAGGGTTACATAGGATCAATGAGTTGCATCCATCGTACATGGCATTGCAATATCCTCTTTTATTTCCATATGGTGAGGATGGCTTTATGCTTGGCATTTTGTGCAGAAATATAGATGAGATCAGATCTGACACAAATAACTTCGTTACAATGAAAGAGTATTATGCATTCAGATTGCAAGAGTGTAATGGTGAGGGACATACTTTGATATCTGGTGGTCGATTATTTCAGGAATTTGATGTAGATGTCTATACATGTATTGAGGCAATAAGACTTATGTGGGTGAAGAATAACCAAGAAAAGTTGAGGATTGAACTGTATAATGGATTGAAGGATGCAATTATGAGGGGTGATACCACCCCTGCATCTACTAGAAAAAGATTTGTTTTACCTTCAAGCTTCACAGGAATATAGATGAGATCAGATCTGACACAAATGACTTCGTTACAATGAGAGAGTATTATGCATTCAGATTGCAAGAGTGTAATGGTGAGGGACATACTTTGATATCTGGCGGTCGATTATTTCAGGAATTTGATGTAGATGCCTATACATGTATTGAGGCAATAAGACTTATGTGGGTGAAGAATAACCAAGAAAAGTTGAGGATTAAACTGTATAATGGATTGAAGGATGCAATTATAAGGGGTGATACCACCCCTACATCTGCTAGAAAAAGATTTGTTTTACCTTCAAGCTTCACAGGAAGTCCAAGGTATATGATTGAAAATTACCAAGATGCAATGGCGATCTGTAGATGGGCTAGCTATCCAAATCTGTTTATTACCTTCACATGCAATGCAAAATGGTCGGAGATTGAGCTTTTCATGTCTAGGAAACCTGGGCAGAAAGTAGAAGACCGACCTAATGTGGTTACAAGAGTATTCAAGATAAAACTTGATCAACTTTTAAATGATTTAAAGTATGGTCGACACTTTGGAAGAGTGATTGCAGGTATACTAAATTACACACCTTTAATATATATATTTTTTTGCTTTCTCCTTTTTGATCTTCACAATTACTCTAAATTAATATAATTAAAATACCAGTTGTCTACACCGTTGAATATCAAAAGAGAGGCCTACCTCATGCACGCATATTGCTTTTTCTGCATAACGATGACAAGCATCCTACAGCAACAGAAATTGACAGGATAATCTCAGCAAAAATTCTAGATTTGAATAAGGAACCTCTAGCTTATGATGCTGTCAAACAATACATGGTCCATGGTCCTTGTGGATCTATAAATTCAAGGCCAAGTTGTATGATTGAGAACAAATGTGTGAAGTACTTTCCTAAGAAATTTTATTCTCAAACCACTGTTGATAATGATGGTTTCCCAATATATAGAAGAAGATATAATGGAATACTTGTTGAAAGAAATGGAGTTAAACTCGATAATTGATTTATAGTTCCTCACAATATTGACTTATTGGTGAAATTTCAAACTCACATAAATGTTAAGTGATGTAATTGTTCTATCAAATACTTATTCAAATACATAACGAAGGGACCTAATCGTGCAACTTTGATTCTTGAAGAAAATTTACATGTTGATGCTTCTACTAAATTGCAAAATATGACAGACATGGATGAAGTTAATGAATACTTAAATTGAAGATATATGTTTGCCATAGAGGCATGCTAGAGGATATTTGAGTTTGAAATCCACTATCGATGGCCTGCTATTCAAAGACTTAGTTTCCATATCGAAAATGAATAACCGATTGTTTTAAGGATACTCAGTATTTAGATAACGTTGTGGATAGACCAAATATCAGAAAAAGTAAATTTACAGAGTGGATGAAAGCAAATGAATTGTATATAGAAGCAAGGGAATTGACTTATTTTGAATTTTTAACAAAATGGGTTTGGCATAAAAGAGACAAGGAATGGAGATTGAGGAAGTTTGGAAGATGTATAGGGCGTATATACTATGCTCATCCTAAAAATGGAGAACGTTTTTATTTATGGATGCTATTAAATGTTGTTAAAGGAGCTCGATCCTTTAAAGAAATAAGAACTATAAATAATGTAGTAAATTCAGATTTCAAATCAGCATGTTATGCGCTTGGTTTGCTTGATGATGATAAAGAGTGGCATGAAGCTTTAAATCATGCGTCACATTGGGCTTCAGGAAAACAACTTCGTGAGTTTTTCGTCACAATACTGTTTTTTTGTGAGGTTTCTAACCCCTATAAATTATGTATTTCGAATTGGTGGCTATTATCTGAGGACATTCTTCATCGTCAGAGAGTAGTTTTACACTATGACAATCTACATCTTGATGACTTCCAATTGTAGAACTATGCACTGAGTGATGTAGAACAAATTTTGATAAAAATGGAAGGTCTTTGTGAGAATTTGAAACAATACCATATTCAAACACATTGCTTCTGAGACAATGTAATAATAGAATATTACAAGAAGAATTGGATTATGATAGAGATTCTTTGGCAACGGAACATATTGAACTTTTTAATGGTCTTAATTTTGATCAAAGGAATATATATAATGTAATAATTGATTCTGTTTTGAGAAATAAAGGTGACTTCTTATTTGTATATGGACATGGAGGAACTAGGAAGACTTATCTTTGGAAAACCATTATATGTCGATTGCGTTTAGAAGGAAAAATTGTCATTGCAGTTGCATCATCTGGAATTGCTACATTATTGTTGCCAAGAGGGAGAACGACTCATTCAAGATTTCAAATACCAATAATTGTAACAGACCGTTCAACTTGCGGAATTAAACAAGGTTCACAAATTGCAGAAATTATAACAAAAGCAAGTTTTATAATTTGGGATGAAGCTCCTATGGCACACCGAAACTGTTTTGAAGCTGTTAGTCGTTCACTAAGTGATATTTTACGTTTTATTGGTAGCGACAATGGAGATAAATCTTTTGGAGGAAAAACAGTTATTCTAGGTGGTGATTTTAGACAAATATTGCCGGTGGTAGCTAAAAGACAAAGAGAACAAATAGTTGAGGCATCAATTAACAAGTCTTCATTATGGAACAATTGTAGAGTTTTTATCCTAACAAAAAATATGAGGCCAACAAAAAACTTAGGTGATATTGCTGCAAGAGAACTTGCTGAATGGATATTGAAAATTGGTTATGGTGAACTTAAAAATAGTGAAAGCAAAGCATTGATTGAAATACTACATGATTTATTAATTCAACCAAGTACTCATCCTTTCAATAATATCGTGAATGCTACCTACCCTGATTTCCATACTAAATTCAATGATTCAAAGTATTTAGAAGAGAGAGCAATTTTAGCTCCAACAAATGAAGTTGTTGAAGACATAAAAGATTACATGATTGACCTTATTAATGTTGATGAAGAAACATATCTTAGTGCAAATTCAATATGTAAAGCTTCAACCAACATTCTAAATCAAGATGTCATGTATCCAAGAGAGTTTCTCAATTCATTGAAGTTCCCTGGTATTCCAAACCATAGACTCAAGTTGAAAGTAGGACTGTCAATAATGCTACTTCGAAATTTAAACCAAAGTGCTGGACTTTGTAATGGTACTAGACTTTTAGTCACTCAATTATCAAAATGGGTTTTAGAAGCCCAAATAATATTAGGATCTCATGTTGGAGATAAAGTATTTATTCCAAGAATAGCTTTGTTCCCTTCTGAATCTAAATAGCCTTTTGTACTAAAGAAAAGACAATTTCCACTATTAGTTTGCTTTGCTATGACAATTAATAAGAGACAAGGTCAATCTTTGAAATGCGTTGGACTTTATTTAGACAAACTAGTTTTTAGTCATGGATAATTATACGTTGCCGTCTCTAGAGTTACAAGTAGAAATGGCCTTAGGGTACTTATTGCAGAAAATGATAATGATGATCACTTTCATACAAAAAATATTGTATATAAAGAAAGATTCAATGATCTACCTAGAGGTAATACATACTGTTCATTAAAATTATTTTGCAGTTGATATTGTAAGTTAGATTGTCACTTATGTTGCAAACAGTAGATTTTATTCCATAATTATAAATAAATTTTATTGATGTTTAAATTGTGCAGATATTACAGATTCATATTAATATGGAGTACACAACTTTGAAGCAAATATCGAGGGACAAAGACAACACGAAAGTGAAAGTTAGAGTTTTACGAATGTGGGATGCAATTAATATAGCAAACAACCATGACCTGATTAGTCTTGATATAATTGGTTGACAAAGAGGTAAATTCATAATTGTTTTTCTTTTAGAATAAATTTTACTAATATGGTGTCGTTAGAGTTTCTTTTCCATACAATATGTCTATGTTTTATGTGATCATGATTTGCATGAACTTAAAAAAACCCTCCATGTAAATAGAATAAATTGCTCTTGCTGATGCAAAATGTTTTCATCAATAAAGCCTAATCTATTATATACATTAATCTAAGGTGGCAACTTCAAGTAAATAAACATGACTTCTAACTCATGCTAGAATTCTTTTTTATTTGTTAAATCTGTGTGTTGATGCTATGTTGCTTACAATTTTGATTAAAATGTTGATTAGTTCTTTTATTTATTTTCTTAAAATTTCCAAGACCTACATGCAAATTTTGGAGATCTTGAGTAGATTGATTTTGGGTTAAATTGAGTAAATCAATTTAAATTGGATTAAATTGATTTTAGGTGTCTATCATTAATGAGGTCATAGGGAAAAAGCTCTACATTATGCCACTCCCAGTGAATGTAAGTTGGTAGTTATGTACTGCTTTTATTCATTTAAGGGGTAATTTAATCACCAATCTCTATCTTAAGCACGTATATCTCTTCTATTAAAAAAATCCATCTTAACCAATGTATCAAATAAATATAAGTTTAATGTAACTGAGCTATTTCTCAACTGATTTCCTTAGTGTGTGTATGTAATTATTTATTTATCTCATAAATTGATGCTTAATGTTATTTTTCTCTTTAGTTAAATATGGGTGATTGAGGTGGTTTTGATCAAGGGCTAATTCATTTGAAATGTTCGTAGGGAACATTAATACATGCAAGCATCAGAAAGAATCTGGCTCATAGTTACCGTCCACAGCTAAATGAAGGGAGTCTATATGCAATTACAAATTTCTTAGTTGAGGAAAATAAAGGAAACTATCGTCCAGTACATAACAATCTCAAAATTCTTTTCAAGTCAACACCTTCAGTTTTAAAAATCAGCGGGTTTGATCATTTAATACCTCAATTCCAATTTGAAATTGCTGATTATGGAACAATAGCTTCCCGTTGCTACAAAACTACTTACTTGACTGGTAATTTTAATTGTTTTACAAGTTAGTTTACACATACCATTTATATATTATCTGCTAATAACTTACTATTTGGTAATTATGTGTAAGCAACTACTTTTAGTAAGCTAAAAATTAATGCAATTGATAACTTAATACTGATTCTTATCTAAAATAATATCTTGTTCTTACCAAATGTGATTGGCATATTGGACTACATCGGAGACATTGAGGAGATCAAAACAAGAGGGCGTCCAACAAAGATTAGAAACATTCAACTGTTGTTAGAAGAGTAAGATATATATAGATTTTTTAAACCTCATATGTTATAAATTTTTAGTAGCTCAAACTTACATATAAACAACTTCAAAAACAAGTCAGTTCAAACAACTTTATGGGGAAATATTGCACAACAGATAGATGATGATTTCTACAAAACAGATAAAGGGTCATTCATTGTAATAGTCACTTCAACTATTGTGAAAACTTACAGAGATAACGATTGACTGAGCCATTTATCAAGTACATAACGTTTATGTATCAATAATCCTTATAAATTTTTACAACTTTTTTGTAGGTGACTATCAACTATCATCTACTTTTGCAACAAAGCTGTATGTTAATCTAGACATTCCAGAAGTTGCAAAAATTAAAGACAAGTAACTACTGTTGAACTTTTTTTTTTTTTTTTTTTTGGTGGCTACTTTGTGATACTTCTTAAATGATAGATAGCATAAAATTGTGTAATACAAATGCTACAGGAGATTAAAAAAAGAGACCATCAAGTATGTTTAGAAAAGACATGTTTATTTCAATTTGTTTAGATATATATTCATATAGAATATGATGAGGCAAAAAAGTTTTGAAGGCAATATTAGATATCAATAATTAAATATATAGAAATAGTTCTATTATTGTTTTTTGGAATTGTACCTAATTTGTGGATAGTTACTCTTATATGTGCATTAGTTAAAAGACAAACGATTATTTATTCATTCAATTTTAGAGGATATGATAGATGGCATAAACTTTGTGTTAAAACCAATTCAAACTGTCTTTGAACTTCTAGCTATTTGTATGAAACATTGGAGTCATGCCTGAAATATATCCTCTGGCCTCTACATATATCACATCTCTAGAAGATGATACTTATGAATTGTGTCTATCCATTTTGTTTCTTTTTACAATTTGTCCGATTATGATAAAAAATTGAATATTCAGCAAACAGATATAAAATAATGTTAATGTTGATGCATAGATTGAACACCACAATGGGCATAAACGTAAAAGAAATTATGACAAAGGGACTACCTAAAGTACAAGATGGAGAACTTGTCTTACATAATAGAAAAATAAGTCAAAGGAGTTCAATAGTGCAACTGTTGTAAAAGTGAGCCAAAATTTGCAATCCCAAGGTAAACGAAAAAAATGATTGGTAAATTCACAAACACACACAAAATATATGTACTTCTACTAACAACTTTGTATCTGAAATAGCTATAGAATACAAGTCCAAGTACAAGATGAAACCGGTTCAACAATATACATTTTGTTTGATAAAGGAGCTGAAAAAATTATATCTAAGACTACAAAAGAACTTGCAGAGACGCAAGAAGAGGTAATTTCATATATAAATGTCAACATAGATCTTTATTATCTGAGAGTTGAAGTTTTGATACTTTCTTACCAATGCTACATGCACGCGCGCGCGTGCACACACACACACCATTTTCTGTTTTTAAAAAAATTATTTTGTAAAAGGCGCTCATCATTCGTGGTATTTCTCTTATAAACAGTTTGTGTAAATATCACATACAAAACGGTTACAAAAGAAAATGATAAAAACTTTAATAGATTAGATTATTAATTACAATAAGAACATTACTGGCCATTATGAAGAGGAATTTCAATTTTGAATTAAAAAAAAAAAAAAAAAAAACTAATTGCATAGGACATGATGCATACATGTATATATATTTTGCTAATTGTATGACTTTGTTTATACAAAATTTGAAATTGGATGTGTTCTACCAAGGGAGATTCAAAGAATAATTGGCAATGAATGTTTCTTCCAACTGCATCTTGGTGAATATAATTTAAAATATGGAAGAGAAAATTACACCGTTTCGAAGATTTTAGAGACGGAGATCTTGCATAAAGTTGAAGGACATCAGGTAATAATAAAGTTGAAGTCTATTTCCAGTATATTTATCACACCTAAGTACCATAGGATTCATAACTATTCTTTACATGGTATTTCCAGTATGTTTTATATATTGTTCATTGAAATTGAAGCATTATACACTTCACCTTGCTTGCTATATGATTTAAACATTAGTCTGCACATGACTTAGTATACATATCTAACCGGTACATAAGAAGTCGTTATCAAAATAAGAAAAAATATATAAAATTTTGTATGATACCATCAAAGTCAACATAGTACAATGAAAGCACTCTATATTTTAAGCAACATGCATATATTCTTCCATTTTTTGAAACACCATTTAATAAAAGTGCAAATTATTGCAGGACACAATAGAGGAAATTGTAAGGAAATCAAGGAAGGACAAGTCCATTGCCAGTCAAAAAATAAAAATAGGACAAACATCTGTTGAAAGACCTCAATTAACTGTCATTATAACTACTGAAGATGAAAAAACTGATGATAAAAGTATGCTGCTCCAAATGCTTCAAAAACGTCAAAAGGGTACTGATGATGCTCAGATCGTCAGTAAGAGCTTTCGTCCAGACAAGGTCGTCCACAGCTAATCCGGGTCCTGAAAAAATAGGGGATGGTCACCGGTGTGGCGCCAGCCACAGAGCCTCCGATGCCAAAGTTAGAAAAAGAAAACTGAGAAATATGAGGGAGATCAAAATGGGGTGTTAGAAAATTCTGTGTATGCATGTCCCCTTACTCGGGTTCTGCCAATGAATATATATAGATGCTTTTTTCTTAGCCGTTGGTCCGGCTTTAATGGTGCAATCATTGTTGAAGTTGTAACGCCCATGCAGGATGTTAAATGGATTAATATACTCTCAACGGTATGAAAATCTATTATTGCCTCTGTAACGCTTTGTCATGACGACGGTGGAATTCATGTCAGGCAGTTCTCCTAGGGCAAAGCTGGCTTCCGGGTCGTCTCTATTTGTCGTCCTTCCAGGATGGACGAGGTTACTTTTTGGGACCATCAGTTGCCCCCCTTATTCCAAGGCTGTTCGTTTCCAAGACAGTCTTAGGAATGAGAGAGGTTTTTTTTTTTTTTTTTTTTTTTTTTTTTTTGGAGAAAAGTAAACTAAAGCTCCTTTTGGTTTGCGTTTTGGAGCCCAGCGTCTGCATCTGGCTTTTTTTTTTTTTTTTACCAGCGCCTGGTGTCAAGGCAAATGAACAGATAAACAGCTCCTTACTATTTTTCATCATTAACTTTCCTGTGTGGCCTCAGGTTTCCCATCCATCCTTTCATTATGGAACTCTTAGATCACCTGCAGATTGCCCTCGGGCAGCTTATGCCGAATTCTTGGAGGATCGTCGTAAGCTGCATGGTGATTTGGACGACCATAGCGGATGGGGACATGATCACTTTGAATGAGTTTACCCACCTCTATCACTTAAAAGAGTCCAAAGAATTTGGGTATTATGAATTTATTCCCTGGGATAGGAGATCTCGTATTGTCGTCGACCTTCCTTCGTCCTTCCGTTATTGGAAATCCAGATACTTCTTTGTGTCTGGCGATGGTTGGGAGACTTTATCCGATGATTTTTGGGGGAATGTCCCTAGGTTGCTGCACCGGTGGGAGTCCCCTCGTCTTGGTGCGTTTATCTTTTATGCCTTTATTTTTCTTGTAATTTCATTGTTCTGATCGTCCTTCTAACCTTATGTAATTTTTCCTTCTTTTGTAGTGAAAGAGCGCCCTGAACTAGAGAGCCAATTTAAGGAGAGGGTGCAGGAAGCGATTAGGTACGCGAAGACGATCGACGATTTTGATGATCTGGTTGATCCGCGAACGCTAGCTCGTCACTGCTTGGGGCCTGAGCCTTCAATTTACGTGCTTCAAACGATTGATCGAGAACAAAGGAAACGTGAGTTGTCTAGAAATGCCTGACCGTCCCATCCTTTTTCTCTTTTTTTTTTTTTTTTTTTCATTCCACATTCTTGTGCAGAGATGACGAGCAAATTTAACAAGGAAATGTATGCAAAAATTAAGGGGAAGAAGAATGAACCCCTTTCTAGTATCGGGCAGAAAACTTTGAGAATAACAGATAAAGCAAAAAGAAAAAGAGACGGTCGAGAGGGGTTCATCCACTCCTACCTGGGACGAGGGAGGGACAAATTCCCCTGCAATTTCCATTGAAGAGGTGCCTGCTCCTAAGAAACGGAAGATGGCGCATAAAGGCAAGGAGAAAGTGGGCTCCAGCATTTAGGCTGATGCTGGAGCAGCAATGGCTCGTGCGAATGAGCTTTTAACTGATGAGGAAAAGAAAGAGCTTTCTCTGGTGCCTTCCCATGAAATAGTGAGCCAGCATGTACATAAGCTTGTGCAGGTAGTCTCTCTTGGCCTTGTTTTCTTTTTCTTCTTCTTCTTCTTCTTTTTTTTTTTCTTTTTTTTTTTTGAGTTTTGATGATATTCCTTGTTGTGAGGTGTTGGGAGAGACGGTGCATCTTACCTCCCAATACCTGGCGAACGAAGAGAAAGCAGTTATGGCCACTTCTAAGGTGGAGTCTCTGGAGGTTGAAGCTTCAAGACTGCGGAAAGACCTGATTGCGGCAATGGACGCTCATAATACCTCTGAGGAGCAAGTCAAGGCTTTGACTGAGCAACTTGATGCTGAGAAGCTGTTGACAAAACAGAAGGATGAACTTCTCGCATCTGCTGGTCAGAGGATGAAGGCAGCAGTAACCAAAGCCGTCCTTGCCTTCCAGACGACTAAGGAATATAACACAATTTTGTTCCAATGGTATTTTAAGGGCTTCGAACTACTAAGAAGGTACCTTTTGAAGCATGAGCCAGGAGTCAATCTGGAAGACTTGGATTTTGAAGCTGTGGATAAGGAAATTGAGGCTGACGAGGCTCAGGCTTCTGTTGCCTCGGGTGAGGACCTTCCAGAGGCAGATAAGGATGTGAACGAGGATGCTCCTCCTGCTTGACTGTCTTGCGTTACCTGTTGCATTTTTTTTTATATATGTTTTGGGGTTTTTGGATAAACAATCTTTTTTTTGTGCCCTGCCTGTTTTGGGGCGTCTGAACAATTTGTATCCTTTTATATGTATAAGATATATTTGTTGGTATTTTCTTCTTCCGTAAAGAATTTGTATTGAAATTTTATTTTCGTCCTTATGGGGACTTAGAGAATGCTTTCTTCGTCCTTCTGTGGACTTAGAAAATTTTCAAGCAAAATACTCTCTGTCTTTACGGGGACTCAGAGAATTTTCAAATAGAATACTTCTTCGTCCTTCTGTGGACTTAGAGAATTTTTTAACGAAATAATCTTCGGACGATATATATTTGCTATGGAATCTTGTTCCTTTTTTCTTTTTAGCATAGACGAAGTACATCCGACTAAGGATTTTAATCGTCTTTTTGTTGTTTGGACAATGTACATCCATTTAAGGAATGTTATCGTCTTTTTCGTCTGGACGATGTACATCCATTTAAGGAATCTTATCGTCTCTCTTTAATTTTGAATTGGATGGTCATTTTGGGTTTGGAAGGAGAGATAATGAGAGCACGAATTGCTGAATAATACTTGCACAATACTGAGTAATCATTTGTTCAAATACATGATATAAACTGTTGAAAAAGCATGAAATCGAATCATATAAACTGCTCACAAATGGGCTATGGCTCTTTTTCATAATACCTCTTCAGATGTTCGATATTCCATGGACGAGGTAACTTGTTCCCTTCTGAGTCTTCCAGGTGGTAACTCCCCCGTCTTGAATAGTGAACGACTCTGTACGGTCCTTCCCAGGTTGGACCTAGCCTGCCTTGTGTTGGATCTTTTGTTGCAGGGGTCACTTTTCGAAGGACGAGATCCCCAATGCTCAATCTTTTCAGCCTTACCCTCTGATTGTAGTATTCAGCCATCTTCTGTTGGTATCTGGACATTCTTCGGGCTGCTTGGTCTCTGACTTCGTCCAGACAATCCAGGTTCAGCTTTAATTGGTCGTCGTTGTTGTGCTCATTGAAGAACTCTCTCCTAAGGCTGGTTAGTCCTACTTCAACTGGGATGACAGCTTCGGTATCGTATGTTAGGTTGAATGGTGTTTCTCCTATTGGCATTCGTGCCGTAGTTCTTTAAGCCCACAGGATGCTAGGTAATTCCTCTGGCCACGCTCCCTTCGCCCCCACTAACCGGGACTTAATAAGCTTGAGCAAGGTCCGGTTCGTTACTTCAGTCTGTCCGTTGGCCTGAGGGTGTCCCGGTGATGAGAACTTGTTCTTGATTCCTAGGTTTGAGCAGAATGTCTTGAACCCACGACTGTCAAATTGGCGGCCATTGTCTGAAATGATCGTCCTTGGTATCCCAAACCTGCAAACAATATTTTTCCATACAAAATTTTGTACCTTTGCCTCTGTGATCGTTGCAAGAGCCTCTACCTCTACCCATTTTGTGAAGTAGTCAATGGCGGCGAGAAAAAACTTCATTTGTCTCTTTCCCTGTGGAAAGGGGCCCATGATGTCGATCCCCCATTGTGCGCATGGCCAGGGTGAGGTAATGATCGTCATCTTTTCTCTTGGGACTCATTGAACATTTCCATATCTCTGGCAACTGTCATATTTCTTCACGAAATCTGCTGCATCTTGCTGCATAGTGGGTCAGAAGTAGCCTGCCCTCATGATCTTCTTGACAAGGGATCTTGACCCCATGTGATCTCCGCAGATTCCTTCATGTACTTCTTCCAGGACATATCTGGCTTCATCTTCCTCTAAGCATTTCAAGTAGGGCTGGGCGAAGCCCCTCTTGTAAAGCTGGTCATTCAATACTGTGAACCGGGCAGCTCTTCTCTGGATCTTCTTGGCTTCTTCTGGATTTGCTGGTAGCCGTCCCTCCTTGAGGTGAGATAGGATTGGATGCGTCCATCCTAGGCGGGTATGCACAGGGAGTGTCTGGAATTCTTTGATGCTTGGGGAGTTTTGTTCTTCCAGTTTCCAAGCGTTTACCTTATCCTGGACTTCTACTGATGCACTCCGTGCTACTTCGTCGGCTTCTGCATTCTGATCTTGGGGAATCTGGACAAACTCCGCACGATCGAAGTTGTTCACTAATTGATTCGTCAATCGAAGATATTTCTGCATCCTTGTCTCCTTTGCTTCAAAATCTCCTCTGACTTGCCCTATGACGAGCTACGAGTCACTCTTGAGTATGATGTTTTTAGCTCCAAGAACTTGGGCTATTCGTAGCTCGGTCAACAAAGCCTCATACTCCGCTCCATTATTAGTCACGGGGAACTTGAGCTGGACCCCATATTTGAGAACGTCTTCCTGAGGAGAGGTAATAACGACTCCTGCCCCACCTCCTTTTTGAGTGGACGAACCATCTGTTTTAATCATCCATAGATCTTCCTCGTTGTTTGTGTACTCAGGGATCGTGAATTCTGCAATGAAGTCTGCTAATGCCTGGGCTTTTATGGCCGTCCGAGGGTCTGTATCCTATATCAAACTGGCTGAGTTCGATGGCCCACTGTATCATTCGTCCAGCGGCTTCAGGCTTGGTCATCGCTCTTTTGATAGGCTAGTCCGTCATTACAATGATGGGGTTTGCTTCGAAGTATGGATGAAGTTTCCTTGAAGCAACAAATAAGGCAAAGGTGATCTTCTCTATCTTTGGGTATCGGGCTTCGGCTCCCTGAAAGGCCTGGTTGACGTAATATACCTGATCAAGGCTGCGCTAACCGCGGTTGTTGATACGGCTAAGTAGAGAAACAAATCTTCTCCTTCCTTGGATGGGCTCAGGAGAGGAGGGTGGCTCAAGTAGTGTTTCAACTCCTGAAAGGCTGTTTCACATTCTTTCGTCTAGGCAAAGGCTCATTTTAAAGTTTTGAAGAAAGGAAGGCATTTGTCCGTTGCCCTTGAGACGAACCTGTTTAGGGCTGCCACCCTTCCTGTGAGGGCCTGTACTTCTTTGACCGTCTTTGGAGAAGACATCTCGAGGATAGCTCTTACTTTCTTAGGATTTGCCTCTATCCCTCTTTGTGACACCATAAACACAAGGAATTTTCCTGAGGAGACCCCGAAGGCGCACTTGGACGGGTTAAGCTTCATGTTGTATTGCCTGAGTGTGTTGAACGTCTCTCTAAGATCTGCCAGATGGTGTTCTTCTTCTTTGCTCTTGACGAGCATATCATCGACATATACCTCCATGTTCCTTCCAATCTGCTTTTCAAACATCTGGTTCACCAACCATTGGTACGTGGCTCCTGCATTCTTCAAACCAAAAGGCATGAACCTGTAGTAGTAAAGCCCCTGACTGGTAATAAATGCTGTCTTTTCTTGATCTTCTTCGGCCATCTAAATTTGATTATAGCCAGAAAATGCGTCCATGAACGTTAGTAACTTGTGCCCGGCTGTAGAGTCAACCAGCTAATCAATCCTGGGCAGGGGGAAGCTATCTTTTGGGCAAGCCTTGTTTAAGTCCGTGAAGTCAACGCACATTCTCCACTTCCCATTTGCCTTTTTGACCATGACGACGTTTGCCAGCCACTCTGGGTAGTAGACTTCTCGAATGAAATTAGCATTGAGCAACTTGTTTACCTCGTCCATAACTGCTTTGTTCCGTTCGGGGGCGAAGACTTTTCTTCTCTGCTGGACGGGCTTCTTCTCGGGGTCCACTTTCAGGCGATGCTGGATAATAGAGGCTGGAATGCCTGGCATGTCCTCATGACTCCAGGCAAATACATCGAGGTTATCCTTCAAGAAGCTGATAATCTCTTCCTTTGTCTTCGGGCCTAGATTCGTCCCTACTTGGGTCGTCTTTACTGGATCTCCTTCGACCAGTTCTACTGTTTCTAGCTTTTCGATGATTTTTGGTGTTTTATCTTCAATTATCCACGTGTGGTTCTCCTTTGAGGCCAAGACCGCCTGGTAACATTCCCTTGCTAACACCTGGTCTCCTCGTATTTCTCCTACGCCATGTTCTGTTGGGAATTTCACCTTCAAGCAGTATGTAGAAGTGGCAGCTTTCCATCGGTTGAGGGTTGGTCGCCCTATGATCACGTTGTAGGATGAGGGTGAATCAACCACTAGAAAGTTGTGCTTATTTGTTACCTGTAGGGGGTAAGATCCTGCCGTGACCGTCAATGTGACTATCCCACAAGGGTATACTTTATCCCTACTGAAACTGACGAGGGGTGACTCGAAAGGACGAAGCCTCTTCGGGTCCACTTTTAGCTGTTGAAAAGCAGAAAGGTAGATAATGTCTGCTGAGCTCCCATTGTCTACCAGAACTCTTCTTATATTGAACCATTCGATTATGATCATGATGACAAGTGGGTCGTCGTGGGGTTGCTTTATTCCCCTAGAATCTTCTTCGGAGAAATGCATATCTTGGTTCGTCCTTCTTAATTTCAAAGGAGGCTGACCATGAATGGTGTTTACCTGCCTCTGGCGTGACTTTATGAGTGATCTGACCGACCTTCCTGTGGCTGGTCCTCCTGCAATAGTTTTCATCTCCCCGATTGCGCTCTGCGGACGGGGTGGTAGACGGTCTTCGTCCCTTTGGGAACCTCCTTGTTGGTCCTTCCTATTGTTCCTGAAATTGCTGGAGTCTCCCCTCTTCACATACCTCTGTAACTTTCCTTTCGGATAAGTTCTTCTATCTGCTTCTTCAAATCCCGGCAATCCTCTGTATAATGCCCATGATCTTTGTGAAAACGGCAGTATTTCCTTTTGTCGCGCATGTTGGGCAAAGAGTGGAGTGGTCTGGGCCATTTAAGATCTTGGTCGTCTTTGATCTCCATCAGGATCTGATCAACTGGCATCACCAGAGGTGTAAACTTAGTCTGTCGAGGATTCTTGTCATCCCTTCGTCTACTTCCTTCGCCACCTCTTTGATCTGGTCGATCTCTTTTTTGTCCTCTTCGCTCGTCTTCCTTTTCCTTCTTCTTCTCCTTTGGTTTTTCTGCTCCCTCTATGGCTGCCAAAGCTTCCTCTGCATTCATATACTTCTGGGCTTTCAATAATGCTTCTGCCATCGTCTTGGGGGGATTTTTTGCCAGAGAGACCACAAAATCTCTGGACTTCAGTCCTGCCTTGAAAGTTGTGAGCTGTACCTTATCATCTAACTCGTCTACCTCCAGCATTCCTCGGATGAAACGGGTTACATAGGATCTCAAAGTTTCCTTTTCTCCCTGTTTGACGGTGAGCAAATGGTCAGCTGTCCTTTTTGGACGTTGCCTGCCGACGAAATGACAGATGAACGAATTACTGAGCTGCTCGAAGTTATCAATGGACGAGGTTGGTAATTTAGTGAACCATTCCCTGGCTGCCCCCTTCAGGGTAGTGGGAAAAGAACGGCATAAAATCTCATCAGGAGGCTATTGGAGACCCAGGGTCATCTTGAATGTATTGAGGTGATCCAATGGGTCTTTTAGCCCGTCGAAGGGCTCAAGTTAGGGCAGTCGGAACTTAGAAGGCACCGGACACTCCTGGACTGCTAGTGTGAAAGGTGAGTCCGTCCTCTTAACTATCCTGTCCAAACTTTGGTCCGTCTTTCCTTTGACAGCATTTCTTAGTTCGTCCATCTCCTTTCTCATCTCCCTGAGGAGATCTAAATTTGCTTCTTCTGGAGTGTTTGTTCGCCTCCTATGATTGTATTCTTCATCATCTCTGTTGGTTTCCAGGCGGTTATCTTCCTGTTGCAGCCTCTGCCTCATTTCCTGGTTTTGCTTAGTGAGTTCTTCTACAGTGGTTGCGAGTGTCTGAATTTGTAGGGCCAATGCTGCAGGATCGGGATTAGTGTTAGAATCCATGTGGACTTATAGCTTGGAATAGAACAGTGTTCTTGAACTAGGTGCCTAAGAATCGTTCAGTGTCAACAATGAAAAGTGTTCCCACAGACGGCGCCAAACTGATGATGCTTAGATCGTCAGCAAGAGCTTTCGTCCAGACAAGGTCATCCACAGCTAATCCGGGTCCTGAAAAAATAGGGGATGGTCACCGGTGTGGCGCCAGCCACAGAGCCTCTGATGCCAAAATTAGAAAAAGAAAACTGAGAAATATGTCCCCTTACTCGGGTTCTGCCAATGGATATATATAGATGCTTTTTTCTTAGCCGTTGGTCCGGCTTTAATGGTGCAATCATTGCTGAAGTTGTAACGCCCATGCAGGATGTTAAATGGATTAATATACTCCCAACGGTATGAAAATCTATTATTGCCTCTGTAACGCTTTGTCATGACGACGGTGGAATTCGTGTCAGGAGTTCTCCCAGGGCAAAGCTGGCTTCCGGGTCGTCTCTATTTGTCGTCCTTCCAGGATGGACGAGGTTACTTTTTGGGACCATCAGGTACTAAGCAGATTGCATCAAAGAAGAAAAAAAATTGAAGTCTAATGTATCTCAATGTATTTTATAAAAAACATACTCTTACTAGCAAGACAAACAAATGGACGTACTACATTACCCTATGAATTTTAATGTATTTCATTGTATTGTTAAGGGTTTTTTTTTTTTTTTTTTTTACCAGCGCCTGGTGTCAAGGCAAATGAACAGATAAACAGCTCCTTACTATTTCTCATCATTAACTTTTTACTCTTTTTTTTAGAACTTTTTTTCATCAGTCATCTACATCCTTCTAGAAAGCTTAATTAATAAGCTTGTACCTGCATTAGTCAATTTTGTCAATACCCAATTAATTAACTTCCACTTTCCTGCCACAAAATAGGGCTCAAGATTTTCTTTTGAGGCTTCTGTCCCTTCCTTCCCACTGCTCGAGAAAGATGAATAGATTTCTATATAGAGTTTCTTTTGACTTATCTTCGTTGAATTCAGTTGTTTTACCTCTCTTGAGATTGAGAAGGAAACATTAAATACTTGTTCAGCGGGATTAGGATTTGGAACAAAAATGACGGTGGCTGATAAGTGACTGAGTTCTGAATCTGAGAGTGAAAGCAGAAGTCTAAAAAGGAGAAATGAGAGTAACTGAGTAGGAGACAACTCAAGAGTTACAAACAAGGACAAGAGTTACTACTTACAAGACGTGTGTGGCTGAGATCAAAAGAGAAAAAATATATATATCTTGCCTCCATCAGTGACTCAAAAAGTGACAATATGGCATTGTTTTTTATTTCTTATTTACTCCTTATTTTTTAATATATTTTTTCTCAAAAAAAGCAAGTGGCAAGACACAAGACCAACCCATATGGCAACTTTATTTTTTTAATTTTGTTTTTCAAAAAACGCAAGTGTGTAACCCATACGACATTTTTTTTTTTTTTTACTTTTTTTTTTTGCAAAAAATGCAACAAGACACTAGAGTTATCACTCAGTGATGAGTCTACTCCTCCTAATATATGTTTTTTTTGACTGAGGGTCCGTTTGGATACAATTGAAAACTGAAAAATATTATAGCAAAATAATTTTTAAATGTATGAATAATATCGTGTGACCTATTTTTATTGAAAAAGTTGTTGAAAAGTGAAGTTTATGGGTCTGGTGACTAAAAAATTGCTGAAAAAATTACTGTATGTACTGTGTGCACTGTTCACACTCCAAAGTCGGCTGAAAAAAAAAAAAAAAAAATTTGAAAACGCAGACGTGAACGCTA
Source organism: Quercus aquifolioides (assembly GCA_019022515.1). Classification (NCBI taxonomy): domain Eukaryota; kingdom Viridiplantae; phylum Streptophyta; class Magnoliopsida; order Fagales; family Fagaceae; genus Quercus; species Quercus aquifolioides. Next base: position 36,485,505 of record CM032332.1, read on the forward strand.
GGCCCAAACGCACAGTAAATGTATTTTTAAGTTATTGAATGTCATTTTCTTTGTACATATTGCCATTGCCAACATGAAGATTAATTTTGTTTAGAACAAAGTTTCTCTCCAAACTAGTTTGGAGAGAAACCCTACAAACTCATCATATATCTTTATATTGAGTGTGAATGTTGAAAATCTAACCGTTAGATTGCATGTTCTTATTACATTCTTAATGCTTACAAAATTTCAAGAAGATCAAAGATCAATTGCTATGTCATCAAATAAATGTTATAATTTCAAGTTTTTATGATCTAAAGTTATATATAAAAAATAAGTTAATTGATCAAATAGTAAATAACATCCAATTTGAACGAAATTTGATACGTATGTTAAGAACATAAGGAACATGAAATTCAACATTATATTTTCAAAATTCACACCCAAAAAAGAAATATATGAGAAGTTTGAAGAGTCTCTCTCCAAACTAGTTTGGAGAGACACTTTGTTCTTTAGTTTACTAATGGCTTTTATCAATAGTAAATAGTAAATACCACGCTATTACCATATAAGGTACTCAATTTGAATTATAAAAAATATATATTTACAAATGATTGTTTAAGAAACCATGATAAATAGAACAATACAAAGCATATTGTTTATGAACTGCTAACCATTTGATTATATGTCAAACGTTGTATTACTATGTAGATTAATTTTATGCTTCATTTTTAACCAATTAGAAAGGAGATGCTCTAATTATAATTTAAAAAAAAATTGAGCATTTGGAATTTTCTAATATATAAAATAAAATGACCCCACACATTACACGGGTGAGAAGCTAGTGAAAATAAAGCTAAAACCAAAATAAGATACCAAAATTTAAAATATGGAGATTTTGAGCATATGTGCCGTTTAATTTGGCACTATAGAGTGCCAAAATGGCCCCTTGTTGAGGTTTTGATCAAATGCTAAATGACACTTTGACCAAGGCCCAATTTTGGCTCGAATTTTGAATGTTGCACTATTTTAGCTCGATTATGTGATATGTTTTTGAAAATAATTACAATTTTTAAACCATGTTATCACCAAAAAAAAACCATCTGAGATAATTAAAGTTTTCAAACAACTATTCATTTTTTTATAAGATAATTGATTCAAATTTCAAAAATAATAATTATTTACAGGATTTATCTCATACATTTTACTACATCCCTGTATTATAATTAAACCAATGAGATTTGACATCTAATTAAATTTTGTTTTAAAATATCAAAATTAACTGATCATAATCAAATGGATTCTAACATAATTTACAAGTAGGCATCTTAATCGTTAAAACTTGATATGGCTTGATCTTTTAATTTGGTTGTGCAATTTCGCAATCAATAGGTCATTTGATCATTATGAGCTTTGGTGTATCTTGGAATTATGTGCTTGCTCAGCTAAAAATTCAAAATGATGTTTTGATCATTTCATGGTTAAAATTACGTGTTTTTCTCTTTATGACCACTTATATTTACACCCTCCATTAGAATTTTGTGACATCATATATATAAATAAATAAATAAAGTAGAATAATTAGTTATATATACAAACACAATATAATGCATTGTGACCATCATAATTATCAAATTTCATACTATGGAAGAAATAAAACAGGTAATGAAGTTTATATTTTGTAGAACTTTCCCATGCATCTAGTTTGTTATAGTTTCCATTCAATAACAATTACAAATATATTTTTGTTTCTCTCTTAATAATAACAATGGGACTTGTTAAGAAACACGTGCAATTTATAATTGGCTGTTTTGAACGTATTATGTGGATCTAATTCTCGTAATAGAATGTAAATTGTTCAAAGAAAAAAAAAAGAACATAGATGGCTAACAAAGCAAGGAGAAGAAACAAACTTAAAAATCCACTATCATTCTTGTAATGAAGCTCAGCAGTCCATAAAAGATTAAAAATGTGAATATATAGTCATGGGCTTGGTGGGTTTAATCTGTTGTTTACTTTCAAGCAAGCAGGCTCAAAGGCTTACAGATTATGAGCCCAAATACTATTATCCAGTACACCTCTACAGGTCCAGGCCTTGCAAAAACCATCAGAATAAAATTGGACAATGACCCGGAAAAGTTCAAAGTACTTTTCAAAATCTGATTGAAGCACAACCTGCTTAAGATTTGTGAATGGCATATTGACATAGGAACCCATTCTCAATCATAATGGTCATGTTGGTGGATTTTAATATTAATATGAATGAATTAATGAATTATTTTTAATCATAAGTGGGATAATTGAACGAGAAGAATTGAGAGATTTATGGGTAAACGAGGCTTTATTGAAGAGTTTGTAATTTGCTAAAAAAAATCGATTCTCACATGAGAGACTCCTTATTAATTTATAGTTTTTACTTTTATATATATATATATATATATATATATATATATATAACTAAGAGAAAATTTAATTGGAATCCTCAAATAATGTCTTTAATTTCTTCTTAATTTTGTTGTCAAATGAGTTATTTGGCACAACATATAAGGAGTTAATTTTTTTTTTTTTAATAATTTTAATGTATGAATTTACACCATTGTGAGAACCAAGTGATCCAACGTGTTAAAACTTGAAGAAAAAGATATAAAAACAGGGGTGGCATTGCACACAGCCCGGGGGGTTCAAATGAACCCCCTGACCTGCCCAAAAAAAATTATATATAAAAATTTGAACGCTTTGACTCTAATTTTTTTTAAACCCAATTGAAATTAACTTTTATGATCATTTTAGTGCTATTTTTACAACAAAAGTTAAGTGGTAAGTTATAATTAGTTTTTATCTAGACAACTAACATAACTTTTTTACCTACCTTTAACAACTTGCCACATAAATTTGTTGTGAAATTTTTGTGAAAGTGTTGTATCAATAGCATTACTCTTAAAATATTTAATTTTATAAGAAAATAAAGTTTCAAATTTTTGCTCATTTATTAAAAAATTATAATAATAATAACCTTCTCTCTTAGGCTTTGGCTTACTTTGGCATTGACAACGGAATGAAGTTGTTTTCCTTGCACTTTTCTTCTTCATAAGCAAAACATTATACCAGCAATACAACCAACAGATCTATATCTACATCTATGTTTTATTAAATGTATGATTAGTTATTTGAAAATAATGTATGATTAGTTATTTGATTCTATTTGTTTATTCATTCAATAGTTGTTGTCTTACCTATCTTTAAACTATTAATAATTTTGTTATACCATTCAAAAATATAGTGATACAACCAACAGATCTATATCTATATCTATGTTTTATTAAATGTATGATTAGTTATTTAATTCTATTTGTTTATGCATTCAATTGTTGTTATCTTACTGATCTCTAAATTATTAATAATTTTTTTAGACTATTGTAAAATATAGTGATGCAACCAACAGATCTATATCTACATATGTGTTTCATTAAATGTGTGATTAGTTATTTGACAAGAATGTATGATTAGTTATTTAATTCTATTTGTGTATGCATTCAATAGTTGTTGTCTTACCGATCTTTAAAGTTTAAACTATTTATAATTTTTTAGACTATTGTAAAATATAGTTGTATTGTATACTATATTGTATGGAAGTGTATATAAAGAAAAAAAAATTGTCATTTTATTTTTTACTTCCCTACTCACGATAAATTCCTAGCCCTGCCAATACTAGCTCCCTAAGAATTTGTGGTCATCTATTGGAGTATGTGCTCTCAATCTATTCTTTATGAAGGAAGCCTATGTGAGCTATTGGTGTTTCTGAAATTAATTTAATAATTCTCTTAACAATTTTATTTACCTTTTATTATGCTTTTAGTTTTTTTTTTTTTTTTTGGTTATTGGATAATTTTAGAACGTGCTTATAGGTAATAGCATATTGTATCTTGAATACTTTGCCTAATTTTGGACCATGCTTATATGCAATTTTAAATCAAAAGTTCGTTCTCATAATATTGGACTTTGTGGGTTAGTGATGGCTAAACTAGAATGTTGAAAGAAATAAATTGAACATCCCAAACAATTAGATAATATTGAACTTAATTTCCAGGAACAAATACCTATGACATCAATCTCAATTAAGTGCAGTCATTTTTATATGTTTCATATTTTCCTTTTAATGTCATTCATCTTTAGTTAAAAACTCTACCAATTGTGTTTTTTCACTTAGTGGAATTATTGGTATGATTTATTTTATAAAATAGAGATCTCTAAATTAAAATATAATTTATTAAAACTTATTAATTAAATATGTAGATCAATATTTTTATTGAACTTTCCTATGTATTTTGCAGTGTTCATTTTAATTTTCTTAATTTTGATGTCAAATAAGTCATTCACTCATCTAAGTAAATCATCTCATCATCACTATTATTGAATATTTTTGTGCGTAAACACACATTACAACCTAGTTAGTATATATAATTGGGTGATGTAGGAAAAATGGGCTTAGCCCAAGGAGCCAAGCTGCATGGAAGAAGATGAAGATTTGGAGGTGTAACCCAAGAATCACAATGCTTACCCAAACGGATTCCAAAAAAAAAAAAACAGTGCTACCCTATTGTTTTTGTCACCCTAATACTTTTTTCTTAACAAAGCTCGACTCTACAACGAAAAAAAGGTAATTATCAAGCTTTTCCTTTTGTTTTTGCTTTTACTTTAATTAGCTTGTAACCTCATGTATATGCATTGATACACTTAAAGATATATAATAAGATGCATAATATAATTTAAATATTATTGATAGTCATTTTTATATTTTGTTAATTTTTTTAAAAAAAATTTTAAGGATATTATTAGGTATAAAATGTAAATTATCCATATTAAAAAAAAAAATTATTGTGCACTTTTTTTTTTTTTACGATTCATTTTTTTCTAAACTTTTTGGTTTTTGTTCCTAATAACTCACTTGGATAAATATTTATGATGTGGTCTCACATTTGATTCTAAAATTAATAAATAAAACTCTTTAAGAATAAATAATTTAGGACACATGGCGTAAAATTAGAACTCTAATTTAGAATTTTAATTTGAGTTTCTCTTAGTTTCACTTATTATATATATATATATATATATATATATATATATATAGATTCTAGAACCGCTTTATTCACTTGAAAATATCTACACAGTGAAGCACTTGAAAATAAATACACCAGAATTTGCATTTGCTCTTGGGTTCAAGTCTAAAATCTCTAAGATATATGAGTACGAAAGACAAGTTATATCATACATTAGAAACAGCTCAAAGTAATGGATAAGTTCACCATAACAAGGAAGGCAACAAATAACGAAATTTCCAAGTTGTGCAATGTTCTATAATATTATGAAACATTATTCTAAATGTATCTCTAATTAGACTTTAGAACACATATGCTTAAAGACATTATGACCAAAACCTGGTTGTCTGTATTCAAATAAAAACAAATTAATTGAGATGATTAACTTTTTTTCATCATCAAATAGCCATAATAGGACAATACAGGAACAAATAAAAAATTACAACACCATGCCTTGATGGACCACAATTCCAATGTATCATAATTTTTTTAAGGTTCTGCATTGATCATTAATTCTCTGACCCATCCTTTACTGTTCCAATCTTCGACATCCATACCTTAAATCCAGGCAAATTATGGAATAAGAGCAATAAAATGTAAAGCTATTGCAGTACATAATGTAGTCATAAATGTTTTGAAACCAAAAATAGAAATGAAGGGTACCATCAATTTGTTTGGGAAACCTACGAAACGATCAGTCTGATCCTTAGCCGAAAGATGGACACTACAATGTCAAGAAACGTTCTTATCAGATTTTATATTTTTAACCCAAGTGCTATAAGAAAAGACAATCGACATTTTTTTTTTCCTTGGTTATATTCTAAGTGTAACATAATTAGTTTGATGATTCCCCCCCTCCCTCCCCAATGAGTTTGTTCTAGTACAATAAAAAGATTCTTTCTAAATAATAAATTTTTAGTTTTTATGTCTATTTAGAATTTACCCTAAAACAACGATTTAATATAGTAATAATGTAACAACTAAGGCCATCAAGAGCCTTTCTTCCCAAAAAAAAAAAGCCGTGTCAAAAGCCTTATAACTTAACTAGCATCTCCTTGTGTTTTTAACGAAGATAAATAAAGTTTAAATCCACCTATCTCCAACTGTCGAATTATAAAAAAATATAGTCACTAAAGGTTTTTTGTTGTGGGCGTAGATTGTCAGATTGATTCACATAATTAATTCATTTTATGAAATTCGCCAACTCCCTCACATGCTTTATCACAACATTGTCCTCTAATAATATTTCTTAGGCCACTAATGCAATTGTTTTTGGCCATAACAATCACTCTTTGATCACTAGCGCAACTGTTCTTTGGCCCTTGTAGCCGTCTTCAGGAATATATCAATCGTTGCTGTCCGCTACTATCTCCAGCATTTTGCACGAATCAATCCACAATGTGCCTAACCCATTCTACAACATCCGAACCGATTTCTCATTGTCAATTTTTAAGGCATCTTCACAAGCTTATATTCCAAATTCAAGGCATCACCAAGCTTCTACATTGAGGTTTGAGGGAATGTTAATGTATCATTTATATCACATCACATTCAGCATACATCGATATCATTGATTGACTAGAATAAAATATATATATATATATATATATATAAAAGTTATGCTTGAGATTAGCCTAATTAAAAGATTCTCCTCAATCAACTTTAGTTTTTATATATATCCTACATATGGTTCACTGTAACATTACAATTTAGAATAGTAAAAATGTAGCCTTTAAAGACTTTTCACTGCGAATGTAAGCATCAAATCATGCAATTCTAATTCTCCTTAGTTCCGTTTTCTCTCTTTTTGTGAAGGGAAAAAAATCACACAAAACTTTGTTGTAACGTACCAAAAATAAGGTGATCCTACCACCAACTACCTGCAATTACTATGTGTCTGGTAAGAACTCATGCTGTATGCACAAACAAAAATGCAGAAGCAATTGCGAGCACACGCTTACACACACCCACAGAGAGAGGGAGAGAGAATATTTTATGTGGAGAGATAGTCTTACTTGTAGGTATGGGTGGTAGTGCCTAGTGCAGTATAATAAATTAATTGCATTTGTTCTAGGGCACTGGTATCATAAATGTGCATCCATTCTTTCTCACTATATCATAAATGTGCATCCATTCTTTTGCACTACAAGAAGTGGAACCTTCCTTTGCCGACAATTCTATGCTATTTATTTATCTTTTCTAAGTTTCAACTCCAAATATTTGCTTATCCCATATACTACATTTTTTTGAAATGCTCAACATGTCATCCAAATTAACAGCATTTCCTAAAACCCTGCTGTATTGCAGGATTATACTAAATCATCCTAGACAAACAGGTTTAACAAGTCAATGCAAATGCATAGGTAAACTATGGAGAGGACCAAAAAAATGAACATGTTCAGAATCTTCCTAATTTTGGGCCATGCCTCTACTTTTTTTTTTTTAATAACTTTTATTCTTGTTTTGATTTTTATAGAATTATTATGCCTATACTTGTTCATGAGCCAAAGTTAAAGTGGTTCACTAGTCACTCCCAAGCCCTTTTCTTAGTTTTCTATAGTTCAGCAAACCTTTGGCCAAACACATGCAGCATCAAATCCACACCTCATTCATCTTAGTAATGTTAAAAATAAAAAGTAATGCAAAGGGAATCGAAACCCCAGATAGTTTAATTAGCATTTAACTCTATCATCCAAAGAAAGGAGAAGAAAGATGACCTTATTCAAAGAACTTGGAGGAATTTATTTAACATTAATTATATATGGTTGTCATCCTAGGAAAGGAGTAGGAAAATAGGCTCTTCTCCAATCTCCATATGCACTAATAGAATTTTGTCAAGATGCCAATTGCTAATTACTTTGAACCATATATGCCATTATTGTCAATAAGATAAAGTGAACCCTCACTCCCTTGTAGGCTACTCCATCTTCTAATGGTGATTTATTGGTGAAACTTATTAGATTCCTCATTTAAATTAAAAACAAAATATGGTTGTTTTTTTATTTGTATTATATATATTGATCAACACAGTAATTTAAAAAAAAAATTTAATAGGAGAACTTAAGAAATAACATCTAAACAATTATACCTATATTTTGCTTATGATTTTTTTTTTTTTTTTTTTTTTTTGAGGGAAGAGGAGTAATAAAGAAGATGAGATTTGAACTTGACCGACATAAGCTGTTAAAGATATTATGCTTATTACCAACATGGCTTTGGCCATTGTTAAAGCTTATAGATCATGACCAGATCCAAATCCAAAGAGTCTAATATTCGATGCCCTCTTTTTTTATTTTTCAGGTTTCAGAACCTAGGTAGGGCTAAACTGCAATTGATAAATATATAGTCTATTAAGTGTGAGATGTTGAGAAAAGTATGCAACCGACGGGACTTTTTAAGTCAACTACAGTACTCGCACGGCCATTCAAGCAAAGGAGAAGTGTTTAATGTTATACTAGATTCTATTCCTTACATATATAAAATATATAATAATAGAAAACAATTGAACAAAGTGGTAAAAAAAAAAAAAAAAAAAAAAAATGAAGAAGAAAGAAACAAATCATCTCCATATGTTCATAAAATATTTTTCAAGATTCCATTTATGCACAATTACCTCTACTTGTCAACGAGCTGAAGCTGCTGAACTTCACTCACAGGCACAGCTCACCCACTAACCTTTTGGCTAATTATGGTTCATTCATAGCCTTAGCTATTATGGATGTCTTTTCTTTCTTTCTATGGCCTACAATAAAATCGATTCTTGTTACCGTTGGGATATGTTAATATTAAAAATAATAAGTCTAGCCAAATAGATAATTTTATAATATTTTTTTTACAATAGCTGAGATAGTACATTGTTATTGGTGTATCAATAATGGGGTCATCTGAAAGTGATGTTGTAACAATCATAATTTATTACCTCAATAATTTGCACCAATCACTTTGTGTCACCTATATATGTTGTGAAATTTTTAGTTTCTCCACCAAATAGGTGGGTGGTCTAGTGGTAAGGCACTTGAGCTAGCACGACTTAGGTTATATATAGATTCAAACTTAGGTTATATATAGATTCAAGTTTCCCATTATATAGATTCAAACTTAGGTTATATATAGCTCCTTGTAACAAGTAGGAAACTCACACTGGTCCACTACCCATAAACATTTTTTCTTTGCCAAGAAAAAAGAAATTAGTATCTCTCACACCGCTACTAAATGGTTTTCAACTTTCATTAAAAAAGAAAAAAAAAGTGTGTTAAGTGTAAGAGAATCGTTACCCGAGCCATGTGCAGTGAGGTTGAGAACTGAGGAGAGCCATTTAAGGCAGCTTAGCCTTAAGAGAACCTAATCCAAGCTGAGTACTACTTTCGTGGCTCACTTGCCTTTGGTTTTTTAGCACGTGATGCTGAAGACTGAAGTGGGATTCTTTTGTTTATTTCTTAGGGTGGTGGTTGTATTAAAAATAGTGTGTGAATGTGTTTAATGAGCAAGGATTAGGTAAGCAATGGGAATTTGAAATTACAGTTTCAAGTCAACTTCAAATCAAAATCCAACATTTCATTCTAGGTAAGAAGGAAAGATATCATTGTTCCCATATGGATGCATTTATTTTAAATATAAGGAACAATTTTGTTTACTCCTAAGTTTCATCCAACTCAACATAACCTACTTCCTAGACAGTCAAAGTTTCATCTTCCAACTTTTTTTTTTTTGACTCTTAGCTAGTGTTGTTTCTCTTTTGACTGAGCCAAATTACCCAGAAGCAATGGTTACAGCCAAAAAAAAGACTGGAAGCCAGACCAAAAGGTTTTCCAGGCATTGGACAGACAGCTATGATGCAAAAAGAAGTTCCTGATCCCAAGTAACAAATTTAATTAATTAGGTGAATACGTGGCAAGTATTTATTGGTAGAGTATAGAGTGGAGCAGGAAAGTGAGATAGAAGATTTGGACTCGATATAGAAGACATGTAATGTATGTCTTAAGTTATTATTACCTAAAAGCCTTGTAACTCAACTGGTTAGTATATCTTTATGTTTCCAATAAAAAAATTTATGGTTCAAATATTTTCTCTCCCATTGTAACTATTAAATTAAAAATAAAAATAAAAAATTATAACATCCTACTTTAATTTTTTTTATAAGTAATTTCCTAATTAAGTTACAATTTTCTAACTTTGTTATAACTTATAACGTAATATTGAATGATGAGGTTCAGTCGCAACTAACTCTATTGAATGGTCTATATCAATTAGTTATTCGAGGACATCTTAACAAGAACATATAACAGAGGGAGATTTCTCATTTTTTAATTAATGTGCTAGTATGACAATGGAAGAAGACAGTGCAGAGGATGGTTAACTGAGCTACCTGTTTGAGATTTTCAATCATATGACTGCCTATACGGAACTAGGTTGAATTTCAGAGAGTTAAAAATATATCAAAATTTGCAGCCTCTTTTAATTTTATATATGTCTCCTATTTCAATCAAAAGAAAACAAACAAGAAGCCAATTGCCTATAGTAGCCCAATTGGCACGTCCACTTTCTTGTGTGGGTATGTTGTGGTCAAATCTGAAATTGTCAGCATTGTTACTGTTTCAAGTTTGGCAAGAACAAATACCGATAAATATTGATGTATCATTTAGAATAATTATCATATATAATGTAAAATCTATTATTTCATCTAATACATTTTAGCTTATTTTAGCATTCGACTGTTTGTTGGGTACTCTACAATTTTCGATAGCTTATTGGCAGTGTTTATTAAAAGATATAGTTTTTAATAATTTTTATGTTAAATGTGTGAGAAAAAATTAAAAACCGATAAATTTTTATATAAAAAAATAATAATAATAAAAACTAGATTATTTGCCCAAAAAAAAAAACTTTACACGAAAATCAAAAAGCCTGTTACCTTTTCCCTCCACGCTCCCTTAATCAACCTCCTAAGGTTTGGTAGCAATTAGTGTATAAAGAGTACAATACCTTAGGGAAAGTGACACAAGCTGCTAAAATTTGGTGCCAAATTGAATGCTCTAGCGTTTTTGTCATGATGTTTGTTCTCACTACTACTCGGATGTTTTAGAGCTTCTCATTTTCTAAAGCCATGTCTACATCAAAATTAATAATGAAGGAGCTTAGATACATTCATATGTATGCATGTTTACCTCACCCCTCGTCAAGAGGCAATGCAAGGCGTCTCAGTTACAAAACCCAGGACCCCTCAACCCCTAATTTTGGCCCCTCAAACAATTAAAAAAGAAAAAGTCCAGTGCCACAACTCGCCTGGCAAGTTGTGGTTGGTGGAAGAGTGTCCTCACATAGACCCACCATCACCCCTCTACCAACTGCCACTTGCCACATGAGTGAGTTGTGACACAAGTTATACCACAAGTTGAAGCACCAAAACTACTCACTAAAAGATGAGTCCCTTCGTCAGTTTGGGACTTTGACTACTCGGGAACACCATCATGAGGTGGAACCTTCCTCAAAGTTAAAAACTGTATTAAATACCAAAAAAAATTAAGAGGCCCAAGTGGGGTAAAGAAGAGAGAGACAATATGCCTGCAAAAAGCAGCGCAAATAAATATACTCCTTTGAGAGAAAACAAAGCAGCTGAGCAAGAAGCAGCAAAAGAAACCAAGTATATCACATGGGGTTTGGAGACTTTTTACCTCTTTGTCTCGCTGTAATGTCACACACAAAGCCCTTGGTCTCAACTCTCAATGTTCAATGTACAAATTCATTTCCGTTCTTACCCACTATTAGTTTTTTATATGTCTTGGCATTAGGTCCAATGGTCATAGAATGGGTTTAAAAAAGTAATAATACTTAAAAGTTGTAGAGACCCCACTTAAGAGACCCTCTCACTTCTCATCCCATCTGGGGGCCAGGGTTGAAATTAAAGGTCCAAAGCCACACACAGCTACTACTGAGCTTTGAAGCTCAAATGGAAAAAAAAAGAAAAGAAAAGAAAAGATACATACCAATGAGATGGCGCACTACCAGAATAACCTCAGCTTTCATAATAATATCACAATTCAAGGAGACCCCACATAAACAGAAATGTCATTGGAAATAAATAATAGAGCAAAAGGAAAAAAAGATGGAAGAAAAAGACACACTACCATACAATGTGACACAGTAGAAAGAAGTTCTAAGCATTAAAGAAAGGTCAAATGTACTCTTAGTCCTCTAAAAAAAATGGAAAGAAAGATGCTGATCTAATATATATTCATGAGCATTCAATATCTGAGGAACACAACATTTCTGTTTACATCTTTATGTAAGAAGCACTGACAAAATGCCATGATACAACCAGAAACCCCTATCAGAAATATGTGGGTTACAGCAGTTAAAAAAGGAAAATGAGTTTCATCATCTCTTTTACCGAGCCCTCCATCCCAAACCATGAAAAAACTTGTAAATCAATCAAACCACACAAAGATTAGCACACTGGCATAAGGTAAAATTAAAAAACTAGGCATTAGCATCAAACTCGTGTCGGTTGGTAGCAGTTTCCTTACTATTGCCACCACCACTGAAGTCATTAAAAGTAAGAGAATTAGTAGAATTATAAAAGGAAAGTGGTTCTGCTATACCAAAGCTTCACCACCTTCATGCATTGAAGGTAAATTAAAAATTAACCTCCACTTGCTCTATCCCTGAATGGAAAGCTGAGCTCCAACTCCATAGTTGGATTCTGCATTGAGAGTATAAAGATTCAACCAGGCCAAACAAAACCTGTGAATGCTTATGCTCTATTTACAGATTAATAGAGGCATAAACCAACTTCCAAAAAAAGCTGACTTGAACTCCTACTTTGTAAATTCTAAAATGTTAGTCAATTAAAACTAGCTACCGATATGAACAGTTGCCCTAATTGGATCCTACCCTTTGTTAGACTTCCATCTTCCAAATCATGTTATCAATGGATCCGTCATGTTCTTTCTCCAGTGCAGCTACTTTGGCCCGATGTGCTACTAGTGCAATCGCCCCTTTTCCTCTTTCATCCTGAGGGAGCTCACATGTCTCACTGATGGACCCAGATCTCAAATCTGCTGGGGGGATGAAGCAGTCTACCGACAGACCCGGAACATTAAATGCAACCTCTTCAATTGTCCATGCTTCTTCCATCCTTGTTTTGGTATGACTCATTGCCATCTCACCAAATCTGAAAAGGGTCACCACAGAACGCCCAGAGTGCGCAATCATGATCCCCTCAACAGACCTGTAATCATCAAGGAACGAATTGATTGTAGTTTCCCAGTAAACTGAATCTCCACCATTGGATTGGATACGCGTCAGATGTGAATCCTCCATGTAAACAAGAAGCCCAGTCTTCTGGCTGAAGTAGCCAAACAAGACATGCCTAATTATCTCCGCCGGACCTTCACTCCTCCCCTTCAATGTCTGAGGGTCAGCACAAAGCTTGAGAATGAAGCAATCCTCGCCGTTGATCTTCTTCTCTCCTATGCATCTAGCATCCGCAAACATACCAGCAGTGGTTCTAGGATCAAGCCCCTGAAACACAACCATAAATCACATATGAAAATGTCCACAACACCAAAATAAACCTGCAAAAAACAAGCCACACACAATGTCTACCTGAAGTGCACGACGCAGAGGCCTCACAGGGCCTTTTGCAGTGTGGGCACCGAGCCAGGGCGTGTGCCTCCAAACAAGTTTGCCATTGCAGCCTGCGTGAACCTTACTTCCCCCAACCGCAAGCTCCACATACCACATATCTGGATTCATCTGCCAGAGCACAAACCCGCCCGACTCAGCACATCTAGAAGGATTCCGGTTCTTCATCACCTTAGTGGCAGTTTCGAACTCAGAAGCTACCATTCTAAGCTTTCCCATAGCATACGCATTTTTAATCGAGTTCTGCAGCTTCTGCCCACCAGAAGCTGCCGTGTACTGCTGTAATATGTACTGAGCAGAGGAAGTTTCCTGCAATAATACCAGCCATTAGAACACCAAAAAAAACACAGTTATTTTACTATATCTACAGAATGTTTTTTAGTATTCTATAAAAAAGAGAGAAACACAAAAGGCAATGAAATTAATTGTATCAACCACTCAATATATAGTAACAAAAATGCTAACTATAGTTATTTTTCTCTGTTGGGTCTAGTAAAAAATAAGTTGGCTCTTAGTTCATGTACTTTCCTCTGTTTTCTCATCAACCAAACGGAGACATTAAAAAAAAGAAAAGAAAAAAAAGAGTTAAATAATTAAGGGTGTTTATTTTACTAACATAGAAGAAAATCTAAAATTTAAAAACAAATCCAGACATCATGATTCAGAATATCCATAGATTTCGCCGAGAATTCACATAAAACATTTATACAAATAAATTATTAAGAGAAAATCTACAACCCAAACAATCAAATATTGATATCTTAAGGAACACTCAAACCCAATACGGCAAAACCCCATTTCCAAATAACAATTTTTTTTTTTTTTTTTTTTTAAGTTACTAAAAAACAAAACCAACCCAACTCTTAAAAAATAAAAATAAATAAATCCCAAAATATCAAAACTACTATTTTTGAAAACCAAAACGACCCCATTTGTATAGTTTCAGAGAGAGAGAGAGAGAGACTGACAATGGGGGTGTCCTTGATACTAAGGTGAGGCAAAGGGTCAGTGGTGCTGACGTGGAGAGGAGCGAGTGGAGCACCCATTACACCAAGCAATATTCTGAGATCAGACCTTCTGCTATTGTTGCTGTTGTAACCCATGGAAGAAGCTGTCACTGAAGGAGTTCTACCCAGTTGTCCTTTCATCCACTGACCCAAACCCGACCCGCTTCTCTTCGACTCTCCGATTTCCGCTCCGTCTTGGTCCGGACCCTCCATCAGCGGCGTCAGTGTTTCCCCCAGCGGCCTCAGGCTACCGGATCTCGCTATCAACGCCGCCTCTTGTAAGGCCGCGTGGTGGCTCTTCTTTCGCCGGAGTAAACCGGACATTATCGTGGGTGACCCGGTTCGAGCCGGGCTGTTGGCACGTGACCGGGACGGTGAGAGTCCTCGGACTACTTCTTCTTTTAGTGCCGAGAAGAAGCCTTGCTTTCTCTCCATTGTTAATAAATGCTTAGAATGAAAACGTTACTTCTTGTTGTTGCTTTTTGTGTTTAGTTTTTTTTGTTAGAGAGAAAGGTGGGTTTGAGAGCGAGAAGTGTGCGAGCTCTTCATAGAGAGAGAGAAAGGTTTTGGGACTCAGTTCACTGTGTGGGAAACTGGATTGTGAGAAAACTGCTTCAACGATAGTGCGACTTTTTAGTGTGTGTTATGAAAATGATTCTATTGAGAGAAAAAGTAGTGCGTTATTTTGAGAGAGAGAGAGAGAGGAGAAAGAATTTGCTATCGAGGGAAAGAAATAGGGTGTGGTATACTGTGGTGGGGTGCTATATAGTGACTATTGAGAAAAAGGAACAATGTGCCTTTTTTTTTCCTTATTAATTTATTTAAGGGACAAACCAAATTAAGAAATGTGAATGTGCGTGTTGGGGGTGTCTTTTTGGTATTTTTATATTTTAACCAAAAAAAAAGAGAATAAAATAGTAGTAATTTTTAAGTATTTTCGAAGTACGAAAAATAATACTATTTTTTCTTAAATTTATGATAGAGTTTACTCATTAAATTTATAATGGGTTCCACCAAGAATGTGAATCTTTTGTACCACTTGTTGTATACCACTCTATGTTCCACCAATCACTACTTGTTATGTGTTCATTTTACTTTCTTTATAGAATTACTGAAGTTTAAAATGGAAAGCAATCATACATATGGTAAGTAGTGATTGGTGGAACATACGGTGGTCCACAAAAAGCGGTATAGAAGATTTGGAATCCACCATTTCTTCTTATTTCGGAAGTACCTAAAATTTTTTCATAAGGAATATAATTTAGGTGTTGTTTTTTAGATTCCTCTCTTAAAATTCAGTAATGTGGTTTTTTCTCATGGGATGAAAATATATTTTTAGTTAAATACAACTACATGGCTTAATTTTAAGAGTGAAATCTAAGAAACAGTACTTAGATATTGTATGTTTGTACTTAAGTTTTACCATTTTTATAAAATAGGATTTAACATGTTGGTAATTTTTTTAGGTTTTTTTTTTTTTAATTAAAGGATTTACTTTGGACCATGTAATAACTTCTTCTTTTTTAGCAAAATATAATAACTTTTTATGGTACATGAATAACTATCATGAATAATAATAATTAATGGTTCAATTGAATGGTCAAAGTTCGACCCAAATTTGCGCCCTGGTTTTGGTTTAGTTATTATTATTCCCAATAAAGGTTGTACCAATAAGAATTATCTAGCAGAATTGTAGGAGATAGCACTTTAAATTGTTCGCATGGTGTAGTGGTAATTTAATGAACTAACTTTATTATTATCATGCTTTTTCTGTGAAGCTAATTATAAGTTCATTCACATAAAAAATAAATTACAAGTTCACCACCGGCCAGAAAATTACTACAAAACTTCACTATATGAGTCTTGAGAATTGAGAAGGAAAAAAAAAAAACTACATCCTACTTTTTTTTTTTTATTAAGAAAAACTACTTCCTACTTTGATTCAACTTATCCCATTCTATAGATGAAAATTTACCAAAAAAAAAAAACTTATTCCATTCTAATTCATGTGAGTTTTTCTCATCTCAAAGTGGGGATAGAATGATGATCGATTTTATCCATATGCACCTTGAGTTTGTATCTATTTTATTTATATATTATACATTTAAATATAATTTGACTTTTTATGTTTACCTTAACTTTAATTATAAATTTTTTACATTTTTTATTATCACCACAAAATACTTGTTTATAATAACTTTCAATGTCACCGCCTCGATAGAGACAGAGCTATGTAAATACTTGGGGGGGACCATGGCCTTCTAATCTTTAGAATCTAGCTTAAGAAAATTGTTCTCGGCCCCCTTTATAATGTTTTCATATTGCCATTGCATGATTTTAGAGTGTGTCACACCATTATACTAGGTAATTTGAAAGAGAAAAAAAAAATGATAACAGCCAGTAATCTCCTTTTTTTATGGGATGGAAAGATTTTATAAATAAACAATGGAATTACAAAGAGAGGCTAATAGATTCCTCTTTAATTACAGATTCAAAACAAGAAGGGCCACATGCATTATTCTTTAAAGACCATTTGGCCAAAGCATGAATTGCACCATTCGCCACCTTGGGAACCCAATAAACAAAGTAGTTTAGGAATTGTGATAGTAATGTTACATCCCAAGACCACATGGAAAGATTTTATTAACAAACAATGGAATTACAAAGAGAGACCGATGGATTCCTCTCTGATTACAGATTCAAAACAAGGAGGGACGCATGCTAAATCAAAAGAGCCATATATACATTATTCTTTAAGAACCATTTGGGCAAAGCATGAAATGCACCATTCGCCACCCTAAGAACACAATAAACAAAGTAGTTTGGGAACTGTGACAGTAAATGTTAGCATGTCACAAGGCCACATGGAAGATAATTATGTAGCAACTGTTGAAGTTTGAATTTCAATAATAAATTAGCAATGGTAGATTGGATTGTTATTGTTTCAAATTTTTATTTGATAGGAGTTAGTTCCTATTTGTTTGGATAGTTATCAAATTATGAGTATTATTTATGTATTGTGAAGGAAGGTAGGGAACAGAAGCGGACAATTAACCCATAATGTTTATTTTCTCTCTCAAGTTTAGGAGATTTGTTATCTCGGACTTGCTAACTATCTTTTAAGTATCCGAATTCACAACGGCAAAGAAGATAAATCATAGCATATGCACTTAATTCTTTTTGCTGAACATCACATGCACTTAATTCTCTAGGGGATACCTTGGCAAAGGAATACAAGAGCATCAACAAAGACTTTGGAATCACTCTCAACACATATAGATTCAATTCCAATCTCTCTCCCAATCTTAATGCCCATAATACAACTTCAACTTCTGCTTGTAGAGAGAGAGAGAGAGAGAGAGTAGTGTTTGCTCTTTTAAACAAGAGAATACCAACTCTTCTCTCCAGTTTCTAGCAACAACTGAAATTGCAAAACACTCAACATTGCATGTATCACATCATTATTTAGATTTTTTTTTTTGAAGGTTTTTTTTTTTTTTTGAAGGACATTACTTGGATGATTAAGCAAGAAAAAATCAAAATTGAAACTACGTGCTTCAATAAAAAGTTTGAGCCATGATTATGTGTAGTCAACAAAGTTAACAATATTAGAAGAAACATTAGAAAATTTGAATATAAAGTCAAACAAGACCTTAGATAGTTTTGTATTGTCTAATAATTTATTATACTACTATTTACTACAGGAATAGCAAAAGATTAGTTTCATAAAAAAGAAGAATGAAGAAACAAAAAAACAAAAAGAAACGCGTTAAGAACTTACAAGACTTTTGATAATACGTGTTGTTTTTGTTTATAAACTACAAGTGGGAAAACTTTTAATAAACTCCGTTATTTGCAGAGGAGAAAAAATAGAAGGTGTGGCCCACTAGAGTAGGGAATTATTTACTGTTGCACGCATATAAAGAGCGTGAAGTGAACTGATTGTGCTCTTAAAATGAAATCATGCTCTTCGCTTCGTAACAGCATATGCGATATGTGAATGAATAAAGTGCAAGACTGTGACGTGAAACGCGCATTGTTCTACCGTGTCATTGGATGATTGGGTAATGTTCACCACATTGCACAACCTTAATCAATTTGAGAAATAAGGCTCCGTTTGGTTGGAGGGGTAGAAGAGTGATAGGATAAAAAATGGTAGGAAGATGAAAAAGTGAGAAGATATAAAATATTTTAATTTCACTCATTTTTGTTTGGTTGGGAGTAGAAAAGTGAAGAGATGGAAAAAGTAAGTTTATATAAATTTACTCATATACCCTTGTTAAAAAATGATGATCAATTAAAACAAAAAAGTGACAAACAACCAAAAAAAAGAAGCACTCACCCAATTTATTAAAAAAAAAATCATGTCTAGTTAAATAACCAAAAAAAAAAAAAAGACAACGTCCAGGAAAGAGAAAAAAAGAAGGAAAAAAAGAAAAGGAAAAAAGAGGCAACGTCCCACCCCAGCCCAGGAAATCAAAAAAAAAAAAAGAAAAAAAAAGAGAGGCAACATGCCCAGCAAAAAAAAGAAAAAAAAGATAGGAACTAGACATGGGCATTTTTGTCCATTAAGCAGTCTTATTTTCTCTATTTAGTTTTTTCTCCATTTTGGAGAGAAAACTTTTTGGTGGGTCTGGAGAGAAAACACTCAGGCTCCACTATTTATTTTTCTTCCTCCTCACCCAACTAAAAACACTCAAAAAAAATTTCCTTTCCATTTTCTCTTCAAAGATTTCCATTCACTCTATTTCACCTTCAAACAAACACATCCTAGGGGAATTTTAAATTCAGTCCAAATATTTTTTTTATTATTATTTATAATGGAATATTCCTGTAAGGTTTGGTATTATTAGAGATATATTAGCCCAATATAATAGGCACAAGCCCACTCTTAATTGTACTAATAGTTTAGGGTTTAGTCATTTATATATAGACATGTTATAGTTCATTGTAACACAGGTTATTATACTACACTCTTATATACAATAAATATGTAGTCCTTAAAGGTTTTCTCCGTGGACGTAGGCCGAATCACATAACCCTCGTGTTATTGGTATTTCTATTCTATACTTCCCCTTTCGCATCCATCTAGTATATACAACATAGTATAACACATCGCGTTGCTAATATATTTTACAGGTTTTATTGTTGAATTTTTACTATTTATTAAAAAAAATCTACTAGAAAATAATAATGTTGAATGGTTTAGCCTTGTACTTAATATTCATAAAATTGTTCTGACCGCATTTAAATTGAATAAAATCGACCGTAAAATGTGATCCCCACATTGCCAACCGTGGTAGAGTTGCATCAATCGGCAATTGCAGTGTGGTTCATGGTGAAAACTAACCAAACTACACTGCATTGCACGATGATTAATCTATTAAGGTGTGCTGCGATTAAGATTTTAAGAAAATTGTACCGCATCACATCGTGTACACTATAAAACCCTACTTATAGCTCAAGTTTCCAAGCACATCATCTAGGTTTTTAATTACCCATTTTCATTGTAATTATTGAATTATTAAAAATAAAAAATAAATTGTCATAAAATAATACTGTAATTTTTATTTTAAACTTCCCTTTCTCATACTTGTATTCGATCCCAACACTCCCCCACTACTGACCTTTAAAGGTAATTTTGTGCAGAATTACAAAATTGACTAAGGATACACCAATGGAACAGTTTGTGTAACAGTTCACCAGATTGTCAATTTGATTGGCCAAGCCAAAATTTAATAAATTATTGTTACACATTTATCCAATGAAAATGAGAGGCTTGATAGAGAACAAGAACCATCCTTTTTATTATGAGTTATGAGAAATGCTATGTTCACAATATGTTCACAACAAATCTTATGTGGCAAGTTGTTACAGGTTGTTATTGGTGGGGTAGAAAAGTAATTTCAATGGTAAGTTCAAATTAGAACTAATAACAATTAACCACCTATGATTTTTTGTGAAAATGTTGTGGACGTAGCTCAAAAAAAAAAAAAAAAAAAAAAAAAAAAAAAAAAACGAAGAGACAATATCCATTGAGCAAATATCAATTTGAGCAAGCTTTGTTTTTCTACATTAAAGATTTCTACGTTTGTGCCAAGACTTAGCTTAGAACCCCACTGCTCGTGAAATTTGGCTTGGTATTGGTATTGCTACGAGTTTCTCAAGTTAATAACTATTTTCAGTTATATGGATAAAATGATTTTTGTATATAAATTTAGATTTGAGTGATTAAAATTCAAATACTTTGTTTCGATAGTTTTAAAAGAGAAAAGTTTTGTATTTGACTAAATCAACCATAGATTTTAAACCTTTAAAATCATTGAATTAGAAATAATATTTAAAATTAATGGATTTGAAATCAAGGCAGTTCAATTCTTTTGATTTAAAATCCAAATCCAAATCTAAATTCAAGTTCCCAAACTCAACCCTAGAGAATTTGGGTGCTTGTTTTCCAATTATCTAATGCCTTTTTAATGAATTTCATTCAATGAATTAAACTAATACATCTTACATCACCAAATCTCCATGCTAAGATTTATGTTATGTCTTTGTATATGTTGGCATCTTATGTTATGGATTTTTAATTCCTATATAAATTTATGTTTTGGTTTATGATAACCTGAGTTGAGAGTCTCATCATCCATGCAAAAAAAATATCTTAAACCCCAAATTGTTGACATCCATCCAAGCACCATTTACTTTTCAGTGTTCTTACATGATCAAACTCATCTAAGAGGTGGGCCATTGGAATTACAAATTTACAACTATAAATCATAATTGATTTAGTGGGCCATATTTACTGTTTACAAAAGCCAAGCGCAGTAGACAAAATTGTTGTTCCTTATAGACAAAGGCATACTCAATTCCTTGTCAATCTTAGTCTAACCTTAGTTTATTCTATTCATTAAAAAAAAATAGTTCACTCTGAAAAAGGCTAAAACAATGTTTTGTATTAGGAAGTAATCTGACAAATCATGCAATGCCAAGTTATAACAAGCAGAATTTAATATGAACAGGTGCAAGGCTGTCACATAATTTAAAAATTATTACAAGTACTAATTTTATGATGAAGCCAAGCCCACATTTTTTTAATCACACTTAATAGATATAGACGAAGGAAAATGCTTTCTGGAAATGAGTATGATGCTCCAACTTTACTGTGTCACAATGAGATGGAATCAATGGAAAAGATTCACTAGTATTTGGGCAAATTATAACTTACTCACGTGTGATTTGGCCAAAATTTAAGTTACTTGTCTGTGGTTTGAAATTTGACAATTTACCTACCTGAGGTTAGTATAGTTAGATTTCTTTGGGTCCGGCTTCTGTCCAGTGGCCAGTGGCTACTGGAGCCGTTGCGATACGGACACGTGTCTGCATCGCAACGTGTCCAGTGATCACTGGCACTAGACACAAGCTGCTCCCAATTTCTTTAACCCACCTCTGTTAAAAACATGTCTAAATATGTGATTTTACTTCACTTTTATGTTTCTCTCCTCTAAAAACACAAAAAAACATAAAAATACAAGATCATATAAGATCAAAAAGAATCTAGCGGAACACTTATATCATGAGATTTCAAACCACAAGTAGGCAACTTAAATTTTTCGATCAAACCTTAGGCAGGTGAAATGTCAAATTTTAAACCACAAGTAAGCAACTTAAATTTCAACCTAACTACGGGTGGATAAGTTGTAATTTGAACTTATTATTATTATTACATACATAGAATGCCTTTTATAGGGAGCAAAACTAGTGGCTCGGCCCAATTCGAATAAGACTAGGCTAGGATGGAGGCCCTATACAACTAATTTATAGAGGTGGTTGGTCAAGGTCAACTCTTTAAGCTCTTGTAGCCACGATTTGGTAATTAGAGAAGAAAAATTAGTAAGGATGACAATTTTAGTGAAAGATTATAACAGGAAAAGAGAAATTCTTATTCAAGTTCTTCCTCGAGCTAGTCGAGGAACAAAGTTCTTCAGAAATACATTTCTCGATTTTACAATGGTCACTTTCTCTCTCTATCTCCCCTATTTCTTTCTTTGGATTTTTTTTTAATCCTAATTCAAGGAGGACCTTGCTTCCTATAAATAGCTCATTGGAGTGTATCCCAACCTTCCACTTGGAGGGCTATTGATTTCCCCTTAGATACTTGTTTCATCATTGCCTTGCTAATGATTGGTGCTTTATCTAGAAGTTCATCCTACTCTCACTCATGCGTCACTATGATCCTCCTTGGCCATCCATCTTGTGGCCCTAGCAACTTGCCTCCAATCTCTTGAGAAGTATCTCCTCCTCAGGCGGGCTGCCCTCACTGGTCTCCTTGACCAAGTTATCCTGACTGCTCTTCAGGTTCCTCAGACGGATCGTCCTCCTAGGTTCTCTTGGCCTAATGGCCCTAACCAAGCTAGGCATTGTTTGACGAATAATCAGGCTCAGTTACACCTTGGGTGGATCTCTCTTGATGATTCCTTATCTTTGGGCTTCATCCTCCCACACCTTCACTTACTCAAAAAAGATGATTGGCTCTCAATTAATATACTTAATTTAAAATGCTGCCACTATTTTGAAAATTGTATGTATGTATATTTTAGTTTTTCTATATTTATTAGTGGTCTTTTCACTTACAATTTGGCTTGAAGATAAACAAAGAACCACGATTTGTTAGCATACTCTCAACTTGCCTATAGATTTCCTACTCCAAGTGAAAGCAGAATCAAATAAAGTCTCTTTTAAACCTAGTACAAAATATTATACACCTAAAAAAAACTATACATAAATGCCCTAATATGCCTCTCTATCAGTCTATCTATTTATGATGATTTTATTTCTATTTATAGTTAAACTATAAACACCCAGATAGACAAACACTGAAAATTTTATATTATTCAATGGGCTGTCTGTTTTGTTGCCAATACTATATTTTCTCATATCTGCCTTAAATTTTTTTCTAAAAAAAAAAATGTAGCCACACTTTCATTTGGATTGTTGCCTTGCCAATATTTTTTTCTTTCATAAATTATTTTTATATTGCTAAGTGATACAATTGATAACTTAAAAGATTAATCTTCTGTCACACTTTCAGACTTCACGTGATTTGTTGCCCACTGTGTTGTTCAACTGCTAACTTAAAAATTGATTTCGATTTGTTGCTACTATGTTTCTTTTTTCTGACCAGAACAGGAAACATCCAAGTTCTAATGTGTTTCTTATTGCTCTAGCATAATAATTTATAAAATCAGAAGATATAAAAAGCTATATACTATTATACTATAGCATGGCCTATTGGGTCCCAAGCCATGATACCTTCTTTTGTCTCACCAACAACCTTCTTCTTTACGCTCCAAGGCACGTGTACAGTATTAATCTGGCAAAAGAGATTCATAAATAAAATAGTTTATACAGTGAGAGATCAGAAGAATAGTGCACCTTCATGGAAAAGCTTGGTCATCATCTTTGACAGTGAGCCCAACTTTGCAAACTTTTTTCTTAAATAAGATAAGTCTAGTATCACAAAATTTATTACAATTTGTTCATGGGGTGAGCTGTGAGTGGTGGAGTTGTGGACCCATGTGTACCTAGAACATTTTTCCCAACTTTCATAACTCATCACGTGAGTGAGTTGTGCCAAAAGTTATAAAAATTGTTGTGGCAGTAAACTTTTTGAGAAGTCTATTACTCCATTAAAAAAAAGAGAGTGGGAGATTGTGACCTTTTTTCTCAAGTTGGGGCTGTCAAATCTGTGATGACAAGAGACTAAAGAAGCATGACCACTATAATTAGGTTCTAAAGTCATTTTAGACATTAGATTGGGAACCTTTTAATCCTTTCCCCCCCACTTCGGGTTACAACTGTATATGTTCCTGCTTCTTTTATGTTTTCATTGGCTATTTTCATCTATGATTCCTCAACTTTATAATGTGAACGGTCTTGGTGAGCCAATGTGGCTTTGTTTGGGCAAAGGTTGAGGGAGGCTTATGACTTGTAAGTCTGTGATGCAGAAGTGTCTGTGTCAGAGTACTGCTAGAATGAATGAGCCATTGACTTAAAGAAGCTCGAATGAATGGCTATTAGCCTATTAAATCCATGATTCCTCAAATCATGTAAGCTTAATTTTTTAAATTTAGGCCAAAAGTTTCGTAGTTTAATTGGCATTTTATGGAGTTTCAAAATCTAAAGAAGATGTCAAGTGTTTTTTTATATATTTATTTTAATAAGATGTCAAGTGTTTAAATTTTTATATCTCTAAGTTTCTAACTATAAAAATTGTAGTGGGCCTTTTTGTTATATTGGGCTAGGCTGCCTCTTGCGGTATTAGGCTCAAATATTCTGAGTAAGGGAGTTAAGACCGGTCCAACTGCAACTCAATTTGGTCCGGCTTGTGCGCAAACGTTGAGTCCAAGTCCAAGGGAAGACGCGGCAAAGTGGGCTTATCCTCTGTTTCTGCCGCAGAAGACTTTTCTCCAGTTTCTGCCGCAGGATTGACTTTTATGTTTCTGTCGCTACTAGTTTCTGCCGTAGGATTGACGTTTCTGTCACAGAAGGAACTTTTCTCCGGTTTCTGCCACAAGTCTGACTTTTCTGCTGTGCAGCAAAACTTTCTGCTGTGTAGTAAAATCGTCTGTCGTGCAGTAAAACTTTCTACTATGCAGTGAAGCTGTCTGCTGTGCAATAAAGCTTTCTGCTGTGCAGTAAAACTTCCTGCCGTAAAGCCTTCTGCTATGCAATAAAGCTGTCTGCTGTGCTTAAAAGCCTTCTACCGTGTGAATGACTACTCTTCATTTTTACTACAGAAATACTTTTCCACTTCCTGCACATAAACAAATCTAAAACCCAAAGAAAATACCCATCAAACAAATGTTAGTTTAAATGGGTTAGCATATTCTCAAATATGTACACATATTCGTAAATAAAGATATATGTATATATATATATACTTATAGTAAGATAATGATTAGTTTGTGTCAAAATTAAAACACGTAATAACAAATAAAGAAGAAAGTTTCGGCAGAAAAGGTTTAGTTGGTAAAATAGCTAACACGGTAAATATAATGAAAATGTGCTACGGCATAATAACTAGTACAGCAAGTAAAGACACCACAGTAGGACAACTGATGCGGCAGACGTGATAAAAAACGTGCTACAGCAGGATGACTAAATACGGCAGATATAAGTTATAATGAGAAAAATCAAATATATTTGCAATCAAAATTAAGTATTGAATCTACCCATAGAATAAGTAAACCAAGAAGGAACCCAAACTCCAACTTGAACAGCCTTGTCATAGACTCTTGCCATAAAAGTTGTACATTTTGGAGAATAGGCCTAAATGGCTATTAGCTATTACTTTTGGAGACTTCAAAGAGTGGGTTTGCTAAGAGGGAGGGAAAAGATGGTCTATTGATGCATGCCCCTATTCCTGCCGTGTTTTATCTCTTCTTTTTCTTTCTTTGTGGTTTTTTTTTTTTTTTTACTTTTAGTTTCTAACTACTCTCTTGTCGTGGGTTGTTTTTCTCACTTAAGTCTTTTCTTTTCTTGGGTCACTCTCTCTGGGTGACTCTTTCTTTCTAAGTGCAGGTTTCCCCTTCCCCCTGGGTCTCCTTTCATCCATGGCTAACTCCTCCTTTTATAGTGAGTTAATTCAATGGGATTTCTCCCTTTTACCCCTAGGGTTTCACCAACTGTTTTTAATTTGTTGTGGGCATCCTTTCAAGACTACCCACCAACCCATTGGTTGCCCCGACCACTACCATTGCTCCAGTATGTGTTTGCCGCACCATTACTCATTTCACGACAAAATTCCCTTTTGTTTGTTCTTGCTGTATACCTTTACCTTTGGGCTATCTCACTACTTAGCTCTATGACATGCATCAGATGGTCTCAACCATCTATTACTTCTTTTGGGTAAGATACCATCCCAACAAGATATATTCCTAAAAGAAGTTATGGCAGGAAACCAAATATAGACCCCCTTTTTCCCCCACCACCAAACCACGCCCTCTGAATCTCTTTGACCGTGGACCCACCTCCCTTGTATTGGCTGGGTATAGGTTGATGGTGCTCCGGCCCTTCTGTTTTTGTATTCTTTCGTTCCCACATCGTTTCTGCCGTAGCAGATTTGTTTTGTTCTGCTGCGTGGCTCTGTCTTATTTCTTCACACGTTTCCTGCTGTGTTTGTCATTTCCTTTAGCTTAGCTTTTCTTTCCTTCACGTATTTCCTGCTGCTGACACTTCTTGCCGTTTCTTGTTTCTTTTCACCATGCTTCTTCATATCAGTTTATACGCCTATCTTTTTAATACAAAAGGATTTGGGCCTTTGTGGGCCAAATAATGTTGACTGGATCAAAAGGGTTTTGGGCCCAATTTATCTTTATCTGCCGAAACCATTCTGCCAAAGAACTGTATTATGCGGCAAATCTATATTCTACGGCAGATTTGTATTCTGTTACAAATTTGCAGGCCAAATAATGTTGACTGGATCAAAAGGGTCTTGGACCCAATTTATCTTCATCTGCCGAAGCCATTCTTCTGCCAGAGAACTGTATTCTGCGGTAAAGCTATATTCTGCGGCAGATTTGTATTCTGTAGCAAATTTGTTTTTTGTTGTAGATTGCTTTCACTTGCACTTCTTTCTTTGGAAATTTCTTGCTCTTCGGTCTTCTTGGTGGATCTTTGGGCCTTGCTTCTCATTGGGCTTTCTTCCTCATGGGCCTTTGGGTACAGATTTGCAAAAATGGGCATCAACAAAAATTATACTAAAAAAAAAAAAAATTGATATTCATATGCATTTAGATAGACTTATTTCATTTGTTTGCAATTAAGGGAAAAAAAAAAAAAAAAACCCATTATACCTTGAATAAATATATACTTTATTACTAGGACTCAATCTATTAGAAAACAAAACCGAACTTGGTAAGACAAGTGTATTAATTGTTAAAAGTGTCAGTCAGGCAACTCCTCTAACCCTTGTTTTGGTGAGCAAAAATTGTGATGTTGATTACAATTGGTAAGTTTGTAACAGAAAGAGAAAGAAAAGTTTCTTGAATTTTCATGAATGTTCGAAGAAATTAATAAAGTTTGGAAGACTTGATGGAAACATGAAATATAATGAAAACTGTTTTTGGCATAAAAATATTTGATGATTGTTGAGGGTCATTTTTGTAAAACACAAAAAAGGAAGGAGGCCCAACCCAGCAGTACAGGCAGCGAATAGAAGTGGCAGGCAGAGAATAAAACCATTAAGCCCAAGCGGCAGGAATAATGGGTCACAGGTCTATTTGATAAATAAATGGGTCTTGAGAGAGCAAATGGGCCCAAAGAGCCCGGAAAGAGAGAATAACAAACCCATGGGCAGTGTATGATGTGGAAAAGAAAGAATGGGCCGTGGCAGGCTCAAAGTAATGTAAAGCAAAGAAAGTAGGGGATTGTTGGCAAGCCCACAAACCCTAAGGATGAGTATGAAGTAATTGGGCCGGGGAAGCCTAATGAAGTAAGTAAAAGCCCATGGGAAACGCAAAGTAAGAAAAAGGGTCGAGGAAGCCCAAAATGAGTAAACGGGTCGAGGATGCCCAAGGGAAAACAAAGGGGACACAGGAGCCCCTAAGTAAGAAGGCCCATGGCCATGCAAAGCCATTTGGGGAGGAGAGTAAACGGCAGGTCTAAAAAAAGGGCCCGACAGGACCAAGTCATTACAGCAGGAATGACAGAACGATATGGCAGGACAGAATGGCAATCAAGAAATTGGCTAAGAGAAATGTAAAACCCAGTATTCAAATAAAGCCCAGTCCATAAAGGAACAGCGAAAACCTAAAGCAACCCACCTAAAAGAAAGAAGAGATGCGGCAGACTGTGCGAGCAAAGCTCCAGACCGCGGCAAACGCATGAGCAGCATGCAGATTTTGGATGTACGTGAAAGGAAAGCACGCGCAAGGCCAAGGCACCACCAGCTTGTACCCAGCCAATATGGGACGTGGTGGGGTCATGGGTCAGGGGTAAGAGGTAAGGGGGTATGGTTTGGTGGTGGGAAGAGGGAAAAAGACCTATTCTATGGTTCCTGCCCAAGCCCTTTTGGGAGGTACGTCCTGCTGGGATGACAGACCATCCAAAAGATGCAAGGATGAGGGGGGAACCGTTAGGTGCATGCCATGAGGGAAGGAGAGAGAAAAGCATTTACACCGTGGCAGGAAGGAATGCCACGGCGCACTAACAGAACAAAACAAACTTGCCTCCGCCTGGCAGGGTTAAGTACACAGACGAACTCCTTGGTGGTCGGCAAGTATGCCCAGACCAGACAGAGGCGGTTAAGGGGTAAGATGGTAAAATCCAGTCACGACAGGCCCTATAAAAGGAACCTCGTCGTGCCTTGTAAAGGGGATCGAAAAACAGAGGTATTAGGGAGAAGAAAAGAAAACGAAAAGAAAAAACAAAGAAAAGAAAAAGATAAGAGAGAAAACGAAAAACAGAGAGAAACAGATACAAGGGGCATGCACCAGTAGGTCATTTTCCTTCTCTCCCCTTCAAAATCCTACTCTCTTTGAGAAAGTAAACAAAATGAGATTCCCTTGGGCACCAACCACTCAGGTCCGATTCCCTCAAAGTCATTAATCCCCATGGCAGGATCTTTTTCCTGGGAGATTAGTTGCATTGAGAGGAAGCGTTCTTCCTCCTTGGTTTTTGCCACTGTGGACCCAAACTTGACTTGATATTTATTTTCGATTAACTTCTATTATCGCTTAATCATTTACTTCTTTTTGTAAAAGCTGTTATTATCATTGCCATTGCTATTACTGTGATTGTCATAGAAATAGAGATCACTCGGTCATTTTTCCATTAAGAAAAGGTCACTGTATTCTGTTTCTTTGTTATTATTATATCTGCCTGCCGTAAACCATTTGTAACAGCTCTGTTTGCTGTAAGAACATTCCTGGCAGACAAGGCCTAGTTTGCGCACAAGCCGGCCCGAAGTGAGTTACAGTTGGGCCGGTCTCAACTCTCCTACTCAGAAATACTCGGGCCCATCACCGCAGGAGGCAGCCCAGCCCAACCCAAAACACAAAAAAAGGCCCCTACAATGATTTAAAGATTTTTACTTGCATTTTCCTTGAAACTGATTTGGTATATCTCAGTGTAATGACTCAACATTGCACATATGAAGGTATGTAAGCTAAAAATTAGTATTTCTACTATCAGGTAAAGCTTCCATCTAGTGTATTGGAGTATTGGATGGGACACGATATTGACATATAATCATTTTTTATACATGTCATGTCTTTGTCATTTTATTGTTCTAAAGCATTAGATAGAAGCCAAACCTTGATTGGGATTTGAGAGCATGATTTACAATTTTATTTTTTTTATTTTGTTTAATTCAAGAAAAAAAAAAAACAGTTTATATTTTTAATCTAAAAAGTATTTTTCAAACTTATTTTATTATAGTTTTGGGGAACCATTTCAATTTGACATGTGTAGGGGCCTTTTTTTGTGTTTGGGCTAGGTTGCCTCCTGCGGTGATGGGCCCGAATGCTTTTTTCTGAGTAGGGAAGTTGAGGCCGGCCCAACTGTAACTCACCTTGGGCCGGTTTGTGCACAAACTTTGCCTTGTCCGCCAGAAATACCCTTACGGCAAGCAGAGCTATTACAATAAGATTACGGCAGGCAGATATAATAATGGAAGGAAGAACAGAGTGCAGTAGCTTTTGCTAATAGTAAATAACCGAATATCACAATAGTAATGATGGTAATACTAACAATGGCTTTTATAAGAAAGAATAATTGATTGAATGATGAAGTTAATCAAAAATAAACATCAAGCAAAAACCGAGTCTGTAATGGCAGAAAGTCACAGAGGAAGAACGCTTCTTCTCAATGAAACTAACCTCCCAGGAGAATATCCTGCCGTGGGGATTAGTGACTTTGAGGGAATCGGACCTAAGTGATAGATGCCTGCGGAAAATTCTTATTGCTTAACTGTTCTTAGAGAGTGGGATTTTGAGGGGGAGAGGAAAGAAAAGATCCATTGGTGCATGCCCATTATCCTCCCTATTTGTTTTCTTATCTTTCCTTCTTTTCTTTTCCTTTTCTTTGAGTTTTTTCTTTCTATCTTTCTCCTCCCCTGTTTTTCGGTCCCCTCTACAGGGTATGGCAGGGGTCCTTTTATAGGGCCTGCCGTGATGGTTTTTTTACTATTTCACCCCCTAACGGCCTTTGTCTGGTTTGGGCATGCTTGTCGACCACCGTCTGTACACTGTTTGCCCTTGCCAGACAACAACGGGTTGGTTTTGTTTCTGTTTGCCGTGGCAGTGTTTTTCTGCCGTGGCTTAAATGCTCTCTCTCTCTTCCTATGGCATGCACCCAACGTTCCCTCCCCAACCTTACCTCTTTTAGGCGATTTGTCATCCCAGCAGACGTACCTCCCAAAAGAGTTTGGACAGGGAACGCAAAATAGACCTTTTCCCCCCTCCCCACCACCAAACCGCACCCCCCTTTACCTCTTTCCACTGACCCATGGCCCCACCATGACCCATATTGGCTGGGTACAAGCTGGTGGCACCTAGGCCTTGCGCATGCTTTCCTGTTATGTACATTCAAAAGCCCGCCTGCGGCCCGTGTGCTTGTTGTGCTCTGGAGCTTCGCTTGCATTCGTCTGCCATACTTCTTTGTTCTTTTATGTGGGCCGTTCTGTACTTTCAATGCTTCCCTTTAGGATTGGGCTTTTCTTAACACTGGGTTTCACATTTCTCTTGGCCCATTTCTCAGTTTGTATTCATGTCTTGTTTCATTACTTGGCATTTCCTACCATGACGATACGTTCCTGCTGGGCCTCTTTCAAGCCTGCGTTCCATTCTTTCCCCCAGTGGCTTAAGAAAGCCTACTGGTGTTCTTACTCATGGGTTCCATTGTCCCTTTCTTTCTTTCTCTTTGGGCCTGCGGCCCTTTTACTTTCCTTGGGCTTCCTCGGCCCATTTACTGACTTTGCTTTCCCATGGGCTTTTACTAACTTGATTGGGCTTCCCCGGCCCAATCTCCTCATACTCATCCTTGGGGTTCATGGGCTTGCCATCAACCCCTACTTTCTTTGTTTACATTGCCTTAGGCCTGCCGCGGCCCATTCTCGCTTTTTCATACCATTCTCTGCCCATGGGTATCATTTTTCTCTTTCCGGGCCCTTTGGGCCCATTTGCTTCCTCAAGACCCATTTATTCATGTTATGGGCCTGTGTTCTATTCTTCCTGCCGCTTGGGCCTAACAGTCTTATTCTATGCCTACCACTCTCATTGCCTGCTTTGCTGGGTTGGGTTGGTTTTACAAAAATGACCCTCAACAACATGTAAGGATTATAAAATTTTCCATCTACTGTATAATTAAAAAGTCCAAGCTGGGTCTTTCATGCAAGTCATTGATCAAATAGAATTGAAATAAAGTACCTTTATTTTTGCTGAGAAAGTTGGCAAAGTAGGTTCATACTTCATATTTCATAAGCTAGCATAGGCATAGCCATCCCTTTTTTTTTTTTTTTTTTTCAGTCCTCAAGGCAAGGCTTCCTAGTTCCTATACATGAACTATGGATCGGTTTGCGATTGGTTAATAGGCCTAGGAAGGCCTAAGACATGGCTGTGATTTGTGAACTTTCGCTGCAACAAAGAGCCCAGCACGCCACCCAATCATTCGATATGTGCACCCAAACTCCAAGTGGTCCCCTTGTCTAAAGCCCAAATACATTAGAAGCTCAGAACATATTTAACTTATAATAATGGTAGTTCTCATCCTCATCATTTTGAGGTTGACTTGAATCACTTTTTTTAGGATGGTTTGGCATTAAGCTTATAAACTTTTATCCTTTTCTCATTCCTACTAACTTGATAAAAAAAAAAAGTGAAAAAAAAAAAAATCATTGCCCTCAACTTTCTTCTTCTCAAACCCTCATACTTTATTTTAAATTGCACAACCTTTGAGATTTGATTCTGAAACTTTACTATAGCCCTTTATATTTTGAGATGAGTCATACTTAATGAAAAAATATAGCCCTTTATATTTTGGGATAAGTCATACTTAATGAAAAACAAATTCATATCAATTCACTAAATTATTTGAATTTTGATGTAACAGGGCACATAAAGCAGCCACAAGTCCATAACTCCCAAGCAAATTTTGGTAATGTGATTTTTGAAGAAGACTCTAAAAGCTATATTAAGACATTAAGGGATGGTGGTGTTGCAGTTCCTTGAGAATTAAGAACTTAGTTGTTGATGTGAGATTGCTATTGGAGAGTTTTGCGAATGCCAGTTTTAGTTGGGTTAACTGCGAAGCAAATAGAGCAACTCACTCCTTAGCTAGATGATCTATGCTTAATTTTGTTTTTCGATCTTTTAATTTAGGAAATAACCATGCTGCTAAATGTAATTTTAGAGGAGGTGTGCCGTTAAGTTATTGGCACTCGGTAGAACCTCTACTATTTCTGTTATAATAATAATAATAATAATAACTCCCAATTAAAAAAAAAAAAAAAAAAAAAGAACTTCCCATATTGTACAAATCAAAAAATTAAACTTTGTAACTAAGAACAAACCTTTCTCCTTCCTCTTCCAACGCCACGGATATAAGTAGATAAATGGGAGGTAATTCAAATTCCTACAAAAGAAGGGTTTTTTTTTTTTGCTGGGTAATTGTTTATGTAGGGGCTCGAACCCCTGAGTTGAAGGTCACTGAGGAGACCAGGTACCACTTGGGCCAATAGGCCCAGTGGTACAAAAGAAGGGTTTTTTGATTGAGCTTAGTGAGGAGATAAGACCTAGTTATCATGTCAGATAGACACCTGGGCCCTTAAATGATCCCTTAAAACCCATTAAAAAGTAATCATGATTAAAAAGTTGCTACTTAGTTCATTGCAAAGATCAAATCATATAATATAGATCTAAAGTCATAAAGTATAACTTTATCTATAAAGCTACCCGAAGGCAAAGTCCACTTTTTAAAGGTAGAAATTAAAATTTATGCTTATGTATCTTACTCTACTTCCTCTCCAGCTCTCATTCTCACTATAAACAAAAAAAAAATATTTTGGTCCTTAGAGCATCCGCATCCGGATCTTATATCCTATCCTATTTTACCATCTCAAAAAGCTACTTTATCACTTATACCATACCATTTTACAATTCATCCAACATCCCATATTTCATTTTTTCATTCTACTTATTAAATAATATAAATTACACAATAAAATAATATAAAAAAATCTCTCTCTTCTCTCTTCATCTCTGTTCTCCGTCTCTCTATTTTTCCCTCTCTCATCCACCCACCACCAACCCAAACCCTGAACAACCACCCACCAATACCCGCCTGCAACTTGAAAAAATCCTTGATTTTTTTTCTTCTCTTCACTGCCAATTCAGCCATATTCACAAAGAAAGAAAGAGCAGAGATAAAATTCAAACACCATCCATATCAAACACATACCCAATTCAACCATACCCACCTCTTCCTTAAGCCATCGGTCACAACAGAAAAAAAAAAAAAAAAAAAAAAAAAAAAAAAAGAACCCAGATCGCAACCCAGACCTCTTCCTTTAGGCATCAGTCACAACGAAAAAAAAAAACACACACACACACACAAACCCAGCAAACACCGAAACCCACCATCGGAACAAATCCCCCAACCCATCGGCGTGTGCTCCGATCATATTGATATAGCAGAAAAACCATTAAAAATAATCTTAACAACCATTAAAAAAAGAAAAACCATTATAGCAGAACCAAGTTATCAGAGATGAAATTGCACTGAGTTGCAATATCAGTAAATTTCTGTCAAACAATCAATAATAATCTATTCCTATGTAATGCTACCATGCTCAATAAAATTTCTACAATTATCAAAGACAACAAAAACCCATGTAGGATCATATGAAGAAAGTGTACACAAACAAGTGGGCGGAGAAATTAAGGTACCAGCTAAGAAGCAAGAAGAGGGTAACAGTGATTAGGACAAGGAATCCGACATGAAGAATTAAGGAAGAGTCACTTGCAGAGAATGCTAAGGCCAGCATCACAACAAGGCAAACACCCTAGTAACACAAACGCTGTTCTTAGCGTATTCCATGTGGGACCCTGAAATCCATTCAACAAAACAAACCATCATCAGTGCTTGGACTATATATATATATATATGAGAAAGAGAGAGAGATTGTACGGACGTTGACACCGGGAGCTAGAGCTCCGAGAAACACAGCTTGTGCAGATGATATGGCTTCTCCAGCTGATTTCTTATTTTCCATTTCTCTCTGTGATTGAGATCTGGAAACTGGAATTGCACTTTCTGAGAAACACAGCTTGGACTATAATGGTTGATATGATCCATCGGCGTGAGCTCCGATCTGGCTTGGTGATTCGGCGTGAGCTCTGAGAGAGAAGCTTGAGAGCTGAGAGAGAAAAGAAAGAGAGAGGCGATGAGAAACAGAGAGAGAGGCGATGAGAAACAGAGAAGGGCAGAGAGAGAAAAGAAAGAGGAAAAATGAGAGCTGAGAGAGAAAATTGCCGGGTAAAAAAGGATTAAATTTTTTTTTTTTTTTATACAATACAGCTACAGTACCATCTTACATTTGAGATGGTACTGTAGCTAAATCTCAAATTTTTTTTGGCATATGAGATATGGGCTTCCCGTTGCTGATGGGTTTTGGGGCTTAAATGCCAAATGCTCCTAACATTTGGCATATAGAAGCCCCAATGTGGATGCTCTTAAACTTTACTAAAATATTGTTTTTGATTTCTAAATTTCAAAAGATTCTTTTTTCATCTTTAAAATGTGTAAAAATTTCTTTTATATAGTATAGAGATAAAAATAAGGATGAAAAAAATAACTTTTTAAAATAGATTAAGGATGAAAAAAGATTTTAAAAAAAAAAAAAAAAAAAGTTTAAGGCAGAAGTGAAATATTTTCAGTAGCTTAAGGATGAAAAATGAACTTTTTCAAAAATTTAGGGAAAAAAAAGAACTTTTCAAAGTTAAAGAATGAAAAAAAGAACTTTTTAGTAAAATTTAGAGACTAAAATGATATTTTACCAAAAAGAAAAAGAAAAAAAGAAAAAAGAAAAACCTCAGGCCTGACTTGAATATAACATTGAAATACTCATTCCATTTGAAATGGGCTCAGAGGGCTAGATGTAGAATGTACTGCCCAAAAAGCACATAATGTTCACGAAGCAGGTGGTCCGGCCCAAAATAAGAAAGAAGATTTTTTATTTATTTATTTTTTTGGAAGGAGAAGATTTTTTATTTTAATTTTAGAAAAATTATAAATAAAATAAATTATTAATTTCTTCCTTTTCAGACAAAGAAAAAAGAAAAAAGAAAAAAAAAGTTGTCACACTGTCTGTCTGGTTCGTATATAAAAAAAAAAAAAAAAAAAAAAAATGTAAATGTATATAAGTTTGAAAAACCGACACTTTCTTTCTTCTTCTGCTAATTCAAAAGGCTCCGATTGTTGAAGCTCAAATCGCTATGGCAATCGATATCTCAACCTTAGAAGAAAGGTTTTCTTTCTCTTTTACCTCTATGTTTGTTTTTCTAATTATTGTTTTTTCCTTAAATTTTTGTCTGAATATTTAATGGAGCTTTGAAATGATATTGTAATTCAGCATTTCAATCTAGTTGTATTCTTTTATGTTTTATGTTTTTGTTCTTGTTGTAGTTCATTGAATTCGTTTTCGGAAAATTTGAACTTCTGGTTGTAGGCAAAGTGTGTATAGTAGTAGTAGTAGTAGTAAATTTCACTCTTTGGCTTTGATTCACGGGAAGGATTTCCATTTGAATTTGAATTTAGAAAATCCTGGGGTTAGAAAATGAAATTTGAAATTTGAAATTTGAAATCTTAAATTTGGTATATTATAGAAGATGTGATTATCATTTGGTGTTTCAGGGGTTGTACTTGTACCCAATGTGCCACTGTGATGTAATTGGGGTTTGGTAATTTGGTTGTTGCAGCTGAGTCTCAAGCCAAGGTCTTTAGAAATGTTTGAATAATGAGCTGTTTGAAATGGGTTAGTAGGCATGTTTTCATTGTTCTCTAGCCTTTGGAAAAAAGAAAAAGGAAGGAATCTGTCTGTTTCCATTTGGATGAATTTTGGGTTTTAACAGGTTTGGTTCGATATATTAAACATGGTGGCAGGGACCAGAAGAAAGATAGGGAATGGACATGTTTGGGAGAAACAAATCCTTCCAAGGTGGAATGATTCTATAGCTCTTTTAGAAATTAATTGATTAAAAAGCACTAAAGGGGTGTAACCCATGTACACGGGATGTATACAAGAGATATACCATTAACTAACAATGGAAATTACAAATGTTTAGCATCTCATGTAAATTGAAAAAGGAAAACTGCCCTGAAGCATTCATCCACTCAAATAAAACTTAGAGGACTGAGAGTTTCAAATCCGAGATAGTTTCTAAAGTCACTTATATGGTAGTGAGAGACTAAAGTCTCCTTTGATAGTTGTTTGACTTGCTAATTGATGTTACTTTTATTTTGATGTGATCACTCTTACCATATACTTGATTTACTCTATTTTTAATTATTTACTCTTTCTATTGGTTCTAGGTACATTAATTCTTGTGGGAAACATGGTGTTCTACCTAATACTACAATTCTGTCTAGCCTATTCGAGGTTTGTGTTGATTGTTGTCTGACCCTAAGTAGTTCAAATGTACAATTTCTTAAAACGATTATATTTTCACTGGCTCATTGCTTTTCTTGTTGTTATGAAGAATTTTTATCATCATCATCATCATCATAAATTTATGTGTCTTGAATAACATATAGGAATGAGCCTTGTAGCTTAATTAGCACTCTTGGAGTCCTGGTGTTTCCAACGGTTGTCCAGTGTTCCAATTTACTCATTGTAACTATTGAATTATAAAAAAGAAAAAAAAAAAAAAAAGGGAATGAGAACAAATGAGCAATTTGTAATAAGTTGCTTTAGAGTTTGAGAGGATGCTCTGCCTGAAATTTCTTATCTAAAAAAATTAAAAGCAATAGTTCTCAAATTTATCATCTGAGACAGATATCTTTAATTTTGTGTTTTCCCAATATCTTAAGTTGTCATGGACTTGTAGAGGGAGCCTTCCTAAAACTTTTGACACACAGTCGTCTTGTTATGTTTAGATGTTAACTACTCCATTTCTTGTTGGGTCCAACACAGGAGTAGATATCTCTTACATTTTCCTGAGCATGTTCCATGACTTGCAATTTATATCCTGGGTACAAATTTTGTATTTGGTATCATTGTATGCTGGATTGTGGTTCTACAGGAATGACACTTTTCTTTGTTTCTGATCTCAATATGCATTTGCCTTTAGAAGAATCTGAAGTTGGATTGATCACTGCTGTTTATTTATTTATTTATATTTTATTTGAAATTCAGGCTCTAGTGAAAAAAGCCTGCCAGGAGCTATGTAGCCTGGAGATTCTCTTGGACGATATTAAAGATATTGATTTTCCTCCACTTCTTGATTTATTTATGGAACTTGATTCTTCAGAGATCCAAGCAATAGATGTACATAATGAATCGTTATGCGTGTTGAATGGAGAATATGCTTTGTCATTGATGCGTGTCATCAATCAAAAGCTTCGACGAGTTGACCTCCAGGATTTGTCATTTGGAAAGAACTTCTTGCGGTATATATTCATGCTTAGTTTGCATAGTATTTTAGTATTTCATTGTAAATATCTGTGTTTTCTTTTTGCTACATATCTTAGAAATAATAAGACAGTGAGGCTCTATGATTTTAGCCTTTTGATATTTCAATCTATTTAAAACTTGATAATTGAGAAGAAGTAACTTTTGATTGGCGAAGAGCTCACTTTGGATGTGACAGGGATAATTGGTGTTGGCACTTCAATAACATTTAGAAGTGAATTGGAAATCTTGACTTTCACATGGTACTAAAAAATGAATCCATTCTATGGTTCATAATATTTGTATCGAGTCTTTTTGTAATATGACTGGCACCAGTGTAAATTTTACCAATCTACCTCAAGATAAAATTCTGGAACTTAAAATGGGATCTTGATAATGGAATTGAGGTAAGTGGTAAATGTAAAAAGATCTTAAAATGCCATTCTTCTCATAAGAAAAAAAGAATTAGTGGTTTTAAATTGACTAAGAGAGGCAGCAATGAGGAAAATTCCCTTTTTATTATGTTCATGTGGTCCACTTTGTAACTCACTTTATTGATATGGAACCCTTCGCTATTATATTCAGTAAACTGCTCCCACAACCTATGTTTGCCAATTAGCAACTGACTTGTCAAGCTATCGATCATCTAAACTTTCTTGCGGTGACTGCTTTTAATCACTTCTACCAACAATTTCTTAATGGTGAATGTTGAAGTGACTAGAAGGTTACTTAAGAAAAAATAAATCTTTTTTGGTAGTCAGAAAGATTACAAGCGTTCAAAGTCTATGTATCTCTATAATGCCATATTTATCAGGACTGTTGAAGGATGGTGGGGTCTAAAATCATATTATTTCATATGCTAAAGCATCTTCTGTTTTTCTCTTGGATATTTTTATATTTTTCTTAGGTGACCTTAGTTTTTTTTATCTTTCCTCCATTGCTTAAGTTTGCATCTAGTGAGTACGTATATCCCATTAAAGTTTCCAATAGTAGTACCTTTTGCATTATATGTCCTCTTGAAGTTCCCGTTCAGAGTGATTTCTGCTTGCAATGATGCACACAGAGTTGGTTTTTTTTTCGTTGCTTAGAGAAACATTGTATTGATTGACAAAGTTTGTGAAGCTATAGGTCTTGCAAAGATAAATGACTTTCCACTGTTAATTTAATTTTACTCTCAGGGATCTCTCTAAGAGAGGTTTGCCATGCCAAGTTTTATCCTTGAGGTCTTCGCACTTCCGGAAGCTGAACATGATGGGGGAGTTCATGCAGATACACACCCTAAACCTTGACTTCAGTACTTCACTTACTAGTTTCAAGGAGGATTGTTTTATTTGCATGCCCAATTTAACGCACCTCTCATTGTGTGAAACCAGAATTACAAATCTTTGGACAACCATTGCAGCACTTTCTAAACTCCCTCGTTTGGTTGAACTTCGGTTTCAGAATTGGCTGTGTTGCAATGATGCTGGGCCTTCAGCTGCTTCATCTGATGGAAAGTCAAATAACAAAACTGATTTCAGTCAGCCAAACGGCTCTTCTTACATTAGAGCATCATCTGTTGATATTGGTGTACTCACTGATTACGACTCTAGCACAGAAGAGGCTTCATCAGATGATAGTGATGTGGATTTCTCGAGTCATCAGCAAGAATATGGTTCCCGGGAGCTATTATTGAATGATTTTCCTGGGTTGAATGGACAGGTTGATCAGCGAAATAAGGTAAACCACATGGTCCTTTTTCATTAGATAATTGTTTCGAGTGATCATAATTTCCATTTGCTAGTGAGCACTAGCGCAAATGATACTTCCTCCTTCCATAATAATAAGATGGAGCGTGAGGCTGTGGCAAGATCTATTGGGTATGTGTGACGCTTACCAATGGAAAAAGAAATGCAAGATAGGCAGTGAAAATATTCCATTATTTAGAAATTGTACCGATTGTAATTAATTCTAGGTAATTATTGCATATTTGTTTGTTACTTCGTGTTTTTGCCTTGTCCCATTTTATGGTCTATGTTAGATTTATGCCTCTGAAATGCTGTGGATTCTAAGATTCTTT
The DNA here is from genome assembly GCA_019022515.1 of Quercus aquifolioides. Lineage (NCBI taxonomy): Eukaryota > Viridiplantae > Streptophyta > Magnoliopsida > Fagales > Fagaceae > Quercus > Quercus aquifolioides. Next base: position 36,525,954 of record CM032332.1, read on the forward strand.
TTGTTGTCTTTTAATTTTCTTTTTCTTTTAAATGGCTTCATCAGACATGAATTTTCTGTGGACATTGTTATTTCCTTATGACCTCCAGCCCCACCAGCTTCAATTTAAGCCCATGATAAAAAAAAAATTCTACTGTAAATTGGATTGATCTTAATGTTATACACATGTAGGTAATGTACATACATTCTACTGTAAATTGGATTGATCTTAATGTTATACACATGTAGGTAATGTACATACACAAGTTTTCTGTTGTCTATATACATGCATCATACTTTTAAACACACCCATGCACACTAATCTCCGTTGTCTGATTCACCCCACCTTTTGAGTCCTTTACATATAAATTAACTTGTTTTGCAGGTTTCTTTTGATACATTAGACAGCCAAAATGGAGAAGAGTCTTTTGCTGGTGCCTTTACAAGGCAAATTGAAGATGTCGCTTTGAAGTTCATTTCTTATCATGCTTCACCAATATGCTTTGAGAAATACTACAGAGAATATATGATAACTTCATTGCCCCATCTGAAAGTCTTGGATAACCTGCCTATCGGAGAGGATGACAGGGAAAGGGCTACAATCACCTTTTCACAGTACTTTGAGTATCTACCCTACAGAAGAAAGCATAAAGAAAGCGTTGTTAGTATCTTACAGAAGCGTGAAATAAGAGCAAGCCAAAGTCTTATGCGGACTCCAAAGCAAAAGTCGTCATATATTTCTGGAAAGTCAAAATATTTTTATACCAGGTCTCTTTGTGCTGCCAAAGTTGGGTCTTCTGCTTGGCCTTTCTTGCACCCTCTTTCTATTTCAAGCAGTGGTTTGGGAGATGAAGGTATGAGCTTTCGTCCAAGGCAGTTCGAGTATCATCCATCTGATTCGAGCCTAATGGTCTTTGGAACTTTGGATGGCGAAGTAGTTGTAGTCAACCATGAGAAAGAGAAAATTGTTAGTCATATACCGTCACTTGGTGCAATGAACAGTGTGTTGGGACTCTGTTGGCTCAAGAACTATCCCTCCAAGGTATATTATTCCTGCAGAGAATGTGGTAAAGAGAGTAAATTCTTGTGCTTTATTATTCTATTAGTACATACACACTGCAGTTAGAAGTTCTTTTCTGGGCAATTATTGTTGCAGTTATATTTGCAGACTGCTACATCATCAGACTTCAGAATGTTTTGTTTTTTCCTGTCATGCTTATTTGGAGCCATGCAGGGGATAGATTGATTCAAAAACCAGAAATGTTATGTTCTGTGGCTAGTGACTGCAAGAACTGCTTACAGCAGGATGTTAGATATGAGTTAGCATGATTAGAAATGGTTGTAATCATACTTTCTAAGAGTTCATAACACAAGTATCTACCTGCCTTAGAGGATTTTGTTAATTCCAGAAACTTTTCCATTTCTTGGGGATATAATTCTGTTAGATAAATCTGCATCTGAAATTTTGGGCATTTTCTTGGATTATTTAAGTCATTTTTGTATTTTCTCATTTGACATTCACTATTGGTGCATTTTTAGAGCATTTGCTTCTTGTTGATTTTATCCCTGATGAATATGGAATTTCTAATTCTTTCTTGTTTTTTCCCCCTTGGTGAATGCCAGCTCATAGCTGGTTCAGATAATGGTTCACTGAAATTGTATGATATCCAGAAAATGCCAACAACAAATATGGGCATATATAATACTGCTGGTTTTGTCACCTTTGATGATTTCGACCAGTTGACATCTGTTCATGTTAACTCTACGGATGAACTTTTTCTAGCAAGTGGGTACTCAAGAAATGTTGCATTGTATGACATAAACAGTGGAAGACGCTTACAGGTGTTCACTGATATGCATCGAGAGCATATTAATGTTGTGAAGTTTGCCAACTATTCTCCCTCACTTTTTGCTACTTCTTCCTTTGATCAAGATGTCAAGATGTGGGACTTGAGACAGAAATCAATACGGCCTTGCTATTCTGCTTCAAGCTCTAGGGGAAATGTGATGGTTTGCTTTTCTCCAGATGATCATTATCTTCTTGTGTCAGCTGTGGACAACGAGGTAGGATTAAATTAATTCACAGTATGTTGGGCGCGTCATTTTTCTTCTTTCTAAGCTCTCAAATATCCAACTTTTACTTAGGTCATCCCAGGAATTCTGCCCCCAAGTCTTGGACTTCAAATGATTATTGGGATTGGTCCGGGCACATATATCAATTATCTAATTTAAAAAGAAATTTGGTTAGAACCTGTCTTGAGCCTAATCATTGAAATAAAAATTTTCATTAACAGCATTCAACATTCTTTTTCCTGTAAAATTCTTCTTTGTGAAGTTTTTCCCTTTCTTTTGTGTGCATAATTTTTACTTACTAACTTTAGTTGTTTGCTCTATTCTTCTATCGTATGAAGCCCTCATTGAGGATTGGTAGTTTTTGGCCATAGACCACCCAATATTATGGGGTCCTGATATTCGTTAGGCTAGGTTTTTGGTCCTGAACCAATGCCATGAAAGCGCTTATGTCAATATGGCTACCACAAAGTTTCAATGCACTCTAATAGGCAAGTGTTAGATAAATGGACGCATACTAGCGCCTTGGCATCTATGGAGCGTTTTCTGTGGAAGATTATTTGTTGCATGGTGGTCTATTTGGAATGAAAGAAATGAGGGATATTTTCTGGTGGTGGATGCAGGTGCAGACTGGGTTCTTAGGAGGATATGTACTCTGTTGCCTTTTGGCGTAAATCCATACCTTAGTGTATACTTAGGGGGACTCCATTATTAATTGTTGTGGATTTCATTATGCGTATAGGCAATTAATCATAGTATTAGTCTATTAGATTATGCATATAGGCCTTTTTGAGATGAATATTGCTTTTTTTTTGTTTTTTTTTTTTTATGGTTTAATGAAATTATTATTATCATCTCTTAAGAATTTAACACTTGAGACTAACATGTGGACATTGTCAGGTTAGACAACTTCTGGCTGTTGATGGGAGGCTTCACTTGAAGTTTGAAATAGCTTCTACAGGAAGCTCTCAGAATTACACTCGTTCGTATTACATGAATGGAAGGGATTATATTATTAGCGGGAGTTGTGATGAACATGTAGTCCGCATTTGCTGTGCTCAAACTGGAAGGCGTCTTAGGGATATATCTTTGGAGGTACCTCAGTCCTTATAATTACTTGGTTTGCGTTACACTTTCATGTATCATAATGTATGAACCACTTACGGATATGGATGCATATACCTATACTCCTCTAAAGAGAGTAGCATTTGGTGGTTTCTTCATCTTTTAATTTCTCAAAAAGTTCTCACTAATTAGTTAAAATTAAAATGACAAAATTTAGAGTACAGAATATGACGTGGCTAAAATTTTGAAAGTAAAAGGATATTTAAATAATAAAAAATTATGAGTGTGCATTAGTGCTAGGGGCAAAATAGGATCTCACTGTAATTACCCACAGATATAAATAATATTTATGTGTGTTAGGATAATTATTTTTAACCCTAGCAATTGAACACAAACAAGGATAGATGGGAACAAAATTAAAAAGTAAATGTAAGAGTACAAGGGTTTTGCTGAAAGTTTGTCTGGAGTAAGCTGAACCTGCAGTATTAACTGGTTTGATCTTCTCACCTTGTAAAAGCATGGTTGAGGTGAGGTCATGAATTTAAGATCCACTAAATGTATATGTAATTACCAAGCAAAACTAAAAGGTCTGAGCTTCTCTTTCCTCCGTTTTTATCATATATGAACACAGTGAAGGAGATACTGTAGACAGGTAAAGTTGGACTGGCAATTACAAAGGTAAAGTGAAACTCTATCAAGACAAGAAAAGGCAAACCAAAAAAGAAATGAAATAAAAATATGAACTCTGTACCAGGAAATGCTTCACCTCCCTAATGAACTCCCAGTCCCTTTGATAAAACTTTTTTTTTTTTTTTTTTGTTGATAAGTAGTCCCTTTGAAAAAACATATACTGAAGAAATTATGTCCATTTGCTACATTGTGCTGTTCAAGTTCAATTACTATTTTGAGGACAGCTTTGAGATTAGTGCTTTTGTTCCGCAGGGAAGTGGCTCAGGGTCTATGTTTGTGCAATCTTTGAGGGGTGATCCTTTCAGAGTGAGTTCTGCATTTTACTACTGATATGCATATGCTGAAACCTCTTTTAGTAAATGTGTAGTATATTTATGAAATTATTTCAGATTTTGCCATTTTATTTGTTTCAAGCATAGAGTTGACGTTTTGGACATGTTGATGGATGATTATTTTCCTTTTCTTTGCTTATTTTTATTGAGAAGTTGCTTTCTGAGATATTGGTTTGCCAATTCTCTTACTTCCCTGGATAGTGCTCCATCATGATATATTAGAGTAGTGTTCTTTCCTTAAAACAATTACCCTCAGAATTGACATTTACTGGTCATCATGGTTGATGCAACATTGAAATTGCCAATGCATGGTGTCAATAAAATACGTATCACTCCCTTCCAGTTAGTGGCGGAGCTAGGATTTTAGTTTGGAGGGGGCAAAATTAAAAGACAAGATTGAGAGTAAAATTAATCTAAATATTATTAATCGATGTTAATAACAAAATAGATAAAGAATTATACACTATTAATGCAATCGTCGTACAAAATCTAATATAATATAAACTCTAATTTATTTTTTCATACATAGTTTAATTTGTTCAATTGGAAGATTAGTAAAATACACCTCGATATGAGTTTGTTTAGAATTTGAATCTAAATCATTATTATAATTTGGCTTCTCCATAATATCAATTGATTATAAGTATAAATTTCATATTATTAAAATAAATAAAACAAAAAAAAATCATAGTTAATAACAATCAAATTAAGAGATTATTCTAAATATATAGAATTTAAACATGTAATTTGATTCCTTAAAATAAATTGAGAAAATAAATCAATATAAAAGAATTATTAAGTTGTATTTTTATGGCCATGAATGCTCTTAAAAAGTTATGCAAAATTCAATATTTTTTACTCTATTCTTTAAGTAGTAAGTAGTTAAAATTTGGTGCCTCCTGGGCATGAGGATAAACTGCTTAGCCCGTCAGGGGTGAAAAGCCCCTAGATTACCCGGTAACTGGTTCTGGCGGGTGGGGTCAGTTGCCCATAGGAGTTTGATTAATAGTGAAGATTGTTGTACAGTATGCTCTGCGACGTGCAACTAATCTGAGTGAAGTTCTCCTATGTCATCAAAAAAAAAAAAAAAAAAAAAGTTAAAATTTGGTTCTATAGTAAAAATAAAGTGTTACAAAATTGAAATTATGAAAAAAGTTAAAGTAGAAGAGAAAAAGATTAGGGAATGCTAAGATTTTAGTTTGATATACAAGGACCTAATATATATTTTTATTATGATCATGTGGGAATATCTCATTTGAAGAACAAATTGCCCTAAGAAAAGCACTCCAGGAAAAAAAATTTCCACTGCTTGAGAACATGTGGCAAGGAAAAAAAGTATAGGTGTTAAGTAGGACCCACAAAACTTTGTTTTGTTGAGAAAAAGACAAAATAATGTTATGAAGATTTGCACCTAATATTGCTTTCTTCTCTAGGTGTGGAGCGTTTGTGTCAAGGTCAAAACGCTTGATAATGTAATATTTGGGTTGCTATTCTGGATTTTTTTGGGAGGTCAGGGGGGGCACTTGCCCCATCTTCAAACCCCACACCACCCCCCCCCTCCCTTTGCCTCTGCTCCTGCTTCCAGTTAACAATCTTAAGATAACATAACTTCTATGCTTGATTCATCAAATGTGTTCCCTACAATTGTGGGGTGTAATTATATATATTTTTCCTCTTCCTGTTTAGCTCTTGAAAATTGTCTTGACTTCTTTTGATGCACGTTTTGAGGATATTCTTAATATGAGATTTTGATTTATCCCTTCACAAAATATGATATTCATATGTTCCTTACATGAGTGGGAATAGGTGCTACATCAATTCAACTTCTAGGACGGATTATTTAGAATTTTTATATCAGCTGAACTTTAGGTTTCTCCTTTTTTTTTTTTGAGTTGGAGGGGGGAGGGGGGGGATTTATTTGGTTCATCCTTTGTAGACTTCTTGTGTACTAGGCTTGAGCCCTCTTTTTGTGCCTTATCTATATATTTATTACTTATCTTAAAATAAAAATATCTTTATTGTTTAAAGCAACTTGTTTCTAAATCTTCTTGTTAGATTTGGTTTAAGTACTAACTAAAAATTAAGTAGTATATTATTTTGTTATTTACATATTCTTACATATCTATCATGTAAATCATTTCTTGGGTCAGCCTGTCAAGTGACACTTGTCAAGTTCTCTGCTATTGTGACCTATTTTATCTTTTATCTGTTAGTTTAGTTATCTCTGAAATTCCTTTCCTATTGCGTGTCATTTGAAAGACCAATCTATTACCATTAATGGGACAATTCAAGAATGGCAGTCATCAAATACAAAATTTGAAATAAGCTTTTAAGAATTCATTTTATCTTAAAAAAAATTTGGTTTAATTTCAAATTTTTTCAAGGTATAAGTATACTTTAGTACACTTACAACAAAAAGTTTTTAGCAAAAAGTTAGATAAGCTATTCCAAATGAACACTAAGGTGGCGTTTGGATTCAGATTATCCTGCGTTTGCGTTTTGCGTTTTCTGCTTTTTTTTTTTTTTTTTTTTTCACACATTTTGCTTTAGGGGACAATTATCACTGTTCACGCATTGTAGTAGCACTGTTCACGGGACCCACATCTACTTTATTCAGAAAAAAATATTAAAAATGAGTCCCACGGTACTATTCACGCATTTAAAAATTATTTTGCTACAGTATTTTCAGTTTTCAGTTTTCAGCAAAATAAGTTGTATCAAAACGGACCCTTAGTGTCCATTTGGTATAACTTATTTTTTAGCTTTTTGAAAATGACATTATTTAAAACAGTTCTACCTAGAAATAAGTGAATCTTAAAAAAGCTGTGCTTTGAAAAAGTGCAATTGGACATTGCCACCTTTGTGTTGCATTTGGACGTTGGAGAACTACATTCTTTGTTTTAATTTCAATTGTTTACTTGTCAAAAAAAATTGCAATTTGAAACCACATTACCACATGGGCACTAAGGCTCTCTTACACAAAACACTTAGGTTCCGCATTAGTAAAATTCAGCCATTAAGGCTTACAATAATCAACAGTCACACAAGGAAACTAAACAACAGTTTGTATGAATATACACATGCACAGCACAAAAATAATTTATTTATTTCCCACGAAGTACAAAGCACACTAACGCTCCCTCTCCTAAAAAACTCATTCAGGTTTTGCCTTTGTAAAATTCAGCCACTAAGACCTACAATACACACACAATTACAGAGATTATAGTGTTTTACCCCATTAACACCCTTTGTTTTTTCCTCTGCATAGCACACTAAGAATTTATAGGAGTGAACTCCTGAATTTTATTACTTTGCCTCAAAGTACAAAGGACACAGGTACACAACACTCACTCAGGTTCTGTCTAAGTAAAAATCAGCCAGGGCTTACACTACTCACACGGTTACAGAGATTACACTGTTTTCCCAAATAACACTCCCTGTTTGTCCTCTCTCCCTCATGTTGACACCCCCAATAACTTTAAGGGTTATTTAGGAAATAATTGTCAATGGTAGTTACTGAGTAATAATCCCCTGGGCTTGCAGCACAAATCTGTCTTGGACATAATTGCTTACTATCTTGGAGACAGAGTGCACTATCAGCAGATTAACAAGGTTGTGTCTGACATGTATTTGCTCTATTATGTTTCTGCCACCCGTTGAACACGTGCACAGGTTGTGCACATGTTCCAGCACACTACAAGCCATCCACACCAATCTCGTAGCCCAAGCACATACCCAGAACTCAACCTTGATCCATGCACACGAAGTGGAAGGCTTGGCCGGTGCCAGTGCCGCCACCAAGTTGGTCACACAGCTGACAGCCCAACGTCATCACCAACGATATGCAGCCCAGAGATACACTGTCAAGCCAGCCACAGTCGAGCCCTGATTTTCCAACATTAATCCAACATGCTACACACTGACAGCTCAACTTGCCTTGTACTCAAGTAGCACACCTACTACACTTCAGCTTGCTCATGGCCAAGCCCACGAAAGGCTACCACGGCACATTACTGTGCATGCTTCCCATAGCAGACACTAGCCTGCAACCTGACGGTCATGACCATAGTTCTTGCACAAGCACAAGGCCACCATCAAGCCACAACTTAGCCAAATTTTGTAAGCATGCATCACGATAGGGGCAGCATGCCCGCTGCTGTCCAAACATCACAAAGCCACCTTGCTCAGCCCATAGCATGCCTCCCTCATGCACATAAGTATGTGTGGCTGGCATGGGTACAAGATGCAACTGCATGCAGTCACCTATCTTGAGACTCAAGGGTCTAACATTTTATAAGATGATGAATTTGTCATTAAATTCCTTATGAGATATGAATAGAGCCATCAAGTTTCATTGAACAATCAAAAAGGCCATTAAATAATTTGTTGACCTAGACAATCTGAGAGGGCAATTATTGGGTCAGGTTTTGCCCCCTTAATGAACACTCCAACAGTATGCAGGAATATCAGTTAGCTGTGAAAATCAACCCATTTTCCTAGCTGCCTCTGGACCTTTCTCTTTATTATTATTATTTAATAGCAAACTTGTAGTATCAATCACGGTGTTTCCACTATTGGGAAGAACTTTTATTTTATCTTCTCATTCAATGTCCTTGCACCCAGGATTTCAACATGAGTATCTTAGCAGCATATCTACGTCCAGGCTCGAAGTCTGAGATTGTCAAGGTATAAGTCCAGACTTGTTTACTTTATGTTGTTAAATGTCTGCCGTTCTATGAAATCTAAGATATCTAAGGTACAAACTTGCAGGTCAATTTGCTAGCATCAAGTGACTATGCAAAGGAACACTCCAACGGCCGGCATTCCTGCCCATCCAATAGTATGGGAGGTTGACGTTTATACATTTTTTTGTACAGAGTAAATACAGGTTCTCTAACTTCCCATTTGTATGCTAACCGAGACAGATCATCCAGGTTAGTATAGGTTTACATGCACCAATTTGTTTTCTGAGCACTAGCAAACGTGCAACTGTTGGACACTCACCACCGACTTTGTTCTCCAGGGGATATGTGCTTGGCTGGGCATTGTGTGTAATGTGTGGCAGCCTGTGATAGGTGAGTGTACAGTGTATGCCCTCACTCTCTCTCTCTCTCTCTCTCTCTATATATATATATATATGTTTTTAATGTATTGAACAATTCATGTACCTAGTGTAAGTTATATAACTTTCAAGAAGACAAGTCATTGGGAAAGGAGGGGTTCCTGTATTCCAGTTTGTTTATGGATGCCTGTAAGTAATTGCAGTGTCAATATGTGCCGTGTTCTAAAGTTCTAGACAATCTTCTTATTTTGCAGAATACATTGTCGTGGCTTTCTCCTTTTTTCAAAGGGAAGATTAAAAGGAATTGATTTCGTCAAAATCAAATGGTGGAGGGCAATGGAAACTTGTTGGAAAATTTTATTTACTTCTGCAGGGAAGATGCTAGTCTCAGTTTTTTGGAACCATTAGTTGGATCTAGTTTTCTTCTATAATCAGTTGTAGCATTGGCTTTAGACAGGCTGCGCCCTGGAGTGAAACATATAAGTTGTAGGTACATTATCTTTTCACAGTGCCAATTTGTGCAACTGATTCTGACCATGCATAATTGGAATGGTCCACATTTGTGACTTCCTTTCTACGTCTTGTTCATCTTCCAATGTCCTGAAGTGAGATGCAGTTTTCATCGTTATACTCTCTGGAAAAAGACAGTGGGTCACTGCATGTGGAATGTGAAGCATGTTGGAAATGGAAAAGTTGCAGATCCTGATTAATGTTCTTCTAAACGTCTGTGTCTTCTCAAGTATTTAATACATGACCTATATTAGGCCAAATCTTAACAACCCCTCCCTCCTCCTAGTTCTTGGTCATGTGGTGAATGGTAGCAAATGAATAGATGTTGTGGGATCAAATCTCATTGATATCCTCTCCTTCCTCTTCCTCAACCCTGCAAACAGCTACTGGTGCTTGAAATACTTTAACATCATCTTCAAGGATGTCAATGTCACTTTTTAAGTTTTGGTGAAAAATTGAGAGAACTATTCCAGTGCTCTGGTTGTTTTCCAGTTAGTTGCGCGCCTGACTGGGTCTCATATGAATCTTAGAAAGATGGAATCTTAAACAATAAGAATACTGGTTATTTCACAAACAGATGGTCACTATTATTAGGTGAGCAAATTTTCTAGAGAATCTAATTAGAGAAAGTCATGTACAGTAACTAGAGAGGCAATGCTACAATTGATAATGAATGGTTAACAATTATTTTTTCAGAGTCTACAGATCACAGAAAGCATGTCATCCGTGATAACAGTTCCATGCTCTATTACTTCTTTCTTTCCTTCAAACGTTTCAAAATATTTGTTTTGTCCATTTAAGTTACACTATAAAAGCATTGGAGATTCTCTTTGCCTGAATATATGGCTAAAGAACAAGCATTCAAGAAAGTTACCGAACTTGATTGTGTAAGGATTATAACAGAGTGAAATCTACCTGACATTCGAGTTCACTTAACAATAAATAAAATAAAATAAAATAAAACAAAACACAACTATAAAAAGGTGAATAACAATTATAATTATTTATATTTTTCAGTATATAAGTTGTGATTTCAAATCCAGAGGTTAAAGGTACTCTGGCAATTTTAAGTAAGGCAGAGCTTGGTTATTTGAAAGTACATCTTTTTCTGAAATAATAAGACATTATAAATCAAGGACGGATGAATTAGTAAAGTTTCTCATTTTAAATAAAGAGAATTGTACTAGACTAAGTCTACTTTGAAACATTATATGCACATTCTAATTATTTAAAAAAAAGTTACGATCACACTATTTTTCACAACTATCTTATTTGTCTTGTGAGCATTAACAATGTTGGTATTGTGCCAAGTAAGTTGGACCTGCTAAAGGACGTTCATGTGGGCAACTCTAATAAGAAAGAGAACAAGCAAGCGAATGATCTTTGTGATTTCCATTTATTGAAAAGCTTTTGAGGTTCGTCAGTTCATGAAGCTCATGGGACGAGCTTCTTGATTTTATCACTTTTTCGTTACGTGACTAGTTTCTCGTTGTTTGCAAGAAAAAAGTTAGTATATTAACTAATAAGAAAATTTTATTACACACTCGTAATTACACATTTTATACACACTTCTTTGAAATTGTGTTTTCGGCCAAAATTGTGAAATAGTGTCAAATAATTTCATAATTTTAGCTGAAATCATGTTTTAAAATTGCCTAGTGTGTACTGTAAGTGTGTAATAAAGAGCATGCGACTATTATTACTTTAAACTAATGCCCTTATTTTTAGGTTTTATTTTATTATTATTATTTTTTTATGAGAATCTTTAGGTTGTTTATTGTTGAGTAAATTTTTGTACACAAGTGGTAGATAGAATAATAATGGCAGTAGCTAGTGGGTCTATGTTCTTAATTACCAGTTACAATTTGTTACATTAAGAAGTTAGGAAAAGATTATGAAATATGTTATTCCCTAGGATTACTCGTCTCTTGCTAGTTGCTACCTTAACCCGCTGTGAAAAGATTAAGAAATATATTTTGCTTTACATCTTATGCAGGTGACAAATTGTGCATAGATCATAACCATAAATTTACCATGGCAGGGTGTGGCTTGGTCATAGGATCTCTCTTATCGCTTCACATGATACTTGATCTTGTTCAGTTGGAGTAGTGGCTCTTTAAAGAATATGTTGTGTTCACAATAATAATATTATCAAAGTTTTCGTTGCACACATTATATTATTCATTACCGTCACGTGAAATGAAATTGATGCATCACACCAAAAACTCATTATCATAGCCATAATTTTTAGCCCAGCACTAACGTCGATCCCCATCACCATCTATCCATTAACTTCATTTTTATGGAAAGATGAAAATGGGAAAAGGAATAGCATTTCTTTCATGGCTGGTGGCACATACAGACAAGACCACGAGGCACAAGCAACCTTCAAGCTGCAGAAAACGTGTGGGCAGAGAGTCTGACTACAGCTCATCTTTTCCACTCTCTGCTACCGAGGTCCCTACTATTATTAAAGACCATCCAAATGCTCCAGCTGTTCCCTCACATTTATGAGTTATTTATTCATATTTTCTTACTCTTCTAGACTCATCTTCCACAGCCTAAGTTGTCTGCTTTCTTTCTCTCCCTCACTATAAATGTCCACTTAAAGCTCTCACCCTCTTCACTGCATCTACAAACTCCTGAACTCACACTCAATCATTCTCATACTTTCTGTAACATAAATTGCTACATCTTTTTGCAGCTCTGATCACCCAAGGATGAAGCTCTTCTTTGCCACCCTGCTGCTTTGTACTCTTCTCCTAAGCTCCTCTTTCTTGGAGCCTGCCATGGCTAAGTCAGGTAATTAATGAGTGTTATTCTTTTATAAATGGCCATGTTAATTTCTCTTGTACTCTGTTCCAAAAACACCTAGAAAATACTAAAATTTCATTTGGGGCGCCGTATCTGCACTTCATAGAAATACACCTTTTTCTTTTGTTTTTCATTTTTTTGATTTTATCTTTATTTATTGACAAAGTGCATTAGTTAAGGTTAAAGTTAATCGGTTAACTTTTTTTTTTTTTAAGGAGTCACACAAAATTTAGTTAAATGAGTATTTGCTGATTTGTTTTAGCTATACTCACTCGATCAATTCTTCCTTAACCAATGCATTCAAGCACCCTTAACAAAATGTACCTTTGAATCATTTGGAATATTAGACATTTCCTAGTTAGCTCTAGTCTTTTGCTTTTCATTTACTAACAGCTATTCTTATGGGTAATGTGAAGGATTTTGCACCAAGAAATGCGCAAACAGGTGCTCAAAAGCAGCGGTGCAGGATCGATGCAAGAAGTATTGTGGGATATGCTGTGAGGAGTGCAAATGTGTTCCTTCAGGGACTTATGGGAACAAGCATGAGTGCCCTTGCTACAGAGACAAGAAGAATAACAAGGGCAAGCCTAAGTGCCCTTGAAATCAATTAATGGATGTCTTAAGAAATGAATAATGTGTGTGTGTGAGAGAGAGAGAGAGAGGTAGGAGAGAGTAGTAACTACCAACTAGTACATGAAGAGTGTTCTGTGAGGTTGGTTAGGTATGCATAATAAATTCTTGGGTGGTACAAGTTTGAGCGATATTAGTGGATCTTACTCGTGTGATCATAGTGTTATATAATCCAATGGACGTTGGATATCACGTGTGATATGTTTGTAGTATTCTATTTAATGTTGTTGTTGGATATTAATTATCATATTAAATTATTGTATTTTCTCTTCTTTTTTAAAGTTTGTGGAAAACTAGATGAGGATGGCTTTATTCAAAGTTTGCTTATTCTATAATTTGTTACTCACGTGGATTAAGGTTTCAATATAACCGTCGTCAAAGAATGATGTTATATAGTGCACTAAAGTTAATCCTGAAGTGGTTGTCCAACTTTCCTTTGCTTAGTAGAATTGTGGTTGTCCCTTCATTCTGAAGGTGCATTTTGTGTGTTCCTTGGAGTAACAAGGGTACTCCTAGGCTAGTGGTTTCTTTTTTCGGGGGTTTTGGGAAACATCAAATAGTTTTGGTTAGATTCTGACGGGACTGACAAACTCATTTACCGAAGACGATGATTATGATACCGACAAATATATCCCTGGACAAGCAAATTAATATCCACGTCATTGACGAAGGCAGGAAGGCCATTCAATGCAGCACAATTATACCTAGAACGGTTATAAGGCCAACTGTATGAACTGTTGGAGCACATTAAAGCCACATTACACAGCACCAAACGTTACCAAGAGGAGCATTAAGACTTCCATAACTACCCCAACGGCTAGAAGCTATTAAAGCATATATAAAGCTCACACATTGCCAAGTACAAGGTACATACACACATAGACACTAAGAGATCTCTTTCATTCTATTCAATTACATTGTTTATTCCCAAGAGAGCTTCTTATACTGACTTTGGCATCGGAGGCATTGTGGTAGGCATCACACTGGTGACCACCTTTGAGAGTACGTTCATACAGGCTGAGGATTGCTTCCATCTGACCAACTCGACTGACGAGCTTACGCTTCATCAGTATAACTCTACTGACGAACTTACTTGACTGACGAACTTACGCTTCATCAGATTCCGTTCTTCGGGGACTATGGAAGATCTAGCTCAGAATTGGAGTCGTCTCACCTTGTCTGACAGGGAGGGTCCTAGATGCAATCTAACCAATGAAGATTGCTTCTTGGATTTTTCCATCATCGTAAAGTTTCTTACAAAGAGAGCTCTAAACATTGACGTTATTGCAAAAACTTTCAAAAAGGATGAATTCCTTTATGGAGGTCATGCAATGGTTTCAAGATTCAAAACTACGGAGATCATATAATACTTTTCACTTTTGGCGATAAGGATGATGTTGACAGAATTCTCTCAAGTGAACCACGGAGTTTTTGATAAGCATTTGGTTGTCATGCAGCGGTACAAAAAAAAAGTTCTAGTTGGTGAAGTCAAATTTGACAGGGCAAGTTTTTGGGTCCAACTCCATGGCATTCCCCCACGATACATGACATTGGAAGCGGCTTTAAAAATAAGCAACGTGATTGGAGAAGTGTCCCAACCCAAGGAATTCAAGGAAGTTGATGGTGGGAACTTTCTGTGACTCAAGGTGAAGCTAGATTTATCTCTCCCTTTGTGTCGTGGTCGCCTCATCTCGTTAGAGAATGGCAAGCAAATTTGGGTAAGTTTTAAGTATGAATGATTACCAAACCTATGTTATTGGTGTGGCCGGTTAACTCATGATGACAAGGACTGCGAGATTTGGATTGATAGTGAGGGCACACTAAAGCCAGAGGATAAACAATTTGACTCAGGTTTAAGAGCTCCGGCCTTCGTCATGACTAGAAAGACCGGATTGACAGTCCCGGGTTTCTACTCGACAAAGAAGAAATCTGCAGCTACTCCATCTTACTCTTCCATGGATTTCGATAAAACAGGTCAAGATTTGTCCAATCCCGGTGAAGTGAAGCAACTCAGTGGTCGGAGCAGGGAGGAAGGAAACGGCTTAGGTAGCATGATTGGTCACAATCAAGAGGGTAATGCACATCCTAGAATTAATCATGCGATAAAGACTCAAATAGAATTAATGCAGAGTACAAATCATGGCAATAAGTAAGCAATTATTCCCCGAGCCTTTTTTGATAACCATCATGAAGTAGTTGATTTGCATTCAACCACAATTACAGCCTCAATTACTACACAAGTCGTTGTTGCCCCTGATGATAAGGACTTCAATACACGGTTAAATGAAATTGATGCAGAGCTGGCAAAATTTGATAGCATTGAGGAGTCCAATTTCAACTCAAACAATATCAACCCACATGCCACAATAATTGAACCAAGGCATGGTAACTTAAAAGACTCACGTGACCCCCAAAAGTCGGATAGGGTTTCAAACTCAGTTGCAAAGCTTCGAGTTTTACCCACCTGGTCTTGCAAAACACGTGATTTTGAACCCTCTCAAAAAAATCCAGGACTTGAGCTTCTCTCTGGTAGAAAACATCAATACACATCCTCATCAGAATCCCCTTCCAAACGCCAACAAACAATCCAGGTTGAGCATGATGACTACTTTGAAGTGGTGGAGGCTGTTAATCAACCTCGCCAAATCCAATGAATTGCTTAAGTTGGAACTGTCGTGGACTGGGACAACCATGTGCAGTTCTGGAGCTCACCAAGTTGGTGAAAAAATATTCTCCCTCTATACTTTTCCTTATGGAGACAAGATAGAAGGACAGCCACTTAAAGAAACTTTGTTCGAAGTTACAAATAGAGAACGTTTTCATTGAGCCAAAGGTCAATACAGGTGGTGGCTTGGCACTCTATTGGGATGATGGAATTAATCTCAAAGTATTGGATTTAACACCAACATTCATTGACGTAGTAGTTAACCTAGGAATGGATGACGCTTGGTGGTTAACGGGTTTTTACGGAAACCCAGTAACGGCCAACCGGGAACATTCTTGGGCACTACTAAGACACCTCTGCCTGAAGTTGGATCTGCCATGGTTGTGTATAGGGGATTTCAATGAAATCACCAAAGTTGAAGAGAAGAAGGGGGGTGCTTTACGACAGGAATGACAGATGAGAGAATTTAGGGACGCTTTAGATTTTTGTGGATTCTAGGATCTGGGTTTTGTTGGAAAACCTTTCACGTGGTGTAATAATCACTTTGATGGAGAGATGATGTGGATTTAGTTGGATAGAGGGGTAGCAACTCCATCATGGACTAAATTGTTTCCAACGGTTTGACTTCACCACATTGAAGGTACATTATCTAACCATTGTCCATTGTGCTTATGTTCTGACGATGAAAATGTTAGATTTTACAAGAAATCAAGGCCTTTTCGTTTTGATGCGGTATGGTTGAAAGATGAAACATGTGAGGGGATTATCAAATCTGTATGGAGGGGAAAAAATGGTGGGGAACCGGTGGACAGGTTAATTTGCAAGGTTGATGCTTGCCGTTCGAGTTTACAAAACTGAAGCAGGCGATATTCGCCGATTGTTAGCTCAAAAAAAAAAAAAAAAATTAGCGCAAGCAAAACTCATGTCAATGGCGGGGACTAATCATGAACAAGTTCGGTCTCTAAGAGGCGAGGTGTATGACCTTATGGTGAAGGAAGATTGTTTGTGGCATCAAAGATCAAGGGTGGATTGGTTGAAGAGTGGGGATAAGAACACAAGCTATTTTCATAGCCGAGCAACCCAATGCAATAAAAGAGATTTTATTTCCAAATTAATTTTGGATGATGGGTTAGTGGTGGTTGGTGACAAGCAGATTGGAGAGGCGTTGGTGGTTTATTTCAAGAAAATTTTCACTTCCACTTCTCCCTCAAGCTTTTAGCAGATTCTTCAAGGCGTTGACACAAAGGTTACCCCATTGATGAATGCTGAATTGACTTGGGAGTACACTGTAGATGAGGTGGAGCGTGCCTTGAAACAGATGAAGCCATTAACAGCACTAGGACCAGATGGTATGTTTCCAATTTCTTTCAAGTCTTGTTGGATTTTTATTGGCAAGGATGTGATTAATGCTTCCCTAACAATTTTAAATTCGGGGTCCATGCCTACTAGCCTAAATCATACATTCATATCACTGATTTCAAAAACTAAATCGCTTGAAAAAGCTAAGGACTTTCGCCTAATAAGCCTTTGCAATGTGCTATATAAAATTGTGTCCAAAACCATACCCAACAGTCTAAAAAACTACTCCCCAATTTAGTTTCAGAATCACAAAGCACTTTCATGTCAAACAGATTGATCTCAGATAACATCTTTGTAGC
The DNA here is from genome assembly GCA_019022515.1 of Quercus aquifolioides. Lineage (NCBI taxonomy): Eukaryota > Viridiplantae > Streptophyta > Magnoliopsida > Fagales > Fagaceae > Quercus > Quercus aquifolioides. The sequence continues at coordinate 36,543,428 of CM032332.1, forward strand.
ATTTGAAACCCTCCATCACCTCAAATCTAAGAAAAAAGGAAAAACGGGGTTAATGGCCCTAAAACTTGACATGAGTAAAGCTTACAATAGAGTGGAATGGTTCTTCCTAGAAAAATTAATGGAAAAATTGGGATTTGATAGTAGGTGTATCTCACTTATCAGCTCTTATATCAGATCTGTTTCTTTCTCTGTTTTGGTAAATGGTGAGCCACATGGTAACTTCACCCCTAATAGAGGCCTCCATCAAGGGGACCTGTTATCACCCTATCTATTTCTATTGTGTGTAGAAGGGTTACATTCTCTCATACAACAAGTTGAAAATTCAGGTTCAATCAAAGGCGTGTCTCTTTGTAGTACAGGTTCAAAGGTTTTCTATTTGTTCTTTGCAGATGATAGCTTGCTCTTTTGTCGAGCAAATACTCAAGAGTGTGCCACTATTTTGGAGGTTTTGTAACAATATGAAGAAACTTTAGGTTAGAAAATCAACCGAGACAAAACATAACTCTTTTTCAGCCTCAATACAGATCCACACATGCAGGAAAATATCAAAAACCTCCTAGGGGTTGCGATCACATCCAATTATGACAAATACCTCGGTTTGCCATCATTTGTGGGTAGAGCAAAAAAGCAAAGCTTCAGTTACATTTGGGAACGGATTTGGCATAAAATGCAAGGTTGGAAGGAAAGACTATTGTTGCAAGGTGGTAAAGAAGTGTTGATAAAAGTTGTCCTTCAAGCAATGCCCACTTTCACCATGGGATGTTTCAAAATCCCAAAGAGTTTTTACAAAGATATTGAATCTTTAATTCAGAAATTTTGGTGGGGCTACAAGGGAGATAAAAGGAAAACACATTGGGTGGGGTGGAAGAAATTGTGCAAACCGAAAGGCCAAGGGGGTTTGGGCTTCAAGGATATTGAAAATTTCAACCTTGCTATGTTAGGCAAACAGGTATGGAGATTGCTTCACAATAAAGATTCCCTTTTCTATAAGGTCTTTAAATCCAAATATTTCCCAAATTGCACTATTCTAGAGGAGGGGGTGAAATTGAATGGGTCATTCGCTTGGCAAAGCATCCTAAAAGCAAGAAGGGTGGTTTGGTTGGGTTCGAAGTGGAGGATAGGAGATGAAAAATATGTGAGGATCTGTGGGGATAAATGGCTTTCTGATTTACAAGCAAGCTATGTGATTTCGCCTTAGAAAAACTTCCCCAATAACACAAGGGCCTGTGCCCTCATTGACGAGGAAACTGGCAGGTGGTTAGAAGATCGAGTGAGAGAGGAATTTCTTCCCCACAAAGCAGAGGCATTATTAGCATACCTATGCACCACTAGCATTGAGGATAAGCTCATCTGGTCTGTCACAAGCAATGGTTGTTACTCTACCAAATCAACTTATCATCTTCTCTCAAAGGAGGTGGAATTTTCAGAATCTATTCCATGAAACCCAACGGCATACAAACAGTTCTAGAGGCAGCTGTGGTCGCTGAATGTGCCAAATAAAATTCGGCATTTCTTATGGCATGCTTCCAACGATTCTCTACCTACGAAGAAAAATTTGCAGAAACGGAATATCACGCCGGAATCGACTTGCGAGCGTTGTGGTGATGATACCAAGGATACAATCCATGCAATCTGGGGTTGTCCGATGGTAAAAGATACTTGGTGGGAGCTGCAACAATGTCGACCTTTCTTATGGGAAAAATTTAGGTGCTTCCGTGACTTCCTTCAAGGAATCTTTGCACAACACAATCTGAGAATGGCAGAGTTATTTGCTTATATCAGATAGAGTATTTGGCACAACCAGAATGCAAGGAAGTTTGGGACGGAGACATTGTCTCTGGGAAAAATTTATATCGACGCTGTTCAGCGCCTTCAGGAATTTCACATGGCTCAGGATCTACCTCTGATGTATGAAGCAACCCTTCACCCAACCCACTGGCTGCCACCCCCGCCATCTTTTTTTAAAATAAATTGTGATGGTGCAACGTTCCAGGATTCGGTCTCGGTGAGGCTAGGTGTGGTGGTACGAGATTCAAACGGTTGGGTCATCGTAGCTTTATCAAAACGCATCACCCTCCCTCCAACAGTAGAAGCCTTGGAAGCCTTGGCCTGCATGAAGGCTGTCTCTTTCGCCATTGATTTAGACCTCCAAGACGTTGTGTTCGAAGGCGACTCAAAGGTTAACTTCAAACATCTCAGCTCTGATCAACCAAGCATGGCTGCCTTTGGTCACATAGTTGAAGATGCACACTCTCTAGCAGCGACGTTGAGGAGTTTTTCTTTTTCACACATCAAGCGCAAGGGTGACATGGTGGCAGATAAACTCGCTAAACTAGTAAGGCTCTGTTTGGGAGGAGGGAATGGAATGGAATAAAAAGAATATTTTTAGAATATTCTTCCCTCCCATTGATTGAGAGTTTTAACGGAAGGAATGGAATATTCATTCCCTTGTTTGGGAGTTTAAGTGGGAGGGAATGAAATGATTAGGAGGGAATGCTTATTCCTCCCCTTTCCCTCAAAAATTCAAATTTTTGTTCCCCTCAAAATTGGGAGGAATGAGAGGGAATGAATTTAGGTTTAATGAAATTTTTGTTAAAATTCCTAAAATATCCCTTTAATATCAGCCCTTTTTTTCTCATTCAGCCATAAAAAAATATAGCTATCATTCTTCAACGATATTGCCCATCCTTTGCAAAGTGAAGTTGCTGCCGCTGGTCTTTCTTTTTCTTTTGTCTGCTACAACTTTCGGTTATTGCTCAAACCAAGTATGTCTATCTTTTTCTTTTTCTTTTCGGTTGTTTGCTAGTCTTTTTTTTTTTTTTTTAATGAACTGTTTGCTAGTCATTCATGAGAGTGATATATAGTGTTTTTGTACACCTAAAAACCCAAATAAACTAACAAACTAGCATTCTGTACACCTAAAAATGAAAAGAAAAGAAACGAAACGAAGAAAGTTACCTGTGCAGCCAAAAAAAAAATTGCATTTAGAAATTTGAAAGTGAGTAGCTGGCTGGCCGTGCCACCTTGAGAGAGGAGATGAAACTAGAGAGAGAGGTGAGGTGAAACTAGAGGAGATAGATCAGAAGTAAAAATAAATAAATGAATGAACTTAGAAAACTGAAGAGTTAAGTTTAAACGTGTGAAGATAAAGCGTTCTTGGAAATTGGAGGTAGGTGTCAGGTGATAGGTGACTAGGACAAGCTTGTGATGTGGAGGAGAAAAAAAGAAAACACACTGGGAAAAGCTATCAATTAGGCCTGCCTGTGAAGCATTAAAAAAAGGGTCCGGTTAACGTGTGCCCTTAGGGCACACATTAGCAAAATCCTTAAAAAAAAGGTGTGGAAGAAAATTAACTCAAGGTGATAAAAACGAGGGAATGAGCAATTAGATATAATAATAATAATAATAATAGTAATAATAATAATAAAAGATACTAAAGATAGTAGAAGAGAATAAAAACTAAAAACAAAAGTAACAAATGTTGGCAGGTATACGTTGGCTTGTACAGTTATTGTGGGATATTGTTACAGTTTATCATGGTAATGCATAACATGAAATTATTGTGGGATAGTGTTACAAATTATCTCTCAAAGACATTAATGTACGTGTACTTTGAGAGATAATGTTATAATTTAACTCTTTGAATCCCAAACAAAATTAATGTTTATAGTTTAACAGTTTTAGTTTTAGATTAGTTGTAACACATTCATAATTAGTTAGACTAATAACGTAACTATTTTTTTAGAACATGTGCCCATAATTTTCTAAGTTGGACTAATAACATAACTATTTTTTTACTTAGATGGATTTGAATGATGAGGTACTTAAGACCATAATTTTTTTGGACTTTATGCGGAAACTAGCCTTGGTTCATGCTGCATGTCGTTATTTGTGTTACATTATCCATCAAAGGCAACGACTAAAAAGAAGATGTGTTCCCCACATTCCTACACAATCAACCATAGAAAGACAAAAAGTTCGTGATGAACTAATGTCTCGACTTAAAGATAGTGAAAAATGCTATGATGTAATACGCATGGGTCCACAAGCTTTTCAAGGTTTGTGTGACATTTTGCGGAGAGATGGTGATCTTCAAGACACACAGTGTGCCACGGTTGAAGAGCAAGTTGGCAAGTTTCTTCACATGCTAGCACATAATCAGACGACTCGTACAATGTCCTTCTTTTTTTGTCGTTCCGGTGAGACCATTAGTCGCCATTTTCATAACGTGTTAAGATCAATAATTATGTTAGAGGATCAATTCCTTCAACAACCTGATGGAACCCAAGTGCCACTTGAAATACTACAAAGTAGTAGGTTCAACCCATATTTTAAGGTAAATATATCATGTATATAATTTATATTTGATAGTAGTTTAGTACAAATATATTTTAAGGTAAATGTTTTTGAGAGATAATGTTAATCTCAGGATTGTATTGGGGCACTTGATGGAACACATGTTTGCGTCAAAGTGTCTAATGAGGATGCACCAAGATATCGGGGTAGGAAGGGTTACACAACACAAAATGTGTTGGCGGCATGCTCATTTGATTTAAAATTTACATACGTATTACCAAGTTGGGAAGGAACTGCTTCAGATTTAAGAATAATAAAGAGTGTTTTAACTAGAAATGATAACTTGAAAATCCCTCAAGGTAAATTTAATTCAAATACGTATTAGGGTATATTCTTTATAATTAAAAAATTTGTAGTATATAATTAATGGTTGTTATTGTTTATTAGGTAAATATTATTTTGTTGATGCGGGATATATGAATAGAAGTCGTCTGATTGCACCTTATAGGGGAGTGCGTTATCATTTAAAAGAGTACTCTGTTCGTCCCCCTGAAAATGCTAAAGAATTGTTTAATTTGCGACATGCGTCATTGCGCATTGCTATTGAAAGAGCATTTGGTGTACTTAAAAAGAGATTTCCTATCATAGTAAGTACTACAGAGCCTAATTATTGTGTTGACACACAAAATGAAATCATTTTAGCATGTTGCATACTTCATAATTATTTAATGGGTGTCGATCCTGATGAAAGTCTTATTGCTGAAGTTGATGAAGAGGTTTTGCATTCTCATCGTGAACGTGTGGCCCCTACTCTAAGAGAAGATGATGAGGATGCTAGGCAAGGAGATATTATAAGAGATTCTATAGCATCAGCCATGTGGTAAAACTATGTCCAAATGTGATAGCTTTTGGGTTTATTGTTGTCATGTGTTGTTTAAGACTATGCCATGTTTCAATTACTTAGACCTAAATGTTATGCAAATTTCTCTTTTCATTTTGATATTGCTCTCTATCTTTTGATAATTAATATTAATATTTACACAATATTTTATATGTGTTTTTTGTCCTATTAATTATAGCATGGGTAAGATATTAAAGAAGAATGGTGGAGATCCAAGCAAAGAAGTACAATGGAGTAGTGTTATGGATGATGCTTTAGTGGATGCTTTTTTACATCAGGTGATCATAGGTGGTAGAGTTAATGGAACTTTTACCTCTAAGGCATATGATGACATAGTGAAAGAGTTGGTTGAAAAATTTGACATGGAGATTAACAAGGATAAGGTGAAAAATTGACAGAAGACACTGAAGAAGAATTTTCATGAATGCTATGACATATTTAAAGATAGATTGAGTGGTTTTGGATGGAATGATTCTTTAAATATGTGGATAGCTGAACTAGAAGTTTGGGAGCCACTCATAGTAGTAAATTACCATTTTTTGTGAGTTTAATTTTGTATTACATAATTATATCTGTTGTTTAACCATTTGTCTTGGTTTGTAACAGTCTAAACCTGCAGCCAAGAAGTGGATGACCACACCTATACCCAACTACTCTAAGATGGCACAACTTTGGGCTAAAGATAGAGCAAAAGGTGATCATGCTAAAACTGCAAAGGAGAAACGAGCCAGGTATGCTGCATCGACCACTATTGATGAGATTGATAATTTGGTATCTCAAAATGAAGTTTCTTTGGAGAACTTTGAAGTGGAAGATGATCAGAGATCACCAGAAATTAATGTTGCACGTTCTCGAGTGTCATCACAAGATGCAATGTCTTCTAAAAGCAAGAAAAGACAACTGGCAGAAGATGATGAACTCGGGAATGTAATTTCCCAGTCATTTGATAATGTATCAAAGGCAATTGATAGGGCGACTGAATGATTCATGATGAACTCGGGAATGTAATTTCCCAGTTATTTGATAATGTATCAAAGGCAATTGATAGGGCGACTGAGGTTATGACAAAGTGCTTTTCAAAGTCATATGGAGCAGAAGTTCACGCAGCTTTAGGCGTATTGGACTTAGATCTAATATCAAAGACTGAGGCCTGCATATTTTTGATGGAAAATCCAACATATAAGGAGATGTTCTTTGGTTGCCCAGATCATGAGCGTAAATGTGTCTTATTGACACTGATGTCTAGGCCTAAAAATTAAAAAAAGTGTGGGATTTTTTGGCCAACCTTAGTTTTGGAATGGATTATGTTATTTTGTTTTGTTTTGGCAAGACTCATTATCTGAGTTTTTAAAAAAAAAAGAAAAAGATATTTGTTTGCATTTTTAAACAATATTTATTTTGTTGAGAATAAATATGTGATACGTGAATTGCTTTACAACATATAAATATACATAACTTGTTTTTTAGCTATAATAAAATTTTCTTTTTTCCTTAAAGAAATTGGGAGATGAAGATGTATTAAATTATCAAATCTATTGTAAAGCACACCAACCAAAAAAGATCCAATCTAAAACTAGCAACCCCTAAAAAAAATTTGTAAATGGAAATAAAGAAATTGTGCTATGGTCAATTTTTCATGCCATTATCTTCATCTGTTAAATTATTGATTAGCGTGATGCAATCTATTCACCTTGACAAAACTATATTGTAATTCAATAATCAGACCCAATTGTGGCTAACTAGTTTTGCATCATCCACTAAATACTAAACATTTCAAAGCAATTATAAGTTCTTATTGATTATTTTTTATGTTCTTTAAAATGAGGGGTATAATAGTAATGTTATTATAAAATGATTTCATTCCATTCCTTCCAATGTCACTTCCAAACGGTGTTACTTACTTTCCATTCCATTCCTATATTTTATAACATCCAAACAAGATTTTTAAATTCCATTCCATTCCTTTCCCTACTAATTCCATTCCATTCCTTTTAATGATCATTCTATTCCATTCCATTCATTTATAAACTCCTAAATGGACCCTAAAGTTCTTGTATGAACCCAAAATATGGCTAGAGGACATTCATAGTGATGCAGCTATTTTTGTAATTTTTGACAGAAATTTTCTGTCCTAGTATAATGAATTTTCTCAATTGGTTTCTCAAAAGTTAAAACTAGTGAGATTCTCATTTTTATAGACCACGATAATGAATTTGAAATTTGAAATATTATTATTAAACTTTGAAACATTTACAATTAAACTTTGAGATGCATGCTTGTTATCCAGGGGCAGTTTGATACATTTGGGAACCTAAGGTAAAAAATGAAATTGAGACATTTTATATATTTAAGTATGATTTAAAAAATAAAATATGATTTAAATTCTATTATCTTGTTTTAGATACAAAATTATTACTAATTAACATGAACCATGTAGAAATTTTTATTTTTATTTTTATTTTTTTATAGAAAGTCTATAGATACAAAAAATTTGACAAAACTTTTCACACCTGTTGATGTGATAAAATGATAGATTAGTGGTAGAGTAATGTTAGTGGTGGACTTAGGTGAGAACTAGTAAAAATTTGTCAACTCAACTATTATGAAAAATGTTGATTTTTTTTTTTTTTTTAGAATTGCTACATCCACAATATAACCCATCATTGAAATTATTTTTTTGCCATCAATAACAGCCTTTAACAACTTGTTACTTAAGATATGTTGTAAAAGTGTTGTGCAAATTTTTTTGTGAAAGTAGCATTTTTATCTCTTTTTTTTCTTTTTTTCATTTGATAAAAAATATTATTTTATTTATTGACTAATATTTGGGCTTAATTAAATTAAAATTTGAGGCGTTTTTTATAATTGAGGCTTTAAGATTGCATCCATTACATTTAGTGTTAAGCCGGCACTGTTGATATCTAGAATTTAAGGGTACAACTATATGAGAGAAAAGAGGAGGAATAAAGGTTACAAAAGTTTATATGGAGAAATATAGCGGTGCTTTCCTCTATAGGGAAATGTACTTTTTATTTATCGATAAAAACAAAAGAATTCATCCAAAAAATGGTTCAAAGACTAATAACGACACAAAAGAGTAAAATAAAATACAAAGAATGTGTATATTTACTATCATCCAAGTCCAAAAGTGATTCAAAAAACTAATAATGTCTTTCATGACCAATAGAAAATTAAAAACAAAATGATAACAACAAATAATTAACAAGATAAAATTAAAAACAAAATGATAACAACACATTTGGAATTTGCACATACCCAACAAGATAAAGTTTTTTACGTGGAAAGCATGCAACAATATACTTCCCACAAAAGCCAACCTCTACCATAGACGAGTTATCGACGACCCCACCTGTGAGGCTTGCACACTAGCACCAGAAACGGTTGGACATTTATTTTGGGAGTGCAATTTTGCTAAGGAACTTTGGACCCTCTCGGACATACCACTAGAGAGAACTGGGATCATTCATAGGTCTTTCATGGACCTCATCTGGTATCTACTCTTCAAACAGCACATGGACACCACACTTATTGAATTGGTAGTTGTTAATGGTCATTTTCGCGACAAATTTTATGGTCCGACGGAATGACTACGCCCAATTGCTTAGCGGGTCAAACTAATGTATTTGTGTCAATATATTTAGCTCTGTTGCATGGTCCAAGCCCATGCGAATCGTTGGGGAATTGAGTAGGAATGGTTTTGGCGAGTGTGGGCTAGTTCCCATTGGACGTTTTACATAGGCCCAGCCTGTACGTGCTGTGAAGTGGGCCATGGACGCTGGGGGCATCTAAGGCCCATGAAGGAGGTCCAATGCCAGAAATTTCCACCCCAGATTTGACTCCATGCTCTGTGTGACTGTGCCCCTAATTTTCAGTCCAGCTCCATTTTCCCACACCAAGCAGCTGACTCTAAGAAAAAGCTGGGCAGTCTAGCCCACTCAGCCACCCAAATGTAGTCTTCCAAGGCCAACAGAGACCAGAGGCAGCAGCTATAAAGAGGAAGCAACTTTATTTCCATAATCATGCAAAAAGCAACCAAACCCTTCCCTAAGCATAAAACATAATACACCAAGTCATAGGAATAACATCTGAAAGGTCCAAGGCCTTCCTCCCACCTAAAAACTGGTCACAAGCATCCCCTGGAGCTTGATATAAGTATGCATCACCAGCCCATAAGGAGGGACACGTTTTTCCCTACAAAAAACCCAAAACTTTGACACAAGAACCCAATCAGCTACCTTAGTGTATGGACGATTTGAAGGCCTGGGGGTGAAAATATTGATATAGGGGAACTCTCCCTCTCTTGCTCGGGACCTCCTTCGATTTCCTCCTCTGTGTGACTGCGGGCTGAATTTTCTGACTCATGAATATATGATTTTACACTCTCTTGTGTTTTCATTTTTGTATTGTTTTTCTCTTTCCATAAAGCACCATTAGCCTTTGTGTACCCCACATTGCGAATTTTGGGCTTGGCTCTCCAAATAACTAACGAATTTAACGAACCCAAGGGGAGTTTTGGGCTCATTGCTACAATCTTGGCCTTTGTGGCAAAACGTCCCCGACATTTTGGCGACTCCGCTGGGGAGTCAAGCAGCTAAGGAAGGAGAAACCATGCCTCCCAGGTCAAAGAACCAACGTACGTCCCACACCGTTGCTCCATCTCAAGGGGCAGCTGTTGATGCTTCCTCTTTGAGGGAAGTACGTCTTGAGGAGGAGGTTGAACAAGCCCCCCAGCAAATGAAGGAACTATTTGAAATGATGCGAGGCATGCAGCGAAACCAGGATAACCTTGCTCGGGCTATCCAACGCATTGAAGAATCCAACAAGGCTCATGATAAGGAGAATCCACGACGAGAGGAACCCACGCTCGAAAAGGGTCAAAATGAAAAGGTGGCAGATAATAGCGAAAAGACGAGGTAGGACAAAGCCAGTGACGCTCTTAATGCTAATAATGTTTCTCAGTATGTCATGCTTGCCGATGTAGTGAAGCTCATTCAGAGGGAGCAAGCGAAAATCTCCAAAGTGCCAAGGCAGTTCATCCGCCAGCCTCCTTACCCGTTTGAGCTATTGCACAAACCATATCCCCAAAATTATGAAGTTCCCACATTTTCACTCTATGATGGATGACGAGGAAACACTCTTGAGCATGTAAGCAAGTTCACAGATACTATGGGCCCATACACTAGTGATTCGGAGTTATGCCTTCGCGAGTTTTTGAAGTCGCTTTCTGACAAAGCTTATTCATGGTACATCACGATCCCAACCGGATCGATTGAGTTGTAGGAGGACATGGTGGAGTGTTTCTGTGGGAAGTATTACCAAGAGCAAGAGGAGGTTACGTTGATTGCGTTGCACAACACTAAGCAAAGGACCGACGAAGATTTACTCGATTACATATGGCGATTCCGAGATAAAGCCCTTGAATGCCATGTGAAGTATGAGGAGCATGGATTGGTTGAAATTTGCATTGATAATATGTTTTCTGAGTACAAAATTCACCTTGAGAATTTGGAGATCAAGCAATTTGCTCCGCTATTCCAAAAGGCCCACAATACCGCAGCATCTTGGAAGATGAACGAGAGAACTTGGAAGACGAATGAGAGAACTTGGAAGACGAGTGAGCAGTCAAAGACTGATAAGAGGAATGCTCCCTAAGCGCTCTTGGTGGCTACCAATGAGCCCACTAGCAAGAAGCATGAGAAAGGCAAGGTAGTTGAAGAATATCTACCCATATATTGCACGTCAGAGGAATTAAGTGTCATCCTTGATCGGTGGATCGCAGACGGAGTGGTAAAACTGTACAATATTGATAGAGAGCCAACCGAGGAAGACAAGAAACATTCATGTTTCTGTTGTTACCATAGATATGTTCATCACCCAACTGTGGAATGTCGCTACATACGAAGGATGTTTCATGAGAAATTGGTAGACGGCATTCTCGAAGTAGGCCGTGGCATTCAAGGTGTACAAAGAAATCCTTTACCTCAGCATGATAGGGGAAAGAGGATAGTCGCTGTGGTCATACATGCTGGCGACGAAGAAGAAGATCCCATGATATCCGCCACACTTACTCTAGTCGCTATTAAAACATTACAAAGAAGTCCCGCATTTTGTTCGCTATTCAACCAATTGGGATTAACCCCCGAGGCTAGAACGGCAGCGACAGAAGCTATAGTCGGCATTGTTCTTCATCCTGATCCCATTGTTTTACAACAGAAGCTCACGCATGTCGAGCCTTTCTAGAGACGACCAACGCGGTTACCTTTACTGATGAAGACATGGAAGTCCAATACCCCGATCACAAGAGGCCATTATATGTCCCAACAATGATAAATGAAGTTAATGTGAGGAGAGCCATCGTGGACACCGGCTCATCCCTCAATATTCTTCCATTAAGTACTCTTGTCACAGCAGGCATTTTCTGAAAAAAAAAAAAAAAATACAAGGATTGCTAATGGAGATTACCAAATTCAAGGGAGGATGTGAGCATATCATTGGACATATTCAGTTAGTACTAAAGGTCGGACCACTCGTGGGGCTCACCAAATTCCATGTTTTCGATTCTTCTGTGTCCTACCATGTGTTATTAGGAAGGCCATGGCTGCACAAGCAAAAGCTCATATCACCTACTTACCATCAATGCGTGAAGGGACGCTTAAATGGAAAACCGATTCACATCCTAGCCAATCCTACTCCTTTCGACCAATCAAAGGCTCATTATCTAGAAGCAACCTTTTATGATTAATTGACCATAAGTGGAGGGGACGCAATTGCGAAGCCCTTGGGCACCCCTCTGCCTAGTTGGGAAAATGTTAAAGGAGGGTCTGAAGTGGACTTGCGAGATCTCCTTGAAAGAAAGAGGAAACGCAAAGAGCGAAAAGAGACGACCCATGATGCTCCAAGATGTGAGAAGTTTCAATTGCCTGATGGGCGCATCGTTTATCGCTTGTGAAGGCGCGCGGGGCTTGTATGCGCCAAGCAAAAGGGCCCTGGATTGATAGAGGGGGGTTGTCTTACCTCTTGCTACCTGTTAGAAGAAGCACTTGATCCGACTAAAAAAGAAGCGATATCGCAAGAAGTGTTGACCCCGCCTAAGCTGTCGCCAAACAATGAGGAACTTGAAACAATCAATTTGAGCGATGATCATGATATAGAGCTGCCTATCTCCATCAATCCTTTGCTCATGCCACCAGAGAAAAAGGAATTAGTGTCTTTGCTTAAAGAATATCGTGATGTGTTCGCATGGAAATACGAAGAAATGTCGGGTCTAGATCCCGGAATGGTGGCTCATGCTCTTAGTATTGAATCGGGGGCTAAACCAGTGGTGCAGCCAAGGAGGACTTTCCATCCCGATGTCGAAGCTCAAATTGTTTAAGAGGTTAAGAAGTTGTTAGCGGCGGGGTTTATCAAGCCTATTGAACACCCACAGTGGCTCTCAAACATAGTTCCCGTGAAGAAAAAGAACGGAAAGATAAGATGTTGTGTCGACTTTCGAGACCTGAACAAGGTCTGTCCAAAGGACGAGTTTCCTCTCCCTAATATGGACCTACTTATTGACTCGGCCGCGGGTCATGAGATGTTCTCTTTCATGGATGGTTTTAGTGGATACAATCAAATCAAAATGGCACCGAGAGACGCAGCGAAGACAGCATTCCGTACTCCTATCGGAAATTTCTACTACACCGTGATGCCATTTGGGCTTAAGAATGCGGGTGCCACATATCAAAGAGCTATGACTGCTATCTTCCACGATATGATGCATTGGGAACTCGAGGACTACGTCGACGATATAGTCGTAAAGTCTAAAACTAGAGAGAGTCATACGAGAACCCTCAGGAAAGTCTTTGAGAGGTGTCGTCGTTACAAACTGCGCATGAATCCTTTGAAGTGCGCATTTGGGGTGACAGCTGAAAAATTTCTAGGATTCCTTGTTCATAAAAAGGGAATCGATGTGGACCCTTTGAAAGTGAAAGCCATAGTCACAATGAAAACACCAACATCAGTCAAAGAGTTGAAGTCCTTCATAGGAAAGCTCTCTTACATTCGGAGATTCATACCAGGTTTAGCGGCAGCGATCGCCCCATTCACCTCATTATTGAAGAAAGGCGTGAAGTTTCAATGAAGCAATAAACATCAGTTAGCTTTTCGCAAATTGCAAGAGATGATGACCGGCCTACCTACTGTCAGGTCACCAACGCCAAGCGTACCACTGCGGCTGTATCTTGCCTCAAATGACAAGGCTATTGGGGCTCTAATTGCGCAAGAAGGTGAAGATGGTACTGAACAGCCCATCTACTACGTGAGTAGAGCCCTTAGAGACGCAGAAACGCGTTACCCAAGAGCTGAACGCGCTTGTCTATCCTTGATATATGCGGCGCAAAAACTGCGACATTATCTCTTAGCCCACACAGTGCACTTAATGACGAAGTCCAATCCGATAAGGATGCTCCTGCAAAGGCCCGTTCTCTCGGGTAGGCTGGCACAGTGGTTGCTCCAACTCTCCGAATATGATATAGTGTCTGTCATGCCAAGGGCAGTTAAGGGTCAGGCAATAGCGGAACTTCTAGCCCAATTCCCCGGAGAAGACATCGCACAAATCACGGATGAAGTGCCTGGAGAAGTAGTAGAGGTAGCATGCCTAGGGGAGAATAAATGTTTGTGGGAGATGACATTTGATGGATCTTCCATTTCCACCGGCGGGGGAGCTGGTATTGTCCTAGCTAATGGGGAAAACGAAGTCATATCCATGTCTTTCAAGTTAGACTTTCTTTGTTCTAATAATGCAGCGGAATATGAAGCATATCTTACTGGCCTAGCAATAGCACGAGAAATGAGAATCAAGAGGCTTAAGGTACGGGGAGACTCAAATCTTGTGGTAAGTCAAGCAAGGGGTGATTTCTCTCTAAAAGAGCCCTCGCTGGCCCCCTATCGAGCAATGGCTCAGAGGTTGGAAGATCATTTTGACGAGCTTACCATAGAACACACGCAAAGATCGGACAACCGCCATGCCGATGCCTTAGCCACGCTTGGGTCCAAAATCATGTTCGAAGGGGAAAGCACCAAAGTTACCATCCTCAAAAGAAGCATCCCCATCACACTACTCTTGCAAGAGGAGTTTAAAAATGGGACCACAGGAGCTGAAGATTGGCGAGCACCTTTGAGAGATGCCTTATCGGAACAGGGAACGGAAATTGATGCCAAACAGCTCCGAGACTATACACTTGTTGCTGGCGAGCTTTATCGAAGGCTACCTGGAGGAGTGTTAGCAAGGTGTGTAAATTTAGAAGAAGCAGCAAAGAGGTTAAGCGAAGTCCATGAGAGGACCTGCTGTGCCGAGAACGAAATCCCCCTCTATCGACGCTTCCAACGCTTAGGTTACTTTTGGCCTGATATGAAGACCCAAGCAAGCAAAGTGCAAAGCCATTGCCCAACATGCCAACATGTGTTCGATAGGGCAGAATCATATGCTATCTTCCAGACGACCGATTGGAGAACACCATTTCTGGAATTCATCTTGGAAGGAGTCCTACCTACTGACAAGAAGGAGGCTTATTACCTCAAGAAGCTAGCCAGGCGCTATTTTGCTGAAGGAGGAATTTTGTTTCGTAAAGGATACAATGGTGATCCGCTGAGATGTTTGGGCCTCGCAGAATCGCAGGCCGTAATGAGAGAAGTACACGGTGGAGAGTGTGGAGAGCATCAAGGAGGAAAGAAACTTCACAAACGACTCTTATCTGCGGGTTATTATTGGCCTTCGATGAAGAGGGACACCACTGAGTTTGTTAAATGTTGCCACACTTGTCAAGCGCATGCGAACCTCATCCATACCCATCCTATGAGCTTGCAAGACATGAGCACACCATGGCCTTTCCACACCTGGGGGCTTGATCTTATTGGCCCCATCCATCCACCATCGAATGGCCACATTTGGATCCTTGTCGCCACCGAATATTTTACGAAGTGGGTGGAAGCTATTCCGCTCAAGAGAGCGATAGGGCCAGTTGTGGCCAATTTCATCAAAGAACACATCCTCTGCCGTTTTGGGATTCCATACAAGATTGTGAGCGACAATGGTACTCCATTCATAAAAAAAGATGTTCGAGCAATCACCGAGTATTACAAAATCAAGCATCAAAGGTCGACCCCTTACTACCCTCAAGGGAATGGACAAGCGGAGGCAACCAATAGGGTCTTATTGGGAATTCTTAGTAAAATGGTGTTTGACTGTGCTGGAGGTTGGAATACGCATCTTTTCGACACACTTTGGGCCTATAGAAGCTCTACTAAAATGGCCACTAGCTTTTCGCCATTTTCTTTGGTATACGGCACCGAAACCATCTCATCGGTGGAGTTGATGGTGCCAACAGTGAAAGAGCAGCATCGT
Source organism: Quercus aquifolioides (assembly GCA_019022515.1). Taxonomy (NCBI): domain Eukaryota; kingdom Viridiplantae; phylum Streptophyta; class Magnoliopsida; order Fagales; family Fagaceae; genus Quercus; species Quercus aquifolioides. The sequence goes on from CM032332.1 coordinate 36,559,027, forward strand.
ACGCGAGAAGACTTGGAAACAATGGATGAAATGCGCGACATCGCACGTGAGAAGGTATGGCGATACCGACAACGAAAGAGCAGCATGTACGAGCAGAATGTGCGTGAACAGATCTTTGTGGAAGGCCAACTCGTTCTTAGGATAGCAGATTATGTGAGAAGAAAAGTAGCAGCCCCTTCCAAATTTGCACCAAATTGGGAAGGCCCATATATTGTGAAGGAGGCTCATGGAAGCGGGTGTTATCGCCTTTGTAGCATGAACGAGTCTGCCACAACGGATCCCATCAATGGCAAGTGGCTCAAGCTTTATCACGCTTAGTGAAGTCAAGAAGTGCTGGTTTGATTTGGAAACATAGGTATCATGCATCGCTTGTGTTTTTTCTTTTTTATTATCTTATTTCCTCTAAGGCGAAAAACACCAACTCACTTTTGAGGTTGGGCGTCATCTGCCATGTGATTTGCATTCTAGCATTTTACCTTGCATTTTTCTTGTGGGAAACATGATGTATGAGTGTAACGAATCAATGAGAATGCCCACTTTTCTTTTAAAAAAAAAATGGCATCATCACATTCTCGTTTCGCTTTTTCCCTTTTCTGGTATGTATATATATATATATACGCACACGTGAGCGATCATGCCTTAAAAGAACATAAATCACTTTGTTCAAGCAACAAACCTTACGAATTCATAAGTAAACTTATGAAAACACCATCAAGGCAAAACCCCTACATGCGAGACTACTATGCTCTCAATAAGGTAAGGGAAGCCAGGTGGGCACCACTTTGACGACAAGCCTTACAAAACAGTAAGGAAGTCAATGAAGTAATGACACGGCTAAATCCTCATTCGCAAGAGGAAGCCTGACATCCCCTCAAAGGTACACCTTACAAAATAGTAAGGGGACCAACAAAAAAAAAGAGAGAGGGAAGGGCGGTGACGCATGTTCTTACTTGAAACCTGGTAAAACAGCGAGTGGGCTTATGAATCAAAAGCTAGCGTCGAATGCTATAAATTAACACATATTAAGCAATGGCTGATTGCTATTGCAATAGAGATACTGAGTGCCATAGCCCACCATAGGTAAGGATGGTAGTTATACTATTTGACTACATAGGAAAACAAAACCATCCCCCTAGACAATGGCAGGCTGGCATGATCTGCAATGCACATGGATACAGTCCAAAAATGCCAGCATGGTGGCCTTGCATACTATACAGGAGAGGCAACCGCTAAATGGCGAGCCCAAAAAAATATATATTATATATATATATATATAATCTGCGAGTCTGCGCAGAGAATGAGGTACAAGAAGGCCCAAATCACCCTTTAACGACCACAAAAGTCAAGCACCATGCTCATCGACACTTCCACAGAGAATGGAATAATGGTAAGCTAACTGTCTAACTAATTGCGACTTGCTTCTAAGTAGCAATACATAGCCTGCAAACATACATGATCTCAAAGGAAGGTACGAAACTACTTTAATTTGAATATTAGAAAATAGATGCATACACACATACAAAGCACGAACAACCTTTTTTGAAGCTAAACGCAAAAACACGTTTGATAATATATTTTGAATATGTTTAGATACAAAATGGGAGTCGCATTAACCATGACAGGATAATCCAAGCGACATACCAAATACAAAACCAAAAAAGGGTCTAAGCACTTTCCCTACAAGATACATCTGTCATAAAAAAAAAAAGGGCGGGAGGAGGCATGTGATAAGGAGACGACGGGAATTCAAAGTAGGCCGTGAATGGCGGTGTTATCCAAAATAACAGCATTTGGAGGATTTCTTTGCAACTAAGCCATCTCTGACTTCAGTATCGCAAGCTCTATTTCTAATTCAGAAATCCGATGCACAATAGATGCCAATCGCATCTTCACATCTCTCCGAAACCACGATGCAGCAACATCTCGAAGATGGCGGAGAACAAAGGAAACATCCAAACCAGCCTTATGGAGGTCTCTCACAGCATCTCTCCACTCAAACAACCGTTCTTCAATTAAGGCATTCACCGGAGTTTCTTGCATATCCATAAGCACCGCCGCCAGGATCCTTAGTAAAGGATTCCCGACAACTGAACCGACTGTTAACTGCCCAATGAAATCATTGTGCTTGGTTCGCAGATGTTCCAACAATGGAACACTTTCTGAAGGGACTGAGAATCGATGGATACGTATGCTTGGGCCTACAAAGTTGTAGAAATGGGAAGCCTCGTGCTCATTATTTCTGTCTTGTTCGAATCTGCCCAAGAACCTGAGGGACCATAAGGAAATAACCAAAGTGGAGTACGAGCTAACAAAGAACTATATGCACTCACATCAGATTCAACATCTTCATCCAACAACGCAAATGAAAAACCATTAGCAATGCTAACATATGGACGCTAGACAAAGTCAGCCTCCCTATCCATTAACTCGACCCAAGATAGTGAGGGAGACTTAACTCCTATCCACTTAAGAAGTATGGGAGGAGATTCACGGAATTTCTGTAAAAAACCAAGCTGGTTGTTTTTAGGACTTGGTGGATAGTGCTTGCGAACAACTGTGACGGAACGAGCATGTGTTACAAGAGGAAGAGCACGTTCCCACACCTAAACTTGCAGTAATGCCAAGTTCAAATGAGTCACCACGGCATAATACGGTGACCCCTCCATTTCAGAAATGTGAAGAGCATCCAAATGATTATACAAGTTAATTAAGCACATGACACCCACAACGAGAGATTCGCCACGAGCCAACAATACAGCAAGAGGAAACAGATAAGCTTTTATATGATCAAAGGGGGACTCAGTTAACACATAACGACTTAGCCAATAAACCACGAAAGCAGCAAGGCGAACAAGGGTTCCCTTAAAGTTTTCGAAATACCGAACCCATGCAGTGAATCGAGAGTGCTTATTACATGGTGGAGCATCACGGCCACCATAACCTGTGTACAATTGTTTAATGATACCCTCACTCCCTTCAACTGAAACAATTAGCCATGGCCGCCTGCGACCCGCCAGCGGTAACAATAAAATTTTCTCTATGTCCTCTAAAGTTATAGTAGCCTCACCCCAAGCAAAAAAGAATGCATGGGTTGCTGAATTCCACCTACGAACTAAACATCGCAACCTGGCAATGTCTTTTTTCATATTCAGACTGCAGGACACCAATACACTACCATAAATTCGAGACTACTTCAACAAATTCACAAACTCAATATCTTGCAACTCACTATTGACCCAATGGTCCCAATCAATAGAGCGGCCACATTCCATACTAAAAATGATAGGATCGGGAAGTACCTCTTGGCGACGAAGTCGGAGCTCCGTCATGCTATTTGGAGGTGGAAGATTAAACTCATCAGAATCCACAATGTCAGACCCAGCCTCCATTTTTTCCTCAGTTGGAGTTACGGGATCGAGCGGCAAAGGAAAGGTGAAAGGCGAAGTTGTCGTGACCCATGGATCACAGAGCGGTCTCAATGGTGAATCGTCAACCACCAACCCACCAGATGACGGCGAAGAATCACCACTATCTTTGGTTCGTAACCACTTTGAACTCTTGCTGCCACCCTTAAAACGCGACCGTTTTGAACCCATTTGGCTCTGAGCATATGGTAGGATGATGAGGCAAGACCAAAAAAAAAAAAACGGACCTTGGGAAGAGCTGGTTTCTTCACTCTCTCCCTTGTACTCTTTCTTTTTTTGGCTTTTCTTCTTACCTCACTGATCAGCCATGGTGACAACAAAGGAAGTGGCAAGGTGTCCAACACAGCAAAATGAAGTCTGGAGACCCATTCGGCGAAAAAAAAAAAAAAGAGTTGAGAAGTTTGTCTCTGTTTCTCAGGACCTGATTTTAGTGGGTATAAATAAGTGGTGAGAAAGCAGCTATTTTATGTGGGCCTGAGGATGACACGCCTTTTACCCAAGGAAAAGGTGTGGAACAAAAAAAAAGGGCATGAAAAGAAAAGAGAGAGTGACAAGTAAAATATATGTGTATATATATATATATATATTTAAACATATATGTGTATAAGACAAAAGTCATAAAGAGTCAACTTTGACATACCTGTTGTTTGAAGAAAATAAGAAAAATGAAGACTAAAAAGCAAAGGAAAAGGTGTGAAAAGAAAGGAGGGAGTCAGACATGTACACATATATATATGCATATATGTGTATAAGACAAAATCCATGAAGAAGCCACAGCAACAACATGAGACAAGGAAAGGAGATTTTAGGAAAAGAAAAGAAGCGCAGACAATGTACTAGTTTGTGCAAAGTGCGAAGATTTAATAGGCCGCGCTAACATCAGGTGTGGGCCCATACTATGCTTTGTTAAGTGTTCGGAGCTTGCGAAAATTCCGTGAAGCTCACACGCATGCCGCAAGCGCCACTCGTGGGAGGGGGCTAATGTTAATGGTCATTTTCGCGACAAATTTTATGGTCCGACGGAATGACTAAGCCCAATTGCTTAGCGGGTCAAACTAATGTATTTGTGGCAATATATTTAGCTCTGTTGCATGGTCCAAGCCCATGCGAATCGTTGGGGAATTGAGTAGGAATGGTTTTGGCGAGTGTGGGCTAGTTCCCATTGGACGTTTTACATAGGCCCAGCCTGTACGTGCTGTGAAGTGGGCCATGAACGCTGGGGGCATCTAAGGCCCATGAAGGAGGTCCAATACCAGAAATTTCCACCCCAGATTTGACTCCATGCTCTGTGTGACTGTGCCCCTAATTTTCAGTCCAGCTCCATTTTCCCACACCAAGCAGCTGACTCTAAGAAAAAGCTGGGCAGTCTAGCCCACTCAGCCACCCAAATGTAGTCTTCCAAGGCCAACAGAGACCAGAGGCAGCAGCTATAAAGAGGAAGCAACTTTATTTCCATAATCATGCAAAAAGCAACCAAACCTTTCCCTAAGCATAAAACATAATACACCAAGTCATAGGAATAACATCTGAAAGGTCCAAGGCCTTCCTCCCACCTAAAAACTGGTCACAAGCATCCCCTGGAGCTTGATATAAGTATGCATCACCAGCCCATAATGAGGGACACGTTTTTCCCTACAAAAAACCCAAAACTTTGACACAAGAACCGAATCAGCTACCTTAGTGTATGGACGATTTGAAGGCCTGGGGGCGAAAATATTGATATAGGGGAACTCTCTCTCCCTTGCTCAAGACCTCCATCAATTTCTTCCTCTGTGTGACTGTGGGCTGAATTTTCTGACTCATGAATATATGATTTTACACTCTCTTGTGTTTTCATTTTTGTATTGTTTTTCTCTTTCCATAAAGCACCATTAGCCTTTGTGTACCCCACATTGCGAATTTTGGGCTTGACTCTCCAAATAATTAACGAATTTAACGAACCCAAGGGGAGTTTTGGGCTTATTGCTACAATCTCGGCCTCTGTGGCAAAACGTCCCCGACAGTAGTCACAATAGCATGGAGTGCATGGTTCAACCGTAACAAAACCCGCTTGGGTGAAGCAAGACAAACTCCACAAGAAATTTTGAGACGAGCTCGCTCCATATTACATGACTTCCAACTTGCACACCTACGGCCCACTCAGCTCACAGAAGCCATGGATGGCCGTTGGGTCCCACCTATGTTTCCTTGGTACAAGGTCAACGTAGATGCTGCAGTCTTCTCTCAGCTTGGCATGATCGGTGTCGGTGTGATTATTAGAGACCACCTTGGATCTGTTGTCGCAGCCTTAAGCAAACGCCTCCCTTTCCCGTTGGATCCTTTGGAGGCGGAAGCAAAGGCAATGGATGAAGCCACTGTTTTTGCATGGGACATAGGAGTGAGAGATGTCATTTTCGAGTCAGATTCCATGCTGGTTTGCCATGCTATGGAGAACCCCATGGAAGTCCCAGTCTCTATCTCTACCGTGGTATCAGGTTTCTGTTCAAGACTTCCTGCGTTTCGTACTTTCCAATCATCCCACGTGAGGCGACAAGGAAATAGACCAGCTCATACTTTAGCTGCCTTTGCAAAGAATATTGACTCTTTTGTAACTTGGATGGAAGAGTGTCCACCTTTCCTTATATCTTCAGTTTCGCAAGATGCTATGTACTGTTTCGCTACTTAATAAAATTGGAGTATTTCTTATCAAAAAAACAAGATAATCTATGACAAGGTGCTAAGGAAAAAATTCCTAAAGTATACATTTCTATAAGAAGTGCATTTATCCATAAAAGAAGGCATCGCCATATTTTTCCATACTATCCCTTGTAGCAATTCTTTTTTTTTTTTTTTTTTTTTTCTCTCGATTCTTAGTAACCTTCAATTCTAAATAACTCCACACTTGAATCTCAAATTTTTATTGTATTTGTTAATTTGTAATTTTTTTAATTATGCTCATTTTTGTTAATTATTAATTGTGTTGGTCAATTGGTGATTTCGTTGCGGTGGAATGCTTGACCGATTGTTTTTTTGTTGTTGGTTTTTAAATTTTCTTTGAAGAGAAGAAGGATCAAGTAAAAAAAAACACATGCTTAACATTTCATCATTTTGTGTGTGTGTGTGTGTGTGGGAGACACTAAAAAAACCAATTTTGATTACAAATTCTCAAAACACTCTAAGAAAAATAATTTGTAAACACAAAACCTAAAATAACAAACCAATCATATCAACGTTTCTAATTATCATTGGGTTTGATATACTTGCTTATTTTCTAATATATAAAAAAGATATACTAGCTTAATTATTTGAAAAATAAATTAAACAAAATTGCAGCTAAAAAAGAATTGTTATGTTCACAACAAATTCTTAGTGATAGGTTGTTACTAGCCGTTATTAGGGAACAAAAAAGTAATTTTAGTAGTGAGTTCAAATTAGAACTAGAAACAACTTACATCTAAGATTTATTGTGAAAGTGTTGTAAAAATGTTGTAGACGTTTTATATATGAAAGTATAAAAAAACTGCATAAAAAAAATAGTACAAAATAAAGAAAATGAAAAACCCAGCTAAACCAACAATTGGTAACCAAATTTAAAAAAAAAAAAAAAAAAAAATATATATATATATATATATATATATTTTGATTAAAAAACGATTTGAGGGAAATGATATTCAAAATGTTTTAAAACTACCACCAAAAAGAAAACGAAACAAAACAAAACAAAACAAAATGACGTCGTAGTCGTATATTACTGGCTGCCTTGGAGAGAGAGAGAGAGAAAGGTCTTGCCCAATTCCCAACAATGAAGCACCCTAAAGTTCAAGAGGTATCTCTCTCTTTTCTCTTTCTCTTTCTCTCGGTCTCTATATCTATGTTTATGCGTAGGCATAGGATTGATGGTGTTGGTGTTGGTGATGGGTTGGGTTGGGTTGGATTTTTTTTTTTTAACTCACCATGGTGGGTTGGGTTGAAAAAACTTCTCAATCCGACCCATGCACACCCCTAAATACAAGCATAGACATAGTAGCAAAATCAAATGCAAGCATGGACATAGCAGCGGTGCTAGTGCTATAGTAATAGTCCCACTCTCTAGATTATAAAAAAAAAGTCTCACTTTCTCACACTGTTGTGAAAATATATCCACTAATGCAAAGTTAAAGAAGAGAGAAGAAAATAATAGACACAAGGTTTTACGTTGTTCGGCAATTGCCTACATCCATAGGCGATTACAGAGAAAGTTCCACTATAAAATAAGGAGATTACAATGGTAGCATAATAGCACTCTCATTAGACTAAGCAAGCCCCAAATACACACTTGGCTCTCTCACACAAAGAATAGAGCACCCTATTGTATTTGCACTAGTCTTGTAGAACTACACTTTCTCACACAATACAAATTCAACTATTGCTTCAACATAGTATACTTGTATACTAGCTAGCAAGGGTCAGTTGTGCCATGGTATACAAGTTCAATTCCAAGTAAGACTTAAGGTACGTTTGGTACACTAAATGTAGATTATATTAAGAATGATAATCTTTATTACTGGGAATAGAAGACATTGTAATAGAATAACTATTTTTATTCATAAGTTTGGTTATTATATATAAAAAGCTTGTAAAAGATGATGTATAAGGAAACTTTATATTTTTGAATTAAAAACTATTATATATACTAAGGAATAACTATTACATTCATTTTAAAGAGGAATGACTATTTTTCAATTAAAAAAATAGTTATTCTAATGTAATAATTAATCTATAATAATTAATCTATATAATAAAGATACAACTAAATAATTAAATTGTTATTACATGTGAATAACTATTCTATTACGATAATGACCAACAAGCCACCGACTCAACACCCACAAATCCTCCTTTACACTTTGCCCCTCAACCAAAAGATCTTTCCCCTTTCTTTGTGGCTGCAGCTTATACACATCCACAAGTGTGTCCGCTTCACCCAGCTTCATAAAAGTAAAGCCAATCTCTCTCTCTCTCTCTGTGTCTATCTCCAATGGCAGAAAATGTAGCTCTACCACTTTTACTCCCAAACCCACCACACTCAAGACCCATATTCCCCAACAACCACCACACCCAGCACCACCCTCCGTTACCTTCACCACCACCACCACCCATATCCCCTATTATCCAAGACCTCCTTCTTCTCCAAAACCCCAAGACTTGCTCACGCTCAGAGACCAACACTCGGTCCCCAGTCCCCAGAACCCGCAACCGCATCGGCAAGTCTCGTGACCCCAACCGTGGCAAGCCCTGGTCCCACCGCCGCCTCTCCCTCAAAGGTCAGAAAATTCTTCAAACTCTCATGGACCCACTTTTTGATTCTGCTAAACTACATGAAGTTTTGCTTCAATTGTTTGAGCCATCATCTCAAGAGAGAGTTTTTTCTAGTGTGGAGTCCTTGTCTTTTGATGTGTCTGGTATAATAAAGGGTTTAAGGTTTAACAAGAAACATGACTTGGCTTTGAGTGTGTTTGAGTGGGTTCGGAATCATAAAGATTGTAAATTGATTTTGAATGGCTCTATTGTTGCTGTGGTTATTGGTATTCTTGGCAAACAAGGTAGGGTTTCGGCTGCCAAGTCTTTGCTTCACAATTTACAAAAAGATGGGCTTGATATTGATGTTTATGTTTATACTTCTTTGATAAGTGCTTGTTCTAGTAATGAGAGGTATAAAGAGGCCGTGATGCTTTTTAAGAAAATGGAGGAAGAGGGATGTAAACCTACTTTGATAACTTATAATGTGATTTTGAATGTGTATGGGAAAATGAGTACGCCCTGGAATAAGATTATGGATGTTGTTGATGGCATGAAGAATGCTGGGATTGCCCCTGATTTGTATACTTATAATACGCTTATAAGTTGTTGTTGCCGTGGCTCTTTGTATGAAGAAGCAGCTGCGCTTTTTGAGGAGATGAAATCAAGAGGGTTTACACCGGATAAGGTTACTTATAATGCGTTTTTGGATGTTTATGGAAAGTCTAGGCGGCCAAAGGAAGCCATGGAGGTGTTGAGAGAGATGGAGTTGAATGGGTTTGCTCCTAGCATTGTGACTTACAATTCATTGATATCGGCATATGCTAGAGATGGTCTGTTGGATGAAGCAATGGATCTTAAAAATCAAATGGTGGAGAGAGGGATTAAGCCTGATGTAATCACATACACCACCCTTTTGTCTGGATTTGAGAAATCTGGGAAGGATGAGTCTGCGATGAAGGTTTTTAAGGAGATGGAAAGTGCTGGGTGCAAACCAAATATCTGCACCTTTAATGCCCTTATTAAGATGTATGGTAACCGTGGAATGTTTGAAGAAATGATGAAGGTCTTTGAAGAGATTGGTCATTGTAGTTGTATCCCTGATATTGTTACTTGGAATACTCTTCTGGCAGTGTTTGGGCAAAATGGAATGGACTCAGAAGTATCAGGAGTTTTTAAGGAAATGAAGAGGGCGGGGTTTGTGCCTGAAAGGGACACCTTCAACACCTTAATCAGTGCATACAGCAGGTGTGGTTCTTTTGACCAAGCCATGGCTGTTTATAAGAGAATGCTGGAAGCAGGGGTTGCTCCAGACCTTTCCACCTACAATGCTGTTTTGGCTGCACTTGCCCGGGGAGGACTTTGGGAACAGTCTGAGAAAGTACTTGCTGAAATGAAGGATGCTCAGTGTAAACCCAATGAGCTGACATATAGTTCTTTGCTTCATGCTTATGCCAATGGCAAGGAGACTGGACGTATGTGTGCTTTGGCTGAAGAGATATATTCTGGTGCAATTGAACCCCATCCTGTGCTTTTGAAGACCCTTGTTTTAGTAAATAGTAAAAGTGACCTTCTAACAGAGACAGAGCGTGCTTTCTTGGAGTTGAGTAAAAGAGGGTTTTCACCTGACATAACTGCTCTAAATGCCATGGTTTCTATATATGGCAGGAGGCAGATGGTTACCAAAACAAATGAGATTTTGACTTTCATGAATGAGAGTGGGTTCACTCTGAGCTTGACAACTTACAATAGTTTGATGTATATGTACAGCCGCTCCGAAAACTTTGAGCGAGCAGAAGAAACTTTGAGGGAACTTTTGGAGAAAGGAATAAAGCCTGACATAATTTCATATAATACTGTTATTTATGCCTACTGTAGAAATGGTCGGATGAGGGAGGCTTCACGGATATTCTCGGAAATGAAGGATTCTGGCATTGTTCCAGATGTGGTCACTTATAATACCTTTGTTGCTAGCTATGCTGCTGATTCCATGTTCCCGGACGCCATTGATGTGGTTCGATTCATGATAAAGCACGGATGTAAACCAAACCAGAACACATACAATTCCATTGTAGATTCTTACTGTAAGCACAATCGTCATGATGAGGCAAGCATGTTTGTTAACAACCTTCATAAGCTTGATCCACATGTTTCCAAGGCAGAAGAATTTAGGTTATCAGAACGTATAAGAAATAAATGGTCTTAGAAAATTCTCCTCTTTGAATGGATGACAGTTTGTCCCTTGTTTTTTAGCTTCTTACACTCTAATCGATCCAGTCTTTTGTTCTCTCTTTTTGTGCCCGTGTTATATATAGTTTGGGCAGGGAGATGAGCAGAAATTAGATGGTGTTGTACATGATTATGTTCTTTCTCTGGGAGCTTAAAAGAGGGATTTGATTCTCGACATTTAAGGCTTTCCATGTACATTGTATAAATCAGATGACAGAAGAAAAGGAGGGGAGTTGAGTATATTTTAAGTTATGTATGATTTCCCACATAGCATTGAATTGAAAAACAATATGTACAGTTAACCTCTGGTTGCAAGAAGAAATTCATTGTTTTATTCTAATAGTTCTGACAAAGTTTTGGGCTGTAATTTATCATGTTTGCAGATGATTGTTTATGTGAATTTAATGTTAATGAGAAATAGATTAAAAAAAATGATGTAGTATTGACAATTGAGCTTAGATTAAAATTATCAACTGATATTTAATCATGTGAAAGATAGAATTAATCTTGGTATTCTTCTTGTTCTAGTTTAATATATATAAATTTTAATTTTAATTTTTAATATATGAGTAATAGAAATTCATTTAACAAATGCATAAATAAAGCGCTATCCTAGTGGGATGTATATAAATATTGCAGAGAAAAGCAACAAGGAGCAGAGAGAAAAACTTAACAACTGAAAAGAAGTCATCTAAAAAGTCCATGAAGGTAGTCATGGAGTGATAGGAATTGGAAGTCTACTTGTATAACAGTATAATAAGGCCTTGAGAAAGAGAAACTTAAAATGTGGCAAAGGTAGCTCCTTTCCCTCAAAAGAGCAACAATTCTTCTCAATGATTCCACTCTTCCCAAATACATCACATGAGGTATGAAGGAGCTATCATCCTGCAGAGAATTTGGTAAAGAGAGTAAATTCTTGTGCTTTATTATTATATTAGTACATACACTCTGCAGTTAGAAGTTCTTTTCTGGGCAATTATTGTTGCTGTTATATTTGCAGACTGCTACATCATCAGACTTCTGAATGTTTTGCTTTTTCCTGTCATGCTGATTTGGATTTTGGAGCCATGCAGGGGATAAATTGATTCAAAAGCCAGAAATGTTGTGTTCTGTGGCTAGTGACTGCAAGAAATGCTTACAGCAGGATGAAATGGTTGTAATCATACTTTCTAGAGTTCATGACACAAGTATCTACCTGCCTTAGAGGATTTTGTTAATTCCAGAAAATTTTCCATTTCTTGGGGATATAATTCTGTTAGATAAATCTGTATCTGAAATTTTGGGCATTTTCTTGGATTCTTCAAGTCATTTTTGTATTTTATCACTTGACATTCACTATTGGTGCATTTTAGAGCATTTGCTTCTTGTTGATTTTATCCCTGATGAATATGGAATTTCTAATTCTTTCTTGGTGAATGCCAGCTCATAGCTGGTTCAGATAATGGTTCACTGAAATTGTATGATATCCAGGAAATGCCAACAACAAATATGGGCATATATAATGCTGCTGGTTTTGTCACCTTTGATGATTTCGACCAGTTGACGTCTGTTCATGTTAACTCTATGGATGAACTTTTTCTAGCAAGTGGGTACTCAAGAAATGTTGCATTGTATTTGTATGACATAAACAGGGGAAGACGCTTACAGGTGTTCACTGATATGCATCGAGAGCATATTAATGTTGTGAAGTTTGCCAACTATTCTCCCTCACTTTTTGCTTCTTCTTCCTTAGATCAAGATGTCAAGACGTGGGACTTGAGACACAAACCAATACGGCCTTGCTATACTGCTTGCTTCAAGCTCTAGGGGAAATGTGATGGTTTGCTTTTCTTCAGATGATCATTATCTTCTTGTGTCAGCTGTGGACAAAAGAATTCATCCAAAAAATGGTTCAAAGACTATAACGACATGAAAGAGTAAAATAAAATACAAAGAATGTGTATATTTACTATCATCCAAGTCCAAAAGTGATTCAAAAAAACTAATAATGTCTTTCATGACCAAAAGAAAATTAAAAACAAAATGATAACAACAAATAATTACCAAGATAATCAATGACAAGGTGCTAAGGAGAAAATTCCTAAAGTATACACTTCTATAAGATTAAGGATTGCATTTATCCATAGAAGAAGGCATTACCATATTTTTCCATACTATTTCCTGTAGCAATTCTTTTTTTGTTTGCTGAATTCTTTTTTCTTTTTTTCTCTTAGACTCTCTTAGTAACCTTCAATCTAAATAACTCCACACTTGAATCTCAAATTTTTTTTTTATTTGTTAATTTGTAATTTTTAATTATGCTCATCTTTGTTAATTATTAATTGTGTTGGGCAATTGGTAATTTCATTGCGGTGGAAGGCTTGACTGATTGTTTTTTTGTTGTTGGTTTTTAAATTTTCTTTGAAGAGAAGAAGGATCGAGTAAAAAAAAAAACATGTGCTTAACATTTCATCAATTTTTTTTTTTTAATTTTTTTAATTTTGTGGGAGACACTAAAAAAAACCAATTTTGATTACAAATTCTCAAAACACTCTAAAAAAAATAATTTGTAAACACAACCTAAAATAACATTCGAATTGTATCAACGTTTCAAATTTTCATTGGGTTTGATATACTTACTTATTTTCTAAAAAAAAAAAAAAATATTAGCTTAATTATTTGAAAAATAAATTAGACAAAATTGCAACTAAAAGAGAATTGTTATGTTCACAAAAAATTCTTAGTGGTAGATGGTTACTAGTTATTATTAGCAGGTTAAAAAATAATTTTAGTAGTGAATTCAAATTAAAACTAAGAATAACTTACATTTAAGATTTATTGTGTGTATCAAAAAGATTTATTATGAAAATATTATAAAAATGTTGTAAACTTTTTATATGTATGAAAGTATAAAAAAACAGCATAAAAAAATAGTACAAAAAAAAGAAAAAGAAAAACCCAACTAAACCAACAATTGGTAACAGGGAAAAAGAAGAAGAAGAAGTAGTTTTGATTAAAAAACGATTTAGAGGGAAATAATATTCAAAATGTTTTAAAACCACAACCACCACCACCAAAAAAGAAAACGAAGGGAAACAAAACAAAACGACGTCGTAGTTGTATATTAGCGTTCGCCCTTCGCCCTTTTCCCAAATCACCGTTTCCCTCTCACTCTCACTCTCCTTCTACATACATCTGAAAGCATTTTCAATATTCCAATAGTATCGAGAGAGAGAGAGAGATCTTGCCCAATTTCCAACAATGGAGCACCCTAAAGTTCAAGAGGTATCTCTCTCTCGATCTCGATCTCTATATCTATGTTTATGTGGTTGATTTGATGGTGTTGGTGTTGGTGTTGGTGTTGCGCAGATTATAGAGAAGCAAGTGCTGACGGTGGCGAAGGCCATGGAGGACAAGCTAGACGAGGAGATCTCAGCACTGGATCGCCTTGACCTCGACGATCTGGAGGTGCTCAGAGAAAGGAGGCTCCAGCAGATGAAGAAGATGGCCGAGAAGCGGAGCCGTTGGATCTCCCTCGGCCACGGCGAGTACACCGAGATCTTCTCCGAGAAGGACTTCTTCTCCACCGTCAAGGCCAGCGATCGCGTCGTCTGCCACTTCTACCGCGAAAACTGGCCCTGCAAGGTCCTTTTCCTCATTTATTTCTTTATTCATTCATTCATTCTTTTTTCTGTTGAATTCTACATTACATTTTCCTTTAAACTTTTAATATTTGATTATAACCAAAAAAAAAAAAAATCTTAATTATGCGATAATGAGACGAGCATGTGAACTTAAAAGTAGAGTCTAACAAAATTTGAAGAAACTTTGTTAATTGCTGAATTTGAAATTTAAGAGACATTGCAACTGATCTCAGACTTTATGATGGGAAAATGTGCGATTTACCAATGACTAAATGAATTTTATTGAAAGAGATGATTACTTCATGTTCAAAATGAATTATTACAACATATCAAACCAAAAAACACAGAGTGAGCGTTGGAACAATAAAATAAGGTTACAATGTGGGTTCTGGTTAGTTAAATCAGTAAATTTTCTTGTTGTCGAATAAGAGATTTGGGGTTTGAATCTCGCCTATACCAAAAACTGATTGGTGTTTTGGCACGATGATAAAGAGTGTAATTATTATGGAGCGGACGCTGTAGGTTGAAATTCTATCGTGTTAAAAAAAGTGTAAAATGCCTTGCGGGAGGCCAATTTAAACAATGTGTGGATTAACAGGGATTTCAGCTCCCTATCCTCCGAAGTGTGACTGTTATTTTCTCTCCATACTAGCCCCATCAAACATAGCAAAGTAATATTTTAAACCTCTGAAGAGTTTCCTGAACCAATATCTTTACTCAAACAATAGGATAGCTACTATTGAGGGCACCACCCATTGAACCCCAAACACCCTAAAAACTTCATTTCACAAAGCATAAGCAGTCTCACAATGAAGCAACAAGTGGTTTATAGTTTCCTCACTACAACATCACATGCAGCACCAACCAACTAGACAGAGACCCTCTTGGTGAGGTTATCATAGGTAATAATCTGATGTAAGACATCTTACCCCAAGCTGCAGTTTGGACAAAGGACATCCTCTTTGGGGCCTTAACACACCATATACTCTTCATATGGAATGAAGAGGCATTAGTACCTCTAAGAGCCTTATAGTAAGAACGAACATCAGACTTTGCCACTGCCTTTGCAATCTATCACCTTCCTCCTCCCTAGGCACCTGTGAATAAAAAAGACCTAAAAAGGAATTCGCCTACTCTAATTCCCAATGCAATTTACATTATTTATTTAATTTTTTTAAAGGAAGGATAATAATAGCAATGTGGTTAATTAGAATATGGTATATTCAACATGTTGTCCAGTTCACATTTTATTTGTTGAAACTTGAAAGAATTGAAATTTGATGACTAGTGAGCTCGTATATGAAGGGACCTTACTGGAAGGTAGGTTTCGATCTAAGAAAAGCACAATTTGTTGTTATATTTATAAAATGGCTGTGGATATGGATTATGTAAATGTATGTGTATATATGAATTTGAAGAGAGTGGAATCTATGATACTGTATAGAGTTTGGAAAGATTTAAACCTTTAAAAGTGCAGCTAGTGAACTATGTCTCACTCTCAGTCTTGTTTTAAGATGCCATGCTTTTTAAATGGATACAAGCAAAAAGACTATGTTAACAAGCTCATATATGATAATGACTCTAAAAATTTAAAGGACATTGACCTTGTTAGTAGACTGACTGAGCAAAATACTTGGTTATTTGTTTAGAGTCTGTTTGTTTTAGCTTAAAACGTTAGCTTATTTTCATTGCTAACTTATGTACTGCTTTTAAAAACCTTTCTTTTATACAGTTTATTTTTTTAAAACCAAAATAATCTTATCCAAACACACTCTTACATAGAATTTTTTTTGATACTTTTAAACCTTACATTAAAATGATTGCATTGTGGGGAATATTTTCCTTTCAATTCATTCCATGTTCACCCTTTTGGAAAGTTTTGCTTTGTACTGGGTCCTCTTAACTCTTTGATACTTTGGTTCTGTAATTCATATAATACTGCACAGTCACATTAGATAATGTTGTAATGCTGTTTAAACATCTTCATATTCTTTCTTATTATTAATAAAAAAAGAATTATGGTATGTTTTGGTATGGAGTGCAGTCTCTATATCTTGCATCCTTAACCAAAATTTCCTTAGGAATGAGCATATTATACATGGCCTTGAGCCTTGGCTGCTAAAGGTTGGGGTGGGTATTTGGTAGGCCTTTGACATGGGATAGAATTGGGACTTATCTATGTGTGCTTGTGGTAGGTCCGGGGTTTGGAGAATTTGAGAATCTAGGGTTAAGGTTCATGAACAACTAGGGGGTTGGTGGGGAAATAGGTAATATTATATCTAGGATTGCAAAAAAGGTGAGAAGTCAAGAAACTAAGATCGCATCTACCCACAAGCTGTGAACAGGAATGTGAATAGTGATAGAACGCCTAGGAGAAGAGAAAATGTGAGGCGGAAAAATGCTAAGGTCTAACAAGACTCAATATTTGAAAATTTTTTCCATTAATCAACTCAATCTATTCTTTGAATACATTGGGCACAAATATATTGGAACTCTTTCTTGTACTAGTATCATTAGGATTAGGAAAAGGTTTAGCTCCAAACATGTTTGGAGCCTTGGGCTCCAACCACCAATAAGAAGATTGTATTTGTCTCGTCATGTGCAATGCACATGACTCACTTACTTAGTTGGGCTAAGTGAGTAATATGTATTTGCACGTGACAGGAATTGACGTAATCATCCTATTGGTTGTTGGAGCCCAAGGCTTCAAACATGTTTGGAGCCAAACTTTGCCTTAGGATTACTAATTTGAAATAGTAAAGCAAAACAAATAAGGTATTAAAAGACTAACTTATTCTCAAATCTTACCAATCAAGAAGAGTACATGTCATTATGCTTTGGTACTGATGATGATGCATTCTAATTGGTACATGTGACAAACGTGTAATTAGTCAATGAGTGCTAGCTCAAATGACAATTCTTTTCTTAATAATGAGACGAAGGGTAAGGTTGTAGATATGAGACTAATGGGGTGCATGCGTAACTTACCAATAAAACACATGTAGTTAAGATTGAAATCTTGGTATGTTGATGCATTGCCTGTTCATGTCAATATTTCCAATATGTAGCTGTAGCATGTATGTGGTTTTAAAGTCTCCTTGTCTGTTGTGTTTCTTAATGTTAGATATGGACAACATGAAAGTAGGATGGCCATTGGCCAATGGCATTTATCCGACCAACATGACCTGATCCAACCCACATCAATACGACCCCCACACTATTAATAGTTAAAAAATATATGTACTTAAAATTTGTTAGTTTGATTTTTATTTTTTGTTATTGTTAGACTTAGTTTTGATAAAATTGGAATTTAGGCTTAATTGTGTAGATTCTAATAATTTATTAAATAATGAGTTTAAATACTTGAATTAAAACCTTTTTTTTGTTGGGTCTGACAAAATGGCTTCAATCTGACAACCCAACTTGATCCATGGGTTGGATTAGGGATTTCTCAACTTGAGTAGTTTGGGATGGGTTGAAAAATACCTCAAACCCAACCCAAATCCTACCTTTGTACACCCTATCTAAAACATCCAGGTGTCCACTTTGGTTTCCATTAAAATTTTGATGGATTTGAGGAGAGTTTATTATTCCTTTCAAGTGCAAGTATACTGTTTATTCTTATCTCCGTAAAGAGGTTTATATGGGTTACCTTTTGTTTTTTTTGAGGTGATGGAATCTTGGAAAGAGAACTGTGCCAACCTTACCCCTTTCTATTCATTGAAGTACTGAATAAGTTTCCTGTGGCATTGATATCTTGAGATACATTTGAGATATAGGGGGAGCCATTTATGTTTACAGTTCATTTGCAGGTTATGGACAAGCACCTGAGTATTCTGGCAAAGCAGCATTTAGAGACACGTTTTGTGAAAATCCATGCTGAAAAAAGTCCATTCTTGGCTGAGAAGCTCAAGATCATTGTTCTTCCAACCCTTGCCCTCATAAAGAATGCCAAAGTTGACGACTATGTGGTATGATGGTGGAAAATGCACATACTTTTTACTGAACCCTCATTTATATTCTTATATGATTATTCTGGTCTTTGGGGCTTTTACGACGTTAGCATTACAATGTCCAATATGATGTGTATCAGGTGGGATTTGATCAGCTTGGTGGGACGGATGAGTTCAGCACAGAGGAACTGGAGGAAAGGTTGGCTAAATCCCAAGTTATCTCTTTTGAGGGTGAATCATCACTAAATGCATCTAGATCTGGTTCACAAGCCAGGAGCGTCAGGCAAAGCACAAAGGCAGACTCATCAGATTCAGAGTAAGCCTGTGTTGCTGCAGATTGTGATCTAATTTTAGTCATTTGGATCACCACCCTTATTTTATGTTAATAGAGATGAATCTTTGATGGCTACCATAAGGAGTGGCCTGGTGTTTTGGAGTTTTGTGTAATCAAAATTTTAGATGTAACACTACTGTATGTAAAATTCATGCTATCTTCGTTGAAATTATCCTTTGGTATTGGAGTGGTATCAGTCCTTGTTCTAATGCAATTTCGTAATCTTTTGAAAAGATGTCTTCCTTATTAGTGAAGTTTTGAAGTTATCTTGTAGGTTCCAATTCGTACACTTTACTGTTATGATTTTCTAAATCTAATAGTATATAGATTACTATGTTATTTAATTTTAAATAACATGACAATCTATACCTCTTAAGATTTGTAAAAATTAATCTAAACAATGAAATTGATTGATTTCAGAGGATCTCTTTTGTCAGTTTGGTACTCCTCTCATTAAAGACCTAGTTGCAAGACACATAGTTTGGACCTGTCAATCTCATCAAAGCCACAAGCCAACATTCAATATCTTATTTTATTTTTATGATAAATAACATTGCATATACTTGCTGATCCATACGGACCGTACCTTCAATACTTGTAATTCTTCATGAAGTGTAACATTTATTATGAAAAAAACGTAGTTTTCTACCCTGGGATTTCTTTCTATTCAGCCTTCCTCGTAAAATTAGTCCCACATTAATTATTAAAGAGAAAAATGTAAACCATATATTTATTATAAAATTTACCATTCTTTCCAATTATCTTTCATTGTTGAGCTGTCAAGTCATTCGTAGTTTACATGACAATGTAGGATTAATAATCTCCCACTTAGGTTAAAAAATCAAGAAATTACTTTTTTTTTTTTTTTTTTTTTGAGAAGGAAGAAATTACTTAAAATAATTGGGTTATTTATTTTTTTTCTCGTGGTAAATCCAGATAACATTAAGGAGTAGAATCAACAACAACATAATTTAGATGACTACGCCTCTCATAATACAGACCTACATTGTTATAAAATAAAAGCAAACATAAGTTCATAGGGAGGACTATCAAAATACATAATTTTCTGATCTAGAGCTGAACCTTTTTTGGCTAAAGCATCAGCACACTTATTTGCTTCATGGAAGTAGTGACTCATCTTCACTTAAGAAATTTGGCTAATGAGGGTCTTGCAATCCAAGGTAAGAGAAGCATGATGTAAACTACTACTATTCTCCTCAATTATTCAACCAAACACCGTTTTAGCATCTATTTCAATTTCCACTGCACCAAGATTCAATTTTTACACATTATTAACCATTCCCTTAGAGCCTATAACTCTGTATATATCAACACTGGTAAAGACCCCAACAAACGAGTGAAGCCTTTTATTCAACTTAACCTAGCCAATTTCAGGTTTATCTCACTTGACCTTTAAAATTATGACCTGCTTCCTTTTAACCGGTTTAGTTTCGAGAGGCACAGTACATAAACTCACTAGCCACAGCCCAAAACCTCCCTGTATAATGATAATGCTAATACAATTGAAATGAGAATGGGGTTGTTAATTTATAATGATACTTGCTTTTTTTTTTTTTTTTGTTTGGTAATTAAGTAGTGATATTTGTTTCTTTCTTATTGTGTAAGAACAAAGATAAGGAATGAAAAATACCTTATTCCAGTACCCGCAAGAAGTTTCTACCTAGAACAACTACTCAACTACACTTTACAACACGTGCAAACAAAAATCAGCTACACAAAAATACATTCACTTATCTAAAGCCAAATAATAATAATAATAATAAATAGTGATAGTGTAAAATTGTGAGTAAATTGATAAAATAATTAAGAGTTTTACTAACGTGCGCTCTTAGAATGAAAAAGTGATTAACTGTCTCCATAAAAACTTTTTAAAAATGGATGGTAACCGGACCCAAATATTAAAATGAGGTCAATCAAAAGTCAAAATTGTTCCATTATATATATATATATATATATATATATATTTATATAAGTGATTTTCTATCCATAAAGAATGAAGGCAAGCTAAATACTGTAATAAGAAAGTAATAATCAACAAAGAAGTCGACAAATCACATAAATTTAAGTTAAAAATAATAATAACCAAAAATTCAGAAGTGATTGTTATTCATTGAAATTTAAATTCTTTCTAGAGTTATTATTAAACACATATCTGTACTATCAAATTATCTATCTCACATCATTAAACACAATCCCAAGTTCCCAACTAATCCAATAACTATTAAATAGAGTTATGTTAGGACTGTGTTTATTGTAAATCTACTTGTATTTTCTAGTTTCATTACCAAGAAAATAAAATTTTATAAGAAGTCTTGGTACTTTGGGAGAATGGAAATCCTATCAATAAGATACGTAGCATATAGAGACGTAAAAAACACAGATGTGTTTTACCTTTGCAGATAATTACCTTGAGTCCTTCACTTTCTATAAACTATTAAACCCTACTCCTCACTCTCATTCCTTACTTTCACTCTCTTCGGATTCACACACCACACAAAGATGCCGAGTCCACGCATTCTCGTTCTCTCATTCATGGCTCTGCTCCTCTTCTCCTCACTCTCTCGAACCCTCTCCAAACCCAGCGAAGTTGATGAAGGCCTGTCATCCCTCGAAAAACTGGAGAGCAAAAGCGAACACACCCTCACTTCTGCTCCGGATCATATCAATGATGAGCTTT
The DNA here is from genome assembly GCA_019022515.1 of Quercus aquifolioides. Lineage (NCBI taxonomy): Eukaryota > Viridiplantae > Streptophyta > Magnoliopsida > Fagales > Fagaceae > Quercus > Quercus aquifolioides. The sequence continues at coordinate 36,580,545 of CM032332.1, forward strand.
ATGAGAGGAGGAGGAGGAGGATGACGACGAGTTCACGGAACATCCCCGTGCCGATCCCGATGAATGGGACTACCAGGATCCGTACAGGCATAGTCCTCCTTGGTGAAGTTTATGTAGTAGCGTAGTCAAAGTTAAATTATATCCCTTGGATGATATTGGAGTGGTATTAATAATACAGTATGTAATTTATTAGTAGAGTTTCGAAGTTATATTGTGGGTACATCGATTTTGTGTTTGCCATTTATTCAATGTTGGGACGTTTGATGTTGGGATATTTGATGTTATTTGTTCTTGTTGCAACGCATATAGTAGTTTGGACATCTCAATCTCATTATAAAGCTATATAAAAGCTGATCCATACATTCAATACTTAGTTATTAATTCATCTATTCTAATATAATTCAATGGTTGGGATAATTTCAACCCTAAACATCTATTGAAACATAATTGAATTACAAGATTCTTGGACATACCTTTAATACTTTGCATATTTATTTAGGAATAGTATTCTAATGTTGACTTTCTATTAAGTCTTTCAATACCTTCTCCAAAAAAAAGAAAAAAAAAAGGTGTCTTTCAATAGAAATTCAATACCTTCTCAAAAAAAAAAAAAAAAAAAAAAAAAAGTCTTTCAATAGAAAGTCTTTCTCATAAAACTGAATCCATAGTCCATATATGCTAATCACATTTTTCTTTCATCTTTGAGATGTTTTGACTTTTGAAATGTAAAGTCATTGTTAGTTTACATGAGTCAGACAATTAATTGAGGAGTGATCACTTCCTTAAGTCACATGACAATTGAGGAGTAATCACTTCCTTAAGTTAATTGGGCTTAGAAACTAGTAATTAATTGAGTAGCATATATTTATTGTTTATTATGTCATGGTTTAACTAATATCTTAGGAAATATGTTTGTCAAAATAAAATGCAATTTTTTTTTGAGTTTAAAATAATTTTATGAGTTTAAATGTTACTATTTTCGCTAAAGTATAGAGAAATTTTCTCTCGAGCTTTTTCTCGTACATGATTAATATCCATCTTCTTTTGCCCTCCGAATTCTGCATTTTCCATTTTTTTTTTTCAATCACAAAGATTGTGGAGGAACAAATTTTGCTCTTTTTTTGGCCCTATTTTTTTTTTTTTTTTTTTCAATCACAAGATTGTGGAAGATCAAAAGTAATTTCAACTATTAGTTTTTCGGAAAGTGTGTGAGAGAGATTGATGATAGATTATGCCAATGGTTTACTGTTTTACACTTCGGGGTCTGTTATATATTCGCCAACTAGTTTGGTGTTTATCTTATATAAAAATAGTTTAAATTCAAAACAATTATACATAAGCCCCTAAAAAATTTGTCCCCTCTCAAAACCATCTTGCTATTCCGGCCGGCACATGCAGAACCTAGGCAGTCGTACGTGGAGGCCACCCATGGGGTCTGTTTACAAATTAAATTTTGACGCCACTGTATTTATACAGATAGGTGCATCAAGTTGTGGTGCAGTGGTTCGAAAAGAGATGGGGTTAGTGAGTGCTGCTCTATTGGCTAAGGGACCTCCAGTAATGGATAGCAAGGAGGCAGAGGCGTTGGCATGTCGGAAAGCAATGGAGTTTGTGGTGGATGCAGGTTTCTCAAAGATTATTCTTGAGGGAGACAATGTAAATGTTATGAAAGCAATTTCATCCCCATCTGTCAATCTGTCTTGGTTGGGTCTGATATATGAAGATATTCGATGTTTAGCTGCAGGCCTTAGGAGCTTCTTTGCTAGTTGTGTTCCTCGTGGTGCAAACTATGTAATCCATTCTCTGACTCGCTATGCTTGCCAAATAGATGATGATGTATGGCTGGAAGAATGATCACCACCACCTGCCTTAGAGGCATTGTATTTGGATTCTAGTTTTTTAAATATTGAATGAATGATGTTTGTTTTTGGCTTTAAAAAAAATTTGTCCCCTGACTGGATTTTATTTATTTTTTGAATATTAAATAGAGAAACCTAAAATTTTTAAATTTTAAATTCAAAAAAAGAAGTTATTAACTGTGTTTATTATAAATCTACATGCATTTTTAATAGAATAAAAAAATTGTATCAATAGATAAATACATGATATAAAGAAGTAATTCATAAAAATTTATTTAAAAATTTGAAATCTTATCCATTTGTCAATGGTCAGTGGTGACAGATCAAATTTCCTACTTCTTGGCCTATTATAAAGTATAGGATAAGAGAGAAGACGTGTAACTAACAGTGCATACAAACCCTAATTCTCATTCATCATTTTCACTTTCATTCTCTTCGGACTCACGCAAACTTCCACACAATACAAAGATGCCGAGTAGACGCGTTCTCTTCCTTGTTCTCACACTCACCGCTCTGCTCCTCTTCCTCTCCTCGCTCTCTCTAACCTTCTCCAATCCTATCGAAAATGAAGACCCCTTCTCCCTCCAAGAAATGAGGAACAAAATCAAACCCGATATCATCAATGACTGGCCCATCGATGAAGAAGAAGAAGATGATGATGATAATGACGACCAATTCGATTACTATAACAATCGTTATGCCGTGCCTGACGAATGGAAATAGCATGATCTGATCAGCGCAAAGACAGACTCACTCACTGGTAAAGTTTGTTTATTTAATCAAAAGTTTATTCTTAATTTGAATGGTTTTGAAGTGATATTATAATATGAGTTTCTTATAATATATTAATATTGTCATACTTAACAGCAATTTTGATTTTGGAATCTCTGAGGTTATTTACGGTTTTAATATCATTAAACATCTTGTTGCAATGCACATAGTTTGGGATCTGTCAATATCATTGAAGGTTTTAATATCTTCATTAAATGTAATTCTTATTGAGGAATAGTATTCTGATGTGGGATTTCTGTTAAGGATTTTTTTTTTCCTGAGAATCCTGTTATGTCTTCCTTATAAAACTAGACCCACATTATAAAAGAGAAAGATGTTAATCACATTTTTCTTATAAAGTTTACCATATTCTTCCCATTTATCTTTCATCTTTGAGATTGTCATGTTTAGTTTACAAGACAATTGAGGAGTAACGTCTCCCTTAAGTTAAAACTTCAAGAAGTAATTGTGCTTACAAACTAATGAATTGATAGACTGAGTAACATATTTTATTATTTATGATATATGGTTCAACCATCAAACCTTGATTCAACTATAAAAATCGCGAATAACTTTCCTTTTAGGTTCTTTGTTTAATAAAGTTTTTATATATTGGAAATCCATGCAAGTTGAAAGTATAATGCTCTTATTTGCAGATTTGGAAGTGCAATACTCTTGCTTGCTGTGGGTGGATATATACTACCAAAGAAACCATTGGGAGGGTGTGCCTTGAAGGAGTCAAAATATGTTTCAATTTTTATTTTTATTTTTGTAAATAAATTAGCATAACTTTTTATAATGAGGAGACCCTTTTGTAGGATTAATTGAATGGGACTTGTAATTAGGTGTCCTACTAAAAATCTACTAATTCCCAATAATTAGGTGTTCTACTAAAAATCTATTAATCCCCAATAAATGGTTTCATTTCTTCCTTATATAGGCCGTATTAAATTCTTTTTTGCCATGTGTTTATTCTTCTTTGTCAGTTGTATTTGGATTTGAACTACAAGTTTTAGTTGACCAGACTTTATGGCTTATCAATTATAGACATATCAAAGTGGATCATGCCAATGGTGATTGAACAACATAATTACTAGACAAGATTAAAAAAAAAAAATTTGGTCTAGATATAAGATCTTAATAATTCCAGTCTAATATTAATTCTTTTCCGCGTTCTTTCAATTTGTGCTGCCAAATTTGTTTGAGTTAGAACTTAGAAGCCTTCAAACATGCCTGCTAAACTTGTTCATGAAGAGACTTTTAAAGTTTATTTTAAGGAAATAAAAAGAAAAAGGTTTTATTTTTTATTTTTTTAAACAAATACAAGTTGATAGTTGCATTAGAAACACATACAAGTTGATAATTTCCTTCAATATCTCAATAATTTTCCTTATAAAAAATTTGTAATATAATTTTCTATTTTATAGATAAAATAGAAAGACAATAAGAGTCGTATAGTGATTGATATAGTTATGTATGTTTCATATTAATTGTATGACATAGTAATTGATATAGATATGTATGTTTCATACCTAGTTAAGAATGTAAATATTGTTTTGATAAAATAAAAATGCACATATTCTTATCATGAGTCTCATTTTCATTGTACTTTTTTGTTTTTTATTTCTTTCATATAGTTTAAACTTCTTAGAATTTTTTTTTTTGATAGAATAAAAGACAAATTTTCTTTTACTAATTCAAAAGTTCTAATAATTTTAAAATAAAATACCTATGAAATCATAATTACCAAAATTTTTAATATGTTACTATTTTCATTTTGAAGAGTTCGGGCATTTTCTCTTGAATTTTTTGTCATACATAATGAATAATTCATTCAAAAAGAGTGTGTGAGAGACTAAAAAAATTAACTATAGATTTTTCCAACTATGATTTGGTATTTGGGTTCATCCATATTCTAATAGGATAATACTATCATCCATATTCTAATAGGATAATACTATTGTGGGGCACAAGAATTTAAATAAAGTATTTATGCCACGTGTCGTATCCGTGGCCGAGGAGTCCATCACCGTGCCGAGGAGACCACACGCTTGGACAGTAAGGCCACGTCAGTGACACGTTACCAGAGGAGGTCATGGTGCAGAGAAAGAGTTTCAGGGAGAGGGTTGGCCCTGACATGACTGAAGGGATGGTGACTACCACCACATTTAATGCATCCCACCAAACCTCCTGGCTGCATTTATGTGGAGAAGACCCTTGAACAGTGTTGTCTTGGCTGCCTCAACTAACAAGAGGCTTGGGAAGGTGCCTGATGGGACAAGCATTCAAGTAGTGGCCTGAATGATCAACAAATGGAGGGCCAAGATCATTTAGAATGGGCTATATAATGTAAGAGACCCTCAAGGGAGAGGGGATCAGAAAAATCTATAGAAAATACATAGTAGAAACAAGAACGGAAATTGTATCGAAGTCCACAAGAACTAAATTCAAGAATCATTCTCCTCAGACTTTGCCAAGGAAGGATTTTCTTGCTTTAAACTTGCCTCTCTTTGCTATTTTGATATCCCTGACCCATTGTGGGCGTTGCCCGATTCATTGAGGCCTAGTTTTCAAGCCCACTCTTTACAAATTTATTGTGCGGGGCTCTTTGTGCCTTAACCCATTCATCAGTTGGGCTTAGGAGTTGAAAACGTGTCCCTACAACTATGTACCACAATCTCAAAAAAAATAAAAACTAAACTAAACTAAACTAAAAGGGAAAAGGTGTATTTAATTTGAATAATCATACCCCAGGTAAATTAAAATAACAATACAATGGAAGATTAACTTACCATTTACCAACTAATGAAAGAACCATGCATCAAAGTGAACCAGAAAAATTACACTGATTTCCCCCTCGTTGTTTTTTGTTATTACACTTAAATTTCTCAAAATCTAAACTATTTACATTGACCTCCTCTAAATAACTAAAAAAAGGTTTATTAAAAACTCTGGAAAAAAAGGTTTTAAAAAAATCTTGATTTTCCTTTTAAAAAGGGCATGGATGACATTTTATGTAGAGGATAAAATAGGAAATTTAAGATTTGTTTAAACCATTTTTCAGTCATCTAGTGAAGGTTCGTATAAATAGTTTGAATTTTATGGGAGGATTTTTTTTTTTTTTTTTTTTGAGAAAATATTTTTATGGGAGGTGAATGTCTTATTTCAAACTAGAGAAAAGGTGAGTGTAATAACAGAAAATCTCAAGGGATATTAATGCAGTTTTCCCAAGTGAACCTTGCAACCATAATTGTCAAGTCTTTTGCTGTCTTATAAGAACTTGAATTGTCACAGCATTTTAAAATTGTAATTGACCGAATGACTAAATTGACTATGTAAATTGTTAAAATTTATTTTTATTATAGATATGATAAAATTTTAACTTATAGCGTTCGCTCTATGATGATTGCTCTTTATTATTAGGCCAAATGTCAAGACACTAATTGATTTTTGTTATAAGTGGGGTTTGAACTCCAAATTTCTTATTCGACAAAAATAAACTTTACCAATTGAGTTAACTGAGACCTGCTTAATTGTTAAAATTAATGACCTAAAATGACAATTTAATTTCAGTGAACTAAAATGACAATTCACCAAACTTGCAGTGTGAATAGTATTTTTGTATCAAAAGAATGATTAATAGCTTTGGCCCAAGCGTCCAACCACTAGGCAAGAATGATTAAAGCCTCCAAGTGAATGATGGTCCCCAAATTTTGACCAATAGAGCCCCAAATATTAGTCAATAGATAAAAAATAAAAAAAATTTCGAAGAGTGATATTTTTTTACTCTGTTGTTCCTACATCAGTGAAGCAGCAAATTTTGGATATACTATCATTCAAGGAAGGTACTCTCCCTGTCAAGTATCTTAGTCTACCCCTTATTCCTGAACAATTGTCCTTGAAAGATTGTAAGCTGTTATTGGAGAAGTTGGCTTCTATAGAATCTGATGATGCTATAATCGTCAGTCAAGTATGTTCGTCCAGATAGGTCAGCATGCACTTCGTCTCTGTACCTGCAATGTCGTGAAAGGAATCCTCTTTGGATGGTCACTGGTGAGGTGCCGGCCACAGAGTCTCCGATGGTAAAGTCAGCGTATTGAGGCTAAAAGAAGTTATGAGAACTAGAAGTATCAGAGCTACGGTGTATGTGTATATTAGTATGTACCTTGTTTGGTTTTGAGGAGTGTTTATATATGGCTCCATTGCTTCTAGTCGTTGTGGCCTTTACTGTGGCTTTAGTGCTTCTTTTGTAACGCCCTTGAGCTCATTAATGTGGGGTTTGATGAGCTTCTAACGGTCTGACAGCTAGTTTGTAACTCTATGAGATATTGAATCCTCTATTAATGGCTTAACTTCCTTCGTCCACGAGGTGGAGGGGTGGACGAAGGAAGGTAGAGTCCAACTTATCATATCTGTGTAGTTAGGGATTCAAATATATTGGACAAGTTCCTTTATCCTCCCCGCTAAGGTAGTTAAAGACATTGAGGAGCTCTTTAATTTATATCTGTGGAGTGGATCTAATTAGACTATTCATAGGCCAAGATTGCATGGAAGCAAGTTTATTTTCCTAAATCTGAATGTGTTTTGGGGCTAAAAAGGATTAGGGACTGGAATGAAGCTGCAATCACACTAAGCATATTTGGAATTTGCTGACTCAAGCAGGCTCTTTATGGGTGGCATGCGTGCACAAATACCTACTAAAAGGGAAAAACATTTGGGAAGTTAAAATACCCCTGAACTGCTCATGGGGTTGGAGGCAGATTTTGAAGATCAGAGGGGCTGTTAGAGGTTTTTTTTTTTTTTTTTTTTTTTCACAATAGAGGGTTGGTGATGGTAGCAAAATACACATCTGGTATGACAATTGGCTCCCTCAAGGAGTCCTTAGTTAAAAATTTGATGCTCGGGCAATTTTTGCAGCAGGTAGTTACCCATTTGCTAAGGTGTCTAGTGTTCTTGCAAGTGAGCAATGGCAATGGAGATTAACTTGTACCGGAAATTGGGCAATGGCAATGGAGATTAATGAGGTTAACTTGTACCGAAAATTCCAAAGTGGAATATCAAATATATTGTATTGGGATATCCATGCAGTTTATTTCTCAACAAACATGCAAAACAAACGCAAAAAGATGAATTATATCCAAGCATTTAATTTAAACCACTCTTAGCAATAAGCCCAAGGGAAATGGGCAGTGGGCTAAGAAGACAAAGTTTTACGGATGAGGAGCTCAAAGGTGAACCCTCAGATCCATATGACAAAGTGGGTTAAAACCCTCACAAAAACCATAAAACAAGCCCAAAAGAGGTTTGTTTAGTTTCTTGGGTTTCACTCATAAAATGTATAGATTTATGACGTAATGCATGCATGTGGGTTTCGAAACTTTGCTTGTTTAGGCTACCAACAAGACCCAAAAGCCTAGGTCCACGGGTCCATGCAAATATTGAATTGGTGTTAAGGAAAAAAGTTGTTGCACACATGCTCTAACACATTAAAAATAAAAATAAAAACTGAATAAGTCACGAAAACCCTATCCATAGGAGAAAACATAAGAAAAACAAAATGGATGTGTGTGCACCAGTTAACAATGAATTGGTGTAAGCCCACATGAGACCCACGTGCACTATACAATAGTACACAGAAGGGGCCCTATTTGGTAAGAATGCAAAGTTTAATATCAAATTGAAAAAAAATAAAAAAAGGATAATTATTGCTTTACTTGTTGGTTATGTAAATTATACACAATTCTACACATTTACCAATTGTGTATAATATTGTACACGTTTGCTTAGTTTACAATATAAAATCTTACATAAACAGTAAAATGTGAAATAAAAATTTTAGAACCCGTAATGCAATGGCATTAAAATTTAGGAATATTATTACAATTTACCCCATTTTTAATAATTTCCATGTTTTTAACTTGAAAATGGTTGAACACCAAATCCACTCTTTTGAAAAAGTTGTTTTTTCACCCTAGCCTCCACATACAAAGGCTTCACACGGTACACTAGAATGCTATTACAAATGAAACGAGAATAGAGATTGTTGATTTAAAATGATATTTGCTGCTTATCAAGTAAGAACAAAGATAATAAATGAAATATACCTCATTCTAGTTATTGAAATTTGGTAATCAAAGCAAATAATCCTTTCCAGTACCCGCAAGAAGATTGTACCTAGAACAACTCAACTTCATTTTACAACTTGAGCAAACAAGTTATATTCAGCATTACAAAAAACGCTTTCACTCATCTAAAACCAAAAATAAAATAAAAAATAGTGATGAGGTCATGTCAAAAGTAAAACTTGTTCAGTTTTATGTATATGTTATAGAAAAAATATTATAGCCAAATATTTTAAGTGATCTTTCATTATATGAATAACTAGTCGCTAACTCGTGCGATGCATAGGAAAGCTTATTATGTCGTCTTCGTCTTTGTCATCATCTCTTTCAATTCTCTGTTTCTTTTGAACCTTCATGCTTCCTACCATGGCTTCAATTTGCTGTGTGTCATTCTCCAAAAAAAAAAAAAAATTGTTGTGTTTTCTTTTTGTGAAAATTTGAGTGAGTATGAAGGGTTTTGACTTTGACAGGGGTTTATATTTGTTGAAATTTTTGTTATAGAATTTTAGTTGAAGTAGAATTTTCAATCTCTTAAAACATATATCTAATAGAGTTTTACTTCAACTAAACTATTGTAACACTTGATAAGATAATTACATGTTGAAGAGAAATAATAAATATATAAGATATAAAACCTAAAATAAAAATAAAATCTTAAATAAAAATAAAAAGAAAATAGTGGTGGCGTGAAAAATTGCGGGAGTTTCAGAAGTTTCGGTTATATATATATATATAATGAAAGTAGATTAAATAATAAGAAAATAATGATCAACAAAAGGAATCTTGTAGAAAAACTCGCCCTTTAAAATAAATCATACAAAACTTTGTTTAAAAAAGATGAATCACTCAGCTAAAAAAGAATAATTGAATTGAAAAGAAGAGTTGAAATGAATATGGGATAAAAGTGAGTGAAATATATATGATACATAATGAGCTGATATTAATATAAAAAACCATATTTATATTTTATACAATTCAATTATCTATTCAAGATTAAATAAAGTCTCAAATTAATCTAGTAAGTATTAATTAGGGTTATCTTAAGATTGTGTTTGTTATAAATATACTTTCATGTTTTAATTAAAAAAAATTGTGAAAGTAAATAATAGAATGATATAAAGATAAGGCTTAGCAAAAAATTCTTTACAGAATTGAAATCCTATCCATTTGCTATTACTAGTGGTTACAACCACCAATCTGTTAAGTGGTAACAGATTGAAATTTTTTTACTGTTTCACCAATAATAATTTATATAGGCATAAGACAGAGACGTGTTTTACAGTGCATACATATAGTATGATATAACACACTTTTACATGCGTTAAAGCCCTAACCCTACTCTTTCACTCTTCACTATCTTCTGACTCAATCACTACACAAAAATGCCGAGTCGACTCGTTCTCATTCTCGGTTTCACAGTCACTGCTTTGCTTCTCTTCTCCTCACTTTCTCTAACCCTCTCCAAACCCATCAAAGACGGCAAAGATAACATCTGATGATGCCGAGAAAATCACCAGTGAGCCACACGATCTTCTCACGCTCGTAACGATACCTGCGCAACCAAAGAGAGAAAACCTAACAGAGAGCACTGGTGTGATACCGGCCGAATACCCTCTGAAGGTCAAGTTAGAACTATTCTCACAACTCTAGAGTGCTAGAGAAGGGTAAATTATGCGTACCTATTTTTTGAGGGTATTGGGGCTTTTATAGTAGTAGAAGGTTGACATCTCTTCCTTGGTGTAAAAGTCTTTTCTTTATAGGAATCCTCTTGAATTATCTCAAACGTGATGGACAAGACATTTCCTTATAGAGAAGATCTTCATTAATGCGCGTATCTTCCGGAATCCTCTTTGTGCTAGGATTCCATTTACCTTGGGATTCCATGGTGGCAAAGTGTGTGTCACAAGTATTTCCCATCTAGGGTTTCTGGCTGCCACGTGGGTGCTCAATCCGTCCCTGTTGCATCCGTTCATGCAGGATCCGTCCATAACGAACCTTGCACGCGAGGGGCCTGTCCACTATCGGCCCACGGATGTGGAACTGTCAGGCCCATTTCATGGAGATCCGTCAACCTAAATTTTTACCCTCTTCAGTTGCCCCCTCACTCCAGGGGTTCGTCATCTTTGAGCGGAAGGACCAGTGGGGTGACGGTTCAAGGTTCAGGGGATGAAGGTTCAAAGGCTTGTGGGTCGACCGTTTCAATACGGATTCTGTGAACTGTGCCTACCCCTGACAGGTTGTCTGGAAGCCATTTATGACGTATGACACGTGTCGCTCTTCCATTGGATATTATCTTGGATCGAAGTGTCGCTTCATCTTCCATGCACTTCCTCTATAAGTATCACACTCTTCTTTTCTCATTTCTCTACTCTCCGCTGAAACAAACTGTCAGAGCACTTCCGTCATCCTTGTTAGAGACCACTCCGTTTAGTTGCTGTATCTGTCATCAACGCCCTTCTTCCGTTCACTTACTAACTTGGTAAGTACCCTATTTTTCACAAGTCTCTTTTACCTTCACATATACTCTTTTTATTTTCCTCGACTCTATACACCCGTCACCCCTTCTAGACCCATTAGAGTCTTAGGTTTTGTCGTCACGTGTAGGCAATGTCTAGTGCGTCAAGTAACCAGTCAGTTGTTCGTGACGGGGTAGATTACGAGGAAGTACACCTGTCAAGTCACAAAGACCAAGACAGTCTAAGCGAAGAGAGGAGTCCGTCTACCTCTTCCCCGTCCTCAACAAATGAGGATATGGAGATGGCTGACCTAGAGAAGGGTTCTGATGACGGCGAGGAATAACCAATAAAGTTTGTCGTAGGTGCTGATGGACTTAGGGAGTTCATCATGCTACCGGAGTGGACGGTGAACGATTCTAGGTCCACCATCAAGGAGAAACACTTCAACACTCTTAGGGCCAATTACCAAATTTTAGATAACATCCCCATCCGTCTACCCTATAAATTAGAGAAATGCTACTATGAAAGGGTAGAAGGTGTCGGGGTGTACGAACAGATGCTAAAAGCAGGACTTAGGTTTCCACTAAGCTCCCTTCACCGTGAGCTTCTCAAATACTTGGGCCTGTCCGTCAACCAAGTATCCCCAAGCACCTGGAGGGTCTTCATAGCCATGGAGGTCCTGTATGGTGCTATGCCAAATGGTGCTAGGAGGCTAACGGTGCGGGAATTCCTTCACTGCTACTGTCCAGATGAAATAGACAAATCAAGGGGGATATATAGTTTTGTGCCTAGGAGTCTGTTGTTGAAGGTTATATTTGAAACCCCAGACTCCAATAGGGACTGGAAAAGCCATTATTTCTTCCTAGAGGGTGACGAGTGGATGTGTCGTCCAGGGGACATGGAACACATGCCCGTTAACATGACTTGGGGCATATTGCATCCGTCTGGTATGCACCCGTCCTAGTGTGTGAACCCTTTACATAACCGTTCAGTTTATTATAATTTCTTCAACACTTTTAACCGTCTTCTTCTTTGCAGTTCGATGGTGTCCACAAGTTGAACTTGAGGAGTTTAGCTTTCTTGAGAGAATTTTTGCCAAGACCAAGCCGGAGGAAAGGACTTGGGCCAAACTAGTCACACTAGATACCATCCATTGGTATTGTGACGGACTTGAACCAATGCTAGCAGCTGTCAAATACGACGCCAGAATTCGCTAACGTAAGTCTGTCGTCTTCATTTTGTTTAAACAGTTTTGATTTTTATCTTAGTAATTAACTTCATCTGTCCACCTCTACAGAAATGGAAGACGCTAAGAGGAGGGCAATGATTAAGGCACAGGTTGCCAAGAAAAAGGAGATCGGCGATATGGATCCCAAGGGGACGGGCTCAAGCAACCCGTCCATAAAAAGGAAGTAGTCGTCCAAAGGGGACTGTCCTCCCAAGAAACCCAAGGTCCCTTTGGAGTTCGTTATAGGGCTAATGGTTGAGGGTGCAAAGACGGTCACTCCTGCAAAGCACGGAGCAGGGAAGGGCTTAATGAAGGGTCCGTCCACCCAGCAGGAGAAGCCACCCGACCTCCTACGGGAGGACTCCAAACATGCATTGGAGAGGATTTCGTCCATCATAACTCCTGAAGATTATGAGGACTTAAGCAATCATTCGACGAAGGCGATGGGGGAGACGGGGCTTTTTGGCATCGCTCAGGTAATTTTCCCCGTCATCATTTCATCTGTCCATATCTCTTTGTTTGTTTGAAACTAATTCATTCCCATTTTTCAGGCCATGGTTATGATGAAGGGGTTAATGGGACGGTGTCTAAATCATGAGACAGTAAGGCCAGGTCGACGGAGGACGAGCTGAATGAGCTGAAGGCCTGGAAGGTGGTCCAGGAAAAGAAGCTCGTCATGGCGGAGCAAGCTAGGGATGAGTTTTATAAATGGAAGGAGGAGCTGAAGCAGGTTCTGGAGGATAAGGAGAAGGAGATCAGTGATGCCAAGGACCGGCTCCTTTTGGCGAAGGATGTTGCTGTGTGAGAGTACCGTGACTCCGACACCCTCATTAAGGAGCTTGCTGGTTCTTATGTAGACGGATTTGATGATGATGTCCGTCAGGCCAGGAATGCTTACCCTGACCTTGACTTCTCAATGCTAAATATTGACGACCAAGCCCAAACCACCGCACAACCCGTTGCCTCTGACAGCATAGAAGGCCTCTTTGCTGACGACGCAGTTGGTGATGGAGAGTCAGCTCCTCCTCAAGGCCAAGCTCAGACCGTCGTGGGTGATGCCCGTTAGCCTAAGAACGTTGTTCAGGAGAATGTGGAACATACTCCCCATCCCTAGTTTTATTTTATTTTTTATTTTTAATGTCCTTGGAGAACATTAAATGTTTGTCTTAACCGTCGTCTTAAACTTCTCCCCTTTGTGGGTTTCAGCTTGATTATTTTGTCTATTTCAATTTTTATGAATAGATTTTATTTAATTTCACAACTGCGAATGATTCCGTCCTCATTGAGTATTTGTAATGTTGATTTCTGTCTTTTATGTAGGTTATCATTCCTTGTTAATTCAATGAATCTTTGGATCCGTCTACTATGTGAACTATGGGTCCGTTCAATAGACCCGTCCATTCAATGGACAGGAGTGTAAATAGACCCCGTTCACTTTATTGGCAATGAATTTGTTTATCGGATGATGGAACCCGTCCTCTTTATGGACTTTAATGATTTTGTCTACTTTATGATAGACACTCGTCCACTTTGTGAACTTGATGAATTTGTATTTTAATAATTGACCCGTCCATTTTGTGGACTTTATTTTTGTCTATTTAATGATAGACTCCGCCTTCTTTGAGGACTATAATAATTTCGTCTATTCAATGATAGACTTCGTCCACTTTATTTACTTTATAATTTCGTCTATTCAATGATAGACTCCGTTCACTTTGTGGACTGTAATTCTGTCTATTGGTAGACTCCGTCCACTTTGTGGACTTTGTAATTCTGTCTATTCAATGATAGACTCCGTCCACATTGTGGACTTTGTAATTGTCTATTGGTAGACTCCGTCCACTTTGCGGACTTTGTAATTCTGTCTATTCAATGATAGACTTCGTCCACATTGTGGACTATTTTTGTAGAAAATATACTTAAGCAATTCTGAATAACTCCTCTTATTATAATGGTAAATACTCATGCATAGAAATTGTTCTTAAGAAGTAAAATAAGCAAACAAAAAGCTTGTCTTAGGGCTTAAAAGGTATGTAATAAAAACTAAGCTAGAAAGAAAATAAATTGGTGATGAGGAGTGCCGTTGCTTGTCTATTGCCAATGGCTTACTGGTAGTACTTCTTTAAATGTTCCGTATTCCATGGGTGGTGCAACTTCTGTCCGTCTAGAGTCTCCAGGTGGTAGGTTCCTTTCCTGTGCCACGATGCCACTTTGTATGGTCCTTCCCAATTAGGTCCGAGCTTTCCCTGGGAGGCGTCTCTTGTAGCACTTATTACCTTTCTTAAGACAAGATCTCCTACCTGGAAGTCCCTGTGTCTGACCTTGGAGTTGTAGTGTTTGGCCATGAGATTTTGATACTGTGCTAATCTTTGCTCGGTCGTTGCCCTCACTTCGTCCACCAGGTCAAGCTGTAAGCGCATGGTTTCATCGTGCTTGCTTTCGTCGTGGTTCCCCACCCTGTAGCTTGTAAGTCCTACTTCTGCCGGGATGACTGCCTCACTCCCGTATGCCAACCGAAACGGGGTTTCTCCTGTAGGTGTTCGCACTGTTGTCCTGTATGCCCACAAAACACTTGGCAACTCCTCGGGCCATATACCCTTTGCCCCCTCGAGCCAGGTCTTGATGATTTCGAGCAAGGACCGGTTTGTCACCTCAACTTGCCCGTTGGCCTGTGGGTGGGCGGGTGATGAGTAATGGTTCTTGATACCCAGCTCCGAGCAGAAGTCCCTGAACACGTTGTTGTCGAACTGTTTCCCATTATCCGAGATGAGTACTCTGGGTATGCCATACTTGCATATGATGTTTCTCCATACGAAACCTCGTATATTCTTCTCTGTAATAGTGGCCAAGGCTTCTGCTTCCACCCATTTAGTGAAGTAGTCAATGTCGACCACTAGGAATTTTAGCTGTCTTGCTGCTATTGGGAATGGACCCATGATATCTAACCCCTATTGAGCGAACGGCCAGGGGGCCGTCATAGAGGTAAGTTCCTCTGTTGGTTGCCTAATGAGGTTGCCGAATTTTTGACATTTATTGCAAGCCTTCACCTATGCACGGGCATCCTTTTGCATGGTTGGCCAATAATATCCTGCCTTGATCTGCTTCTGTACTAATGAGCGCGATCCTGAGTGATTCCCACAAATTCCTTCGTGAACTTCTCTCATAACATAATCTGCTTCTTCAGGGCCGAGACACCTTAGGTAGGGTCAAGAGAATCCTTTTTTATAAAGAACGCCTCTGATTAGGACGAAGCAGGTAGCTTGGACTTTCAATCTTTTGGCAGCCTCCTTCTCTTCTAGCAACATCCCTTCCTTTAGGTAGGATACAATGGGCGTTGTCCAACAACTCTCCAGTCCAACCTCCTGTATGCCGATAAAATGTATTAGCGGCGAAACTTGAACGAAAGATAGCACCTGATTGGGGATGACCATATGCCCTGCTGACGTTGCTTTAGTGAGTCGGTCGGCGTGTTCGTTCTCCTCCTTTGGGATTTGAATGAACTTGGCTTGGAGATCGTTGACCCGGTCCTTTACCTACTCCAGATACTTTTTCATCTGATCACTCCTACGGTCGTATTCTCCGTTAACTTGACTCACCACTACTTGTGAGTCGTAGTAGAAGACCAAATTTTCAGCTCCAGCAGCTATGGCGAGGTTGAGTCCTGCGACTAAGGCCTCATACTTCGCTTCATTATTCGTCATAGGGAAATCCAGACGAATCATGCATTCGATCTTATCTCCTTCCGGGCTATGAAGTATCACGCCGGCTCCACCTGCATGCTTATTGGAGGACCTGTCAGTGTGAATGCTCCATAATGGGACCTCTTCTGCCCCCTGTCTTACGTTGGTGAACTCTGCTATGAAGTCGGTGACCACTTGTCCTTTAATGGATGTGCGGGGGCGATATTGTATGTCGAATTCACTTAATTCAATTGCCCATAACGCCACCCGTCCAGTAGCTTCGAGATTACTCATTGCTCTCCTTAGGGGTTTGTCCGTCAGCACGATTATTGTGTGAGCTTGGAAGTAGGGCTTGAGTTTGTGTGCTGCGGTCACTAAGGCAAATGCAAGCTTCTCCATCGGTGGGTATCTCTCCTCTGTGCCTTGGAGTGCACGGCTTGTGTAGTATATGGGCTTCTGTACTCTGTCTTCTTCCCTGACTAATGCTGCGTTGACGGCCGCTGAGGATACTGCCAGGTAGAGGAACAGCTCTTCCCCGGGCTGGGAAGGATTGAGCAACGGAGGGGATGAAAGGTAGGCCTTCAGATCCTCGAATGCCTGCTCACACTCAGCCGTCCATTCAAAAGACTTTTTTAGTGTGCGGAAGAAGGGGAGGCACTTATCCGTAGCCCTTGACACGAATCTATTCAGTGCCGCAATCTTGCCGTTGAGGCTCTGGACTTCTTTGACGTTCCTTGGAGGTGCCATCTTGATTATTGTCCGGATCTTGTCCGGGTTGGCCTCGATACCCCTTTGAGACACCATGAACCCTAGGAACTTTCCTGCCGTCACTCCGAAGGCACATTTACTTGGGTTGAGTTTCATGTTGTAGGAGCGAAGGGTGTCGAATGTTTCTCTGAGGTCCGTTAAGTGATCTTCCTCCCTCCGGCTTTTTACCAGCATGTCATTAACATAGACTTGGACATTTCTTCCGATTTGCTGCGCGAACATCTTGTTCATAAGCCTCTGATACGTTGCGCCCGCATTTTTGAGGCCGAATGGCATTACTCTATAGCAGAAGAGACCTTGGTTGGTGACGAATGAAGTCTTCTCCTGATCGGCTTTGTTCATTCTGATCTGGTTATAGCCTGAAAAGGCGTCCATGAAGCTCAGCAACTAGTGTTGTGCCGTGGAGTCGACTAGGATGTCAACCCGTGGGAGGGGGTAACTATCTTTTGGACATGCCTTGTTTAGGTCAGTAAAGTCTACGCACATCCTCCACTTGCTGCTAGCTTTTTTGACCATCACCACATTTGCCAGCTAGTCGGGGTAGTAGACCTCCCTAATGAGGTTTGCCTCCTGCAGCTTGCGGACTTCTTCCGCTATAGCTTGGTCCCGCTCGGGGGCGAATACTCTCTTCTTTTGCCGGACGGGTGTGAAGGTGGGTGACACATTCAGCATGTGTACCATAACAGAGGGATCTATCCCCAGTATATCCTCATGGCTCCAGGCAAATACGTCCTGGTTATCCCTGAGGAAGGTTGTCAGTGCTTGGCGAACCGTCGGGTTGGCAAGGGTACCGATCCTCGTTGTTTAGTCGTTTCTGGAGTCGTCGAGGGGTATCTCTTCAAGCTCCTCCACGGGTTCTGTTATCGTTCGATGTTCTTCTATGTTCATGGCTTGGAGGTGGTCATCCATCTCCATCATTACTATGTAGCATTTGCGCGCGGCCACCTGATTACCGTGCAGCTCCCTTACTCCATAACCCGTAGGGAACTTGATCATCAAGTGGTAGGTCGAGGTTACCGCATTCCATGAATTGAGGGTGGGCCATCCTATAATAGCACTGTAAGCGGACGAGCAATCGACCACAAGGAATGTTATGTCCTTAGTGATTTGTTGGGGGTAGTCGCCTATTGTCACGGATAATGTGACTGTGCCAAGGGGGAATACCCGCGTTCCTCCAAATCCAATGAGTAGAGCGTCCATCGGGATCAATCGTTCCCTGTCAATCCTCATTTGTTGGAATGCTGGGTAGTATAGGATGTCAGCCGAGCTGCCATTGTCGACCAGAATTCGGTGCATATTGTAATTTCCCACTTGTATGCTAACCATGAGTGCATCGTCATGTGGGTGATGAAGACATTGGGCATCTTCTTCTGAGAACCCAATGAGGGGATTGTCTATCCGTGGCATCTTGGGCATTAAGCCTGTCAGCTGAACGTTCTGAACCATTCGTAGGTAAGTTTTTCTAGCCTTTTTGGACGACCCAGTGGCCGTCGTGCCCCCTACAATCATTCTTTTGTCCCTTATGGGTGGCCTGGGACATTCATTCTCCTGTCGGGGAGCTTGTTCTTGTGGTTGGTTCGTCCTCTCCTTGCTTACAAACCTCTACAACTTTCCTTGTCGTATAAGGGCTTCGATTTATTGCTTTAGGTCGTAACAGTCAGAGGTGTCGTGGCCGTGATCGCGGTGGAATCGGCAATACTTATCCCTAGGCCTCTTATTAGGATCTCCCTTCAGCTTTTCGGGAAAGGTTAAGGCTCCTTCATCCTTGATCTGCATCAAGACTTGGTCAATTGGAGCAGCCAGCGGGGTGAAACTTGTGAATTTCCCCGCTGGGGGTTTTGAGCACCTGTCCTTCCATTGTTCTCCGGTCCTTGGCCTCTTTGGTCCTTTGTCCCGTGTATCTTCTTGTCTTTCCCTTTTCTTGGGCTTCTCTTCTCGGGCCAGCAATGCATCTTCTACGTTCATGTACTTTGTTGCCCTATACAACACATTCGACATAGTTTTGGGGTCGTTCTTATATAAAGAAAACAGGAACTTACCCTTTCGCAGTCCGTTTGTGAAGGCAGCCATGAGTATCTTATCGTCCGCTTCGTCGATCGAGAGAGCCTCCTTGTTGAAGCGGGTTATGTAAGACCTCAGTATCTCGTCCTCTCGCTACTTGATATTCATCAAGCATGCAGTGGACTTCTTGTACCTGTGTCCCCCGATGAAGTGTGAGGCGAACTGTGCGCTTAACTCCTTGAAGGTGCTGATTGAGTTGGGCGTCAGCCTGCTAAACCAAACCCTTGCGGGGCCCTTCAGCGTGGTGGGGAAAGCTCTGCACATGATTTCGTCCGGTACCCCTTGAAGATGCATTAGGGTCTTGAAAGATTCCAAGTGATCCAACGGATCCTTGTTCCCATCATAGTTTTCCACCTGTGGCATGCGAAACTTTGGTGGGAGGGGGAAAGAAGTGACGGGTGCCGTGAATGGCGAATCCGTTCGGTGGACCAAGTCATCGAGGTCGCTCGATACCCGCCCCTTGAGAGAGTTCATCATAAAATCCATCCGTTCTCTCATCATCTGCATCTCCGCCATAATGTGGGGTGGAGCTGTATTAGTGACTGATGGACGGCTCATGTCCTGCCTTTTCTGGTCTGCTTGGAGCATTACTTCCTTCCGGCCCCTCTTGGTATCTTCGTTCAGCACTGGTACCTTCTTGGTCTTCCTCCTAGGTGTGATGTCCTGCGTTGTTCTGACGCAGTTGTTCTTCTAGGTCTCGATTTTGTTTGGTGAGACAATCCACTGCGGCCGTAAGGGTTTGGACCTGCCTTTCCAGAGCAGTGGGTTGCGGCTCGTCTCCTTGGACGTTGTTGGTGGTCGCCATCGAGCGAGTAAGTACCACGCAACTCTTTGTCTGGGAAGTGTTTGTATGGCTTTACAAGTCACTGATTGTTTAATTCCCACAGACGGCGCCAACTGATAATGCTGAGAAAATCACCAGTGAGCCATATGATCTTCTCATGCTCGTAATGATACCTGTGTAACCAAAGAGAAAATACCTAACAGAGAGCACCGGTGTGGTACTGGCCGAATACCCTCCGAAGGTCAAGTTAGAACTATTCTCACAACTCTAGAGTGCTAGAGAAGGGTAAATTATGCGTACCTGTTTTTTGAGGGTATTGGGGCTTTTATAGTAGTAGAAGGTTGACATATCTTCCTTGGTGTAAAAGTCTTTTCCTTATAGGAATCCTCTTGAATTATCCCAAACGTGATGGACAAGACATTTCCTTATAGAGATGATCTTCATTAATGTGCGTATCTTCCACAATTCTCTTTGTGCTAGGATTCCATTTACCTTGGGATTCCATGGTGGCAAAGTGTGTGTCGCAAGTATTTTCCATCTAGGGTTTCTGGTTGCCACGTGGGTGCTCGATCCGTCTCTGTTGCATCTGTTCATGCAGGATCTGTCCATAACGGACCTTGCACGCGAGGGGCTCATCCACTATTGGCCCACGGATGTGGAACTGTTAGGCCCATTTCATGGAAATCCGTCAACCTAAATTTTTACCCTCTTCAACATCGATCACAAAGGCTTGTCATCCCTCAAAGAACAGGAGCGCAAAAATGAACCTGCTGTCAGCTCAGCTCATGACAATGTTGATCACGGACCCGTTGATGAAGACGACTTCTTTGATGATGACGACGACTATGAGGAATGGTCGAGTAAGGTTCCAAATACAAAGCCTATTAGCTACGTTGATAAGAATTGAGGTTTTTATGTAATCAAAACTTTATCCTTTAGATGTTATTAATTGGAGTGGTATTATATATGAATCACTTCTTTATCAAGTTTTGAAATTATATTGTCGTAATTATTAACAGCATTTTTTTTTTTGTTCTGTTCTGTAATTGACGTTGGGATCTTTTATGTCATTAATTTTAGTTCTTATCTCACTAAAGAAGTGCAATATTTTTTAAGGAAAATATATTCTAATGTTGGATTTCTGGTAAATAAATCTTCTTCATAAATAAAACTAGTCCCCCAAAGATATTAATTTATCACATTTATTATAAAATTTAACCATTCTTCTCACTTATATATCTTTCATTTTTTAGATAAATTGTAAATTACACCCTTACAGTTTGGGGGTGATTGGATTTTACACCATGAAGTTTTAGAATTTGAATTTTATCTCTTAAAGTTTGAGGTATTTGGATTTTACATTCTCATATTTCAAAACTTGGATTTTACCCTCTTAAAGTTTATGGTTGTTTAGATTTACACCCCTAAATTCTGAAACTTTAGGGTGTAAAATCTAAACACCCAAAAACTATAGAGAGTAAAATCTAAACACTGCTAAAATATAGGGGTAAAATTCAAATTATGAAACGTCAGGGTGTAAAATCCAAATATCACCAAACTTAAGGGGATTAAATCCAAATTCTGAAAGTTTAGGGTGTAAAATCCAATTACCCCCAAACTTTAAGGGTGTAATTTGCAATTTACCCTTCTTTTTTGTAGTGTCTTCAAATTTGGTAATCAAAGCAAATTATACTCAATGTTATTCACCCCTAAAAGGGAAAAGCTCGGAATCCCATATGGACTCAAATTGCATCAATAAACGCACGATAAAATTTTTTTCAAGTATCCGCAAGAAGTTTGTAACTAGAACTACTCAACTACATTTTACAACTTTTGCAAACGAAATTCAGCATTACGAAAAATGCGTTCACTCATATAAAAAAAAATTAATAATAGTGATGAGATTTAAAATTACAAGACCTCAAAAGCTTAGGTTGACAAAATATTATAAAGTCAATCAAAAATAAAACTTGTTCAATTATATATATATATATATATATATATAGATATTTTAAGTGATCTTTCATCATATGAATATTCCATAGAAAATGAAAGCAAAAAGAATCTTGTAGAAGAACCCATCCTTGACAAATAAATCATACAAAACTTCGGTTAAAAAAAAAATCAATCAACTAAAAAAAAAAAAAAAAGAATAACCAAAATTAAAACTCATTTGTAAAAGAGCTGAAATGAATGGGATAAAAGTTATTGATAATGAAGTGGTTGTTATTTCTTAGAATATAAATTCTATCAGGATTAGTTATTATAAAATACTATATTTATAAAATTATATTATCTATTCACGTTAGATTAAATAATTAAAGTCCCAAATTCTTCTCCAAAAAAAAAAAAAAAATAATAATAATAATAATAAGATAATAATTATAATAAAGTCCCAAATTAATCTAGTAAGTATTAATTAGAGTTATATTAGGAGTTAGGACTGTGTTTGTTATAAATCTACTTACATTTTTTAATTAATTCAATAAATTGTGAAGATAAATAATTGAATGATATAAAAATAAGGCTTAGCAAAAATTCAGAATTGAAATCCTATTACTAGTGGGTCACACACACTAATGTGGCGTTTGGTATGAGTAATGTTTTAAGATTCTTAGGAATGTTTAAAGATTCCCATGTTTAGTTACAAATTATACTAGGGAATTAGATGTCAGGGGAGTCTGGATTCCCCCTCAATCCCCTTTCTATAGGAATGTAGATTCCCTTTAAAATAGGTGGGTATCCAGATTCTCAAACTTAAAGAAAATTGTATTTTTTATAAATTGACAATTTTAACAATTTTTCCTTATCATTTAATCAATTGAAATAAAATATAAAACAAATCATCAATATCTTTTCCTTTGTCTTTATCTCTTTCCGCCAAAACAACATAAACAGAATAGACAACTTTTTTGATATATTCATTAACAAAGTTCCATTTAGGTTTCACGTCTAGAAAAAAAAAAAAAAGTTTGAAGGGGACCCTTCATTGTTGCCAGGTATTCACTTTTACTATTATGTGTAAATTCTTTGTTTGCTTTATTGATACTTTGTTCTTTAATTGGTATGATTTATTTTATTGTATTTAGCATTTAATTTTGCGGCAACTTTGTCTCTTATTATTGAGAGAGTATATAGTGTTTCAGGAACTCCAAATCAGCATACAGTTGGTGTTTCTAAGCTCAATAAGAAATTGACACCTGGCCTAAAAAAGACACGTTAGTGTATTAAGCCATTTAAACTGAAATGACTAAATTTATCCTGAAAAAATTTCAAAATTAAGCCGTTTGGTACATGGGTTTAAACAACAGTTTTTAGTTTTTTTGAAATACGTGTGGGTGAAAAAGTGTGTGGAAATATGTGTAATATTGTTTAAAAACTGAAAACATGTGTTTAAACTTGCGTATCAAACGGGCCTACCTGCAAAACCAAAAACCAAATACTTTTCCTCTTTTCAAAATCAAATCTCATTCTCTCTCTCCCTAGTCCTCATGCCACCATAGCCCCTGCTTTCTCTCAAACCCCAACCCTGACAGCCATTGGCCAACTGCAGCGTCTCCGGTGGCACAACACTACCGAACATTTCAAGTTCCAATGAAACCAGCCTCTGTCTTGTCAGAAAACCTCAAAATCTTCTTTTTCTAGCAAAACCATCCTATGCCGGAAGCTTTCTTGCTCCTTCCAACACCCGATAGTCACAAGAAGGTTTTCTCTCTCTCTCTCTCTCTCTCTCTTTTGTATGTTTTTTTGTTCCCAAAATTATAGATTAAAAAAAAAAAAAAACAAAAGAAACTCCAAATGAATGTTTGTGTAGAAAGGAAATTTGTACCTGTTTGATAAAATGTCTCAATGAAGATGGATGCACTCCTTTTTTCTTAAACTATTATCAATCAATAGAATGTACAATATACAGTAATGGGTTAATCTTTTTTTTTAATTAAAAAAATGCTCTTTTGAATCAGATTAAAGTTGGTTTTTTTTTTCCCCCCCACTTTTTTTGTTATAGTTTCATATGTAGAAACATAAAGCTTCTTTCTTTGTTTGACAAAATCTTGCACCTGTCAATTTGGGGACAGTTGAATGTATTTTTTTTTTAAACTTAATTATTTGCTGATACGGTGATTGAAATTTTGGTCATGAACAAGTTAATTTCGTGTGTGAAGGTTGTTGACCCCAATCCTATACTTTGTATTGCTTTGGTTGTGTTTACCAATGAAGGTACTTTGAAGTTATGCTGCATACTTTGTCCCAGATTAGTTTCTAGCCTTAGTCCTAGACCTATCCCAAAAGACCCTAAGACTAAAATTACCCCAAATTGAAAACATTGAATTTGGCCTCTCCCTCAATTCTAGATCGTGTGGAGAAAGGATTTTGTGTTTTCTCAAGTAATTTTTCTTCCTAAATTTTTTCTCAGGTCTCTCGCTTCACACCCCTCACTGATTCCCACAAATTAATTTTTCTACATGATTTACAAATCACTAAATTAAATTCCAAATCTATAACTGTATCTTCTTACCCATCTATAACTGAACTAAGACAGTAAGCACAAAGAGTGACCTGACCATACTACAATTTTTTTTTTTTTTTACTTTTAATTCCTTACCAAATTTGCTAGATAGTTATACTAGCAATAGTGGTGCTAAATAGCTATATAGCTATTTTTAGCACCACCAATTTTAAAAAGTGAGCTACAATAGTGGAGCTATATCCAAAAGTTTTACCTTCTCAGCTACAGTGCACAGCTAAAAATGGCTGTGCACTGTAGTTCAAAGGCAAATATATATATATATATATATATATGAGATGGGTTCAAGTTACACCTGGTGTAACTCGATGAGAGTTACACATTTTTTATACCGTAGATTTATAATAGATCTAACGGTCGGAAAAAGAGCATTAAATGATTATTTTGTTTCTTTTATATATTTATGACAAATTAATTCTATCCTTTTTTCTCTCTCTTTCTTACCCAATATAAAACAAAATTCTCTTCTTCTTTCTCTCACCTATATTCTCTCTCTTGCTTACCCAATAAAAAAACAAAATTCTCTGCTTCTTTCTCTCACTGTGATCTTTTTATTTTTATTTTTATTTTTTATTTTGGTAAAGATTTTTTTTTGAAAGATATTTTGGTAAATATTGAAACATATATAAACGAAACCAAAGAAAGAAATACAAAGATGTCCAGATAGTTATGTGTTCTGAATCTTCTGATGCATACAATGAACAAGAAATCTTGTAGTTGTAACTGCAAGATCTAAAACAAAATTGACCACTATCTTAGTTACAAACAAAATTTTAGTGATTAATCCCTGCTGGTGAAGATTGTGAAGGTCCAAAAGGAAGGTTCTGTCTAGCCACACTGTCTTCTTTGCATTGTTGCAGAGATTTACCAAATACCTATCATTACTTACTACAAAAAGTCTCTGATAACCTAGCTCTTTTGCTTTAATTAGGGCCATCAAAAGTGCTTCTTGAGTTGCTTGGTGTTGTGTCTTTTCCCCACTGTTTGCTCCTCCTCTAAATAGAGTTGCCCCATCCAATTTCATAGCTTCAACAGCAAAGCCACTTCTTTTAGCTCTTTTGTTCCTGGTAGCTGCCACCTTTATCAGAAGTTGCCAATTCTGACTACAATCCATTGTTTTGTTCTTTGGTCTTTGAATACGCTTGTACCTCTGACTTTGGTTAAAAGCTTCCTTGTCTCACCGTGATCTGAGTAAAGGAAGAAAAGATAAAACAAAATGATTTTTTTATGAATTAAAAAAATTACCGAATTAGGAAGCTTGACCAAAGCTTTGCAAGAAAATAAATCCCATGAGGTCTTTTAAGCTTTAATTTTGAGATATTTTTTCCCCGTTTAGGAGACTTGATTAATTGGTTTTGAAGTAGAAATATAAGTATGATTTTTGAGTTATGTTTTGTATGAGGCTTTGCTTTGTCTCTGTGGCTAGCACCTCTATCCATCAAGTTTTCTATCATTTTTTTTAAGAGAGTATGTGAATTAGGAGATTAGGAAAACTGAAAACCCCAAACCATTTGAAACACAAAACAAGTCTAACAAAGAAGAAGAAAAGTTGTCTAACAACAGCAATTTTAGGAAGAAAGGGACATCATTAAACAAAATCCAATGAGATCTATGGAAAGTAATAAATGAGGATAGAGAAAAACTGTTATTAATTAGGTAAATAAGGTGGAAATAAATAATTATTTAATGCTATTTTTCCGACTGTTGGATCTATTAGAAATCTACGATACAAAAAAGATATAATTCTTATAGAGTTACACCAGGTGTAACTTGAACCCATCTCATATATAAATGGCAGGTAATGCCTACATAAAATGTAAGCCTTAGAATATATTTTTTTTCTTGATGTTTATCTTTTTCATACATCCCTAAGATTTGGAGATAATACTAACATAACAAGGAATATGATTAATGGATTTTGAATAACATAATAAATGAATATTTAAATTACTTTTTTTTGTGAATAGTGAGACATTAATTTGTAAAAATTATATGTTGAACTTCTGTATTTGTGTTCAACTCGATCTATTGACTAAAGTAATTGATGTCGAAATATAAGTTTGAAAATCAATGTATCCTTGACACAAATATCATTAACTTGTTATTAATTTCCTCCAATATTTCAATAATTTTCTTTGTAAAAACTTGCAATTTTCAATGTTCGATTAAAATAGAAAGACAATAAGAATGATATAGTGATTTGATCATACTACATGCGTTTGCAAATTTGAAAATTGCATGACATAGTGACTGATATAGATAAACATGTTTCATACCTACTCAAGAATGCAAATATAATTTAAAAATTGCATGATATAGTGACTAATATAGTCATATAGATGGGTGTGTTTCATACCTACTCAAGAATGAAAATATTGTTTTGATAAAATAAAAATGCAAATTTCCAAAAGGTAATTGACTTCCAATTAAATGGTTTGCTTCTTTAGAGTCACCTAAATACGGACAACTCTTTTCTTTTTTTGGGTATATTTTAATCGACTGGACTTTATGGGTGATTAATCATTAGATTATCATTATCAGAGTAGATCATCTTCTTCTTTGTTTTTCTTTTTTTCAATTTGATAGTTACAATAATTGTTAAAGGAGGCTTGAAACTCTTGGCATAACCTTGAATAACATAATTCCAAGAATAATTCTAAACAACATTCAGGAAAAAAAAAAGAAAAAAAGGAAAGAAAGAATCCTTAGTAGAATATTCTTCGCCAAGCGTTTTCAAAACATTTTTCCGAACTTCTTCGTGGAGAGAGCTAGAAAGTTGCCTTCAAATTGTGCTAGTATTTTTTTTTTTTTTAAAGGATGATCATGGACCGGGTTTGAGTCGGGTATACCTAATCCAAGTATGTAATGCACTGCATAGTTTATGAAAAGAAAAGAGCAAAAGTTTTGTTGCAAGCACGTGGGCCTGCTGCCTGCAGGCTTTCTCCAAAAAAATAGAAGAACCTCTGAGCACGCGCGTAATAATTTGCATTTATTATAATTTGGGATTTCTACTTTTTCCAAAAAAAAAAAAAAAAAAAAAACCTAAGGGTGTGTTTCCCCCCATAAATGCACGTGCTCATAGGCTCTTCTATTTTTTGGATAAAGATTAATAATTTGCATTTATTATAATTTGGGATTTCTACTTTTTCCAATAAAAAAAAAAAAAAACCTAAGGGTGTGTTTCCCCCCATAAATGCATAAATCAATACTACCAAGAATTTTGGAAGACACCTGTTTGCTCAACGAATGGTTTGAGTCTTGATTGCATTTGACAATCTCAATTCCAGACCCCGTAAAATGTGTCCCTAACATCAAATCCATTGAAGTCATCAATTAGTTGCTAAAGTTTGACTTAATTTTAAAAAATAACCATTGAAAAGCACAAATTGAACAAATTGTCAAAAAAATTTTACAGAGAAAAAGAAACATGAGATTGAGAAAGTGAAAAACAAAAATAAAAGCGTGAGAAATTATATAGTAGTAACTGCTTTTTAGTGGGGATGTTGGGATGATAAGGATGGATAAAGTTATAGTACTGGTTTTATAGTAGGAGTTTTTTTTTTTTTTTTAATAAAAAAGAAGAGATTTGGGAAAATAAAAACGTGAGATTAGAGTAATGAAATTAAAAAAAAAAAAATTTGAAAAAAAGGGGACAGAAGAAACAAATACATCGTGATGAAGTAAAAAAAAAAAAAAAGGAATACGTGGGATGAGTTTTGTAGATTAAAGGAGTTTTAAAACTAACAAAAGAGTGATCCTATTTTGTAGGGAGTTAGTGAGTAAAAGTAGGAATTTAAATCAACGTAAAAGTAGAAGTTTGTTAGAAGCATGAAGACATTTCAACGTAGAAGTAGGAATTTATTATTTTTGTCAATTTACTATTTTAACCCCATTTTTAAGTTTTAGGTAGGGGTATTTTTGACAGTAAAAAAAGTAATAACTAACTTTCTTTTCCCAATTTACTATTTTAACCCAATTTTTAAGTTGGTTAATTAATTTAAGGGTATTTTTGACAGGAAAAAAAAGCAATAACTAACTTTATGAATCTTCTTAATATATACAGATAAATTAAAAACACATGAAATTAACTACCTTAATGAGGTTAACCTGTACCGGAATTCCAAGGGTGTGGATCATACGTATTGTATTCTTTGAATATTCATTCTCAACAAACATGCAAAACAAACACAAAAAGATGGATAATATCCAAGCATTTAATTTAAACCATTATCAGCTAATAAGCCCAATGGAAATGGGCAATTGGCTAAGAAAAGGTTTCATGGATGAGCAGCCCAAATTTGAACCCTCAGGTCCATATGATCAAATGGGTTAGAACCCTCACCAAAAAAAAAAAAAAAAAAACCCCCTTAAAATAGGCCCAAAAAAAAGGTTGTTTATTTTCTTGGGTTTTCACACATAAAATATAGAGATTTATGACATTTTCATGTACATGGGTTCATGCATACACTGAATTGGTGTAAAAACCCACATGAAAACCCTATCCATAGGCAAAAACAGGGGAGAAACAAAAAGGATGTGTGTGCACATGTTTGCAATGAATTAGTGTAAGCCCAAATGAGACCCACCTGCATTATTCGTTAGAACACGGAAGAGGGCTTATTTGGTAACAACGCAAAGTTTATGTAGCAAATTAACCGATAAGAATTCTAGAGGCCGTAATGCAACATCATTAAAATTTAGGAATGGTATTACGATTTAGTACCACACGGGGTGTGACTTGATGGTAAGAGTTCTTATCCCAGCACCTAAAGATGAGCGGTTTGAGTGATAGGCCTAACAAGGTCTGTATAGTACACGTGGTATTATTTATTGCTGTCATTTAGTGTGGGGTCGATGAGCCCACACTGGAGACCCCTTTTTTATTTAGAAATATAAATATATATATATATATATATATATATATATAAAGATTTAGTGATCTACTCCATTTTGATTTCCATGTGATTAACTTGAAAATGGTACTAATGGTTGGACACCATTAAGAATGAAATATACCTCATTGTAGTTCTTTTTTTTTTTTTTTGAGAAACCCTCATTGTAGTTCTTGAAATTTGGTAATAGAAGCAAATTATACTCAATGTTCACCCTAAAAGGGAAAAGCTCGTAATCCCATATAGCCAAATTACATCAATAAACACACGATAAAAAATTTTCTGGTACCCGCAAGAAGTTTGTAACTATAACAACTCAACTACATTTTACAACTTTTGCAAACAAAATTCAGCATTACAAAAAATGCGTTCATTCATATTAAAAAAAATTAATAATAGTTGAAGAGGAGAAAAACCACCCTCGTCCATCATATAGCAAAAGAAGAGAAAAACAACATCGTCCATCAAGCCAGCAATGTCCATCAGGCAAAAGCGTAACTGACGGACCAACGGGCAAAAAACCATTGAAGTCTATAATGCCTCCGCATTCATTATTAATGAGTGTTAAGATCGTCCATTTCTCGACGGACAAATTAAATGCTATTCAATGCAAGGCGTAATGTTGGCAGACAATAAAAGCTAGCTATTAATACCAATGGCTCCATATCCTATAAATGCAGATGTTCATTCAGACAATGAAGACAAGGACTATAAAACCCACACAAACCAAAGGGAGAGAGGTAGATAATTTTGATCCCCAAAACTATTCCCAAGTTAAATTTTTTTGCGATATACTTCAATTGAATTTCATTCTAACTTAATCATAGGAGGCCCTTTGGCACACACCACACTGGTGTTTTTTTTTTTTTTTTCATATCTTATTGCAGGTTTTTCTCTTGACGAATCCAATGCCTTCTTCCATTTGTATTAATGAAGAGTTCAACTGACGATTTTTTGCATCATTAATAGTGATGAGATTTAAAAGTACAAGACCTCAAAACTTAGGTTGACAAAATATTATAAGGTAATAAAAAATAAAACTTGTTCAGATACACATAGACAAAGAAAATTATTCTCAATGCCAACCTCCCACCCACAGCCCCAGGTTCCCAACACAAACACATAGACCCAAAATCAGATCTTGATCAGAGCTGCTTTCTCTCTTCTTTGACCCTCTTTTTCAAACCCCAAAACCATTTCTTTAATGGCAAGTCTTTTAACATGTCCATTTTTTACTAATTGATTTTTTTATTTCTATATAGTGATTAAGTGTCATAGAAGCAATCCTTTAGACATGTTAACATTTTCTTAAATCATAACAATCTCTTATCGTTGAATAAGAAATCTAAGGTTTGAACTATTGCTTACATAAAAAATTGATTAGTATCTTAGTCTGATGAAGAAAAGCAACTATCATAAAACAGAATTCATAGATTGAAATTCTATTGTATTATTTATCAAAAACAAAAATGATAATAATAACATTGAAATGTATTCAAACAATCAAAGATGAAATTGAAACAATTGATTTTTTTTAGACCAAAATGAATTTGATTGTGAAAGTTAAAGACAATAAGTGTGTGTGTTTTTTTTTTTAAACGTAAAAGAATATGTAAAAAGTTTCTTTGATCCAATAAAAAAAATGTTGAATAAAGCATTTATTTACTAGATATGGTGGAAAAAAAGCAGGCAGCCTTGGAGCACTTGGAGCACAGAGATGCTATAAGGCCAGGACATTGTATGACATACCAAATAATGTGTTAAACCACAATGCCAAAAAAAGAAAAAGAAAAAAAAAAAAAATTCATAGCTGAACAATGGGTAACACTCAGAATCTAGCAAAATAATATCAAACAACATAACACAAAATACATAAACAATTGGTAGAAACCCAAGAATTATGATTTTAAAATACAATTCAACAAACCTATACAACAAAGTAAAACAACCCGCAACATATCATATTACAATCGGTAACATACTATATATTGTGCGTAGCACAGGACAACTAAATTTGTAATATATGAATGCCCTCTCAAATATCACACATATTATACCTAATTTCGCATGGAGCACCTCCTATAATTGTTGTTCTGCCTGCTGTTTTTGTAGAATCTGGTTATCCATGCCCCATGAAGATGGCTTTTTAAAAGCTGGGAGTGATTATTAATGAGACCCACAAGTCTTTCATGGATGGCTCCCTGCATTTATTGAAGAAGAAACAGAAATTAAAAAAAAAAAATTATAATAACAGAGTCACATTTATTTTAGTTTTATGAAAAACTTTGATCTATTTCAATTTTTTGTAAATTTCAAAACAACAGCTTTGATGGCTTCCTGCATTCATTGAAGAAGAAACAGAAATTTAAAAAAAAATTATAATAACAGATCGAGTCACATTTATTTTAGTTTTATGAAAAACTTTGATCTATTTCAATTTTTTGTAAATTTCAAAACAACAGCTTTAAATAAATAAAGGTAATCATATATAGTTAAAAGATGATGCTTTAAAGAAAGGTAATCATATATAGGATGATGCATATGATAATTGGAGACTTGAAGTGATGCATATGTATATTCTAATAAGTGGAGTGATGCATTTATAGATTAACTAACCTTAGATACAGCCAATGCTGCCTGAATAATAAAATTTCCAAAATTATCCTGAGCAACATTCAGAAAAACATTTGGACTACAAGTAAGTTCCATAATGATTCTATTAGAGCATTCTTCACCAAGTTCTTGCAAGCATTTCTGCACTACATGACTGCCAAATTTATTCAAGGATAGAGCTACAAATTTCCCTTCAAACTGTGCTAATATCTTTCTTGTAATGCTTGGTTTTCTCAATCCAAAAAGTAAGTACTGCACCACATAGTTCCTAAAAAAAAAAAAAACTTTTATAATCCAAAAAGTAAGTACTGCACAAAAAAAGAAAGAGAGTGAGTACCAAAAAATATGTATTTTTTGTTTGTCAAACTGCATACAAATTGATGACTAAAATTGATTAAAAGAGTCAGGAATATTATTCAAAATCTAAACTATTATAAATATGTGGATTGAAGATGGTCAAATGATTCAAACCCAAAAGCATCTTCTGAAAGGAGAAACGCATTTGCTACGATTTCAGCCACAATACGCTCCGTAGCTTCTCCGACGTTATAAGTAATACATTGTTGAAAAAGACAACACCCACTCTTGTCTCTCGCTATATCAACACATCTCTCTGCTATTTCATTCAGAATATGCTGCAAGCGAAAAAGGTTTAGAATAATGCTATTTCATTCAGAATATGCTGCAAGTGAAAAAGGTTTAACATAAGAGATTTATGGATCAGAATATGTTACAAAAGAAAAGTGAAAAAGGTTTAGAATCAGAGATTTATGGATGGAAGCGTGAGATAAATAAATTGCTTTGCCCACGGCTAAAAGAACACCCACCTAGATTTTATGAGTTCGTACATACAAAAGAACCAAAGGCTTCAATTATACCCATTTATAATTTGCCATATGTTAACAGTAGAGAAAAAAAAAAAAAAAAAAAAAACAAACAAAATCTTTATCATAAGATCTGTATTTTAACAGTTCATTAAGTAAATTTCAATTTTAAAATTTAGAATAATTGTGATGAAAGTAGAAAAAAAAAAGAAAAGAAGTTAAGTAACAATACAAAACTGTTGACTTAAATTTTGAGTTCATCAAACATAAATATGATGTGGAAATGTACATATTTAGCGTTCCCAAATAACAACCACATACATTCGCAAATGGCTATCAAACAAAAATGTATATGATAGTCATTGAGATAAAAGAAGAAAGATTTTTATGTTTCATAATAAATTTGTTCATATGCGAACAATAAAGTTCCTAACTCTAAAAAAAATTGATATTTGATGTTCCAGAAGAGGTTAGAGGAAAAACTAAGTATATATATATGTATATATATATAGATTTGATGAACTGGTTAGGTGAAAACACCTTTTCAGACCAAGCCAACACCAGCAAAAATAGTGAAAAACAAAGTCGTCCGTACTGAAATTTTTATCGAGAAAGTATTTTTTTCATAAATAATATGATTAATGGATCTCAACAACATAATATATGAATTATTTGTTTTTTTATTTTTTTAAATAG
Organism: Quercus aquifolioides; assembly: GCA_019022515.1. NCBI lineage: Eukaryota > Viridiplantae > Streptophyta > Magnoliopsida > Fagales > Fagaceae > Quercus > Quercus aquifolioides. The sequence continues at coordinate 36,613,824 of CM032332.1, forward strand.
TGACACATCAGTTATTATATTGTAAAATTTACAATATCCGATTTCAACAACATAATAATAAATAAATAAATAAATAATTTTTCGTGAATAATGAGTAAAATTTATAGTATCGTTATTGCTGATTTTCTAACTCACAATAAAAAAGAGAACACTACTACGAGAAATACAATTAGATAGGTGAACCAAAAGTAATGGCTTGTTTGGAAGTTTAGAGAGGGAGGAGAGTAGAGGGGAGTAGAGGGGAGGGGAGTAGTGGAGAGGAGAGTAGAGGAGAATGAATCCCCTCCACCTTGTTTGGATGTTTTTAAAATTAGTAAGGGGGAAGGGAGTAATTAGCCCTTCCCCTTGTGTAATTTTGTTAATATAATAAGGGTAAATTAGGTAATTTACTTGGTCAATAGTTTATATAATCTACTCCCCCTCCAAATCTCTTTAATTTGGGGGAATTAAAAATGGGAGGCTAGAGGGAGTTGAAATCCCTCCAAACTCCTCCAAACCCCTCCCCCTCCTTCCTTAAAAAACTTCCAAACAATGTAATTAGATTACTCTCCCTCCCTCTACTCTACTCCCCCTCCTTTTTTTAACATCCAAACAAGCCATAACTTTTTCTGTTTTTATGTGCTAAAAAGTGAAACGAAACTTCTATCATTTGGATACAAATTCTTGTGACTACCATTAAGAGTTCACAGAGGGACAGATAATTTCAAGGCAAATTCTCAAAAGTCAAACAAAGCTCGCCAACTCCAAACAATTCAGTCTACATTTTCTTATGGAAGATGACCTATCATTCTTTAAGTTCCATGGGGTTATGAGTTAAAACATATACATAAATATGTCACTACTCACTAATTTTTTACTATCTTTGTTTTTGTAAGCATTTTATTGTTCTATCTTAATATATATGAAAGCCATTATAGCCCTTTCATAAGAAGAAAACAATAATAGAAATTATATATCTCCATAGAACATGAAAATAGGTAGCATGTCATAATGAATGGGTAATTAAATCTTGGAAATCCAACTACCTAAATAATTCATTTAGTTTACTTTAAAATTTTCTTCTCCCCTTCATAAAGAAAGGGATCTAATTAGTAGAGCCCTCTCATACTGCTGAATTACATGAAATTCAATGGCCTAAATAATTGGTTTTCTTTATTTTAAAGTATTTTTTTTTTGAAATTACTGCTGACTTCAGAAATTGCACAAATTTAGGTGAAGAAAATAATTTTTTTCTTATATTACCTTTATATCTTCGACGTAAGAGAAAATTTGCAAGCAATGTTTAATCACATGACAACCATCCTTTATTTTGGTTAAGCGAAATGTGATCTTCCTTAGAGCCGATATAATTCAGGATTTCTGCTCTGGGGTTCTGAGAAGACTCAGAAGTTTCTGCATAGACCTACTTCTGCAATTAAAAAAAAAAAAAAAAACACATTTTAGAGACTACAGAAATCCAAGATCAATTCCTTTAATTGTGCTAAACAGCAATGCTATTCCATCACAATTTATTTTTTTTCAAAAAAAAAAAAAACTAAATAACCGGTCATACCCTTGGTGATGAGTGCATATGTTAAAAAGCATTTGTTCATCACAGTTCATGGCATGAAGATATCTAGTAATTTCTCTATTGTTTTGTTGGAAAAGCTTCTGAACATAATTCTCGCCATACGGGTGAACCATCAACTTATGCAAAGAGCAGATCAATGGGCCCTTCAATTCCTCTGGTTGAATCCCATTTCGATTCGAAGAAGGCCTAATTGTAGAACGAAACATTTTTTGCTCATAGGACCCCCACTGTAAATCATTGCCAATAATGGGGTTTGAAGAGGCATACTGGTAATCAAGGTTTTCAAACCCGGACCGTTCATTGACCCGTAAAATGGAGAGGTTCAAGGTTTTTGAGGTCGAATCGAAGTTGAACCGGGGTCGAACCGTGATGACGTCAAATATAGATATTAAATTTATAAAACTAGTAAAATTGACTAATATATTTATATATGTGAGGGAAATTTAATGATTTTCAAGCATATATTTAATAATTAAATAAGAAAGTTAATAAAATAAAATAATAACTATAAAAACATTAAAATTTATGATTAATTTTTGAAGTAAAGTTGAATATCTTTGAATGATTTTAATTATAATTTTTTTTATTCCTTGTAAGAGATGGATAATTTAATTAAGTAGAATAAAATTGTGTTAAGTTGTTTTTATAAATAAATAAAAAAAAAAAAATTAAAAAAAAATTGCTAAGGGGTTGGACCGCACGGTTCTTGACCGGTTCGTACGGTTCAACCCCGGTTTTAGGGGTTCACGGAATTGCCACATATGCCCAGTTCTTTATGCTTAAAAAACCGGTTTTCATCACGGTTCACGGTTTTCACGGTCCGACCTCCCGGTCCGGTCCGGTTCTGAGAACTATGCTGGTAATTCATTTCTGCACCAAAACTTTGGCCCAAACTTGTAGAAGAGCTTGAACTTGAACTTGAACTTTGCCGCGCAAGATCACGGTAATTGGTTTGCCATGATGGTGGGTCATGAAGCCAATTACCAGTATGTCCCCTCACTGCTGACTGAATTCTCATAGTGTGTAAATGCTGCTGTTCTTCTGTATAATACGGAGTAGGAAGCCCATTTTCTCTCTCAAACTCATTGGAACTACGCCATGGAATTGAGTCAATTGACGATGTATTATCATTGGCAGAGAAGTGAGACCCACAACAAGGATCTGATAAACTGAGAGCAGTAAATGAAGTTTGAAGTAGGTCTTGTTCATGAGATCTGGTTTCATTGAAACCATTGTATGGATTATCAATCCCATCACATGTTGGCAAACAGTACTTGGAATAGTAAAAGTCAGCAGCCAATAAGGTTTGAAGAGAAGGGTTTTGACTGCGGGTAGGGTTTTGGTTTGGGGGAGATGCAGCCATGTTTTGGCTGCGGATGATGATGAAGACAGTGTGTGTGAAATGTGAAGTGTTGTTGCGTTGCTAGGGTTATTAAATAGTAATATCAGGATGAGAAATATTAGGGAGAGAGAGATAGAGTTTCCATGAATTAAGGATAGGATTTCATTGAATGCAGAGCTAGAATTTTTATAAGAGGGTGAGTTCAAGTTCAGCTGCATGTCTATCTCTCTTTCCTCAAACTTAGTGAATGAATAAAAAAAAATGAAAATTAAATTCTCACTCTCCACGTTAATAATCAATTTAAAGAAAGTTTTTATGGGAAATGAAAAAAAAAAGTAATTAATATTTTGACAGCTTTTTTCATTTCCCATAAAAGTGGTATCAAAACTTTTCTAAAATAGATTATTAATCAGTGTCCTAAGGGCACTCGTTAGCATTTCCCTTTTTTTAATTAACAACATTTTTAAGTTTTACCAAACATTTAAATGGTGGGTTTTAAAATTTCATTTTTAAAACACATATTTTCAAATCACTATTTTTAAAAATGCATTGTTGCAAACAATTAGTCCAAGTAGACATTAAAATTACTACAAATTTTACTAGAAAGTATTTAATATCCTTAATTTCCAATGAAAATAATTGTGACATTACTTTGTTTTTTAAGGACAAGATTTTCCTTCAATTTAGTTTGGAAAAATCTTTTCCAACACACTACGTGTATATTTATGCACATTACTTAAATAAGTCACATAACTTATTTAAAAAGTCTTGTAATAAAAAGTACACCTAAATAATCTTTAAATTGGAGGAAGTCTCATCTAAATCGGTTTGAAAGTAAACTTTTTTTTTTTTTTTGAGTAAGTTGGTTTAAAAGTAAACTTTTCCCTTCTTTTTTAGTAAGTCTAGAACTACAAATTTTTTCACAATTGCTTAAATATCTAGCCGTTATAAATGGTAGATAATAAAGTAATGTTAGTAGTGAACTCATATAATAATAATTTATTTATTTATTGTCTACCATTTATATCGAAAACTTTTAACTAATTAATAGTGGATAATCAACATTTATTGTAATTTATTTAATCTTTTTTTTTTTTTTTTCTGCAGTGTCATAAAATCTCTTTGCTTTTCATAGTTCAGCCCCACTTCTATATACCACCAGTCCATAGCTACCTGGCTAACTTCCTTGGGACTTTGCTCAAGCGACAATTTTGCATTCTTTGATAGAGAATATTAGGTCCTTTAGGAGGATGATTAGGTGGATTAGGTCCTTTAAGAGGACAGTTGAAGTGATTCTCCTGGTCCTTCCAACCAATAAAATGTTGTTACTTATGCAAATATGACTTTACCTATTGATTTTTTTTTTTTGGATTTTATAATTAGGAAGTTGACTCACAAACCTACATATGTTTTCTTTGTTTAGGAGTACTACTTGTAGTCATTCTTGTGAACCTAATAATTTATTGTTACAGAGATATATACCAAATTTTAGTTCATATCCTCTCCCTCTTTCCAAAATTATATTTCATTCGGTATAGCGAAATTTATTTTTAAAAATTTAATTAGTTAACAAATATTTTTTATTACTATTGACATGATCGGTTGTGATATATATATATATATATATATACATACTAGTATTATGTCTATGCGATGCATGGCTTAATTAAGAATTGCATGTAAACTAAAGAAAACAAGAAAATATTTCTTAATTTCATTGAAATTAAATAATAAAATAGATAATAAAAATAAATTATTCTTTTACTTTTTTTTGGAAGTGAAGTAATATTTTAGTTTAAGTTATATAATGAATGCATGTTGTGCGAGATTAAGTTTTTATTTTTAAAAAAATTCATATTTGTAGCTCCAAATTTATATACATTAAAAAAAATTAAAATTGAAAACATAAAGCACCACAATATGCACATAGATATAAATGAAAATGCCTAAGATTGAATATATAAATGCAATCCATAAAATAATTTAAAACATGGTTTAGTAAAAGCTTCAATTAAAAAAAATTAAGATAAAATGTTTATCTATAAATCTAAAATAAAAAAAATCTTATTTCATTTAAATATTTTATAAGGTTCCAAAGAGAAAAACATTAGTTTTCACTCTAACATAATTAATTTCATTAAATTAGAGAATTAAAATGTTTCTTCTTACATCAATTAGTATTTTTTTAGTAATATATAAACTTAAGAAATAGTAAATAAATAGATTTATTTACTTAATTAAATCATTATATATAATTAGATATAGTCTAAGGGAATTATATAAGTTTATATATTTTAAGATTATTATTACATTAATCCCATATCTGAAAATGAGTATGAGTTAAAGAGGTTTAAAGCATATGCAAGAGTTAGGCCTTTTTGGATATACACCCTCCCTATGTGTGTGTTAAAATGTTTAGTATTCTAAAAAAAAAAAAAAAGATCATTATTAAATTTATATTTGAAAAAAAATTGTTAGTGATTAATACCTTGATGCTACCGTTTAAGGGTCCTCTTCCTTGTCTTGCTCTTCCTCCTAATCATTGGATCAAGCTTGTGGTGATTGTGCTGCATTGTTTATATTGGGAACTACTTAGGTTCATAAAAAAAAAAAAAAAAAAAAAATCAAACTCGGCTTATTTGCACTCTTTTTAAAATTCAAATATTCTTTTTTTTTTCTTTACCTCATCCTTACACCAAAAAAAAAAAAAAAATAAAAAAAAATAAATAAATAAAGAAAAGCACAAGAAGGGTGAGTATACCTGACTCATATGGTGAAATTCTATATCCTTATTACCTTTGAAAATTGGTTCAGAGAATCAAAGATTCAAAGGTTTCAGTGCTCATAATCCCACCACAACTATTCTTTGTCAACTTATTCTTGTTCTTTGAGTTGATTACTGTTTTAAGCCATTGCATTTCATTTTCTAGATTTTTTGTGATAGGCGAAGTTAATCAACTTTTTTTGTAGGGGTGAGCTCACATAATGACAGGAGTACTAAATAGCTTGGTGTATAGGAATTTTAGTAGATTTAGGATTTGGGGAGAAAAAAAGAAGATAAGATCTGGGATTGTTAGTCCAGAGGATTTTCTTTCCCCATGACACTGATACTATCTGTGGGATTGCTTTGAGCTCAAATCTACCACAAAATAAACATATTTGGGCCCCCTTTGAAAATGGGATGTTCAGTGTTCGTAGTGCTTATAATGATAGGCCAAGAATGTATTAACCATTTGTGATAAATTAACCAATTAATTAGCTAAGTGAATTAATTAAGTTAATTAACATGCAATACGCGTCGTAGCACAAACAAATCACCAACTAAGTTAATATGGAGCGGAAAATAAAGTTGACACGGTGATTTGTTTTCGAATGGGGAAAATCTACATGGCAAAAACCCCACTGATGATTTTAAAGTCACCACTCCCGAGAATCCACTATTATCACAACAAGCGGTTACAAGTAAAGGAATCCCAGTAGCTTATACCAATCTACAGTTGAACCCTTACCTCAATACCCAATTGGACTTGTTCTGTAGTGACAATCTCTCCTTTCAATGCATGGTTCCCAGTACGTGATTAACTAATTTGATGCGCGAATCCTAGTACGCGGCTTACACACCAACTTGAGAAAGATGTTGGCTGCAAAGTTCTTCAGTTCATTAACATGATGAAGATCACAAAACTCCTTGGTTACAAAACCCTACGGTGTACAAACGCAGCAGCTTCTTGAAGAGAAAGATGAACTAGGGCATATGTCTCTGGTTCACAATATGCTTGTGAAATTTTTTTGCATTGAGGTGCATTAGCTATGACGGCCCTTAAAACAATCCTTATATATGTTTAGGATTGTGAGAAAAGAAAGCCCAAACATGTATACACATATTAGAGTGAAATCAGATCTGAAAAACTGATTTTCTTAAATCTCGATGGATACCCTATCTATCGAGTAGCTGTTGAGCATCAGGCTTAAACAGCCTTTTAAACCTCGATAAATACTAGCTGTTGAGCTTTAAAATCCAGCACTTCTTCACTTGATTCTTGGACAGACTTGCATGGCTTTAACACTTGAACTTGAAACCTTGTTCTTAGAAGCATTAAACACATCCTAGATCTACCTAATTACAAATAAAATGCGTTTTGTCAAAGGATTAGCTAATTCTATATTGACATATGTTCCTAACATGATTCACATATGTCCTAACAATCTCCCCCTTTGTCAATCTGTGACAAAACCACAACAAACAAATGAACATATGAGAGAAGTCATAAATCACTCAACTCATACTCACTTGTTGAATACAATAAAATATATCATAACACAAACTCTTGAAAAACTTTGCAAGAAGAGAGTTTATGGCAAGAAGACTTTGACAACCTGTATTTTTGAAACACTTTAAACAAAACTCATCATGGCATCTTAGTGTAAAACAGAAATATAAGATTGCATATAATATATAAGAAGTATGTGCATAAAGTGAGAAAAGAAACAACACATGAAAAGATAGGTGAAAGAACTGTAATAACAACCTCATCACACACACACACACACACAACATCATAAGTACAAGGTTTGCTATCACAAAGTAAGAACAATATATCTATAAAAGAAGAAAAGAAAAAAATACATAAGTTCTCACTACATCCCTCAAAAAGAACAAACACTCCCCCTAACAAAAATCTTCTATGCTAACTCTCCTCCTATGTATATGACTACTCGCATATTCAAAACTACTCCCCCTTTTTGTCATGAATGATAAAGGGTAAGTAACTCAAGCAGTCATCTCATCGTCACCGGAAGAGCTAGCATCTTCATCCTCATCATCATTATCATTTTCGGAGTCACCATCATTGTCCTCGTCCTCAGATTCCTCTAGAGAAGGAGAGGTAGACAATACGAAGCCACCAAGGCGAGCCTGCCGTTGAGCAATATGGCCGACATGGGTGTTCACCTGACACAACTCATCACTGAGTGTGTCAAGGCGAGCATCCATGTGCTGCAGTTGCGCCATGACCGCCTTGAGGGTCACACCACTCGCCGATGAAGAAGGAGCGGAAGAAGCTGGAGGAGTCGCTGTCTCTGTCTGTGGCCGCTTCGGTCGAAGCTGGGCCTCACTCCGTCTTATGGTAGCAACGTCTATGGCACACATAACTGAAAAATGAGGAGACTTGAGATAGGAGATAGAAAAATGGCGGAGAATCCACGTGATAGCCGAAGGAAAAATAAGCTTATCACTAGTCGTTGTATCCCTATAGACATCTATGAGGGATAGAATGAAGTGAAAGGGAAAATCAATAGTGAGTCCCTCAAGAAGGGATAACAAAAATTGAGCATGAGGCTCTGTGATAGAGTTATAGTGAGACAATGGATGGAGAACAAATGTCATCACCATCTTAAGGAACCTCATACCTTTTGCAAAGCCTGAGTAAGGGGCGTTTTGACGATCACCCCAAGTAGAAGGTGTCTCACAGAAAAGAGACGAGAGTTCGTCTTTAGACACAGTCTTAAGACGATCGCAGCCAGGGTAGTCAGGATGCACTACCCTAGGAACATGTAGTACCTCGGATACAATATCCGGAGTGACTACGATGCGCGTAACTCGAACGCGAGTGACAAAATGAGGTACTGAATAATTGAATCCATGCATATTGGAGTAAAACTCCTGTATAATCGCAGAGGGACAAGTGATCGGGATGCCACATAGTGACTTCCAACCTCTACTGTAGATGACCGTGGGAAGGTTAGTATCGGAAAAGTCCAATAAAATGACTTGGCGTTCCAAATGAATGCCTCATCGTGAGAAGTTCTTTGAAAAGTCCTTACGGGCTTTATCATCACAGAACCAGACGTGAGATGGAGTAGAATCAAAGGGGGAAGAAGAAGAAGATGCCCTAGAACAAAGAGGGTTCCGGGATGGAGTTGATTTTTGTTTAGGTGCCATAGAGCAACTAATGAAAGAAAGAGAGAGAGAAAAGGGACAAACAAAAAAACACCAAACAATTCAATATAAGAATATAAAGAAATGAAGGTACATATGCATGAAAAACGCATGAGCATGTGATATGCAATAGTAAAGACATCATGGGCTCGACCCAATTCAAACCTACCAGCACACATCATTTCAACATAATAATCACACATCTAAAATGCATGAATCATAGTAAAAATGCACTCGTGATGCAATGCATGATGATTTAAAATCATTTAAACAAAATCCCGTCCCAAAAATTTCACAAAAACCTCATTAAACTTGAAAAACCCCAAAAACTTTTCAAAAACCCAGAAATTAGGTCAGAAAATATGAAATGCATGATAGAATAGAGAAAAAGGATCATACTAGATGAAGAAAATTTGATTTTGGTCGAAGATCAAGTGGGGTAAGTGAAGAGTTTTAGTTTGAGGTGTTTGGGAGACAGAGGAGAGAGTTTCTATTGAGAAAAATCAGAGAAAATGAGAAAAGAATTGCGCTGACCTTTTCTATAGAAATCTTAGTTTCTTGATGGATCGAGAGGTGTCGATAGCTGTCGAGAATTAAAAAAGTGAGATAGAGCTATCGAGAAGCTATCAAGCATCTATTGAGAGGTGTCCACAGCAATGTGACCTTGATGGATCGAGAAGCTATCGAGCATATAGGAACTTCCTCGATGGATTGAGAATCTGTTGAGAAGCTATCGAGCCTGGTTCTCAAAAACCTCGATGGATCGAAAATGCGATAACAACTATCAAAAAAGGAAGCTCAAGAGGCTCGATAGATAGCCTAGTTGTCGAGAGGTATCGAGAAGCTATCGAGATTGCTTGAAAACAGTTTTTCAAAGAAGAGAAAAACACAGACATGAATACAATTAAACATACTACTCAACCAAAATCCAAACAACATTTTAAGTTCTCAAAAACATCTCTCATCAAGAAAAATGTCAAGCATTTAGATCCAAAACACACACACATACTAAACAAGTCTAACCAATTTTATATTTCAAAAACAAGTCAAGATAGTTTAGTGAGTATACATTAACACATGTATTCCTTGTGATGGCCAAATCACATTGTACCTGCACATGTATCAAGAGTAGCAAAGAATATTGCGTGTTGTGTGTGAAAGATATCACAAGATTAAATGTGTGTTTACATGTTATGACGATTTGAGATATGAGAAAATCAATTTAACTCACACACAATCATAACTGTTTGATGGAGACTATCACCTTCGAGGTACATCCTATAACTCCCACATCTCCTAGAAGACATGCTTGCAATCATATATAAATCATTTTGATTCTTTTTGCTTTTTTTTTTCTTTGCATATTTTTCTTTGATTAATCATATATAAAGCATTTTGACATTGCACTTTTGCTATGCCGAAGCATATAGATTTCATTTCATGATTGGCGGGCAACAGTGGTGAGATGATTATTTATGCATTTCTCGTAGGATTTTCTAGTTCTTCCCGTAAAAAAGAGTGATACAAGTGTTAAGTACAAGAGATTACTTAATCTTACTCATCACAAACACGAGCCACAAAGCTCACTTGCTTAGTTGTGCATAGAGATGCTCATCTACTACAAATGATGCAAAGTTTAGAAAACTTTGTTTCAATGGTCATCCAAGGTACACAAAACACACATTGTTTATGTTTTTGTTTTGTTTTTATGTTTTTTGATTTTTCAATTTTTTTTTTATAATTTTTATGAAAAACAAAATAAAGCAAAACTGAAAATAAACAAACAAAAACATGTTAAACAAAGCAAAGCATAAACTAGACTGACTCAAAACAAGAAAGCAAAACACACAAGTAATGCATACTCAAAAACAAGAAAGGGAGAGAGAGAAAAAGTGACTAAATCACTTGGAGCCTTTTTTCTTCCACACCTTGGAAGAACCTTTCCGTTTTGCAAACCCTTGATCTGGCGGTGAGGGGGAAGAACTAAAACCGTTCAAGTTCGAAAGGAACATGAGGGTTTTGAGAAGATCTCCAAGAGGAGCAAAGGAGGATGGAAACTGATTCTGGTTTCCTGATGAGATCATACTTTTGCTCTGTTGAGTGGCTAACCATTTATAGCAATTAGGTCGAGTATGTCTAGCCACTCCACAGTGATGACAAAGACGCTGCTTCTTTTGTTTAGGCTTTTGAATGTTTCCCTTCTTAGCCCTAGGGTTTTTAATCTCTTTCTTATCAAACTTAGGGGGTGCTTCTAAGATAGATTTACCCTTGTCTATGTTCTCACTAGCTAAAATAGTTTTGACATCATTGTTTTCAGATTCAACATTATTAGCAGGTGAAACAAAAACAGTAGTACAAGTAGAAGCAATATTAGAAGAAGAGAAGTCATACCCTAAACCAGTTCAATCGAAAGTAGATTTCTGAAGACTAAGCATCTCGTCAAGCTTTGCACTCGAAGTCCTCTCCAACTGAGCTCTAACTTGGAACAGCTCTGCCTCAAGCTTCTTAGCCTTCTCAGCCAAGAAATTATTTTCAAACCGCAGTGCTCCAACGGTTTGATTAGCTTCATTAAACTTTGTGGAGATTTCTTCTCGTTCTAGCTCCACATCATTGAGCTTCTTGGTGGCCAACCTATACAACTTCTCATGCTTTTTCGAGACTGTTAAGACATATGTGTTTCACTTGTTAAGAACATATGTCAATATTTTATGTAGTTGGCTAATCTTTTGACAAAATGCACTTTACTTGTATTTGGGTAAATCTAGAATGAGTTTAATACTTCAAGAAACATGTTGTTCAAGTCTAGTATTAAAGCCATGAAGATTGGATCAAGAAACAAGTGAAGAAAAGCTGTTCATTAAAGCTGGACAGATAGCTCGACACCTGCGGACAGATAGCTCGACAGCTTCTCGACACCTCTCGACAGCTGGCTATCTATCGAGCTCTTAAGGTGTTTCTTATCGCAATCTCGACACATTCTCGACAGCTTGTGGATCGATCGAGAAAGCTCTTGTCCCCTCAATAGCTTCTCGACACCTCTTCGACACCTAGCTATCTATCGAGGTTTAAAGCTCGACACCTCCTCGACACCTCCTGATCGGTCGAGGTTACGGAAATCAGAATTTTCAGATCTGATTTTTGGGCCAAGCTTTTGTATTTGTGTAGGGTTTCTTTTCTCACAACCCTAGACCTATATAAGGCTTATTTTAGAGGCCGTCACATAAGAGAATACAAGGAGAACATATGCAAAAGGTGACCGATACCTTATTCTCTCTGAAAGAAGCTACTGCGTCTTTACGCCTTAGGATTTTGTAACCAAGTGCTTCTTGATCTTCATTGTTGATGAAGTGAAGAACTTTGCAGCCAACATTCTTCTTCCTCAAGTTGGTGAGTGAGTTACGTACTAAGATTCGTGCAAAGGAGTTAGTCACGTATTGGGATCTGTGCAACATCAAAGGGTGGCGTTCATATATTGAAGAGTTCAGAGGTTCTGAAGCGGTAGAAGGTTTCTGTTGTGAGTTCATAATAAATCTAATTAACAACTTGGGTTTAAAACTTGTTAATTCTATCAACTGGGGTCTAAATTTCCCAACAAGTGGTATCAGAGCGGGTACACTCTGATTGGATTAATTTCCTGAGTGTGATCCTTGACCCCTGTTGTCATGGATCGTGGACAATCTCTTTTGATTCATCCTTTATTTGATGGCACTAATTATGCGTACTGGAAAGTTCGTATGAAAGTTTTTTTGCAGGCTCTAGGTGAACAAGTTTGGGAAGCTGTTGAAGTTGGCTAGATTAAGCCAAAGGAAGCGCCAGTGGATTGGGATGATGCAACAATCATAGCGGCAAATTTCAATGGTAGGGCATTGAATGCTTTGTTCTGTGGGGTGACCAATGAGGAATTCAAGAAAATATCATCCACGGAAGTTGCCAAGGAAGCATGAACCATTCTTGAGACCACCTATGAAGGTACCAAGGCTGTAAAGACTGTGAAGCTTCAAAGACTCACTAGTAGTTTTGAAGAAATAAGGATGGAGGAGGATGAGACCTTTGATGAGTTCTATGCTAAACTCATGAATATTGTGAATTCTGCTTTTAACCTTGGAGAATTTATAGCAGAATCCAAAATTGTTAGGAAAATCTTTAGGTCCTTACTTGAAAGATTCCATGCAAAAATCACTGCCATTGAAGAAGCAAAGGACATTGATCAAATTCCTTTGACTGAGCTTGTAGGAAACCTTCAAACCTATGAGATGAGATTAGGCTCAATGGGAAAAGGTGGAAAGAGTAAAAACTTGGCTCTCAAGGGTATAGAGGAAGAGATTGAGGACTCTGAAGATGAAGATGAAAGTGAAGATAAGGATGAGGATCTAACCTTCATAACTGATGAGATTATCAAGCTTCTTTAGTTTAGGAAAAAGGATAAGGGCAAACCTCCTAGGAAATTTAAATCCTCTAGGAAGGGCAAGAATGAGAAACCCCTCATCCAATGCCATGGGTGCAAAGGTTTTGGTCATATGAGAATAGAGTGCCCAAACTACCTCATGACGGAAAAGACCAAGGAGTCAAAAGATAAAGGGTTGGTTGCTACTTGGAGTGATACTGAGGATGCCTCTTCTGATGAGTTTGTGGATGAATGTCGTCACGTTATGGCCTTTGCTACCACAACCGATAAGGTGATTGTGGAGAGTGTTAGTGACAGTGAGGATTCTTTTTCTGATGAAGTACCCAAGAAGTTGACCCTTCAAGAAGTCTATGACAAGCTATGCACTGAATTCATAAAATCTTAAAAGACTTCTCATCTTTGTAGAAAAGAGTTTAATGAGGTAAAAACTGAAAATGATGATCTGTTAGTCAAACTAGATGAGACTACAAGATTAGTTGAGACTCTTGTTGTGGAGAACACCTCATTAGAAGAGAAGGTCAAGAATCTTGAAGTTGAGCTTAGTCAAGCTAGAACTCAAATAGAGAGGATGTCTAGTGCAAAGCTTGATGAGGTATTGAGTGCTCAAAAGCCTAGTTCTGATAAAACTGGCTTAGGATATGCTGTTTCCTCCAGCCCCTCCTCTTCCACGGCTTCTGGATCAAAGACTGTCTTATTGCTCTAATCTGAGAAAGGTGATAAAGGTATGAAATCTAAAACTGATTTGGCTAATTCTAAATCCTCTGTTAGACCTCATGTTTGTCACCATTGTGGTGTTTCTGGACACATCCGTCCTAATTGCTTTAAGTTGAATCCTCATAAGCAATTGTCCAAACGGTCACAGGTTTCCTCTCAAGGACCTACACCTTTGTTTGGAGAGTTATTAAAAGTTTTGAGCTTTTTAACTCAATTTCAGGAGAATTCTAATTCTTCTATGTCCTTTAGTAGACATACTAGGACACATGCCTTTTCATCTTCACGGCTAAAGACTCATGCTGTGTGGGTGAGAAAGGAGCCTAAGACTTAATTATCTTTTCTGTTTGTCCTCTGCTTTAATTCTTTCTATCTAAAGTGATAGGCCACAAACTGAATGATCCCTTGTGATTAAACCAATTAATTAATTAGCCAAATTATTAATTAATCAATTTATCATACAATTGCGTGGAAGCACAAACAAATCACCAAAAACTAATTAAGCAGCGGAAAATAAATAACACGGTGATTTGTTTACGAATGGGAAAAACCCTTGCGGCAAAAACCCCACCGGGTGATTTTCAGGTCACCACTCCCGAAACTCCACTATTATCAAATCAAGCGGTTACAAGTAAAGGAATCTCAAGTACCTTACCAACCTACAGTTGAACCCTTTCCCCAATACCCAATTGGACTTGAACTGTAGTGACAATTTCCACCTTTGATGCACGGCTCGCAAGTACGTGACTAACCAATGCGCGGATCCCAGTACGCGACTTCAAACACCAACTAAAGAGGAGAGGTTGGCTGCAAAGTTCTTCAGTTCATCCTATACGATGAAGATCAGGAAGATGCTTGGTTACAAAACCCTTTGGTGCAAATACACAACAACTTCTTGAGAGAAGATGAACTAGGTCAAGAACTTCGTCTTTTGATCACAATTTGCTTGAACAAAGATTGCTCAATGCTTTTGCAACTTGTGTACAATATGACGGCTCTTAAAACAATCATTTTATATGTTTAGGGTTAGAAGAAAAGAAGGCCCAAAAGCATATTCACGGATCCCAAGAAAATCAGATCAGAAAATCTGAAATTATAAATCTCGACAGATAGCAGGTGTCGAGGTAGCTATCGAGCAGGTGTCGAGCTTTAATGAAATTGCACTTCAACTTGCTTTTTCTTGGACAGACTTGATGACTTCAATACTTGACCTTGAAACCTTGTTTTTTGAAGTATTAAAAACACCTAGAACTACCCAAATACAAGTAGAGTGCGTTTTGTCAAAGGATTAGCCAATTTACATAAATAAGTGACATATGTTCTTAACAAGTGAAAACACATATGTCCTAACATAAAGTATGACTCTCTTTGCTTGATTTTTTATCTGCTTTTGAAATCACGTTTTCATGCATCTGCATTTTTCTATCATGCTTTCATGCATATGCATCTTTCTTTCATGCTTTCATGTTGTTTGTCCGTTTTTGTTTGGTTATTTAGTTTTTATTTTGTTTTGTTTTCAAAATAAAAATAAAAAGGAAAAAACAGAAAAAATACAAAAACAGTGTATGTTTTGTGTACATTGGTACTTGTGTACCTTGGATTGCCATTGAAACAAAGTTTTCTAAACTTTGTATCATTTGTAGCTTAGATGAGCATCTCTATGTACAACTAAGTAAGTGAGCTTTGTGGCTCTTGTTTGTGATGAGTAAGATTAAGTTATCTCTTGAACTTAACACTCGTATCACTCTTTTTGACGGGTAGGACTAGAAAATCTTAAGAGAAAGGCATAAATAACCATCTCACCACTGTTGCCCACCAATCATAATATGACACCTGTATGCTTCGGCATAGCAAAAGTGCAGTGTCAAATGCTTAACATCTTGGGTATTTCTTTTCTCTCTCTTATATGCCCATGCATGAGATGCTAAAATAAAAGAAAATATGCAAAGAAAATAAAAAGCAAAAAGATCAAAAATACTTTAAATATAATTGCAAGTGTGTATTCTAGGAGATGTGGGAGTTATAGGATGTATCTCGAAGGTGATAGTCCCCATCAAACAGTTATGATTGTGTGTGAGTTAAAGTGATTTTCTCATATCTCAAATCGTCATAACATGTATAAATATATGCAATCTTGCGATGTTTTTCACACACAACACACAATATTCTTTGCTACTCTTGATACATGTGCAGGTACAATGTGATTTGGTCATCACAAGGTTTTACATGTGCTAATGTATGCTCACTAAACTGTCTTAACTTATTTTTGAAATATAAAATTTGTTAGACTTGTTTAGTGTGTGTGTGTGTGTTTTTGAGGATCTATGTGCTTAACATTTTTCTTGTTGAGAGATTTGTTTTTCACATGTTTTGCATCTTTCTATTATCTTGTCATCCATAGCATCTTGTTTCATTACATTCATGCATTTTTATGGATTTCTTGTGCCCCTTTGATCATCCTTGATCATCTTTATGTTTCTCGGATGAAGCTTTCTAGCTTCTTGTACCTTTTGTCAATCATGAAAAAAAGGGGGAGAAATTGTAGAGAATATGTGGTTTCTTTTTAAGATTCTACATGTTAGGGGAAGAAATACATTCCTTTGTAAGGGGGAGTTGTGTTTCATCTTGTTAGGGGGAGTGCTTACCTCCTTCTTCTTGTACCTTGGGTCTTGTGACCATTGTTTACATACATTGTGCTTATCTTTGTTATATGATATGATGATGTATGTTTTCTTCACCTACCTCTACATGTGTTGTTTCTTTTTTATCTCCATACACATGTTTCTTATACTCCTATGCGATCTATTATTTCTGTTTCACACAAAGATGCCTTGATGAGTTTTGTTTAAAGTGTTTCAGAAATACCGGTTGTCAAAGTCTACTTGCCATAAACTCTTTTCTTGCAAAGTTTTTCAAGAGTTTGTGTTATGATAGATTTTATTGTATTAAACAAGTGAATATGAGTTGAGTGATTTATGACTTCTCTCATATGTTCATTTGTTAGCTGTGGTTTTGTCACGGATTGCCAAAGGGGGAGATTGTTAGGACATATGTGTTTCACTTGTTAAGAACATATGTCAATATTTTATGTAGTTGGCTAATCCTTTGACAAAATGCACTTTACTTGTATTTGGGTAAATCTAGAATGAGTTTAATACTTCAAGAAACATGTTGTTCAAGTCTAGTATTAAAGCCATGAAGATTGGACCAAGAAACAAGTGAAGAAAAGCTGTTCATTAAAGCTGAACCGATAGCTCGACACTTGCGGACAGATAGCTCGACAGCTGGCTATCTATCGAGCTCTTAAGGTGTTTCTTATCACAATCTCGACACCTTCTCGACAGCTGGTGGATCGATCGAGAAAGCTTCTGTCCCCTCGACAACTTCTCGACACCTCCTCGACACCTAGCTATCTATCGAGGTTTAAAGCTCGACACCTCTTGATCGATTGAGGTTACGAAAATCAGAATTTTCAGATCTAATTTTTGGGCCAGGCTTTTGTATTTGTGTAGGGTTTCTTTTCTCACAACCCTAGACCTATATAAGACTTATTTTAAAGGCCGTCACATAAGAGAATACAAGGAGAACATATGTAAAAGGTGACCGATACCTTATTCTCTCTGAAAGAAGCTACTGCGTCTTTGCGCCTTAGGGTTTTGTAACCAAGTGCTTCTTGATCTTCATTATTGATGAAGTGAAGAACTTTGCAGCCAACATTCTTCTTCCTCAAGTTGGTGAGTGAGTCACGTACTAGGATTCGTGCAAAGGAGTTAGTCACGTATTGGGATCCGTGCAACATCAAAGGGTGGCGTTCATATATTGAAGAGTTCAGAGGTTCTAAAGTGGTAGAAGGTTTCTGCTATGAGTTCATCTATGGGGATTGTAGAGTTTAGGCACAAAGGTTTTGTACTAGATCTGAAACTTCCCTTTATTATAGTAGATTGCTTTTCGAGAAGGTTTCCTCCCAGCTTTTTTACTGTGAAACTGGTTGGTTTCATTGGTTTTCCTGGGTCATCATATCTTGTCTTATTTATTTTTCCGCTGTATGATTTTGACATGATATTGATGTTTGTTTGTTTTAACAAGTTTGATTCATAATAAATCTAATTAACAGCTTGAGTTTAAAACTTGTTAATTCTATCAACCGAGGTCTAAATTTCCCAACAGAGACCTTGTATAATTTTACTTAGGCTGTGTGGATGTCATCTTGTTCATCCATCTTCTCAAATTTAGATTCCACCAAGTCCTCTTCTTCATCCACATCTTCAACAATCCCCTCAGTAGGATTTACAGTGGCAGTGAAGGTATTTAGGATTCCATTATCCTCATTATTAGAATCATCCTCTGGCTCCGTGTCGTTTAAAGTAGCAGCAAGTGCCTTACTCTTCCCAATGGTCTTGAGATATGTAGGGCACTCTTGTTTCATGTGATCCAAACCTTGACACCTAAAGCACTTTGGTCTTGAGGGAACAATGTACTGATCGCCATCCCTAGCATCTTTCTTTCCTTTGTCTTGGTTCTTGAATTGAGACGAACTGGATTGCTTATGGTCTTTATCAAACCCTCTTTTATTGGCAATCTTCATGAAATTTTTGAACTGCTTTTAGCCTTCAATGCCATGCTCTTACCCTTACTAGATTTCCCAACCCTTGTCAAACCCAACTCATAGATCTGCAGATTGCCAACTAGCTTTGTCAAAAGAATTTTGTCGATATCCTTTGATTCCTCAATTGCAGTGATCTTGGCATGAAATCTCTCGAGTAGAGATCTGAGCACCTTTCTAACAATCTTGAGTTCAAGAATGGTTTCCCCAAGATTAAAGGCTGAGTTCACTATGTCCTTGAGCTTGGCATGAAGTCATCGAATGACTCATTCACCTCCATCTTGATCTCTTCAAAGCTCGCAGTAAGCCTCTGAAGCTTCGAATTCTTGACAACCTTAGTTCCTTCATAGGTGGATGGTCCATGCTTCCTTTGCAGTTTTAGTAGAGGATATCTTCTTGAACTCCTCATTTGTGACTGCATTGAATAATGCATTCAATGCCTTGCTGTTGAAATTTGCCGCATTGATCTTAGCATCATCCCAATTGGCCGGCACTTCCTTAGGCTTGATCCAGCCTATCTCCACAGCTTACCACACTTTCTTATCGAATGACTACAAGAAAGCTCTCACGCGTACTTTCTAGTATGCATAGCTAGTGCCATCAAATAAAAGAGCTATAATAAGAGACTGTCTTCTATCCATGACAAACAGGGTCAATGGATCACACAACAAAGATTAACCTTAATCAGAGTGTGCTTGCTTTGATACCACTTGATAGGACAAGAATGTATTGACCCTTTGTGATAAATTAACCAATTAGTTAGCTAAGTGAATTAATTAAGTTAATTAACATGCAATACACGTGGTAGCACAAAAAAATCAACAACTAAGTTAATATGCAGTGGAAAATAAAGTTGACACGGTGATTTGTTTTTGAATGGGGAAAACCTACATGGCAAAAACCCCACCAGGTGATTTTAAGGTCACCACTCCCAAGAATCCACTATTATCACAACAAGCGGTTACAAGTAAAGGAATTCTAGTACCTTATACCAACCTACAATTGAACCCTTACCCCAATACCCAATTGAACTTGTTCTGTAATGACAATTTCTCCTTTCAATGCACAACTCCCAATACGTGACTAACCAATTCAATGCGCAAATCCCAATACGCGGCTTACACACCAACTTGAGAAGGATGTTGGCTGTAAAGTTCTTCAGTTCATCAACACGATGAAGATCACGAAGCTCCTTGGTTACAAAACCCTACGGCATACAAACGCAGCAGCTTCTTGAAGAGAAAGATGAACTAGGGCATATGTCTCTGATTCACAATATGCTTGTGAAAAACTTTTGCATTGAGGTGCATTAGTTGTGACGACCCTTAAAACAATCCTTATATATGTTTAGGGTTGTGAGAAAAGAAAGCCCAAACATGTATACACAGATTGGAGTGAAATTAGATCTGAAAAATTGATTTTCTTAAATCTCGATAGATACCATATCTATCAAGCAGCTGTCGAGCATCGGGCATAAACAATCTTTTAAACCTTGATAGATACTAACTGTCGAGCTTTAAAATCTAGCACTTCTTCATTTGATTCTTGGACAGACTTGCATGGCTTTAACACTTGAATTTGAAACCTTGTTCCTAAAAGCATTAAACACATCCTAGATCTACTCAATTACAAGTAAAATGCGTTTTGGCAAAGGATTAACCAATTCTATATTGACATATGTTCCTAACATGATTCATATATGTCCTAACATATAAGATTACTATGGATAGGACTTCAGTGGGAGAGGTAGCGATTGCATCGAATGATAGTGGCCTATGGAAGTTTTGGAAATATCTTTGGTGAGTTAATGTTCCTCACATGGTACGGAATTTTGCTTGGTGAGCCTATAAAGATATTTTGCCCATAAAGGAAAGCTTAAAGAAAAGAAGGGTTCTGGTTGACAGTTGCTGTGATGCTTGCCAGGTGGAGTTGGAATCCTCGGGCCATCTGTTCTAGAATTGCAGTAGAGCGCGTGAAATCTGGTCTATCTCTAATCTCTTCCCTGTGAATCATGGTTTATTTTTCCTCTCTTTTATGGATCTTCTGTGGTATGGGGTCATGGAGGCTAAATGGGATCATGCAAGGATAGAGAAGCTAATTATGGTGACTTGGCCCATATGGACAAATAGAAATGAGGTTAGAAATGGGGGTTTGAGGAAGGGCTGTCATGCTCTATATCATGGGGCAATGGATTATCTGGGTGAGTACCAAGCCAGTTCTGTGAAGCTGGCTATGTCAACTCCAGTTTTGGCTTCGCATTGGACTCTACCTCCCCATATGCGATACAAAATGAATGTTGATGGTGTGGTGTTTGGACCACAGAAAGCTGCTAATGTGGGTGTACTAATTAGATCTGTTGAAGGCAGAGTTGTGGGAGCTTGCCATAAGAAAATCGAGGCCCCGCTTGGTGCTGTGGAGGTTGAAGCTAAAGCTTTTGAGGTTGGGCTCTAGTTTGCGAAAGATATGCTTATTCAAGATTTTATTCTCGAAGGTGACTCGCTAGTATTGGTTAATGCTCTAAAAGAAGTGAATCCCCCTCCATCTTCAGTTGTTGCTATTGTGTATAGCTCCCTATCTTCTCTTCATTATTTTCGCCAGGTTATTAATTCCCACTCTTTCCTCTTATTAATTCCCTGGAGCCCACACAATCCAAAATACCTTCCCATGCACCAAAGTCAACCACACAACCCAAAATACTTTCTCCTGCGGAGCCCACACAACCCAATACACCTTGCCATGCAACAACGTCAATCACACTAACCAATATACCTTCCCATGCACCTATTTCATATCCCGAAACTTTCCATGCCAATCCCACTCCAAGCAAACTTCATAACAACACTCACTCCCAAGGTACTTGGAAGAGAATTATCAGAACTGACAGGGACGAAGTTTTACCCAAGACAGAACCACTGAAGCAAAAAAGAGCAGCACCATTCCACACACATCAGACTGAGTTACCAAATAAGAAACTTGCAGTTTCTCACTCTGATCATGAAAACACCCAAATATTGGCAGAGGCTGGTGTCCAGCCCTGCCAGAAGCAATGAGTCTCCTAGTATGGAACTGTCGTGGGCTTGGGAACCTGCGTACAGAAGATCAGCTCGCAGACATGGTGTGGGCAAAAGATCCCTCGGTCGTGTTTATAGCCGAAACATGGACCGATAGAGCAAGGCTGGAACTAGTTCAGAGAAAAATTCAATTCAAGCATATTTTTGAAGTACCAAGAAGGAATAAGGCAGGGGGTCTGGTACTGTTTTGGAAGGAAGACTTCAAGTTAGATATTGAAACTTTCTCTCCCAATCATATTGATACCACTGTGAACAAAAACCGGGAAGATGAATGGAGATTTACTGGATTTTACGGTGAACCTGACACACAAAAACGGCATGAGTCCTGGACCAAGCTGAGACAGTTGAAGAGAAGGAGTAGTTCACCTTGGCTTTGCGCTGGAGATTTTAATGAAATCACGCAACAGTCAGAAAAGCAGGGGGGCAGAACAAGGCCACACGGTCAAATGCAGTTATTCAGAGACACCCTTGATGAATGCGAATTTATGGATTTAGGATTTGTGGGCCTTCCATTTACTTGGCACAAACATTATCCGGATTTCACAGTGTGGGAGAGGTTGGACAGAGCTGTGGCGACAAATGAGTGGTTCACAATGTTTCCGGATACAAAAATTTACCACTTAGACACAACAACTTCGGATCACAAACCACTATGGATTACACCTGAAGGTATGGATTCGGGTTTTCAAAAACCATTTCGTTTTGAGCAGATGTGGATGACGGAAAAGGGCTGTAGTGATACAATTGAAGCAGTATGGGCAGAGCAAGTGACTGATCCGTGGGATACAAGGGTTGTGAAAAAGATTGATAAGTGTGGCATTGAATTAGCACGTTGGAGTAAGCAGTCCTTTGGAAGTGTGAAACGAGAACTACAACAAAAAAGAAAAGCTTTACAACAGGCGGAGCGGGACTCGCTACGTACAGGAGACTCAAGAAGGATGAGATTTTTGGAGGCTGAGATTAATACGCTTCTTGATAAGGAAGCTAAAATGTGGGCTCAACGAGCAAAAATCCTATGGCTAAAGGATGGAGATCGGAACACCAAATTTTTCCACACTAGAGCTTCCCAACGACGGCGCCGTAATTACATTAAAAAGCTGTATGATCCCACGGGCAGATGGTGCACCAGACAATCTGAGGTGAATGAGATCATTGTAAACTTCTATAAAGATCTTTTCACATCGGCTAACCCAGACGGCATGGAGGAAGTTTTGGAGACTATACCTCATGTGGTCACTGACGATATGAATGAAACACTGCTTTCAGAATTCACTATTGAAGAGGTTGAAATGGCAGTCAAGCAGATGGCACCTCTGAAGTCACCCGGCCCCGATGGTATGCCTCCTTTGTTTTACCAAAGCTACTGGTCTTTAATTGGGTCGGATGTTGCTCAAACTATACTACACTACCTAAACACAGGTACTCTGCCTAACTCACTTTGCCACTCTTTTATAACTTTAATCCCTAAAGTTAAGAATCCAGAATATGTGACACAATTTAGACCCATTAGCTTGAGTAACGTGTTGTATCGAATATTTGCAAAGGTCCTAGCTAATAGACTGAGAACTATCATGCCCCATATTATTTCTGATCATCAAAGTGCTTTTATACCTGACCGTTTGATTTCAGATAACATCCTAGTGGCTTTTGAAACTCTACACAACATGAGAAATCATACTAAGGGCAAAACAGGTTTTATGGCCTTGAAACTGGATATGAGTAAGGCCTACGATAGAGTTGAATGGTCCTACATGGAGAAAGTCCTGTTTAAAATGGGATTCAATGAGAGATGGGTCCAACTGATGATGCTTTGCATCACTATTGCATCTTACTCTATTTTGATTAATGGGGAGCCCCATGGAGAAATCTCACCCACAAGGGGGCTTCGGCAAGGCGACCCCCTCTCCCCTTATCTCTTTCTCATGTGTACAGAGGGGCTTCATGGTTTGATACGGAAGGCAGCCACTAATGGTGATATTCGAGGAGTGTCTATTTGCCAAAATGGACCCCAAATAACTCATCTCCTTTTTGTTGATGATAGCTTGATTTTTTGTCGAGCTAGAGAGAGTGAATGCCAAAGTTTGTTACAGGTATTGGCCACATACGAAAGAGCATCGGGGCAGCAAATTAATAGAGACAAAACTACACTTTTCTTTAGTAAGTCTACATCAGGTGACATGCAAAATCTGATTAAGGACATGCTTGGAGTTACCGTGATACAACATTATGAGAAGTATTTGGGCCTCCCCTCTCTTGTTGGTAGAAATAAAAAAGAGAGTTTTACCCACATCAAGCAACAAATATGGAAGAAATTACAAGGGTGGGAAGCTAAGCTCTTATCTCAAGCGGGTCGAGAAGTTTTGATTAAAGCCGTCGCACAAGCCTTACCCACCTATACCATGAGTTGCTTTAAGCTTCCTATCACTCTTTGTCATGAAATAGAAGCTTTGATTTGCAGATTTTTTTGGGGTCAAAGGGGTGATCGTAGAAAAATTCATTGGGTCAAGTGGCAGGACCTATGTAAACCAAAAAATCAGGGTGGCATGGGATTTAAAGATCTCGCCTTGTATAATGACGCATTGTTGGCAAAACAAACTTGGAGGTTGTTACATGACACTCAATCCCTTTTCCATAGAGTGTTCAAAGCCAAGTTCTTCCCAAATTCCACGGTTTTGGAAGCAAAATGCCCATCAAGTGCATCCCATGCTTGGAAGAGCATAATCAAGGGAAGGGAGGTGATAAAACGAGGTGGGGTATGGCGCATTGGGTCGGGATATTCGGTGCAAGTGTGGGGTGATAACTGGCTGCCTAAGTTTGGATGTCCAAAAGTCATCTCACCAATGACAGAGGGTTGTGAGACACTTAGGGTGGGAGACCTCATTGATCAAGAGAGCAGAACATGGAAAGAAGATGTAGTTGATAGATTATTCTATGATTTTGAAGCTTCATCTATCAAAAATATCCCACTATGTCGATCCTTACAAGATGACACTTTGATTTGGCCTTTTAATCCGGATGGTGTATACTCGGTCAAGTCGGGTTATAGATTCTTGCAGGACTCGTGCCTAACCCGTCTGCCAAGTTCCTCAACACCAAATCCCCTGAATCAGCTTTGGAAGAAGCTTTGGAGCCTTGACGTGCCGAATAAGGTGAAGCACCTGATTTGGCGAGCATGTAAGGACTCACTCCCCACCAAGAAAAATCTGACCCGACGTAAAATCGTCTCCGACAACCTTTGCGAGATTTGTAAGCAACATGACGAGGACACACTTCACACTCTGTATCACTGTCCTGAATTACAGAGCTTATGGACGACGACTCCGTACTGGAACCAAGCTTCACTCAAGCAAAGCACATGCTTCACTGACTTTATTATTGCTGTTTTTGCAGGTCTGAAGGAACCCGAGCTTCTCATGGTGGTGTTATGGAACTTGTGGAAGCGTAGGAATAACCTCCGTTTAGGCAAGGCTACAATACCACTGAATAAGGTGCTGGAGCACTCTCGGGAGCAGCGAATAGAGTCCCACTCTAGCGCCTTAACATTAACAACATTGAGGAGCAAGCAACCAGCTAGGTGGACACCGCCTCCGGATCATTGGTACAAAATTAATTTCGATGGCGCCACATTTACAGACAAGGACACAGCAGGTATTGGGATCGTGGTGCGCAACAGCGACGGCCTCGTCATGGCATCTCTGGCACAACAAGTCCCACTGCCACCTTCAGTCATAGAGGCCGAGACCCTAGCTGCAAGACGAGCTCTAGAGTTGGCTTTAGAGTTGGGTTTTGAACGGATCATTCTTGAAGGAGATTCTGAGTCGTTGGATAAAGCTCTGAAGACTGAGTGCAGTAATTACACCCCGTACGGTCACCTAGTGCAAGATATTCTTTTCCTCAGTACACACTTGTCTGATTTTAAAATATCTCTTGTACGTAGACAGGGTAATAATTTAGCGCACTCTTTAGCAAGAAAGTCACAATATTTATCACATATGTCAGTCTGGATGGAAGAAGTACCACCAGACCTTTAATCTGTATTACAGGCTGATTTCACTAGCCTTCATTGATAATATAAGGGCCTCTTTCTCAAAAAAAAAAAAAAAAATTTCGCCAGGTTGAGTTATCCCATGTCCGCCTGCAAAGCAATAGGCCTGTCCATTTATTAGCAAAACATGCTATAGGCATTGTTGATTTCTTTGTTTGGATAGAGGAGAACCCTTATTTTATTGAACAAGCTCTTCTACATGATGTAATTGTCGCTTCTCAGTTTCAATAAAAGTTTTAGAAGTCTTCCTATTGAAAAAAGAAGAAGATAAGATCCGTGTATTAGAAAAAGAGTGTCTAACATCAACGTAAATTAATTGTAACAACAATTAAGCTTTTGTGTTTAAGATTTTTATGAACTTAGAAATTATAGGAGAAGAAGATAAGAAAAAATAATATATATATATATTTTTAAAAATTATATGTTATGCATGTGCGATATGCACAGTTTAATTAAGAATCATATGTAACTTAAACAAAAGATAACAACAACTAAGTTTTTGTATGTATTTAAAGAATTGATAGAGATGTAGAGAAAAAAAATCAATAAGAACAGTTATAATTTTGTGTCTATCCATGAGGTGTTTTAAAAAAAAAAAAAAAAAAAAAAATTAAAGGTTGATATTAGTAGTTGTATTCGTGTACTATGATTGTTCTTTTATTTTTATTTTTATTCTTTAAATTAACGTTGATACGAACAATTAGTGTGAAACCAAAATTCTAATCCCCTAGAATGCTAGAACTCATAAATCATAAATGAAGTAGATAAGCCCAACTTTTATTATATAGCGATAAATTTGAGTGGTGAATTTAGGTGAAATTAATAATTGTTTTTTCAATCAAGTGTAGAGCCATAAACTTTATTCAGTGATATCAATGGTGAGCCATATGAGAATAAATAAAAACATGACAACTCAAAATTGTTAAAGTCATGGTGAAAGATGTTGTGTATCTAGCATTGCCTTCCCCCCCCTTCATTTTGATTGATAGTCCTAGTTTAGCAGTAATAGATGGTTTGTGTCGATGAGATTTAACTTTCTCCCAGCAGTTGAATGCTTATTCGTAATTCACAACAAGATAAACACAGAAGTCCTCTTGAAAGTATGGAAAATGCTAAAGGAGTACAATGTACAAAGTCGCGTCCTATATGGAGTATATCACACCATCAACTTAACAAATAAGTACATTTCTGGTTTCTATATCGAAAATATAAATTCAATATTCAATAAAAATTCAAAGTAAAACTAAAATTTTGATGAAATTAAAAATCATTACGTCTACCCCTTCTATCTCATCTTCATCAACTCTTGGTAATACCCAAAATGAACTCATTCAAGCACAACAGTGGAGTTGGAGATGAACCAGTTGGATTAGATGGCCCAAAGCCTTAATCTCACATGGCCTTTCTCTCCCAGAATTTAATAATTCGGTTTTTTCTAGTGTAGAATAAGTTGATCATATCAAAATATGCCTAAAAATTAGTTTTTAAGAGGCTAACATCTGTGATTTGCACAACATCCATAAGTCAAGATATGCAAAAATTGAAACATTCATTGATTAAGTGGAGGATTGGTGCTTATGTGCCCAGCAATTTTTTTGTAGTTGACAAGGTTGCATGTGATAGATTAGGAGTAAAAGTATCATCTAGTTAGTTGCTGATTGGTACTTTGTATATCTCAAGTTTTATTATTGTAGCGGGTCTACTAATGGCCGAGTGAGAGGTGCTTTCATTGTCTGCTCTGTTTCATGTAGTCTGATTGGGTTGCAACATGATGTTGCTGTTGGGTTGAATTGTTTTTGGAGCATTGTAACTATATTGTACTGCTGACAGTTTGGGTTTGCAGCTTGTTTTTCTGCAGGAGTTAGTGTCTTGGTATTTGTTGTATAACTTTGTTCTTTGCTCGATATTAGATTCTTGTTTAAAAAAAAAAATTATATATAATGATTTAATTTATATTAAATAAAAACACACACATATATACACATATTTGGGAAAGGACGAGGTGAGATAGGTTGGAGTGAGCAAAACCTTTCCCCACCCTGTCACCTTTTCAAGACATGAAAACCTACGGGGAACAAAGCAGGCAGGACAAGTCATGCGGGATAGGCAAGAAAATATTCCCCACCTCAAACAGCCCCAACAACATAATGGAATTTACATTAACATTCTTCTGAAAATTTTAACAACACTAAATAAATCCAAAATATGACCACGAAGCAGTTGGTCAAAATGGAAAATTTTAAGAACAAAAATAGTAGATCATAACTAACCAAAATGCATCTAATGCTGCAAAAGGTAGATTAAGTTGACGGTGGCAATTTTGGGGGAAGTTTGAGGCAGGAGGTTGCATTGGTGGGTGGTTGATTAAGGATATTGAATTCGACCATGGGGGCTATTGGTAAACAGGTATGATGGTTTTATGTGGTGGAGTGAAATTTTGGGTTGTGACTTGCGTATCAATTCTTGACTCATTGAATTAACTCTTCCATATCTGCATGTTGAGAAGGTTTACTAATAAAACATGTTATGAAGCAAGATAAAACAAAGGGTGTAGATAGTAGCTAAGAAGCTACATCTACACCCTTAAAACCTCAAATCCAAGGTCCTAAGATCAAGGAGAGGAAAAAGAGTGCAAGAACACTCACTACCTTTAGATTGTTGAGAAGAGAGAGGAATCAAATGTTTTTTAATGTGTTTGGGAGAGAATTTAGAGAGGAAAAGATAGAGAATCTGCCTAGAAAATTCGTCCAAATGCCCAAAATAGTTATTATTATTATTATTTTTTATCTTAGGGGGGTCTGGGGTTCTTTATAACAAAAAGGTGACATGTAGGCTTCCGGTGGCCACTTAGTGCCCGCCAAATTTGGAGGCCTTTTTGAAGGTCTTCCTTGTCTTAGATTGAGTTGATCTTGGTGTCCTTAGAAAATTATGGATGTCTAGTTTCCAGAACACTAAAGAAATTGAAATTCCAACGAACAGATCAAAAGTTAGGACCTCAGGAACCGAGCTGATGCGCTTTGCATGGCTTTCAGGATATCTCAAACGTTTTAACTCTGGTTTTGACCCATCAATAGTCGTTGGAAAAGGAATTCAATAAACTTTGTAATGACGCTATCCTCAACCTGTTCTGATGGTCGAATCAAAATTAGAGTTTTTGGTGCCCCCAAGAGTTAACCTTAGGTCAAACTTGGTCAAAGTTGACGAAAATCACCAATTAGCTCAAATTTGATGTAGAAACATGAAATTTTTTTGTTTTGGGATGATTCTAATTGACTTTGACTTTCGGTCAACCCATGGTTGACTAAGGGCATTTTGGTCAATTTGAACTGAAATGACACTTTGAGTGCTCTAATGCCCAAATGGGTTGTGCCACGTCAATCTAGATGTTTTTCTGGCCCCATGAAAAAAAGTTAATATTTTTAGAATTTCTGGGTCTAGCACGCAAATTTAGGGCGGACAAAATACGGTATCTATAGTAATAAATGATTTAATGCATGAAATGCAAACATTATTTTTGGGTACTTAGAATGATTATTTTGGTCACCTTCTAAGGTTAAATTATGGGTGCAAAATTGAATGTCTACACAGGTTTCTTAGCTAGCTTGAGTTTGTGTCAATAAGAACTACTTTTGAGTTTTCCTTCTTGTTTTGGTTGTTTCAGTTGTAAGGTTTAATGGCCTTTCATAGGAACATATTGCATTGGTTTATATAATCAAAAGTACACATGTTTTACATGAATGTTTACTTTTAAAAGTGTTTCATAATGACTGGGCATTTAATTAGCACAAGTTTAAAAGCTCTTGTCAAATAAAGTTGTCCTCAAAATTCGGTGACATTGTCTGATGATGACAAAAATGGTCGCCAGTCGTTGACCTCGTCGAAGCTTATGACAAGGTAAAAGCTCCCTGTAATGATGAGAGAGAGAGACACTAGAGTGGCATTAGTCAACGGTTCTTCGATGATTAAGTCAATAGCGTTCTCAATTTCTCTCAGAGAATAAGAATGTTAGTAGAGAATAAGAACGTCTACTTGAGCTTAAATGGAGGTTTGATTAGCTTAAGGTTGGCTTTTTGACCGTTGAAGCTCATCGGTTACGAAACTATTAATGTCCACGTCATTAATGCCATATGGTTGTCTTCTCATACGACGTCCTTGTGGACTGTATGATCGTCACCAGTATGGACGAGCCTGTGGAATGAAGGTTCGCTAGCTGTATGATGAACCCGTAATTTTAGTACTTGTCAGTTGCCCCCTTATTCCTTCGTCGTATTTTTGGACGATGGTAGGAATAATGACGGTTTGCATCCATATGACGAGGATTCTTTGATGCCATTCACGTCGTATTAAATGCATTTCATGTCACACGTCTGGTTGTGGCTATATGTCGTTCACTCATTGGTTGGATGTGCGCATACAGGGTCTCAATTTTCCCGTGCTGATTTCACATTTTTACTTAAAACTTTTCTTCTTCCATGAATTTCCTTTTATCTTTTTCAAGCTTCTGAGTTTGCTTCTTTCATTTGCGTTTCTCTAGTGAGTTTTCTCTCTTACACACTTTTGGTTCATGGTTGATCACACTGCTATTAGGCTATGATCTCCTTCTGTCTCATTTTTCTTTGCTAGCTAGGCGTCTTTCTCGAGTACTTTGGTGGTTGCCATCCCCAAGTGGGTTTATTTGTGTCTCGAGAGTGTGCCTTTAGGCCGGTTTTGCTTGAGCTTTATCCCCTAATTTTTCATTCTCTAATCTAATACCACTTGGCGAGCAAGATGGTCGAGGAGAGGTTTGTGGGCTCCGAGGTGAGGTTGAGTGAGCTAGGCAAGATGTTGTCGTCTAGCAACGACCCTGTGGGTATAAGGAAGGATGTAACGACGTCCAAACCATCTACTTCTTCTTCGTCTAAACCTTTCCAGGCTTTGATTAAGGAGTGTGTCTTGGAGGGGAAACACCTAAAAAATCTTAGAAACCGTTTCCAATTCCCTGTTGAGACGAAGGTACGTCTCCCTCATCCAGGTGAAAAGGCTTGCGCCTTTGCCCACAGCCATGTGTGTTTCTACAAGGCCGATTTTCTTTGTGATCTACGTTTTCCCATCCACCCATTTATTCACGAGCTACTAAACTATTTTAAGATTGCCCCTGGTCAGCTCATCCCAAATTCATGGTACATGGTTGTGAGCATCATGTTGATCTGGATGTCCATCCACAAGGGTAGCATGGTAAGTCAAAATAAGTTCATGTACCTCTATTACTTAAAGCCTTCAACCACTATGAATATTTTGAGTTTCATCCTTGGGATAGGCAGTCTAGGGTCATCTGTGGTCTCCCTTCTTCCTTTCGCAACTAGAAGTCTAGGTACTTCGTTGTCTGTGGGAAAGGATGGGAAATTGCTTTTGACAAGGTTTGGGGTGAGGTGCCTCCATTGCCGCGTACATAGGAGGTTCCCACGCTTGGTGCGTTTTCCCTTCTTTTGATTTTCTTCGTTATTTGAATATTCGCTAGTTCTAACCCTCTTCTTTTTACAACAAAAGCTCATCCTAATTTGAAGAGGTGATATCAAGAAAGGGTCCAAGCTGCTTTGGATTTTTCTCTTGGCATCAAGGATTTCGATGAGTTTATGGATCCTCGATCATTGTACGATCACTACCTAGGACTTGAACCCTTAGACTATGCCTAGAGGTTGCTTCTTAGGGTGGAAAGGAGTAAGTTTCTGGCTATATGATCTTACCTCGTCATTCTCTTTTCCTTCGTCATTTACTTATGGACAACTTATGCTGTTTTGTAGGCATGGCCACTCGCTTTAGTCAATATAGGTACACTCGTGCTAAGGAGAAGAAGAATCAACCTTTATCGGAGATTTCCATGCCACCTGCCAAGAGGCAGAAGACTGGGAGTAGAGTTGGGATCATCCTTTCCACCCCCATCTATACTCCTTTGGTCCCTTCTTTGGTTATGTCGATTGAAGAGTTGCCTTCCCCACCTCGAACTTGCAAAGGAAAATAGAAGAAGGGTGAGAATGTGTGGACAAATCTGGCTATTGCACTTGGACGAGCTCATAACGTCATTTCTAATGACAAGCTTAAGGCTTTAACTGACAATGGAGGTTGTGAGATTCAACCCTTGGATCTCTCTCCTAGTAGAATTTTTAAAAGAAAGGTTTTTATTTAGAAAACATGTGTAATCTCATCACACACAGCCTTGCACTTCATTAATGTTTTAAAAACTTAGTGAAATTTTCAAAATTCAGTACCTTCGATCGGTCGAACCTATTACTCAATTGATCAAAAAAATTGAAGAATTTCATCACAAAGCCTCTATCTGATTTGATCGATTCTCAATTCCTGTTTGATCGATTGAAAAGAACATTCGATTGATCGAAAGGAATTCTTGATTGATCGAGACTCGTGAAACTGAATTTTTCAGAATTATTTTGGTAACCGTTTTTGCCGTTTCACATAAACAAAACACAATCCCTTGATTATAATAGAACGGGATTGAGATCAAAATTGAATTTCATTGATGCTATAGTCATAAAGTTCAATTGGGCATACTTAACATTAAACTAAAACAACATCACAACATCAATTTTAGTTTTATCAAACAATAATTCTAAAACTAAACTATGTAGAAAATTACTGCATAATTTTCAAATACCATGAAAATAGTTTTCTTTGATTCTAAAACTCACTCAACATGTTATACAAACATGAGATTGAAGACTGCTTAGATACCAATTGTTGGAAAACACATTTTTGCATCTCATACAAAAACACATAGCGAAAATAAGTGGATCTACTTCATTCATGTGAGATAACATGGAACATCTGTATTTTAGAAACAAAGAATAGGAAGGCGTACCTTGATGTAGTAATAAAAAAAAAAAAAAAAAAAAAAAAAAAAAAAAAAACGAAGATTGAACTTAGGAAGACTTTCAATCTTCACTTCAATTCCACACATGCTCAAGATGTGTAGTCTTTCAATCAGTTCTATACGTATTTGTTCAAGAGAATAATAGAGTGTTATGAGAAACCTATATGTTTCTCTTAGCAATTACTTTATAGAATAACTCTTATTAAATAAATAGCTGATAGCTGATTATCTAGTTTGGTTAGCCTTTTGGGCCAGCCTAATTGGGTTTTAGTGTATGGCTTGGAGTGGGATCAAAAGGGACAAATAAAACTCTAGCTCCAATGGGCTTCGAGCTTATTTGTCAACTCTTGACAAGCCCAAAGTTACCATTAATTATATTTAGTACTACTATATAAATATAATTGCACTCTAGACCTTATTAATAAATTATATCCCAAGACTTATACTAAACATTTAACCCCTTCATGAAAATAATCATAGTAATACAAAGTCATAATATATAATTGTTACTTTGAAGATTATTACGTCTTGATCCTTGAGTACCCGGTTTAATCCTTTAAGTTATTTATATATATATATTTATGAAATCCAATTTTATAAAATAAGAACTTTAGTAGCTCTTTACTAAAGTGGTTAGGCCTAACACTCTGAATAACCTAACCCATTAAACTTATCTCAAGGGAATATTTTATATATCTATAAAGAGATTATGAATTCCATCTTGAGAACATGTGTTTTCCTTCAACACTATGTGTGGTTGCCCAACATACTGAGGTTTTGACCGTTAAATTAAATCTCACTCCTGATATATCAAAGCAAGTTACATTTCATGATCGGGTTCACTATTTTCTCAGGATTGCGAGTTTATGTAAATAAAAGTCATGAGATTTATTATTCATTTGACAGTCGTTAATAGAATAATAAATCTCACAGCAGTCCAGTTCAATATGTCTTATACACTTAAAACATATTAACATGTGAATTAGAAGTCTCCACTTCCATGATCAAGATAAATCATCTTAGTTGACATGTTATAGTCTTTGTAGATGAAATGTCCAACTTCATCACCAACTACGAACTAAGATTCTAAGTTTACAAAGAACTTGTGATTTACATCTTCTGTGATTAAATCACATAAATCACATACTATGCATCTCAAGGACTATATGATAATGTCCAAATATTCATGTTACCATTATTTTAGATAGTAAAACAATTTTATTACTTATAACATAATGTCATACATAACATTATACAATAGGATTTTAGGGTATTAATCCTAACAATAATGAATGTCCAAATTTTGTGTATGTAAAATATGTGTGTGATATTTTGCAGCTAGGCACTCCTTGCGAGTGCCCAAAGGGGGGAGGGGGAGGGAGGCCAGACTTGGTGGTTTGAGTAGTGACAAAAAATGGGCATAGGATAGGATTTTATAGTCTCGTGTATAACTGTATTTGTGAAGGAAGTTAAATTGATAAAGTATTGAATGCCAATTGTCTTGGTTACTCTACATGTGGTCCATAAGATCTTGGTCCATTTCAAAGGGCCCACAATTAAATTTCTTAATGGGCTGCATGGAAGCCAAGAATACTCTATAGCTCCAAACACTTTCTCATATAATTTGCCTCAATTGTTTTATGTGGCAAATTGTGATTGAGTGTCTATCACTATCACATGAATCCACCATCTTTTCTCCATCATATAGGACAATTGTGACAAAGTATGTGTGAAACTGTGTGGTATTAGAATTATTCAGAACAAATTACCATGTTTTCCTTGCTTTGTACGTACCTAGGCATGGCAAAACGGGTCAAGACCCAACAATCTAACCCGAAGGAAAATATCCGACCTTGCATGAATTTTTTTGACCCGAAGTAAAAAAAAGTTGACCCTTTTTTGTGGGTCAACCCAGCCAAACCTTTTTTTTTAAGTAAAAAAATAATAAAATTAAGACATGGTTGGTTTACTTCTTGTTTTGAGCTTTATAGTGTATAACTCAAACTCAATTAACAAATATACACTACAAAAAAAGCTGCCTATAGCAGTGTTTTTTTTAGTGGCATTCACAAAAAATGCCACTATAGATACCCTATAGTAGCGTTTTCTTAAAAAAAAATTTAAAAGGACCTATAGCAGTGTTCCATAAACGCTATTATAGGTTTTGGTCTTACAAGGGCTTATAGTGGCATTTGCAAAACGTTGCTATAGCCCAAAAAAAAAAAAAAAAAAAAACGCTGATTTACCTATCCCACCTACCCCCACTTTCTTCTTTTCTTTCTTTTTCTTTTTCTTTTTTATTTCTTATTTATTTCTTCCTTTCTTCTTCAAGTCACACACCTCCTTTGGCTTTTTTTTTTTTTTTTTAGCACAATTCTTTTATTTTTTCTTCTGCTTTTTTTTTTTCCTTCATCTGAAGCACACTGATTTAAAGCCATGCCGCCGACCCACCCATGCCGGTTAGCCCTTTCCCTTCCTCTTTTCCTCCCCTTATCCCTCTCTCTTTGCTTTTTTGTGTTTTTTTGTCTGTA
This sequence comes from Quercus aquifolioides, assembly GCA_019022515.1. Taxonomy (NCBI): domain Eukaryota; kingdom Viridiplantae; phylum Streptophyta; class Magnoliopsida; order Fagales; family Fagaceae; genus Quercus; species Quercus aquifolioides. The sequence goes on from CM032332.1 coordinate 36,648,905, forward strand.
GATCTAGTGTTTTTATTTTTTATTTTTTATGTTTGGTTAGTAAGAAAATGGAGGAAGTGATGAAAATTTTGAATGAAATGGATATTCTAGCAATATTTGTGTCTATGTCTTGATTTGGATTTGGGTTTTGATTTTGAATTTTTTGGATCTGTGCTTGAATATGTGCTATTGTGTTGCTAATATTGTGCATATGTTTAAATCTGAGTTTGTGTTCTTGAGCTTGTGCTTTTGTGTTCCTTGAATGGACTTGGTGTTGGATTTGGGTTGGTTTTGTTGAATGAGAGGAGATTCATGGGTTTGTGTTCTTGTATTTTGGAGCATGTTGTGTTTGTATTGTGAGTATAAGGGATTACAGCAGCATTTTAAAAATGCCACCACTATAGGGTATGGACCTATGGTGGTGTTTTTAGGACCTATAGTGGTGTTTCACAAACGCCACTATAGGTCCAATTTTTTGTAGTGATACTGTGCTACGAGATTATTATTATTATTATTTTTAAATATATCAAATTCTTTAATGTTTTTAGATAATGTCACTCATATATATATATATATATATAATGTCATTCAAATACAATGACCTAAAGAAAATAATTAAGATTCTTGTCACTTGAATAACATGATAAATTCAAATTTTTGGATATCAAATGACAAATATATGTCAAGATAATCTTATTGCAGCAGAGTTAAAAACATATATTTGAAATTATAGACATATATGAAAACATTCATAAGTGTGAAAAGAGTGACGATGAAGTATATCAATGAAATTTGACATAAATTATGGATGCTTAGACCTGTTTTTTAAAATTTCATAAACAAAATAAACGGCTTTTCAAAAAAAAAAAAAAAGTTATGTTTCCTAGTGTGTGTGTTACTTAACAATGACATGATATTCATAAAGGAAACCATGTATAAATAATTAAACATTCAAACTTTGATGTGTATTCTCAAATTGAAACAGAATGTCAATCACTGTATACCTAAAATTAAACACAACAATTAGATTATTTTTTAAGATATTAGATTGTGAAATTAGTTTTGAAGTTTGTAGATTTCTTATATATTTTTATTCTTTGTCAAAGCTATCCAATAGGCAATTTGTAATTCTTTTTCTTTGTTTTGGAACGTTAATAATGTGTGGAAGTAAAACTTGTGTGTTTGTTTTAATTAGATTTTCAATGGGTAGACTAGAATTCTTTGCATTTGTGCAATTTTGTTTTGGTTAGCAATATCGGAATTTGTATAATTTTACACAAGTATCAATTTGTTGAGCTGAACTCTTTTGTGATATGGATAGTGAATTTAAAGTAATATATTTTATATCAAATAATTGGCTGCATGATTTACTGAGTGGCAAATACATGTTTCTTTTTAATAAAAAAAATCATATGAAAAATATAGATCAACCCAACCAAATTCATTTATAACCCACTTAAAATAATAAGTTTTTTACTTGAACCGTACGTTTTTTTTAACTTGAACCTGACTCAATCCGCCCATTTTGCCACGTCTCTACGTGGCTAGCAATTTTTTTTATAGAATCTCGTAGCTAGCTAGTTGTTAAACAAGAGTCTTGTCTTTGACAACAAGTGTTAAGTAAGGAAAGAATAGAATATATATTGTATCGTCAATGCAAGAGGAGATCATCTACAGCACACGTCAAGAAAGATTGGTTGAAGAGACAAGGAAGCTCCAAAACCGTAGAAAACCAAAAAAGAGATTCTATTTCAATATGTAAAAGAAACATCTTAGGTCGTCAAATTAATACTATAAATATAAAGAGCATTACGGGGATACCTTCTTTCAATCAAGTAGTTCTTCATACATCCTCCAGACCAAAGTGAAAAAAGAACTGAAGCCTCCATTAATGGAAACCAAATATTGTGCTTGTTCTCACACCAACTATTGTGCTTGTGCGCGCGTGTATGAGGATTTTGATCCCTACTGCAAATGGCATAAAGGGGAGGAACGTGACACTCTTGAAGTCTATCTCCAGGGTACAGTATATTTTTCATTTTACCTGGTCCTCGTTTGTAGGGTTTTTTTTTTTTGAAAAATAATAATATTTTATTATTAATTGTTAAAAATAGCGGTAAAATTATTTGGAAGAGTAACGTGATTTTATTTTATGTATTGAAATTTCAAATTTGCATTGATATTATGTTTCCAAAATATGATTTCAATTATATTACATTTTACATTGAAATTGTGTTTTTAAACTGAAATTATGTTTTGTAAACCTAATTTCAACACAAAATTTGAAATTTCAATACTAAAAATTGTGTTTTAAAATCTTTGAAACTTCATTTAATGTAGTATATATCAGGTCAAATGTGGTTTAAGATTTTTATATTCATTCAGTCCTAAATTCAACAGATAGAAAAGTTCAAATATTAATTCGAACTTTGCCTTATAAATTATAAAATGAATTGATTAAATGAGTAGATTTGTATCCAAAATTCATATTGTTATGCATGCATGGTAACGAGACAGAGTTTAGGGGGACTATTGCATTTCCAGGTAGATGTGGTAAGGGAGATAGAAGAGAGGAGAGTTGATAAGAAGGTAGTTGGAATTAATCTGTTAGTTTTAATACATTTCCATCAATCTTTCAGTCTTTCCACTTGCAAGCTAGATCCTCCCATTTCATTGAGAGAGAGAGAGAATCATGTCATTTTAAAATTTCATGTTTAAAATTTTATTTCTTGAATTTAATAGTATATAAAGCATCATGTCATTTTAAAATTTTAAATGATGTTGCACTAAATATATATTTAGATTTATAAGATTTAATTTAGCAATGAAATGGATTTATTTCAAATGAAAATGATCCTAATACATCTTCCTCTCTGCCATTGATTGATTTTTATTGTTTGTCTGGGCTTGCCTCTAAGTTCTTCGGCCAAGACATAATATTCTAGAGATAATAACCTTTGAATGATCAAGAAACCGAATTTAAACTCAAATAAATTTTGTCGAAAAAATTGTGATACCCTTTGGGGTCTTAAGTTTATATTCAAAGAAGGTGCGTATAAACACGATAAGGCTGTATAGAATAACCTCAAGTTCCTTCGTTACCCTCAATCAATGTTCAAATAGGAACTTTTGAAATAAAGAACCAATTTCTTATTCGATGGTTTTGAGCAAAGAAGTGAAGAGCCATATTGTGTTATTCACATAACTATTTTTGGCTCAAACTTTGTCAAAAAATACCTTTTAAAAAACTGTTATTTTCTAACACTCAACCCACATGGCGTACTCCATTATTAAAAGAAAGAAATTACCTAGATTTAACCGTAATTTAGAAAGGACCAAGACTTACTTGGATTGAGTTTTGCTATATTTAATCAATCATATAGGTTGCTTGTTCTATAATTTAAGAATATATTTACATTTTTTAAAATTAATTTGTTTCACGATTGAAGTAGTTTTGTGCAGAACTTTTTATCAATTGTTATATATTTGAATTAAATTTGGATGAATTAATACATCAATGACTATTGTTGATTATTAATTACACAAAATCAACTAAATATCACATGATATAACATTATAACTAGAGTCAAAATCACATTAGTCATTTTAGTGGATTTAAATGGGAGTACATCTTCTGCCAAAAACAAAAGGTTTATATATATATATATATATCCAATTAATTATTATTATTAATATTTATTATTTAGCTCTTACAATTTTGCTTGCCTTGAAATTAAATCGGCTCTACCACACTGGTGGTAATGATTAACTTCTCTTCTATCTTAATTATATTGTGCAGATTTCAACAAGGAGCAAGTAAAGGCTCAAATAAACAACCTTGGGGTCCTAAAAATCTTTGGAGAACGTCCTTTAAAGGAAACTAGATGGAGCCGCTTCAACAAAGAAATCAAAGTAGATAAGAAATGTAAAACATGTGCAATTCAGGCAAAGTTTGGTAACGGCGTTCTTTCTGTAATAATGCCTAAAACTGGGCTCAAACCCACAGAAAATGCTATAATATTGGATGGAATCTTCTGTAACGAAATTGTGATTGAGAGATCAATTTTAAAGCAAAAACTGGGGATGGCTGTGAAAGTCTTGGCGGTTGCTGTGGTGGTGGCTGTTGGAGCTTACGCAACTTACAAGTGTAATCAGCCTTGTCTGGTTGAAAACTAAATGTTGTTATATACTTTCAGCTTGTATAAAAATAAACACATCTTTCTTAATTCCTTAATTTCAAATTGTAAATCTTGGTGCAAAATGGAGTGTTCAATTTGAATGAGAATCAATTCAGCCAAAAAAAAAAAAAAAAACTTGAATGAGAATCAGCTTCATCTACCATTATATGCTATGTTTTACCCTCCTGGTCTACCTATCAAGCTTTTTTATTTTTTATAATTTGTCTTCAAACATATGACATTTTATACTTGACAAACTTGATCAACTTGATCTCGATGATTCTGTATATTGATTGATACTTTAAGTCAGGGGCGGCTCCACTTGGAGCCCAGGGGGTTCAAATGAACCCCCTGAATTGAACCCAAAAAAAAAATGATTATAATATTTTTTATTTTATTTTTCCTATTTTGAAACTTGAAATAAAAATTTGAACATCCTAACCTTAAACCCAACTGAAATAAACTTAAATATAAGCATCTTAACAATATCTTGATCTTTTTAAACACAAAGAAAAATCTCAATAACAAATCAATTTGATCTAAAATCTGGGAAAAAATTTAATTAGCCCAACAACAAAAATAGAATTTGCTAATCTTAAACCTTAGAAAAAGCTCATGTAAATCTTAAGAAATTTTAAATAATTTAATCAAATGAGAAATTAGTGGATGAATGATTGCTTGACTATGTACATTAAAACATATGTAGCTAGTAGGATTGATAATGAAAATATCATGCAATAATTTCAAAATACGAAAAATCGAAGAAGACAATTGTAAAATTTATGTATTAAAGTTTTTTTTTTTTTTTTTTTTTTTTTTTTTTTTTTTTTGTGATGTCGATATATTTAATTTATCTTTAGTGTTGGGAGGTGCACGACACTTAATAGAAGTCCAGCCCATGTAGGATTTGTGCCCAAGATAATGACCTTGCCATGCAAGCATTGATGGAATTCTATTTCAATTAGAAATAGGTGAATGTGGTTGACAAGTCCTAGAGTATCCTACTCCAAATATAAGGAGTTGTGTTTAATAATTAATACTTGTAAGAATCCTAACTCAAGTCATGTTAGGAATTCATATTATGCTAGAAAAAGAAGTCTAAGGCGGCTGAAGCTTTTTTGTGTATAAAAAGCATGTGGGTATGCTGCATATTGAAGAGAAACCAAAGAAAGAGGAATCCGCACAAGAAAAAAAAGAGAAAGCAGCCAAGAGAGAGCAGCTTAGAGAAAAAAAGACAGCCAAGAGAAAGCTGCGCGTGGAGAAGAAATTAAAAAGGAGAGAGCGAAGAGTTGCCACCTTTGAGAGAGATAATTAATGTGTGTGAGAGCAAAGAAAAACAAGAGAGATTTTTCTTTAGCCGTGAGACATATACAAGAATTATTGTAATTGATTTGATAAATTTTGGAGTTTGTCCCGTGGTTTTTCCCTTCGTAGAGAAAAGGTTTTCCGCGTAAATTTTGTGTTCATGTGTGACTGTTATTTTGGATTGCTAAAATTGTTGATAATATTATTTGGGACCCAATAAGTGGTATCAAAGCATAGGTTTGAGTGGAAGCAATGGCTGGAGAAGAAGGCAATGTTTCAGGAATTGAGAAGTTTGATGGAACAGAATTCGGATATTGGAGGATGCAAATTGAAGATTATCTTTTTGGGAAGAAATTGCATCTGCCTCTTTTGGGGATGAAACCTGATACTATGAAAGATGTAGAATGAAATCTTCTTGATAGACAGGTATTGGAAGTTATTCGAATAACTCTGTCAGGATCAGTTACACATAATGTTGTGAAGGAGAAGACCACAGTGGATCTGATGAAGGCTTTGTCTGGCATGTATGAAAAGTCATTGGCTAACAACAAGGTGCATCTGATGAAGAAGTTATTCAATCTGAAGAAGTAGAAGGCACTCCTGTAGCGCAACATCTAAATGAGTTCAATACGATCACAAATTAATTATCCTCGGAGGAAAATGAATTTGATGATAAGGTTCGTGCATTGATTCTTTTGGCTTCTTTACCAAACAATTAGGAAGTCATGAGAATGGTGGTGAGTAATTCAGCAGGGAAAATCAAACTTAAATATGATGATATTTGAGATTTAGTTTTAAGTGAAGAGGTTCACAAGAGAGATGTGAATATAGACAATGCACAAGATCAAGCTTTTGTCACGGAGAACAAAAGCAGAGGTAGAAGCAAAAGACCTAATGATAAAAAATTCAATGGTAGGTCACAATCAAGAGATAGATCTTAGTTTAAGGGAACTAGAGAATGCTTCTATTGTGGGAAAAAAAAGGGCCATATAAGAAGATATTGTTGGCATTGGAATAAAAACCAAACTGAAGGTAAAGATGAAAATAATGATAATGAGAAAAATACTATAGTTGCTGTGATTGCTGAGAATGTTTTGGTGCTTTCTATTGAAGAGCAAAAGTGTGAATATGTTGCTAAAAATGATGTTGAGTGGGTTGTTGATTCTGTAGTCTCCCACCATGTTATCCCTAGGAAAGGGTTGTTTACCATGTACAAAGCGGGGGACTTTGGTACTGTGAAGATGGGTAATTCTAGTTATTTGAAAATTGTGAGAATTGGTGATGTGTGCATTGAAACCAATGTTGGTAGCACTGTGATGTTGAAAGATGTGCAACATGTTCCAGATTTAAGGATGAATACATTTTCTACATTGGCTATGGACCGAGCGGTTTATTGTAACTACCTTGGTAATGGAAGATGGAAACTTACTAAGGGATCATTAGTTGTTGCAAGAGGGCATGCTTGTTGCGATATGTATAGGACTCATGTGAAGATCTGTAAGAAAAAGTTCAATGAGACTAAAGATTTTGTGAAGACTCCAAAGATGAAAGTTGGGATTAATGGTGTTGATACCAAAAGGGTGAAATTCTCATTGATTGATAATGCTTCAGATGAGGAAGTAATAGGTGATGAAGAATATGAACATGATAAGGCTACATGGGATGATGATGAAGAGAAAGATCTTAGAGGTCTTGAGCAAGGGGAGCAATATCCTCCACTATAGATTGTTGAACCTCGTGAGAAGAGGACTACCAGAGAACATCATACTGTTAGCTTCAAGAATAATTGGGCTTCTGATGAGGGGGAGCCAAGGGATTGGATTAAAGAAATCCAAAATGAGATTAATTCTTTGAGAATGAAAGGTATTGACGTTGATGAGGTGTTCTCAGTGCCGGTGAAGATAATGAAGAAGGTTAAGCTTGGAGTTGGCTTGACTGATATGAATTCTAACTAAAGAGTTGGAATTGAAGATCTCCTTCCTCGATGGGCTAAAGGGGAGATTGTTGGAAGGTGCACGACACCTAATAGAAATCCAGCCCATGTAGGATTTGTGCCCAAGATAATGACCTTGCCATGCAAGCATTGATGGAATTCTATTTCAATTAGAAATAGGTGAACGTGGTTGACAAGTCCTAGAATCCTACTTCAAATGTAAGTAGGAGTTGTGTTTAATAATTATTACTTGTAAGAATCCTAACTCAAGTCATGTTAGGAATTCATATTATGCAAGGAAAAGAAGTCTAAGGCAGTTGAAGCTTTTTTGTGCATAAAAAGAATGTGGGTGTGCCGCATATTGAAGAGAAAGCAAAGAAAAAGGAAGCCACACAAGAAAAAAGAGAGAGCAGCCAAGAAAAAGCCGCTTAGAGAAAAGAAGGCAGCCAAGAGAGCTGTGTGTGGAGAAGAAAATAGAAAGGAGAGAGTGAAGTGTTGCCGCCTTTGAGAAAGATAATTAATGTGTGTGAGAGCAAAGAAAAATAAGAGAGATTTTTCTTTAGCTGTGAGACATACACAAGAATTATTGTAATTGATTTGATAAATAGTGAATTGATTCGGAGTTTGTCCCGTTGTTTTTCCTTTCAAAGAGAAAAGGTTTTTCTATGTAAATTTTGTGTTCTTGTGTGTGATTGTTATTTTAGATTGCTAATATTACTATTAATATTATTTGGGACCCAACATTAACTTTTATTGCCTATTTTCATTCTTATCAAATTTAAGGGGATACTTTTTAGTTTGTCATCAAAATTAACCCATTTTCAAATCAAATTTACCCTAAGAATATTCAAATTTTCTTATTATTAATTAATTATCATTTATGAAAAATAAATAATTCCTTAAACAATCAAAATACATAATTATTCTATTGGGTTCTAAGACTTTAGGTTTAAATGTATTAGAACTTCAATTTGTAATGTTGGCAAACCATGATCAAAACGTTTAGTCTTGTTTTAGACTTGCTCAAAGTATGTTTAAAGTGTAAAGTTGGAATCGAGTATACTGCAAGATTTACAGTGTAAGTCTACCTGGCTTGATTGATCGAAAATTAGACTCAATTGATTGAAGCTCGTGTAGATTGGTTTTTAGTAGAATTTTCCAACTCAGTCCAAGCCCGTTTGACGTGTAGGGTTTTATGTTTTGCCCTAAGTATAAAAGGGAAAACCCTAGCCACATTTTGAGGTTGCTCTTTATGCTATGTGTGTGAATCTTTTGTGAGATCTAGAGGTGTTTGCCTTCACATACACTTAGGGTTATGAAGATCTATATTGATGTCAAAAGCTTGGTAATCAATTCAGTTGTAGATTCAAGAGCTTAAAGATATACAAGCGGGAGTGCTTGTGCTTGCTGTGAATCCAAGAAAGAAGTAGTCCGTGGACTCGAAGCTGTCACGTGGTCGTGGTAGCAAGTTTCCTACTCGAGGTAGTAATAGAATGTTAGTGGTCCAAGTCACTATTGTGTAAACTTCAATTCTTTCATAGTGGATTTGTTTTAACTTGAGAATAGTTAGGTTAAATCCTTCCTAGGTTTTTTACTGGTTTGGTTTTCCTAGGTTATCATATTGTTGTGTTCTTTATTTTCCACACTTTACAATGATATGATTTATTCGTGTTAACCTAGATCTGTTTAATTTGACTAAGTAATCACTTGGCTAATTAACTAGGTTAATTTGGTTGTGTTTTAAGGGGTCTAAAAACAAACATATTCATTTGGATTATTTCATGAATTAAAGTTCATCATTTGGATTTAAAACAATGGAATTTTGACATGTTATCAATTATGATTAGTCATTTTAAGAATCTGATAGGCCAAGAATGTATTGACCCCTTTGGTAACTTAATCAATTAATTTAGCCAAGTGAAATTAATTAGATTCAATTACATGCAATAAGCGTGGTAGCACAAACAAATTACCAACTAAGTTAAATGCAGCGGAAAATAAATTTGACATAGGTGATTTGTTTACGAATGGAAAAAACCACCGAGGCAAAACCCCACCGGGTGAATTTAAGGTCACCACTCTCGAGAATCCACTATTATCAAAACAAGCAATTACAAGTAAAAGAAATCCTAGTACCTAATACCAACCTACAATTGAACCTTTACCCCAATACCCAATTGGACTTGTGATGTAGCGGCAATCTCTCCATTCAATGCATGACTCTCAGTACGTGACTAACCAATGATGCATGGATCCCAGTACATGACTAACTCCACAGAAATCCTTTGATTGTTGTAGTTGATTTGCAGCAGCTTCACATAGAAACACCAATAAGATCTTCAATGTTGGTGCAAGAGACTTTGCTTGGTTACAGAACCCAAAGGCGTTGAAGAAATGCAGTAATAACTCTTTCTTCTATAGGAGGAGGCTAGGGTTTCAAAAAGAAAACCTTATGAAGCTCTCTAGGGTTAGGTTTTTCTTTTTCCACCTCCTTTAAATAGGAGCTTAATGGGCTTTTCTATTCCAAATAGGTTTACACAAGCCTTGGGCTTTCTTAGTCCAATAAGGATTATTCAAACCCACAAACCTTGGGTTTTCCTAGTCCTATAAGGATTATACAAACACATAAACAAATAGCCTTTTAGAATAAAAAGGTTGTCGGCTACAGTCTGAATTCCATAAGCTTAATAGATCGAGACATGTGTCGAGCTTTAATGAATCTCGACAAATCGAGCTTTTGTCGAGGAGGTATCGAGACCTGCAAATTGCACTTTTCTTGAGCAGTTGTTGAGTAATCTTCATGTCTTCCATTTAACCACTTGTAATGATCATCTTGAACCTGCTTAGATTTACCCAAATACAAGTAAAGTACTTTTTGTCAAAGGATATGCCGATTACATAAAAATATTTACTTAACAATCTCCCCCTTCGGCAATCCATGACAAAACCACAAAATTACGGAATAAATAAGCCTAGTCAAAAAGATCTAAACCTTGGAAGTTGCAGGTTCGAAATCTTGACTTGGCTTTAAGTTGTCTTTCATGAAAGGCACTAAACAAAACACATCAAGGTACCATGTGGAAAATAATGACAAGTTAAATAAGCAAGAAACATGTGTATAAAGAGAGAAAAGAAACAACACATGTGAGATAAAGAGTGAAACACATATATCATCATCAAATATAGAAACAACACATGATGTATGTAAATGGTTACAAAACCAAAAGATACACAGCAAAAAAAAAATATCAATATCAAAGTGTATCAAACTAACTCTCCCCCTAAGTTAGTTACATCAAAAACTTTCTTCCCTTTAAAATGAAGTTCTCCCCCTAAGTCTATTACTCTCCCTAAGGAATGAAATTCAATTCTCAAAATTTTCCCCCTTTTTGACACGATTTTCAAAGGGCATAAAAAGCCAAAAGACTTGATCGGAGATAGACAAAAAACAGACACAAAGGGAACGAGGAGAGCAAGGTGTTAGGATTAGTGCCCTTAAATCCTATTGTAAGATGCTATGTATGATATTAAGTGTGACATTGTGTTTGACATTATGTATGATTTAATATTATGTTTAATAAATTTGTTTTATTATTATCTGAAATAATGGTAACATGAATATTCAGACATTATCATATAGTCCATGAGATGCATAGTATGTGATTTATGTGAAGAGTCACAGAAGATATAAATCACAAGTTCTTTGTAAACTCAGAATTATAGTTCGTAGTCGGTGATGAAATTGGGCATTTCATCTGCTAAGACTATAACATATCAACCATGATGATTTGTCTTGATCATGGAAGTGGAGACTTCTGGTTGATGTGTTAATATGTTTTAAGAGTTAAGACATATTGAACTGGACCGCTGTGAGATTTATTATTCTCCTAAAGACTGTCAAATGAATAATAAATCTCACGACTTGTATTTGCATGAACTCTTAATCCTGAGAGAATAATGAACCTGATCATGAGGTGTAGGTTGCTTTGATATATCAGGAGTGAGATCTATAGTTATGGTCAAAACCTCAGTATGTTGGGCAGCCACATTTAGTGTTGATGGAACATGTATTCTCAAGATGGAATTCATAGTCTCTTAACGGAGATATAAAGTATTCCCTTGAGATAAGTTTAATAAGTTTGTTATTCAAAGAGTTAGGTCTAACCACTTTAGTAAGACTAAAGTATATATTTATGGAATTGGATTTCATAAATATATAATGAATAACATTAAAGGATTAAACCGGGTACTCAAGGATTAAGATGTAGTCATTTACAAAGTGGCAGTCTACATTAATGACTTTGTATTACTACGAATATTTTATGAAGGGGTTGCATGTATAATAAAGTCTTGGGATATAATTTATAGATAAGGCCTAGAGTGCAACTATATTTTTATAGTGGTATTAAATATAGTTAATGGTAACTTTGGACTTGTCAAGAGTTGACAGAAAAGCCCAAGGCCCATTGGAGCTAGTGTCTTATTGGTCCCTTTTGGTCCCACTCCAAGCCACACACTTAAGCCCAATTGGTAAGGCCCAAAAGGCCAGCCCAATTAGATAAATTGGTTAGATACAAAGGGAAAAACGTACAGAAATATATGAGAGAGAAAAACATCATGGAAATGGTGTGCATGTGAGTTTTTGTCACTCACAAGTCATCCCTTTGTTACCAATCGAGAGACCACACATCTTGGGCGTTAGTGGAATTGGAGTAAAGATTAAAAGTAGTCCCAAGTGCTTCAATCTTTGTTTTGAAATTCACCGCTTCAAGGTACGATCTCTTGTTCTCTAATTCTGAAATTTACTTTGTACGTGTTATCAATATCGAATGAAGTAGATCCGTTTAAAACTTATTTTCCGCTGCATTTATCTTTATATCCATCACAAGGAACCATAGACCTACAAGAAAAAGAAAATAGAAACACAGCAAGAAGAGGTTTAGGAAAGAAAGAAAAGATAGAATAATCGATGGCAATGTTATAATGACCATAGAATGCAATGCATGAGCATATAAGATCAATTAAACAGCACCCATCCCAAAAATTTTAGCAAGACACAAAAAAAAAGTTTCCCTAAAAAGAATGAAACCTAGGTCTAAATGCATGAGAGAAGAAGAGATAGGAATCGACTGCAAAAGGATTTTGATAGATCAAAGTATCTGTCAAGGATGTGTAGAAGAAGCCGAGAAACCTCAATGGATCGAGAATCTGTCGAGGATGTGTTGAACAGACAGAGAGCACAAGAATTTTTCTCGATGGATCGAGGATCTATCAAGGTTTCTATTGAGGCGGATAGAAAAGAATTTATTGAGGATTTGTCAAGAAGCTATCAAGCTTGAAGAAAACAGGTTTTTCAAGAAGGGAAAAACACATAAAGATGAATGCAACAAGCAAGCTACTCAAACAAAAATCCAATCAATATATTAAGCTCTCAAAACATCTCTCAAAAAAAAAAAAAAAAATGCAAAGCATTCATGATCCAAAACACACACACACACACACACACACACTAAACGAGTCTAAACAGTTTTATATTTAAAAAACAAGTCAAGACAGTTTAGTGAGTATTCATTAACACATGTATTCCTTGTGATGGCTAAATCACATTGTACCTGTACATGTATCAAAAGTAGCAAAGAATTTTGCATGTTGTGTGTGAAAAATATTGCAAGATTGCATAAGTGTCTACATGTTATGACGATTTGAGATATGAGAAAATTAATGTAACTCACACACAATCATAACTGCTTGATGGGGACTATCACCTTCGAGGTGCATCCTATAACTCCCACATCTCTTAGAAACACACTTGCAACCATATTTAAAAGCATTTTGTTTCTTTTGCTTTCGATTTTTCTTTGCATATTTTTTCTTTTGAGCATATCATGCATGGGCATATAAGAGAGAGAAGAAATACCCAATTGTGTTAAGCCAAAAACATCATAATTTTGCTATGCCGAAGCATACAGATGTTATTCATGATTGACAAGCTTTAGTGGTGAGATAGTTATTTATGCCTTTCTCTTAGAATTTTTTAGTCCTTCCCGTCAAAAAGAGTGATATGAGTGTTAATTAAAAGAGATTACTTAATCTTACTCATCACAAACACGAGCCACAAAGCTCACTTGCTTAGTTGTGCATAGAGATGCTCATCTAAGCTACAAAAGATAGAAAACTTTGTTTCAATGCCCATCAAAGGTACACAAGTACCAATGTACACAAAACACACACTGTTTTTGTATTTTTCAATTTTTTTATTTAATTTTATGCAAAACAAAATAAAGCAAAACTGAAAACAAACAAACAAAAACATGTTAAACAAAGCAAAGCATAAAACTAGATGCATATGCATGATTCCAAAAAAGATAAGAAATCAAGCAAGAGAGTTCTAATTTAGTTAGAAAGAATTAAAGCAGAGGACAAACAGAAAGACAATTAAGTCTAAGGATCCTTTATCACCCACACAGCACGAGTCTTTGGCCATGAAGATGAAAATGCACGTGTCCTAGTATGACTACTAAAGGACATAGAGGAATTAGAATTCCCCTAAAATTGAGTCAAAAAGCTTAAAGCTTTTAATAACTCACCAAGAATAGGTACAGAGCCTATAGACAAAGGATGAAACCTATTTGACACTCGCTTATGAGGAAGCAACTTGAAACAATTAGGGCGAGTGTGACGAAAAACACCACAATGGTGACAAACATGAGTAGTTTTCAAACTACTATGCTTCCTAGAAGGAGGTCTAACCTTAGAGGTTGACAAAGACCTTAATTTAGGACAATTTGGCCTAATATGACCAACAATATGACAATGATGACAAGTGGGAACAAATTAAGAATTTTTATTCTTCCTAGGAGGAGTTTTAGACATAGGTTTAGAAACTTCAGCATTAACATCAGAATTTTTACCTTTGTCTATCCTAGCAATATTAGCCTTCAACTCTTCATTATTCCTTTTAACTGGAGGAATATAAAAATCTTTTTCTTTTGAGTTAGGCTCAACAACAAGTTTGGCACTAGTTAATTATTCAACTTCAGTTTTAAATTCAACTAGTTGCTCTTCCAAACTCTTAATTTTTTCAGCCTAAGATGAAATTTGATTTTTAAAATTCTCATTCAAATTATTGGCCTCATCCAATTTTGCAATCAAATCATCTTTTTCAAGCTTGACCTTTTTAAATTTAGTTTTTAATTTTGTAGAACTTTTAAGAGATCTCATACAAAAATTATAACGCTTACAATAGGCATCTTGAATATCATAAGATCTTCAATGTTGGTGCAAGAGACTTTGCTTGGTTACAGAACCCAAAGGCGTACAAGAAACGTAGCAAAAACTTTTTCTTCTATAGGAGGAGGCTAGGGTTTCAAAAAAAAAACCTTATGAAGTTCTCTAGGGTTCGGTTTTTCTTTTTCCACCTCCTTTAAATAGGAGCTTAATGGGCTCTTCTACTCTAAATAGGTTTACACAAACCTTAGGCTTTCCTAGTCCAATGAGGATTATACAAACTCACTAACCTTGGGTTTTCCTAGTCCTATAAGGATTATACAAACCCATAAACAAATAGCCTTTTAGAAGAAAAAGGTTGCTGGTTACACAATTTCATGAAAGATAACATCCCCAGAAACAAATATTTTCTTAGTAGCCAAATTAAGTACTTTAAAACCTACACCAAAAGGATAACCCAGAAAAACACATAGAATAAATCTAGGATTAAATTTTGACCTATTATGAGTCAAAGTAGAAGCAAAACAAAGGCAACCAAAGACTTTTAGATGATCATAGGAAGGAAGTTTGTTATAAAGTTTCTCAGAAGGTGTTTATTGCCTAGGGTGGAAGAAGTTAGTCCGTTGATGATATACATAGCAATTAAGACACATTCACCCCAAAAAGAAAGAGGCACATTAGACTGAAACCTTAAGGCTCTTGCAATGCTCAAAATATGTTGGTGTTTCCTTTCCACAACTAAATTTTGTTGTGGAGTGGCAACACATGAATGCTGATGCAAAATTCCATGGTCAGCACAGAAAACTTTTATCAAAAACTCTTGAGCATTGTCAGTCCTAATAGCCTTGATATTAGTGTGAAATTATGTGGATATCATCTTGTTAAAGGAAATCAATAAGGGTCTGGTTTCTGAGTTGGTTTTCATAAGATACAGCCATGTGGATCTAGTGGCATCATCCACAATGGTAAGAAAATACCTAAAACTATCATGAGTAATCTTGGCAAAAGGTCCCCAAACATCACAATGGATAAGATCAAAAGCACATTCAGACAAATGATTAAAGAAATGAAAGGGAAATTGTTTCTATTTAGCAATGGGACAATGTGCACAATCTTTATTGCTATGTACATTGTTTACATCAGGAATACAATCATGTAAAGCATGAAGTTTGGCATCTGAAGCATGTCCTAGTCTAAGATGCCAAAGGTATGGCTTGGTAATGACAGGAACATCTGAAACATTATTAACAAAAGAACTAAAAACAGACTCTAGAATAGAAGACACTACAAAATCAGATTTGCAAGAAGTTGAAGATTGCAGCAAGTAGAGGTTGTTATGTAGTTTACCCACTCCAATCATTTTCCAACAAGAAAGGTCTTGTATAAAACACATATTGGACAAAAAAAACAAAGCAACATGACAAGCATTTTGTTAATTAACCGACTGAGATCAAATTAAAAGTGAAAGTAGGAACACATAGCACATTCTCAAGAACTAAACTAGATGTTACTTGAATAGTGCCAATGTGTGTGACAACAACCCTTTAACCATTAGGCAATTGAACAAAAGATGAAACTGAACTAGTGATTTTAGTGAACAATTTAACTGAATGGACAATATGATCTGTTGCCCTAGTGTCAAGAACCCAAGTTTCCTTACCATAAACTGTTTTATTGACAGGATTGTTAGCAAAGATTGAATGTTGCATATTCAAGCAAATAGAATCTTGGAAAAAGGCACAAAGATTTCCTAAAAGAGCATAATTGGCTATGTGAATAGCATCATTAGAATTACCAGAAGTGGATGCATGAGAGTTCAACATAGAGATCAACTGTTGATACTGTTCTGAAGTAAAAGGGAGAGGACTATTATGATGTACAACTTCAGATTGGCCTTGATCACCATCAACCATGACCTGGTTAGCTTTGGCAACTCTTCCTTTTTGCTTGTAACCTGGAGGAAATCCAACAAGCTTGTAACATTTCTCCATGATGTGACCAAGCTTTCCACAGTGGCTGCACACAGGTCTTCATTTTCCAACATTTCCTTTGAAATTCTTGCCATTACTGTTGTTTGAAGAAGAACCTTGATTGAAGGCTTGGTTCTTAACAGCAAGTGCAGCTGAATCAACTGAAGGAGTGCCATTAAAAGCTGAAGATCTTTGCCTTTCCTCCTGGATTACCAACGAGAAGGCCTTGTCTATTGATGGAACATGTTCCATCATAAGGATCTGAGTCTTGACTTATGAATAGCAATCATTCAGTCCATTAAGGAACTGCATGATTGAGTCTTGATGATAAAAATGTGCTATCTTATCATTCACACCACAAGTGCGTTTACCACATGAACAACATGGTAAAGGCCTGAGATTCAGCAATTGATCCCAAGGGGCTTGAAGATCAGTGAAGAAGCTTGTCACTGTAGAATCCCCTTGTATTACAGTGGAGATTTGCTTCTGAAGTTGAGAAATTCTTGGTCCATTGGCTTGTAAAAACCGATTCTTGAGTGCATTCCACACTGCAAAGGTTGTGTCTCTGTAAATGACACTAGCAGTGATGTGAGGTGAAACTGAATTCAAGATCCATGATGAGATCATTGAATTGCACTTTGACCAAGCTTGTTTCTCGAGTGGTGTGACTGCCATTGATGCAATGATGGAACCATCAATAAAACCAAGTTTACTCTTAGCATCCAAAGCCTTTCTCATTGCTCTAGCCTAGGTAGGGTAATTGTCCTCAGTTAGAGGTTGAGCAACAAGGATCGCACGAGGGGATTCACCATGGTATAAAAAGAATGGACTACATGGATCTTCCATTGGAGAAAGCTCGCGCTGAGAGGAAGAAGACGAAGTAGTTTCAGTGTTTGACACCATTGACAAAGGCTCAACCCCTGATACCATATAAGAAAGCACAGAGAATCTAAAGGAAGAAATAGAGAGCTTGAGAGAGAATTGGAGTTGAAGAAACCTGTATTCAACTAACTAAATGAATCTGTACAAGTAATTGAGTCTATATACAAAATAGAGCATAAACAAATATCCCAACTTATACGGGATCAGTTACAGCACGTGTGTAGGTTAGTTATTGCACGTGTGAAAGCATTCTACTTAAATACACTACTAAGCTACTTGTAGTTTAGTCTACAATACTTCAACAATTGACTATAGCACTGTCGTTCAGCTCAGACTTCATCTCTTTGCTTATTTCTTCTTTTGATTCATTTCTTTTCTTCCTTTTTGATATGATTCTTCAATTTTACAACATTAATACCTCAATTTATTTCTTCGACACCAGATATACCATGCTGTAGTAGCAAATAACTCCATTGCTTGCAATTTTTGTCGGATAAAACGGATTAGTTCTTCAAATAAGAGACTAGCAGTGTGAGCTCTGTTTACCCACCTGAAATGCAAAGTCCAAACAGCCTGTATTGATTCACACTCCCACAATGCATGAGTAATGGATTCTGGACACCTATCATAGTTCTGGCATGTATTAACTTCCAGGATTTTTCGTCTCACCAAATCCACTTTTATGGGGAAGGCATTACGGCACGCTTTCCACATAAAATGTTTGATCTTCCCTGGAACTTGCAATCTCCAAATTCCCTTCCAAAACTACCAAGTTGCATTTGGGATTGGGATTGAAGCTTCATCACCCTTATACAACATCTGGTACCCGGACTTAACGAAGTAGCAACCATGATTTTTCAGTGGCCAATACATATGGTCTTTTTGGGGGAGAGAGCACAATGGGATTGCTTTGATTGCCTGAGCATCACTTGGGAGAAAAATTGAATCAATGAGGCTAAAATCCCATGCCTTTGTAGTCGGATCAATGAGATGAGAAACTGTTCTAGAGGTAGGTAGGGACAAGTTTTGTGGAATCACACGATCTCCACTGTTTCCAAGCAGCCACTAGTCTTCAAAGTTTTTATTTCACATCCATCACCCACACTCCACTTTGCACCTTGCACTATAACTTTCCAAGCTCTCAGAATACTTTTCCTGGCATATGACCCCGACTTTGCTTTTGCTTCAAAAACCGAGTAATTTGGAAAGTATTTTGCTTAAAAAACTTTGTAGAATAGAGAATTTGTATCAGGAATTAATCTCCACGCCTGCTTTGCTAACATAGCCTTGTTAAATTTATAAAGGTCTTTAAATCCAAAGCCACCTTCATCTTTGGCTTGATATGAATTTCCCACTTCTTCCAATGAATTTTCCTTCGATCCCTAAGTTGGGCCCACCAAAATTTCCTAATCATCATCTCAATATCCTGGCAAAGACCAATTGGTAAAAGAAATCAGCTCATAGCAAAAGTGGGAATGGCTTGCACCACCGCTTTGAGGAGAACTTCTTACTGGCTTGAAATAGCATTTTTTCCTTCCATCCTTGGATCTTCCCCAACACCCGCTCTTTGATAAAATTCAAGCTAGCTTTTTTGTTTCTCCCCACCACTGTTGGCAAACCAAGATACTTTTCATATTCTTTTATTTTTGGGACTCCTAATAGCACTTTGATTGTTTCCTTAGTTGTTGGAGAAACAGATCTACTAAAGAAAAGTGTGGTCTTGTCTTTGTTAATCTGTTTCCCTGAAGCTCTTTCATACACCTTAAGAATATTTTTGATACAGTTTATATCCCTTAGTTGAACTCGACAAAACAGTAGAGTATCATCAGCAAAAAAATTGTTGTGAAATCTTGGGCCTATTCTTACAAAGAGAAAATCCTCAAATTTTATTTTTAAAAATTGCTTTTTTGATGAGACCTGTCAATCCTTCAGAACATAACAAAAAGAGATAAGGTGAGAGAGGGTCACCTTGTCTAATACCTCTAGTTGGGATTATATTGTCCCTTGGTTCCCCATTGACTTGAGCAGAATACGTTAGTGAATTGATGCATGCCGAGATAAGCCCAATCCACCTTCTATGGAAACCCATCTTCCCCATCAAATGAAGAAGGAATCCCATTTCACATTGTCATAAGCTTTACTCATATCTAGCTTCATGGTCATAAACCCGGATTTTCTGGATTTCTTAGTCTTCATATGGTGAAGTGTCTCAAACGCCACCAAGATATTGTCAGATATTTTCTTTATGGCACATTGCCAACATGAAAAAGATAAAGAGACAACAATAAGATAAACAACATAGAAAGTAAATCTTGAAATTTGAATGACAAGAATGTAAAGACTTGGAATTTAAATGACAAGAAAGTAAAGGCTTGAAAGTAAATGACTTGAAATATTGTAAAGTTGATTAATTTTTTTTTTTTTTTTTTAATTTCCTCTTTAAATAGATCCTAATCCCCTTCAAGCCTTATGGATCCTTCAACACAAAGAAATGGGAGTTCTTACGCCATCGCCACTCTTGTGAGACATACCCATATTGTGCCCTAATAGGGGTTTAAACACCATTTAAAGAAAAAGATAGAAAATCTAAGCAATAAAATCCTAGATGCCTAGGTGGATGGGACTTCTTCCCCCTAAGGGTACTTCCCATGAAGAGCCTAGGATGATGGTCCATTACCCATCTAGGATGAACAAGATAAATATAACATCCAAACATTAATATTAAAAGCTTGAAATAAAGGGATAGATCCAAACACAACATATAAGAACTACTATAAGAACAACTATTTACAACAAGTAAAGAAAAGAGATTTTTCTTTATAGATATGCAAAATGATTAGAAAGGTAAAAGGGAGGGATGGGTTTAGTTATCAAGAAACTAAACCCACCCCTAATCCTTACCCACAAAAATTACTAGATTGGAGAAAGGATGGGGCTTTTTGTGTGGGGTTTCCTAAAAAGAAAGAGAGATTTTTTTTTCTAGGGTTTTTGATTTTTTTTTTCTCTTTTTTTTCTCTTTTTTTTTTTTTTTTTCTGATTTTGCTCTTATTTTTATTTATTTATTTATTTATTTATTTTTGTCTATTTCTTACACAAATCCTACATAAAATTTTCAACCTCTTTTTCTAGTCTCTCCCCTCATGATTTTTCCAAGAGTGAGGAGGGGGGGGGGGGGGGGGGTTATTTATAGCAAAAGAAGAACGAATAGGGGCTAGTATTGGTGTACCATGGTACACTAGTGCTAGCCACCCCTCCAAAGGGGCGGCTAGTATTGGTGTACCATGGTACACCAATGCCAGCTCCATCCTTATATGTTTGTTAGTGCCCTGTCAGCATTTTTTGTCTTTTTCATGGCTTGTGGTTTGACGTTCATACGGCTGTTTGGAGGCCTTTCCAAGCTATTTTCTCTAGATTTTATATGCACGGAAAGCTTTGGATGTCTAGTTTCTAATGGTCCTATTCTTGCTAGATTTGGAGCTATGGTTATTGAGATATTGCACTTGGAAGGGAGGTGACACAAAGCTGAAAAAATTCTGGACGTCTTCTTCTTGAAAAATTCATATCTTTTAACTCGGAGCTGATATCGCCGAGCCCTTTGTGTGAAAATTAGCTAAGACCTTTTTCTTCAAGATGGTCTAGCCTATTCATCCTATTTCTTGCCCAATCAATACAATTTATTGCGTGAATTCAGGTCACAAACTACCACTTTTTCCTTTAAAAAAAAAAAGTGAAGAATTTTTTATTAGGGTTTTTTGTATTTTTGTGATATCTCATTCGTTTTAACTCCGATTTTGTCCTGTAAACTATCTTTTCGAAGGGAAAAATATGCCCTTCGAGACGGTCCAAAATTCAACATGATCCGACGGTCAGATAAAAAAGTCAACTTTTTGACCACACTTGATTAGGGTTTTGGTCAATTTTTCTGTAAAACAGGTTTTTCAAATGTTGTGACTTTATGATTCAAATTTCAAACATTTTGTATTTATTTTTGCCCCTTTTGGTTTTGAAATTCATGTTTTTGCACTTTTTCTAACTTTTTTTTTAAATTTTTTGGTCTTTATTTTGACGCGTGAATCGGGGCTAGACAAAATATGGTATTGACACTTGTGAGAGTAACTTCCCTTCCCAACCTTGTAGTTTTCACCACACCCTTTCTTTAATGTAGTTGAAACTTGCTTTCTTCCCTTTCCCCACTAAGGATGGAAGACCCAAGTACTTCTCATATTGCTTAATCTCCTGAACCCCTAAATCAAGTTTGATGTTGGATTTAATGTCATCAGAGGTAGATTTGCTAAAAAATAGGGACGTTTTACTCCTATTCACTTTCTGGCCTGAAGCACCTTCATAGGCTTCCAAGATATGCAACACTTTGCCACAATCTTCCATTGTTGCCCTGCAAAATAGAAGACTGTCATCTACAAATAACAGATGTGTTAGTTTTAGACCTGATGGGTGCAACGGAAAAAATTGGGGGGGGGGGGGGGGAGTCGCCACCTAGTTATATGGTCTAAGAACCATGAATATAGTGTCCTTTTGAGGAAGGACCTTTGATCTTACTACCAGAGTTTGGGTTCATAGTTTAGGTATGACTTGGGAAGGTGTTAGGCACCCAAGATATCCCAACCCTAAGGTTGGCCTCCCATCATTGTGTCTTACACCTTAACCTCATTAAAAGCACTCTTAACACTTACATCTATAATCCACACACACTAACATACATATATGCATACAATCATGGTATCCTTCATCTAAAAATAGACATACTTATCAATCTAAAACAAAAGGGAGCCAAGGCACAAAAGAAAACCATAGCATTCATCTAAAATGTGAAAACCTATCATGCATCCACAACAAGGCAGCAAGCAAACATATTACAAAACCCTATTCTTACATCTAAACATGTTCTATCATATCATCAAAGTGAAACTCTAATACAATGCATGAACATCACTAATGCATGGCTTATCCTTTACTTACCTCTCAGCAGCACAGCACCTATGGCATCAATGCAAGAACATGTGAATGAATGGAATTAACATTAAGAAACCCTAATCTAAACCCTAATCTACACATGTGATAAGAGACAAACATGTTAAAAGGTAAACAAATAGTTATGGATTTTGAAACATATGAAAAGGAGGCTACACAAAATACACATGTGAGTGCAGAAACAAAACAAACAAAAATTAGGGTTTTTGAGTAACGACATCACGCATGCTAGACAGGTTTATGTACGCATGAGTTCAACCTGAGTGCGTAGGCTAGATCATGCGTACGTAGATCCTTACCCAGAAAACCTAATTTACATAGAAATAGAATAGAAGCCAAACAAAACATAAAACGTAAAATCTAGCAGCCTAATACTTAAAGACATAAAGAAAACCTAGAACTAACCTAAACAAACATGTTTAAACATAAACTATACACCAGAAATAGATTAAAATAAAAATTAAAGGTAGAAAATAAAAGGAAAAGTTTAAAAGGATACCTTAAAGCAAAAGCTCCTAGGTTTGATTTTTGACTGTTTCCCTCAGTCAAATCTATCACAATTCAATAAAATAGTGATTAGTAATCTTAAACTCAAAGGATTGGGGCCAGAAAAGGCCCCAATCAAATAAAACTGACTTGAGGATGTTTTATGAAAAACTCCTTTTTGATTCACTATTTTCTAGTGAATTTTAGGTTTTTCCCATGGGATTTCTGTGTGTCTTGAAAATGTACTATGTAAGGCTTTATATAGTGGAAAAATGGGGTTTGGAACGGCTTCTAGACGATGTGGGATTCATTCCAAACCTCAGTCATTATTGCAGAAAACTTGCATTTCTTATGCTTCTAAAACCCTAGCTGCATGCGCAGGAATGTGCTTGCATACACATGCATTGGGTCACGTACGTAGGCCGCAACCTACGTACACAGGCCGAGGACTACTTTGGTCATTTTATTTCCAAAAATAAAAATTTTGCTAATTTTAAAAGGTTATATTTTCCATTTTAATACTCCTCAAGTCAATTCAATATCTGATTGGGCTCTAAACTGGCTTTGGGCCTTAAAGTTCGAGCATCATTGGGGAACGGGGGCTTAGTTATAAGGGGTACAAAATGCGGTGTCTATAGATGCCCCTCTTTTGATTCGTGGGCTTCGTTAATAGAATCAAGAGAATAAGAGACAAAACATTTTGTTTCGACGTACGGCTCGAGCCCAACCCATGCACACGACACTCATCACGCATACATGGGATTTGTTCCAAACCTCAACCATTATTGCAAAAAACTTGCCTTTCTTATACTTTTGAAACCCTAGCTGCATGCGCAAGAATGTGCCTGTGTACGCATGCATTAGCTCACGTACGCAAGCTGCGACCCGCGTACGTAGGCCAAGGGCTACTTTGGTCATTTTATTTTCAAAAATAGATTTTTTTACTCATTTTAAAAGGTTATATTTTCCATTTTAATACTCCTCAAGTCAATTCAATATCTGATTGGGCTCTAAACTAGCCTCAGGGCCTTAGAGTTCGAGCATCATTGGGGAATGGGGGCCCGAGTCGTAAGAGGTACAAAATGCGGTGTCTAAAGATGCCCCTCTTTTGATTCTTGAGCTTTGCTAACAGAATCAAAAGAATAAGAGACAAAACATTTTGTTTTGACGTACGGCTCGGGCACAACCCATGCACACGACACACATCACGCATAAATGGGGCGGGGTGCAACTCCAAAAAGCCACATGGGATTCGTATGTCCGAAGTCCCATCTTTGTTGATCGGGAAACGAGTAGTGACAGGTTCACTATCCCAAAACCTGTTTTGCGAGTGACTTGCTATCCTAGAGTCACTAAAAAAAAAAAAAAGACAAAACAAAAAACAAAACAAAACAAACAAAGGGTGCTCTTACGAGCTAACCCAACAAATAACAAAAGGATATAGTCTCTGTGGTGTCCATCCATGGCTCTTGCCTCAAACTTCTTTGGGTGACTTGTTCCTCTTGTTTTCTTCACTTCTTTCTCTACCTTTTCTGGTGAGGCTCTTTCCTCGAGTTGGCCTTGTTAGGACATATGTGAATCATGTTAGGAACATATGTCAATTTAGAATTGGCTAATCCTTTGACAAAACGCACTTTACTTGTAATTTGGTAGATCTAGAATGTGTTTAATGCTTCAAGAAACAAGGTTACAAGATCAAGTGTTAAAGCCATGCAAATCTGTCCAAGAAACAAGTGAAGAAGTGCTAGATTTTAAATCTTGATAGATAGCATTTATTAAGGTTTAAAAGCTGCTGAAGCCTGTGGCTCGACAACTAGCTCAATAGATGGCTATCTATCGAGGTTTATGAAACTCAGTTTTTCAAAGTTGATTTTCATCTAATCCGTGGGTATGTGTTTAGGCTTTCTTTTCTCACAACCTTAAACATATATAAGGATTATTTTAAGGACCGTCAAAGGTTGCACAGTTGCGCAAGTGTGAAGCAAAGTTTTGTTCATGCAAATTGTGACCGGAGACAGATTTTGCCCTAATTCATCTTTCTCTTGAAGAAGCTGCTGTGTTTGTACACCGTAGGGTTTTGTGACCAAGGAGCTTCATGATCTTCATCGTGTGATGAACTGAAAAACTTTGCAACCAACATCTTTCTCGAGTTGGTGATCAAGTCGCGTACTAGGATCCGCGCATCTATTGGTTAGTCACATACTAGGAGCTGTGCATTGAAAATGAGAGATTGTCACTACAGAACAAGTCCAATTGGATATTGGGGTAAGGGTTTAACTGTAGGTTGGTATAAGGTACTGGGATTCCTTTACTTATAACCACTTGTTTTGATAATAGTAGATTCTCGGGAGTAGTGACCTTAAAATCACTCGATGGGGTTTTTGCTGTGTAGGTTTTCCCCATTCGTAAACAAATCACCGTGTCAATTTAATTTCCGCTGCATACGTAGTTATTTGGTGATTTGTTTGTGCTGACACGTACATTGCATGTTAATTTGGTTAATTAATAAACTTGGCTAATTAATCAATTAATATATCACAAGGGGTCAATACATTCTTGGCCTATCAAGTGGTATCAGAGCAGGCACACTCTGATTAGGTTTTAATCTTTGCTGTGTGACCCATTGACCTCTATTTGTTATGGATAGAGGACAGTCTCTTATTATACCTCCTTTATTTAATGGAATAAACTATGCATACTGGAAAGTACGCAGTAGAGCTTTCTTGTAGTCATTAGATGAAAAGGTGTAGCAAGCTGTGGAGATAGGTTGGACCAAGCCTACAGAAGCGCCGACCGACTGGGATGATGCTAAGATCAAGGCGGCAAATTTCAACAGCAAGGCATTGAATGCTTTATTTAGTGCAGTCATAAATGAGGAGTTTAAGAAAATATCCTCCACTAAAACTGGAAAGGAAGCATGGACCATCCTCTAGACAACCTATGTGGGAACTAAGGCTATCAAGGATTCAAAGCTGCAGAGGCTCACTACAAGCTTTGAAGAGATCAAGATGGAGGAGGATGAGTTATTCGATGAGTTCTATGCCAAGCTCAAGGACATAGTGAACTCAGCCTTTAATATTGAGGAAACCATTCCTGAACTCAAGATTGTGAGAAAGGTGCTTAGATCTCTACCCAAGAGATTTCATGCCAAGATCACCGCGATTAAGGAATCAAAGGATATTGACAAAATTCCTTTGACAGAGTTGGTTGGCAATCTGCAGACCTATGAGTTGGATTTCACAAGGATCGGGAAATCGAGCAAGAGTAAAAGCATGGTATTGAATGCCAAGAGCAGTGATACTAATGAGTCTTTAGACAATGAAGATTCTAAAATGAAGTCCTACATTACAAGGCAATTCAAGAAGTTCATGAAGAATGCCAATGGGAAGGGCTTCGACAAGGACCGCAGGAAATCCAGTTCCTCACAGTTCAAGAGCCAAGATAAAGGGAAAAAGGATGTTAGGGATGGCAGTTAGTACACTATTCCCTCAGGACCAAAGTGCTTTAGGTGTCAAGGCTTCGGTCACATGAAACAAGAGTGCCCTACTTATCTCAAGACCATCGGAAAAAGCAAGGCACTTGCTGCTACCTTGAGCAACACCGAGCCTGAGGATGACTTCGATAATGAGGATGATGGAATCCTAAATGCCTTTACTTCCATCGTAAATCCTACTGAAGGGATTGTTGAAGATGTGGATGAAGAAGAGGACTTGGTGGAGTCTAAATTTGAGAAGATGGATGAACAAGATGACATCCACACAGCCTATGCAAAGTTATACAAGGTCTCGGAAAAGCACGAGAAGTTGTATAGGTTGGCCACCAAGAAACTTAGTGATGTGGAGCTTGAGCAAGAAGAAATCTCCACAAAGTTTGATGAGCTTGAGCTTGATGTGCTTGATTCAGTGGGGAATTTTTTGATGTGCGTGATCCACTAGGGGATTTTTTGATAATTCATGTCTAATTGTGGAAGTCTTTGAGATGTCCTTCCCTTTTTCGAAAGAAGGAAGTTTTTTTTTATTATTTTTTTTTACTGTTCATGACTAAACTACACGTAGTTTAGTGGTGAGGCCTAAATCCATTCTCTTCATCTCTCTCACCTCTTCACATTCTTCATAACTCCTCTCTCTTTTCTCTCTACAAAAACCTCCCTCCCCTCTTTCTTTTCCTCACATTTTCTGATTCTCTCAGACTCTCTCATTTTCTCATTTTCTTTCTTTCTCTCATCATCTTCTCCAATGGCACCCAAGGCCAAGAAATCCAATTATGTCTTATCATCTAATGCCTTCCATCTCACCCGCTGGAGTGGAGCCATAAGGTTGGTGGGCCTCCACCATTGACATACCGGCTAGAGAATCACATTCCCATTGGTGAATCTGTAAGTTTTTCATTTTTTTTTTTCTCATTTTCAAGTTTCCCTCTAACTTTGGTTTAAATGTGTTTTTCGCTATATGAATGCTTGGGTTTTGCTATGGGATGAGTTTAGATGAAAACCTAATGTCTTAGAAGGGGTAGGAACATGTCTAGGATTGATTTTGGATGATGCTTCTTTGAAAACTTTAAAGAACTGCTTCTGTCTGTGTTCTTGCGCGCGTGGGCTCGGGCTTGCGTACGCAGCTTGTATTCATGTGTATGCAGCTCTGTTCTTGCGTACGCAAGTATGTTCTTGGGGTTTTGCGTACGTGGGAATGGACCTGCGTATGCGGGGTCTTGTCTGTGTGTGTAGGCTTTGACTTGCGTATGTGAGACGCTTGGCAAAAGTTCTGCTCTGCCCATTTTTACTTCTTTTTCACCTGTTTCATCTCCATATGCAATTCACATGCACCTTTTTGTCATTTTTGCATCCAAATATCACTGTATCATCCTTTTTATCTCCACTCATGCATCACAACACTATATTCCTCGAATTTCACTTGAATCATGAATCTAATGACATCTTTTTTGCAGTCATCATCCCCTTATGCTGGTACGAGAAGCACTAGTAAGGTGGTGGAATGGTTCAAGTCACTTGTGCCCGAAACCAAGGGTTATATCCAGGAGGTGAGCTTTGAGCCCATCATCAATCTTCTTTCGGAAAAGTCTACGAATGCCACATTGGCGCAGTGCCTCATTAAGCGGTGGTGGGATACTACCCACACCTTTCATATCACCGAGTAGGAGATAACGGTGATTCTCTATGACTTTTACCGCATGACCGGCATTAGCTTTGAGGGGGCCATCATCAGTTTGGATAGCATTTACAGGTGTGTAGCTAGGCATTGACATGATGGGGAGGAAGTACTCAACTAAGACCATCCGCTACTTCAACTTGGTATCGAATTACACGTTCCTCCCACAGAGGACCACGGAGGAGTGTATCTGTATGGCTAAGGCTTTCCTTCTCCACTTGCTAGGAGCCTACCTCTTTGCCAATGGTGGGAAAACGGTGTCTTTGAGGTGGCTAACCCTCTTCCAGGATTTTGGGGAGGCATGGAGGGCCAATTGGGGGTAAGCATGTCTTGCTTATCTTTACTCCCCCCTCGACACTCTCAGCTAGGGCACTTTGTGGCAGCTTGTGGGGCCTTGGAAGCTTATTGAAGTTAGTTCTCTTTTCAATCTTTACACTTTCACTTGTAGCTTGTAGTCTTGCAAACTGTATCATCTTGCAAACTATCATCTTGCATCTAACTTGTGGCTTGTGTTTCTTTTTTGCAACAGTGGGTGGTTAGGTATGGCCTCATAACTCTGGCCACCGACCTAGTTCTGAAGTATTTTCCCCAAGTTAGGGCACATCTTGTGGGGTTGACTTCAGATGAGGTAAATTTTAAGAGTTCCAGTTGTTCATGCTTCTTCCTATATTACCCTTAAGAATACCCTTCTTCTAACCTTGTGTCTTTATAGGTAAACAGGGCCCCATGGGTCAGCTAGCCCCTTCCTGCTACTTGAGACTTGGAGTCTGCCACTCTCATTACTTTAGAGATCACCCGACCCTTTGAAAGAGCGGGCTTGAGGGTGCTGTATTTGGCGAAGAGGGTGCGGTGGCAGTTAGTGGGTAGGGATAACCCACAGATTCTGATAGACCCTTCTGAGTTCATGCTTGCCCCACACTCCATGACTGATGCTGAATAAAACTCGTGGGGGTGTGGTGTCTCCTATGCTGAGCGGCTCCTTAAGGGGTTGGACTATGAGGGGTTCAACCTTACATGCCTCATGCCTTCTCCCACTCTCCAGGTATATGTTCGAACTCTTGTTCTTCTTCTTTCTTTTCTTTCTTGATTTGTCGTGACTACTAATGTAAGGAATTGTAATAGGGGGGACTTGCTGCCGGTGAGCCCATTGATCCTCCATATCTCCCTTGGATGGTCTATGCCTATGTCCTGGATGGCTTTCCTCGGGAGCGCGTCGTGCCTCGCAACCTTAATGTTATGGGCTATCCTTGCTCGGGAGCGGCCCACCTAGGCGATGGTGATGATGATGATGATGATGATGATGGTGGAGATGAGGAGGACTCCAAGGCCACCCCTAGCTACCAACCAAGGAAGAGGCAGCACCGTTGATTACTTGCAAGTCACAGCATACAATAGACAACACATAGCTTTTTCTTTTCTTTTTTGCTTTTAATTTTTTTCATTTCCCTTAGCAAACATTTGGATTAAGTTTGAGACAGAGGATTGTACTAAGAACATCTTTTTACATTTATGTTTTTTTATGGGATTTGGCACTTAATTTACAAGATAATGATAAATTGTATGTTTTTATACAAATTTGCTTCTTTGATGCTTGTAATCTTGTGCTTAGAACATGTCTTGAATGGTTCTTTAGGTCACAGGGACCCTAGGAATGTTTGGGAGTAGGAAAAACTCTGCTCAAAGTAGGGGAACATAGGCTTTTGCCAAGCATTGTGCGTACGTGGAAAGGAGCCTGCATACGCAGCTTTGACTTTGCGTACATAGGGTTAATCCTGAATACGTGGGCCGCAAATCAGAAAAACCCTAACCAACTTACTTAGGTATAAAAGTAGCCGTTTGAGTCCAAAACCCTCACCAACGTATTTCCAACCCAGAGAACACTTTTTTGAGGTCTCTCAATGGTAGAAAACTCTCCTCTTGATGTCTCCACTGGGATTAGGAAGTTTAGTCCTGATTTCAAGGATTCTGTTGCTTCCTATGGCCTTTCTTGCATCTTTCCTTACCATCAAATTAGGGTGGATGAGCCTCTTCGCGTTGCTGCCAACTATTGGGTTCCTTCTTGCCATGTATTCCGTTTCAACGGAATAGAATTATGCCTCACTATTGAGGAATTTGCTGCTATCATGGGTGAATTAGAGATTGATGATCTTATCTTTCCTACCATCGATGGGGATCTTCCTTCCTTGCTATGAGTTGTGTTGGGTGTCCCTGAAACCACGACCAATAGGTGGTGTGTCTTTGAAAAACTCAACCTTAGGCTAGTCTTTGATTACTTTTCCGGTCCAGGCCTTCCTGAGGGTGAGAGGCCACGATCATACTACCTTCGTGCCTTTTGTTTATGTGCTCTTGCAAGGTATTTCTTGGTTCAACATTCTTATTGTGTGGACCTTCGGATGTGTATGGTGGCTTATGAACTAAAGAGGGACAATCTAGTTGGTTTGATCTTGGCGAAAACTGTTAATGGTTTGGATGCTTTTTAAAGGAGGGAAGTAAGTTTATTTGCGGGAAGTCCTCTTCTTCTTTAGGTATGATCCCTAACTTTTGCCTAGGTTCTCAACCTAGTGGGATCCCTCTAATTTTGCATGGATTGCCTTGCAGTTTTCAACCCATCGAGGCACCTTATATCATCTTTCATCTTAATTATTATTTTTTTTCACTCATGATCTCCACTCTTTTTCTTCTCATTCTTTCTCTTTTTTTTTTTTTTTTTTCTCTCCCTCTCTCTTTCGTCCTCCTCCTTTTTCAGATATGGCTACAAGAGAGACTTCAATTGCTTCATCCTCCTACTGTGCCCCTCAGTACCTACCTTCCTAGGCATCTTAGGGACAACCATCTTCAAGATGTCTTGGGTTTTAAAGTATATGTGGAGCTTATGGGTTGCCTAAAAGAGACCAACATTTAGCGGGTCGTGGAATGGTGGCATATCTCAAGCATTGTCCATAGTTGCTACAAGGATCATTGTGGGACTTTTGTTGGGCTTCGTTGCTGCTCTTACTACTCCACTTGTTGTATCTTAGGGCAATTTGGAGAGCATCAAGGAGCTCTTGATGATGTGGGTGCGTTCCACACCGCGGCGTTCACCAATAGGATCTTGGGCAAGATTAGTGAAGCTTGGCCTTATCGTAAGCTACAAGCAATGGTTGGCAGATGACATGAAGTGGATTTTGAAGGATGAGAAGGCTCACATGAAGACTAGCAAGAAGATAAGAAGGACTGAGTGACTGCCTTGATATGCCCCATGTTTTACTTTCTTACAATTTTATGATTCTCATGTTTTTGTTTTTGAATTTAATAAAGGATTGGAATGTTCCAAATCCCCTATGAAAACAAACTTATTATATTTTAATTTGAGCAATGAAAGAATTTTCCTTTTTATTATCTTTGCTTATTGTCATCTCATTTATTCATTTTTTTTTTCTTTTCTTTTTCCTTTGCCATGTAATTTTTGCCCATGACGTCCTTTGAGGAATTTTTGCCATGCCCATGGTCTTTTCCCCTAAATTTTGCCTAGACCACCCTTTTAGATTTTCAATCTAGCGGGGTTCTTTTGCCTAGGCCGCTCTTTCGGGTTTTCAACCTAGCAGGCTTTTTTCTTCCTTTTTTTTTTATTTTTATTTTTTTATAAATGTGGTATGTCCAGAGTCTATCCATGTTAGTGGGGGCAAAACATCTCTTCCCCATCCAAATCTGTGATTCTTGTAGCACCTCTTGACATGATCTTCTTGATAAAAGGTCCAGACCACCTAGGCTTCATTTTTCCTCTTGGACCAAAAGTCTCATCTCTAAGCACCTTTAGGACCAAGTCTCCTTCTTTAAGGTTTCTTGGTTTCACTTTCATGTTGAATTTCTAGCAATCCATTTTTGGTATCCTTGTCCATGGTATTGTGCCCTAGCTCTCTTCTTATCTATCAAAACCGATTGTTCATATCTAGCCTTAGTCCAATCCTCCTCTAGGACCTTAGTCTCTACCAATACCCTCAAAGATTGTATCTCCACCTCAATAGAAAGCACTGTCTCACTACCAAAAACCAAAGAGTAAAGTGTTGCCCTAGTCGATGCTCGGATAGAAGTTATATAACCCCATAGCGCAAACGGAAGTTTCTCAACCCAATATTTGTATGTCACTATCATCTTAGCTAGGATATTTTTCACATTCTTATTGGTTACTTCTACAGCCCCATTAGCTTGCGATCGATATGGTGAAGACTTGTGATGCTTAATGCCTTCTTCCATGACCCTTCAGACTTCGCCTTCAAAATGGGAACCATTATCAGAAATGATCTTTTAGGGCACCCCAAACCGACATATGATGTTGTTTTATAAAATTGAGCCACATGCTTAGCCTTCAACACGGAGTAGAAGGCTGCTACCACCCACTTAATGAAGTAGTCAATTGCAACTAAAATGTACTCATACCTATTTGAAGCCTTAGGAGCTATTCTTCCAATCACATCTATGCCCCAAACTGAGAATGACCATGGAGAAGTCATGCTATACAACTCACTAGGTGGAACATGGTTCAAAATGGCGTGTGTTTGACAATCAAAGCAACTCTTAACATAGTCCACACAATCAGTCTCCATCGTGTTCCAATAGTACCCTACCCTTAGGATTTTCTTGGCAAACATTCTTCCATTCATATGAGGGCCACATTTTCCTTGATGAACTTCTTCCATTACCCTCTCGGCTTCTTCTCTCTTCAAGCAACGAAGGTGTACACCGTCATAGGAACTTCTATAGAGTTGTCCTCCACATAGGATGTATTGGGTTGCCATCATCCTAATGAAATGACGTTTTCTCTTGTCAGCACCATCCGGATATGCCCCTAGTTCCAAGAACTTCATGATGTCATAATACCATAGAACTTCCTCTTCCTCTATGGCCATTACTGAAGCTTCGGTCTTCCTTTTGTGCACTTCCTCATAACTTTGTTCGATCTTGATAGGCCAAGAATGTATTGACCCCTTGTGATAAATTAACCAATTAATTAGCCAAGTGAATTAATTAAGTTAATTAACATGCAATATGCGTGGTAGCACAAACAAATCACCAACTAAGTTAATATGCAGTGGAAAGTAACGTTGACACGGTGATTTGTTTACGAATGGGGAAAACCTCCAAAGAGAAAACCCCACCGGATGTTTTTAAGGTCACTACTCCTGAGAATCCACTATTATCACAACAAGCGGTTACAAGTAAAGGAATCTCAGAACCTTATACCAACCTACAGTTGAACCCTTACCCCAATACCCAGTTGGACTTGTTCTGTAGTGACAATCTCTCCTTTTAATGCACGGATCCAAGTACGTGACTAACCACCAACTTGAGAAGAATGTTGGCAGCAAAGTTCTTCAGTTCATCCACACGATGAAGATCACGAAGCTCCTTGTTTACAAAACCCTACGGCGTACAAACGCAGTAGCTTCTTGGAGAGAAAGATGAACTAGGGCAAATTGTCTCCAGTCACAATATGCTTGTGAAAAACCTTTGCATCAAGTTGTACTCACTTGCATCAACTGTAACAGTCCTTAAAATAATTCTTATATATTTTTAGGGTTATGAGAAAAGAAAGCCTAAACATGCATACACGGATTGGAGTGAAATTAGATCTGAAAATCTGATTTTCTTAAATCTCGATACTAGGGTATCTATCGAGCAGTTGTTGAGCATCGGGCAAAAGCTGCATTTTAAACCTCGATAGATGCTATCTGTCGAGCTAGATGTCGAGCTTTAAAATCCAGCACTTCTTCACTTGATTCTTAGACAAATTTGCATGGCTTTAACACTTGGACTTGAAACCTTGTTCCTTGAAGTATTAAACATATCCTAGATCTACCCAATTACAAGTAAAGTGCGTTTTGTCAAAGGATTAGCCAATTCTACATTGACATATGTTCCTAACATGATTCACATATGTCCTAACAGATCTCTAAGGGTCATGTCCATACCTTCTTGGGTATTTCAACCATGGAGGCTAAAGTAGCTAAGGCATCTGCAAACTGATTTTGAGCTCTAGAGATGATTATGTACTCAATCTTGTCAAAGGTCTTGGTTAAGGTGGCGTTTGGATATGGATGAAAAGCCAGTGTCTGCATCTGGCGTTTCCTTTTTTTTTTTATGCACGCGGATTATACTATTCAGGAGACATTATGCACCGTTCATATACTATTCACGCACTGTTCATGCATTGTTCACAGGAGCCACAACCACTTTATTCAGAAAAAAAATATTAAAAATGGGTCTCACGGCACTATTCACACATTTAAAAATTATTTTACTATAATGTTTTCAGTTTTCAACAAAATAAGCGGTATCCAAATGGACCCTAAGTCCCTAGGTATTGTTGATAGGGCTTTAGGTGTTCTTCCTTCACTTTCCACAACCTTTGCGCTTGGGCTATAACCAAAGTTGAATCCCCAAAGACTTTGGCTTCTTTTACCCCCAATTCTTGAAGAGCTTCCATTTTGGTGATGCAAGCTTCATATTCAACCATGTTGTTAGTCACTTCAAACTTCAATTTGATTGCCAAAGGTATGTGAGATCCCTCGGGGGTGATCAAGATTATCCCTATTCCATTTCCATGTTGGTTTGCAGCTTCGTCAAAGTACATTTTCCATGTCCCTAATTCAACATCCAAAATGTCCTCATCCAAAAAGTCTTCTTTACCATCCTCCCTTTCTATAGGATTCTTGGCACAAAAATCTAACACGACACTTCCTTTGATAGCTTTCCTAGCCACATACTTCAAGTCGAATTCTGCCAGCAAAGTCAACCATCTTGACAATCCTCCACTCAAAGTGGGCTTCTCAAAGAGGTACTTCAATGGGTCTATTCTTGCCACCACCCATATTTGGAAGGGTAAAACGATATGCCCCAATTTCTGTATAGCCCAAACAAGTGCGAAGCATGACTTTTCTATGGGAGTGTACCAAGTCTCATAATCATAGAATCTCTTGCTTAAGTAATATATTGCCCTCTCATTCTTCTCATCATCTTCTTGTGCAAGCATGCTTCCAACTGCATCCCCTATGATGGAAAGGTATAGGAGTATGGGTTTTCCATGTTGTGGAGGCACTAGGATAGGTGGGTGGAGGAGATATTCCTTGATAAGTCCAAAGGCTTTTTGGCACTCATCGTTCCATGTTTGTGGTTCATTCTTCCTTAGGAGTTTAAAGATGGGCTCATAAGTGGAGGTGAGCTTGGCAATGAATCGACTAATGTATTGTAGCCGACCTAAGAAACCCCTAATCTCTTTCTCACTTTTGGGTGGAGGCATCTCCAATATGGCTTTGATCTTGGATGGGTCAACTTCTATTCCTCTATCACTCACTAGGAACCCTAACAACTTTCCAGCGGTTACTCCAAAGGTGCACTTTTATGGGTTCAATCTCAATCTGTATTCTTTAATCCTCTCGAAGAACTTCCTCAAGTTCGCGGTGTGGTTTTCTCTATCCTTGGATTTCACTCTCATATCATTAACATACACCTCTACCTTATTATATATCATATCATTTAGAAAGGCCATAGCCATCCTTTGGTATGTTGCCCCAGTATTCTTAAGACAAACGGCATTACTGTGTAACAATAGATTCCCCATTTGGTAGTGAAAGTGGTTTTGCTCATATCTTTAGGAGCCATCTTGATTTGGTTGTATCCTGAAAAACCATTCATGAAGGACATCAATGCACTTCCCGCTATGTTATCTACCAAGACATCAATGTGGGGGAAGGGGAAGTTATCCTTAGGGAATGCCTTATTCAAGTCTCTAAAATCCACACACATCCTTACCTTTCCATCCTTTTTAGGTACGGCTATCCATTTGGCTTGGTTTACAAAGTTGATGAACCCTACCTTTAGTTGCTTAGTGGCTTCCTTTTTGATCTTTAAAAGCCATTCAGTCCTCATTCTTCTCAATTTTTGCTTGACAGGCACCATGTGGTCATGAGTATCAAAGTGATGTTAAGCTATCTCGGGGTCAATTCCAGGCATATCCTCATAAGACCATGCAAACAATTCTTGAAATTCCATGAGGAGTTCTTGAAGATCTTTCTTTTTTTTTTCATTTAAAGTTGAGCCAATTTTAATTACGCATGGATTCTCATCATTCCCCAAATTAATAGTTTCAAGAGTTGGTTCCATAGGTTCAAATTTCTTTTTCAGTTGTTTATTAATTTCATTTTCAAATTCATTTGAATCATTTAAGTGCAGAATTTCAATGTTATGGGACACATCAAAGGAAGCCAAAATCAAAATTCACCTTATGAGAGATTTCGACAAAAGCGTCCCTCAAAAAAGAGATTTGGGTACCTTTTAGGGCACCTCTCTTTTTGGGTAAGTGGTGTGGAGTCGCCACTTTTTTTTTTATACAAAAAATAATAATAAGAAAAAATAAATACATGATTGAATTATTCTCTTCATTGATTGAATAAAAGAAATTACATATCTTGAAAACTTTAAAATTACATAGCTTTGGGTCCTAGTTACAATCTACCAAAAATACATGGCTTTTGTCCTAGTTACATTCTACCTAAAATAAATAAATAAATAAAGACAAGGCTAGATCTACTTAGCCAAAGACCTAAATCCGGAGGCTACGTTATGGAATGGGAAGGTGTTAGGCACCCATTCCGCCCAGACAAAGTCTGGTCTTCTAGACTCTTGTAACCAATGTACTATGTTATGCATGTCATGAATGATATGTTGAAAATGTTAAATAAATCACACAAAACCATTTATGAATGTATCCTCCTTTTGTTTAAAAAAATTCAGATCTATTTTAATGATTAAAAAAATTTTGATTTTGACTTATAAAAAAGATCAGATCTATTTTTATATGTGTGAAAAAAATGGTTTTTTGAAGAGAAAATTCAGATCTGTTTTAATTTAATAAAACACAAAGTCTTTTGGTTTGTTAAAAAAATTCAGATTTGTTTTTTAAGAGATAAAAAAAAAAAAAATGCTTTGAGTTTTGTAAAAGCTCAGATATGTTTTGATGACGATAAAAAAAAATGATTTTTTATATAACAGAAAAATCAGATCTGTTTTTATATTTGAAAAGACATTTTTTGTGAAGAGGATCTCATTCACAAAATAATTTCATGTTACATGACTCAAACAAAACAAAAATTCATGATCTCTTTCTTTATTTCAAAAATCTGCATGCATAAAAAAAATCAAATTTGTATCTAAAGAAGATACAAAATCCATTCTTTATTTTAAGAAAAATTCAGATCTACATCTAAAAAAGATGTAGATCCATTTTTTGATGAAAAATTCAGATCTACATCTAAGAAAGATGTAGATCCGTTTTATTTTGATAAAAAACTCAGATCTACATCTAAAAAAAATGTAGATCTATTTTATTTTAATGAAAAACTCAGATCTACTTCTAAGAAAGATGTAGATCCGTTTTATTTTGATGAAAAACTCAGATCTACATCTAAGAAAGATGTAGATCCTTTTATTATTTTTTTTAAAAAGAAAAATCAATTTAGTACATGCAAATCTCTAAAACTAAGAAACAAATTATAGTAATGATAAAAGAATCAAGAACATATTTTGATAATCTGAATTAACAAATCAGAACATGAATATTTAAAACAAGAAAGCATGCATCATAATGATGAAAGAACATAAGAACAAAAGGGTTAGAAATCAACCTCTTGCATGAGCACTCTTCTACTTGAGAGGATGTTTTAGGGTTCAAAGAAACTTGTTTAGCTATCTTTGAAACCTAAAAACCCTAATTCTTCTAGCAAATCTCAGAGAGGATCAATTAATCTCAACAATTTGTGGGTCTCCAAAACGTATGCCTCTCAGAGCGTAAAAAAAAAGGTGCTGAATTGTGAGGTTCAGTATCTATTTATAGAGACTAGAAGACTCTAAAAAATAGGTATGGACGATTAGGGTTTGAATCCGGACGCATCCTTTTGCAAAAATATCGAAAAGGGTGTGCCTTATAGTCACCCAAAGGTCATTGGGCCAAAACCCAAAACATGTGAATTCAACACTTTTAGAGTGCCGTTCGGCACTCCAAAAGTGCCATTCAGCACTCCAAAATTGCCGAATTGGCCCTATGGCTCCAAATGCTCTTTTGTGTTTGGGTGCCATTTGGATTCTTCTTCTAGGGTTTTTTGGCATGTCCTTGTACCTAGACGCGTTTTCATCCTTCGTCTATGATTTTTTTTATCTCTTTTCGAGATAATTCAGGCTATTTAAGAATAATTATCTTGAAGATAAATACCCTAATATAAATCTAGAGAAAGTTCAAATTATCCACAATTTTATTGTTATCCAATCATCCCTTTTATTCCTATGCATGCAACCCTATTTTAAATACTAATTGTCAACCAATCACAAAATTATTTAATCAATTTCAATTTTTTAATCAATCAGAATTAATTTAAACTAATCATGTGTGGTTGACCTTACCTAGACACAATGCATGCTGATCGTGCAAACTTGATCATACGATATCTTTCGATCCAATGGTTCAATTTGAAAACCGGAAACACCGTTGCGACCGTTAGAATCTCAAGATCATTTTTATGATATGAAATGAATGAATTGATGCATGTAATGCAAAGAAAAACTCTAATGCATGTAATGCAAGAACAAATTGATGCATGTAATGCAATTATGATTTTTGGGGTAAATGGATTGGTCATTCAAGTCATTCTCCTTGATTAAATCATGGGTGCAAAATTGGATGTCTATAGAATGCCCCTCATTGACAGAGCTTGAAAAGCAAATGTCAATGTAAAACAAAGACACTGATTTTAGCAACCATGATTTAATTGAGGTTGAATTCAAAGATTACCTAGCCCTTAAACCTAAAATCTTGGAACATAGAACTAGCCTTATCTTTTGACCCAAAAAAATGAAAATACCAGACTTAGCTGGTAGTTGATGACTCTGGAAATGATTCTTGGCAATTGGGGTGACCAGGAAATTTTCCTATCCTGATCTTGAAAATGGAGTTGTCTGGGATGACGATCAAAGGTCTTCTTCTTCTTCAAACTGGAGTTGCTAGAATAAGGATCAAAGGGGTCTCCTCTACTTTGATCTAAAATGGAATGATGATCAAAGGGATCTCCTCTACTTTGATATGAAATGGAATGATGATCAAAGAGATCTCCTCCACTTCGATCTAGAATGGAAATGTCGATCAAAGGGATCTGCTCTACTTCGATCTGGAATGGAATGATGATCAAAAGGATCTCCTCTACTTTGATAATCTGGAACTAAAATGATGATCAAAGGGATTTCCTCTACTTCGATCTAGAATGAGAATGTCGATCAAAGGGATCTCCTTTACTTTGATAACATGGAACTGAAATGATGATCAAAGGGATCTCCTCTACTTCGATCTGCCTTTGGAATGATGATCAAAGATCCTCCTCTACTTTGATCTAGAATGGAATTTTGATCAAAGGGATCTCCACTACTTTGATCTGCCTTTGGAATGATGATCAAAGGGATCTCCTCTACTTCAATCTAGAATGGGAATGTCGATTAAAGGGATCTCCTCTACTTCGATCTGGCCTTGGAATGATGATCAAAGGGATCTCCTCTACTTTGATAATCTGGAACTGAAATGATGATCAAAGGGATCTCCTCTACTTCGATCTGGAATGAGAATGTCGATCAAAGGGATCTCCTCTACTTCGATTTGGCCTTGGAATAATGATCAAAGGGATCTCCTCTACTTTGATAACATGGAACTGAAATGATGATCAAAGGGATTTCCTCTACTTCGATCTGGCTTTGGAATGATGATCAAAGATCCTCCTCTACTTTGATCTGGAATGGAATGTTGATCAAAGGGATCTCCACTACTTCGATCTGCCTTTGGAATGATGATCAAAGGGATCTCCTCTACTTCAATCTGGAATGGGAATATCGATTAAAGGGATCTCCTCTACTTCGATCTGGCCTTGGAATGATGATCAAAGGGATCTCCTCTACTTTGATAATCTGGAACTGAAATGATTATCAAAGGGATCTCCTCTACTTCGATCTAGCTTTGGAATGATGATCAAAGGTCCTCCTCTACTTTGATCTGGAATGGGAATGTTGATCAAAGGGATCTCCTCTACTTCGATCTAGCCTTGGAATAATGATCAAAGGGATCTTCTTTACTTTGATAATCTAGAACTGAAATGATGATCAAAGGGATCGCTTCTACTTTGATCTGGAATGGAATGACAACCAAAGGTCCTTTTCTACTTTGATCTGGAATTGTTGCCTGCAAAAAGTCAAAATTTAGAATTAGACTTTAACTGATAGGTGCTTCGTGATCCCACTATTTCTGAGATGTGTGATTTTCATTTGCTCGTTCTTGATATGAACTTTATCAAGAAAAAATTGGTTGATTTTTGGCGGTTCTTTGAAAAAGATTTGATCTTTAAAACTTGAATCTTTGAATTAGAAACTAGAACTTTTGAATTTTGAGACTTTGAAAATTGAAACTTTGAAATTTTGAGACTTGGAATTTGGAGTTTGAAACTTGGAATCTGGGATTTTGAGTTTGAAATTTGGAATTTGAAAGAAAAAATAAAGTCAATCTTTTGAAGATAGGAGAGCTATTGTCGATCCTATAAGTTTTAGGAGAACTAAGGTCGATCCCTTAAAGGTAGGAGAGCTATTGTCAATCCTACAAGGTGTAGGAGAACTATTGTCGATCCTATGAGTTTTGAGAGAACTAAGGTCGATCCCTTAAAGGTAGGAGAGCTACTATCGATCCTACGATGTATAGGAGAACTATTGTCGATCCTATGAGTTTTGGGAGAACTAAGGTCAGTCCCTTAAAGGTAGGAGAGCTACTGTCGATCCTACAATGTATAGGAGAACTATTGTCGATCCTATGAGTTTTGGGAGAACTAAGGTCGATCCCTTAAAGGTAGGAGAGCTATTGTCGATCCTACGATGTATAGGAGAACTATTGTCAATCCTATAAGGTATAGGAGAACTATTTTCGATCCTATGATGTATTAGCATGTATGAAATTATTTGAAAGAAAATTGTATTTGATTCAGAAAAGTTTAGTGTTTGGAATTTGCAATCTGAAATTTGGAAATTTTAAATTGAAAATTTTATGTTGAGGCATTGTCATTGTGTTGTTGTGTGATCTTGTTGGAATTTGGGGCATTGTATAATTGATCATGTTGTAATGTTGGTTTTGGAACATTTTTGAAGTGTTGTATCTTTTGGTCATGGTGTAATTTGGACAATGTTGGTGGCTTATGGAATTTTGGCAATGTTGGTAATTTGTGATGTTGTTGGATGAGTTTTGGCTTGGATTTTGGGAGCTTTGAAATTGTGAAGTTTTCGCAATATTGGTAAGTTGTGATGTTTGTTGGATGAACTTTGGCTTGAATTTTGGGAGGCATTGAAGTCATGAAAAATTCATTGTGTAGGCTTTGGTTGAACAAAATCATGATGAATGTGGAAGATTTGTTGGCATGTGTAATTTATGGCAAATTTTTGTGGATATGAGTATGGAAAAATTTTGCTGGTACGGAAAATTTTTGTGGATATGGAAGAAGTCTTATGAGTACGAAATTTTGGCTATGGAAAAATTTTGTTGGGTATGTGATGTTTGATCCTGGAAATTTTTGTGGTTATGAATTTGGATTTGTGGGAGTTTTCGCGGTTATACATGGACATGGTCATGTGGGAATTTTTTCGATGGCATGGTTATGGGAAAAAATTGGTAGTTGTGCATGGACATGTCAAAAATTTTGGTTGTGGTAAAATTTGGTGGGGCATTGATTTTTTTTGTTTGTGGGACATTAACTATTTTGGGCGCATGGGAATTTTTTGGTCATGGAAAATTTTTTTGACATGTGCTTTTGGTCATGCAAATTTTTTGGACATGTGATTTTGGTCATGGGAATTTTTGATCACGATGAAACTTTAAATAAGACAAGTTTAGAATTCACCTGATGAGGTTTTGTAGTACAAATTTAAACTTATCTTGATTGGCTTTGATGGAGTTTACTCTTACTTGAATGAGGCGGAGCCGAATGCCCCTAGTTTAGAAATGAATGCATGATTTTTTTGAAATCTTGGTTTTTTATGAAAAGATGATGATGGTGGTCCCCCTTTTTCTTTTCTTTTTTGAAAATGAATGAGGCATGGTCGAATGCCCCCTGTTTGCAGATTGATGCATGACTTTTTGAAAACCTTGATATTTGAGGAAAAGATGATTTCTTTTTTTTCAAAATGGATGAGGCATGACCGAATGCCCCTAGTTCAACAATCAATGTGAATTTTGAAAATCTTATTGTGTAGGGACCTCAATAAAGCAAAATTTGAGTAAAACAAGATCAAAGTCACAAAACTGGGTAAAATAAGGACTGCTGGGATGATGG
The DNA here is from genome assembly GCA_019022515.1 of Quercus aquifolioides. Classification (NCBI taxonomy): domain Eukaryota; kingdom Viridiplantae; phylum Streptophyta; class Magnoliopsida; order Fagales; family Fagaceae; genus Quercus; species Quercus aquifolioides. Next base: position 36,691,394 of record CM032332.1, read on the forward strand.
GCCAATGGGCTTTATGGGAGTATCGATTGGCACATCTAAACTGAAGATTGATGGTGATTGTTGAGTAGATGAAAGATCCATGTCCACCTTCTACAAAAGATTCTTTCCATGAGCTTGTTAGTAATCAGTTATTATAAAAATGTTTTGGGCCAATGCCCCTAGTTTAGACATGCCTGCATAGAAAATTGATGATATGCTTAATGCAAAACAGATGCTCCTAGCCTAAATTCACACAAAAAAAATGTTTTGATTTTGGCCTTTGAAAAAAAAAATTTTGAGTGAAAAAAATGAAGTTTTGAAAAATCTTTTTTGAAAAATGAATTTTTTGAAATGAGTCTTTTTTTTTCCCTTTGAAAGCAATTTACTTAGAATGAGATTTTTTGAATCACAAAAGGTGGTCCTTTTAACAACCTCTTTGATCAATCATAATGCTTCATTGTTAACTAGATCTCATTGGCTAGAAAGGATTTGAAATCACTAAAAACATGTAATCAAATTTGCTTCTTTATTCTGAAATTTTTTTTAGATTAAGTCTTCAAAGACAATCAAAGAAATGAAATACTTGGGAATCAGACATGCTGGTAATAAGCAAGAAAGGGAAAAATCTTAAGTTTGAAGATTTGAAAATTTTTGAGAATTTGGAAATTTGTTCTCTTGAGAGTTATTTTCTGTTGGGAGCAAACAAAGTGAGTGTTTGGGGCTTAGAAAAAAAATTTGGTCACTTGAGAATTTGTGAAATTTGTCTTTTAAAGATATCAGCCAGTGGGGCTTGATAATCTTGAGCAGGTTCCTTCTTAATCCAAGAGAAAATATCATCAGAGCTAAATGTGTGCTTTCAATCAGCAAGACTTCAAGGAGGGATTTATTCAAAGGTTGTAATGTAGGCCGGGTTCAGGTTATCGAAAGGAAGGATATAAAAGGCTAAAAAAACCCTTATGATGTTTCCCCAAGTATGCAATACGTTAAATATTCAAGCATTGGAGGATTTTTCCACGTCTTCTGTCATTGACTCTTGTGCTAAAATCCTTGTCATCTTCTCATTGGTCTTCATTGATTCCTTTCATTTGGTGTTAATCTTTTTAGCTTGATGACTTCCTCTTTTTGGTTTTCTTAGCATCCCATCTTGTGATTAGATCACTTATTTTCATTTTTTGTGAAAGATTTTTTTTTTTTTAATGTTTTATTTTTTGCCCTAATTCTACCTAGACCGCCCTTTCAAGTTTTCAGCCTAGCAGGCTCTCTCTCTTTATTTTTGGCTCTAATTTTTGCCTAGACCACCCTTTCAAGTTTTCAGCCTAGCGAGCTTTTTTTTTTTTTTTTTGGTGGAATTTTATTGGCTCTCACTCAACTGCTTTTTTTTTTTTCAATTTGACAAACTTTCATCTTTCCTGGATGAATTTGCATTTCTCCTTGATACCCTCTTATCCTTTATAATGCACTTTCATTTTTCTTGACTTGATTGAACACACTTTTTTTTTTTTTGATGAAATGTGTCTTAATTTTTTTCTTTTCCTCATCTTTCTCAATTTGATTAGATTTTGCTCTTGATGAGTCTTCATTTTGGCTAATCCTTCTCAACTTGAATAATCTTTCATGGAATCTTATGTCTTTTGTGTCTTTTGATGCATCAGTATTCTCTCACAACTTGATGAAAATTCTTGCATTCACTTCTCTCTCTTTTTTTTTTTTCTTTTTGGTTGAAGTCTTTTCTAGCTTGATGGCCTTCTCTTTTTTCTCACAGTTTGATGCTTTCTCAAAATCTTATCTCTCCTTAATGGATTTCCTTTCTACCTAGCTTTGATGAACTTTCTTTTTTGAACTTGATCGCTCTCATTGTCTTCCTTGAGGACCTTACCAAGTGGTGCTGAATCCATAAGGTCAACAATTCCTCATCTTGAGATGTAAGCATGCATACTTAATTTTCCCACCCAAGGTTTAACTTTTTAGTGGGTTCACTGAAAACATGCTAACTGTTTAAAGGCTCAAGTTGGCTAGCAATGGATAATTATTGTAATAGGTGTCAAGGAATAATGTGGGTTATCAAAGGCGGCCTCCTATCCCTAGTGATGCTTTATTGTAAACATAGCAACCTAAACTCTTATAATAAATTATTCTTGGAATAAGAGTTCAAATGCTTCCATGATATGACAAAATCTTGAGAGATTGGGATTGAGTGTATGCGATTTAAGAAATTTGGGTGAATGGATGTATTTCTTTGATTGCCTTTTAGGACCTTTTCTTATCATATTTTGAATGTTTAGCAAAAGTCCTTACATGGATTAAATGAAGTCAAATCCCTGTTTGGAACAAATTGATTGATTGAGCAATTAATAATTACGATTTCGAAGAAAAAAGAAGGCTTTTGAAAAAATTTTGGAGTCTTTGAAGGAACAAAAAAAAAAAGGCATTTTAGAAAAATGGTTATTAAGAAGGCCCAATGCCACTGGTGCAATTTTTTTTTTTTTTTTTTGAAAATGGTCTAAAATGACTTAAGGGCCCAATGCCCCTAGTTGAAAAATCTTTTTTTTTTTTTTTTGACACTTTTCTTTGATTTTTTGATTTTTTTTATGTGAATAACATGATGAATCAAATGCATCAAACACAACATGAACTTTATTGAGCAAATAACCAACTAGAAAGAAAATCCTAAACAATAAAATCAGAGAGCCTATCTAAAAAATAACTTGTAAAATAAAATTCAAACAAAGTCAGGATTACTAGCTGACGAAGGCGAAGTGATGACTTGTTGATCAATCAGATCTTGAATGGCGTGCCTTAAGCTATGACATACATCAATTATATGGCCTTCCCCTTGATGGTATCTACAATGAGCATTAAGATTGTATCTTCTAGGCACGGGATGTGGTATTGGCTTTGGATCCAATGGCTTCAGTAATCCCTTAGCTTGTAGTTTCTCCAAGGCTTCACTCAAAGTCATGTGTAGTTCTGAAAAATTTCTTCGACGCCTACAATTGCCAATTGATGGTTTGACTGCACCGTTACTGATCTGATAAGGCACTACCTCATTGGGGATTGAGTCCATTGACATGTTCTGGTTGATTGGAAAGGATAGTTGGAAAGACAACTTGTTGAAATCCCTAACTCTTTTCTTCAGAAATTGGAAGTGTGGTATCTCTTCGAGTTCTGGTGAATTATCCTTGCACAAGGTAGAGAGCATAGATTAATTGGCTAAGCTGACTTGTAATGCAGAGTTGGTTATCTAGGAGATTTAGGCTAGCTCTTCATTTATCCTCTCTTGACCTTCCATAATGGAGTTGAGAACATCTTCAATTCTTTCTTGGCTCATTAGGATTGAACCTTCCTTGGGCTTGAACTTATGATCCAAAAGGTTGAAATCTCGGTGGATTTCGGCTTTGGATTGTCTGTCTCCAAATGTGGGGGTTTGAAGTGTCTCCCCCCATTTGTAGGTATTGGGTTGCTTGATTAGGGTTTAAAGTGTCTCCCCCCATATGTTGGTGTTGGATGGTTTGGTTGGAGTTTGAAGTATCTTGTAGGTCGGATATGGGGTTGTGATGTTGCAGCAGCAGAGTGTCCTCTATGCTTATGGGCTTCAGTGCCGTGACGGGGGTGATGGGCTTGGAACTGGAGCTACTATCTTAAGTGTCGGCCTTAGGTTCTCTTTGCAACCTTCCTTCGGATCCTGGCCAAATTCTCCCCTTTCTCTTTCTCTCCCTTTCTCTCTCTCTAGAACAAGCTCTCTTGGGTCAATTAAAGCTAGGTCAACATTTGCATAAAAAAACCAAGCAAAACAAACACACACAACATGCAATGCAATTTTAACAGGGACCGACCTAAGGCTAGGTTCTAAGTCATTACGTTGTAGGGTGGGCTTGTTTTATTGTTTCCCAATTTAGGACACCTCCCAACTTGTAATGTAATGAACATTACGTTGGTCCGAACGGCATGGTTTATCCTTTACATTCAACAAGAAATGATCTAGTGACTTTAGGCTATGAGTTGGTGAGTTCGCCACTAGGTACCCGAATCTAATAATGACCGGTGATCCATGGTTACTACCACCACAAAATTGTTGAAAAGGGGTGCATACATTGTTGTTTGAATGGCACACACAATGACAGTTAAGGAAAGCTTTTAACAAACAATACAAAAAACAAATTACATGCACCAAAATATCATTCAACATCCCATCAAACATAAATAAACAATCAACAACTATATCATTCAAGACCATGCAAAACAATGGTACACATTTGGTCACTTAAGTCTAATATGAAACTTAGCCCTCGAAATCCCTAGTGGAGTTGCCACTGTGAGAGACCTCGAAAAAAAGCGTCCCTCAAAAAAGAGATTCGGGTACCTTTTAGGGCACCTCTCTTTTTGGGTAAGTGGTGTGGAGTCGCCACTTATTTTTTTATACAAAAAATAATAAAAAATAAATACATGATTGAATTATTCTCTTCATTGATTGAATAAAAGAAATTACAAATCTTGAAAACTTTAAAATTACATAGCTTTGGGTCCTAGTTACAATCTACCAAAAATACATGGCTTTTGTCCTAGTTACATTCTACCCCAAAAAAAAATAAAAATAAAGACAAGGCTAGATCTACTTAGCCAAAGACCTAAATCCGAAGGCTAGGTTATGGAATGGGAAGGTGTTAGACATCCATTCCACCCAGACAAAGTTTGGTCTTCTAGACTCTTGTGACCAATGTACTATGTTATGCATGTTATGAATGATATGTTGAAAATGTTAAATAAATCACTCAAAACCATTTATGAATGTATCCTCCTTTTGTTTAAAAAAAATTCAGATCTGTTTTAATGATTAAAAAAATTTGATTTTGACTTATAAAAAAGATCAGATCTGTTTTTTATATGTGTGAAAAAAAAAAATGGTTTTTTGAAGAGAAAATTCAGATCTATTTTAATTTAATAAAACACAAAGTCTTTTGGTTTGTTAAAAAAATTCATATCTGTTTTTTAAGAGATAAAAAAAAATGGCTTTGAGTTTTGTAAAAGATTAGATCTGTTTTGATGACGATAAAAAAAATGATTTTTGTTAGGACATATGTGGTTCACTTGTTAAGAACATTCATTCTTTTATGTAATTGGCTAATCCTTTGACAAAACGCACTTTACTTGTAATTGGGTAGTTCTAGGTGTTTTTAATACTTCAAAAAACAAGGTTTCAAGATCAAGTGTTGAAGTCATCAAGTCTGTCCAAGAAACAAGCTGAGAAAGTGCAAGTTCATTAAAGCAATAGCTAGCTCGACAGCTGCATCTATCGAGCTTAAGAAAGCTGTTCCAGCCCCGTGTGCTCGACACTTACTCGACAGCTTCTCGACACCTCCTATCTGTCGAGGTTTATGAAATTCAGAATTCTGATATGATTTTCTTGGAATCCGTGTTTATGTGTTTGGGCCTTCTTTTCTCCTAACCCTAGACATATAAAAGGACTATTTTAAGGGCCGTCAAAGAGTACACAAGTTGCACAAGCATTGAGCAAAGTCTATTCAAGTAATTTGTGATCGAAGACAAAGTTTTGCCCTAGTTCATCATTCTTGAAGAAGTTGCTGTGTATGTGCATCTTTGGGTTTTATGACCAAGCATCTTCTTGATCTTCATCATTGGGATGAACTAAAGAACTTTGCAGCCAACAACCTTCTATAGTTGGTGATTGAAGTCGCGTACTAGGATTCACGCAATTGGTTAGTCATGTACTTGGGAGCCGTGCATCAAAAAGGGAAATTGTCACTACAGAACAAGTCCAATTGGGTATTGGGATAAGAGTTCAATTGTAGGTTGGTATAAGATACTGAAATTCCTTTACTTGTAACCGCTTATTGTGATAATAGTGGAATTTCGGGAGTGGTGACCTGAAAATCACCCGGTGGGGTTTTTATCGTTAGGTTTTCCCCATTCGTAAATAAATTACCGTGTCAAATTTATTTTCCACTGCATTTAAATTAATTGGTGATTTGTTTGTGCTACCACGCGTTTGCATGTTAATTAACTTAATTAATTCACTTGGCTAAATTAATCGGTTAATTTATCACAAGGGGTCAATATGTTTTTGGCCTATCAAGTGGTATCAGAGCAGGCACACTCTGATTAGGTTTAATCTTTGCAGTGTTGATCCATTGACCCCTGTTTGTCATGGATAGAGGACAGTCGTTAATTATACCTCCTTTATTTGATGGTACTAACTATGCATACTAGAAAGTACGCATGAGAGCTTTCTTGCAGTCTTTAGATGAGAAGGTGTGGCAAGCTGTATAGATTGGCTGGACCAAGCCAAAGGAAGCGCCGGCCGATTGGGATGAAGCAAAGATCAAGGCAGCAAACTTCAACAGCAGGGCGTTGAATGCCTTATTCAGTGCGATCACCAATGAGGAGTTTAAGAAGATATCATCCACTGAAACTGCTAAGGAAGCATGGACCATCCTCCAGACAACCTATGAGGGTACAAAGGCTGTCAAGGATTCAAAGTTTCAAAGGCTCACTACAAGCTTTGAAGAGATAAAAATGGAGGATGAGTCGTTCGATGAGTTCTATGCCAAGCTCAAGGACATAGTGAACTCAGCCTTCAATCTTGGGAAACCATTCCTGAACCCAAGATTGTAAGGAAAGTGCTCAGATCTCTACCTGAGAGATTCCATGCCAAGATCACAGCGATAGAGGAATCAAAGGATATTGACAAGATTCCTTTGACAGAGCTGGTTGGAAATCTGCAGACCTACGAGCTAGGACTATCAAGAATTGGCAAGTCGAGTAAAGGCAAGAGTATGGCTTTGAAGGCCAAGAGCAGTGACACTGATGAGTCTTCAGGTGATGAGGATTCTAAGATGAAGTCCTACATTACAAGGCAGTTCAAGAAGTTTATGAAGAATGCCAACAGAAAGGGCTTTGACAAGGACTGTAGGCAATCCAGTTCTTCTCAGTTCAAGAGCCAAGACAACGGGAAGAAGGATGCAAAGGATGGCGGTCAGTACACTGTTCCTGCAGGACCTAAGTGCCTTAGGTGTCATGGCTTCGGATACATGAAGCAAGAGTGTCCCACATATCTTAAGAGCATTGGGTAGAGCAAGGCACTTGCTGCAACCTTAAGTGACACTGAACCTGAGGATGATTCCGACAATGAGGATGACGGAATCTTGACTGCCTTCACTGCCATAGTCAATCCTACTGAAGGGATTGTTGAAGACATGAATGAAGAAGAAGAATTGGTGGATTCTAAGTTTGAGAAGATGGATGATCAAGATGATATCCATACAGCCTATGAGAAAATGTACAAGCTTTCTAAGAAGCATGAGAAACTGTATAGGCTGGCCGCAAAGAAACTCAGTGATGTGGAACTTGACTGTGAAGAGTTGTCCACAAAGTTTGATGAGGCTAATTAGACTATTGGAGCGTTAAGGTTTGAGAACAATTTCTTGGCTGAGAAGACCAAGAAGCTTGAAGCGGAGCTGTTTCAAGTAAGAGCTCAATTGGAGAGGACTTCAAGTGCAAAGCTTGATTAGATGCTCAGCATTCAGAAATCTGCTTCGGATCGAACAGGTTTAGGGTATGGTCCTTCTTCCTCTAATATTGCTTCTACTAGTAATACTGTTTTTGTTCCCCTTGCTAATAATGTTGAAATTAAGAACAATGATGTTAAAACTGAATTAGCTAGTGAGAACTTAGACAAGGGTAAATCTATCCTAGGAGCACCCCCTAAGCAGGATAAGAAAGATGTTAAATTCCCTATGGCTAAGAAGGCTAACTCTCAAAAAGCCTAAATAGAAGAAGCAGCATCTCTGTCATCATTGTAGAGCTGTCGGTCATACTCAACCAAATTGCTATAAGTGGCTAGCCACTCAACAGAGCAACAGCATGATAGCATCTGGAAGCCAGAATCAGCTTCAATCCTCTCTTGCTCCTCTTGGAGATCTTCTTAAAGCCCTCATGTTCCTTTCGAACTTGAACGGGTTCAATTCTTCCCCTTCACTGACGATTCAAGGGTTTAATCAACGGAAAGGTTCTTCCAAGGTGTGGAAGGAAAAGGGCTCCAAGTGATTCTATCATTTTCTTCTATCTTCCTGTTTTTGTTTATTGCATTACTTGTGTGTTTTGCTTTACTGTTTTGAGTCAGTCTAGTTTTATGCTTTGTTTTGTTAAACATGTTTTTGTTTGGTTATTTTTTAGTTTTGCTTATTTTTGTTTTTCATATAAATAAAAAAAATTGAAAAATCATAAAATACAAAAACAGTGTGTGTTATGTGTACATTGGTACTTGTGTACCTTGGATGGCCATTGAAACAAAGTTTTCTAAACTTTGTATCTCTTGTAGCTTAGATGAGCATTTCCATGCACAACTAAGCAAGTGAGCTTTGTGGCTCTTGTTTGTGATGAGTAAGATTAAGTTATCTCTTGAACTTAATACTCATATCACTCTTTTTGATGGGAAGGACTAGAAAATCCTAAGAGAAAGGCATAAATAACCATCTCACCACTGTTGCCTGCCAATCATGAAAGACATCTGTATGCTTCGGCATAGCAAAAGTGTGATGTCAATGACATTTGTGTGCTTCGACATAGCAAAATTGGAATGTCAAATATCATTGGGTATTTCTTTTCTCTCTCTTATATACCCATGCATGATATGCTAAATTAAAAAGAAAAAATGCAAAGAAAATAAAAAGCAAAAAGATCAAAAATGCTTTAAATATGATTGCAAGCGTGTATTCTAGGAGATGTGGGAGTTATAGGATGTACCTCGAAGGTAATAGTCCCCATCAAACAGTTATGATTGTGTGTGAGTTAAAGTGATTTTCTCATATCTCAAATCGTCATAACATGTATACACTTATGCAATCTTGCGATGTTTTTCACACATAACACGCAATATTCTTTGCTACTCATGATACATATGCAGGTACAATGTGATTTAGCCATCACAAGGTTTTACATGTGTTAATGTATGCTCACTAAACTGTCTTAACTTGTTTTTGAAATATAAAATTGGTTAGACTTGTTTAGTGTGTGTGTGTGTGTGTGTTTTTGGGATCCATGTGCTTAAAATTTTAATGAGAGATGATTTTGAGAGCTTAATATGTTGATTGGATCATTGGTTGAGTTGCATGTTGGATTGCATTCATATCTATGTTTTTCACTTCTCGAAAAACTATTTTCAAAAGCTGGCTCGACACCTCCTCGATACCTAGCTATCTGTCGAGCTTCTTAAGTTTTTTCTTATCGTAATCTCGACAGCTTCTCGACACTTGGTGGATCGATCGAGAAAGTTTCTACCTCCTCAATAGCTTCTCGACAGCTGGGTCGATCGATCGAGCTTCTATTCTTGGTTTTGGTGGTTTGTTCCTTGACACCTTCTCGACACCTGCATCTGTCGACGACCATTTCCTCGACACCTTCCTTGACAGATGGCTCGACACCCTTTGATACCTTCATCTGTCGAGCTTTACTGAGGTTCTATATATTCTTCCTCGTGCGATCCGGAACTCATTTCTCTCGATCTCTCTCTCGATAGCTCTTTCTTTTCTCTCCCAAACACTCTTATCTCACTCCAATCTTGTTCCTCAAGGTTTCTTCAAGTTTTTCATCACTTGGTAAGCTTCTAATCTCCAATTCTTCATGCATTTCATGTTTTGAAACCTAGGTTTTTGGGGTTTTTCAAAATTGATAAGTTGTTGAAATTTTGGGATGGGTTTTCATTTGAATGAGTTTAAAATCTCATACATTGCATCACATATGCATTATAACAGTATTTTCATGCATTTAAATGTGTGCAATCTCTTTGTGTGTTGGTAGGATTGGATTTGGCTAAGCCCATGATGAAATTTCTTTTGCATGTCACATGTTCATGCATTTCCTATGCATACGTACTCTCTATTCAATATACTTGTTATGTTTGAATTGCTTTGGGAATTTTCTGATTGTTTCTCTCTCTCTCCTTCTCTTTTTGTTTACGTTAGTCATGTCTATGACACCTAAGCGTAAATTTGCTCCGTCTCCGAATCCTCTTCGTTCTAGGGCATCATCTTCTTCTGATCCTACTCCTTCTAACATTCGGTTCCGTGATGAGGATGCCCGAAAAGTTTTCTCGGTGAACTTATCTAGACGAGGTGTTCATTCAGAACGCCAAGTCATTTTGGCGGACTTCGCCGACACCGACCTTCCCACTGTCATTCACAGTCGGGGATGGGAGTCACTGTGTGACATCTCAGTCACCTGTCCTCTCATGCTTATTCAGGAGTTTTACTCCAACATACACGGGATTGATCGTTCAGTACCTTTTTTCTTCACTCGCGTTCGACGTATGCGCATTCCTGTCACACCGCAACTTGTTGCGGATGTGCTTCGGGTTCCTAGGATAGAGTTTCCTGATTATCCTAGTTATGAGCATCTGAAGACTGTGTCCAAGGATGAGCTCATGTCCACTTTCTGTGAGTGCCCTTTTGACTAGGGTGAGCGTTAGTTTACACTATGTCGGCCTTTTGCTAAAGGTCCTAGATTCTTGAACATGGTGATGACCTTTGTACTCCATCCTCTCTCTCACTAAAACTCCATTACAGAGCCTTGTGCTCGATTTTCGTTGTCCCTACTTGAGCATCTTACTATAGACTTCCCTTCTCATTTCATTCTCTCTATTATAGATGTTCATCTAGATTCGACGTCTCGTGATAAGCTCATCTTTCCTTCTGCTATCACGAGGATTCTATGCCATTTTTCCATCCCTTTTCCTGTGTCTGACCATTTCACTGTCATGTGTGTCATAGATGCCGCTATCGTAAAATGTAGTGAGCCACAGTTTAGGTTGCGACAAGAGTCAGCAACACCTCCCTCCCGTTTGGCTCCTTCATCTCGATCTGCTCCATCCACATCCACCCCCTCCTCTTCTATGGGTGATGTGACTCTAGGAGACATCATGGCGCAGCTACAGTGCATGGATGCTCGCCTTGATACACTCTCTACTGAGCTATATCAAGTGAATGTTCGTGTTGGCCGTATTGCTAAGCGGCAGGCGACCATGGGTGGTTTTGCTTCTGAGACTTCTCCTCCACCACCTCTTGTAGCTTCTGATTCTGCACCTGAGGATGATGATGATGATGGCAATGACGATGATGCTTCTGATGATGATGATGGACATGCTAGCTCTACCGATGAGATGTCTACTTGACACTCTTACCCTTTGTCACTCGTGACAAAAAGGGGAAGTAGTTTTGGGATATAAGAGTAGTCATTCTTAGGGGGAGAGTTAGTATAGGACCATTTTGATAGGGGGAGTGTTGATATGAGGGATGTAGTTAGGATTTTATGTATCTTTTCTTTTCTTTCTTTGATAGATACATTGTTCTTGTATATTGGGTCTTGTGACCATTTTTCCACATACATTGTACTTTTCTTCTTTATATGTGTGTAAGGTTGAAATTTATCAACCATCTTGTTGGCTTTATTCCGTGTCAATTTGCTTGTAATTTAGCACTTAGTAACCCTGTATTTAGGTGGGATTCATGTAAGGGTAGTGTGTGAAGAGAGTGTGAAGAATTGCTCATCTTTGAGCAAAGAAGCAGAGACTCGCGGCTAGGACTCGCGACTGACTCGCGGCTTGCAAGCCGCCAAATGCTGTGCACGTGAGAAGCATGCGGGGAGGTGAAGGGTCACGCCAGCTGTTGCACTACAGGACAAAAGTCCCAGGTTGGCCAAGCTGTTACCTCGTGACTTGAACTCGCGACTTGGACAAGCCGCGAGGCCAAGCCGCCAACCAGCCCTATTTGGCAAAAACTGACTCTTCGTATTCCAAACACACACCACTATATATAGACCCTTATACCCATGAAATGTAGAGAGCTTCCAGAGAGAATTTTGTGAGAGAAACCCTAGAGAAAAACAAGATTGCCTCATCCCCAATCTTCACTAAGAGACTCTTCAAATTCCTCTACTCTCTTCCTCTCCATTGATACATCCTTAAGAGGTTCTTGACCAAATCCTTTTCTCATCACACTCACGTCTATGAGAAGGTACATTTGGTGCTAAGGGAAGCAGTTTGGAATGAACCAATATTCATTGGTTGATGCTATGGTTTAGTAGCGGAATTCGATAAGCTAGAAAAGAAAAAGGTTCAGCGCACCTCGTTGGAGCAAGAAGCTTGGAGGGCTTAGGTACCTGGGTAGATTAGGCTTGGAGGGTCTATTGCTGTTCATGTATCCCAACTATATTTTCTAGTGGATTATTGACCTCTTGGAGGGCAGCGGAGAGGTTTTACGTCGAGGGCTTCGGTTTCCTCTTCGATAACACATTGCGTGTTGTCCTTATGTTTGCATCTCTCTTCCTTTATCTTTGCCTTTTATTTTCTGCTGTAGATGTGATTATAATTGGCTTAGATTGTTTTTCAATTCTATGTTTGGCTTATGTTCATGTTCCGCACATTAATTGTTTGATTATAAGCTTGAATTGATAATTTGTAATTTGGGGTCTAAACGTTCAAGGGTGTTTTATACACATATTGAACTTTCAATGTGGATGTATGTTTTTTCTTTCACTTAACCCTTGCATGTGTTGTTTCTTTTCTCTCTTTATACACATGTTTCTTATACTTGTATGCAATCTATTATTTCTGTTTCACACAAAGATGCCTTGATGAGTTTTGTTTAAAGTGTTTCAGAAATACAGGTTGTCAAAGTCTACTTGCCATAAACTCTCTTCTTGCAAAGTTTTTCGAGAGTTTGTGTTAGGATAGATTTTATTGTATTCAACAAATGAATATGAGTTGAGTGATTTATGACTTCTCTCATATGTTCATTTGTTTGTTGTGGTTTTGTCACGGATTGCCAAAGGGGGAGATTGTTAGAACATATGTGGTTCACTTATTAAGAACATATGTCATTCTTTTATGCAATTGGCTAATCCTTTGATAAAACGCACTTTACTTGTAATTGAGTAGTTCTAGGTGTTTTTAATACTTCAAGAAACAAGGTTTCAAGATCAAGTATTGAAGTCATCAAGTCTGTCCAAGAAACAAGCTGAGAAAGTACAAGTTCATTAAAGCTCAACAGCTAGCTCGACAGCTGCATCTATCAAGCTTAAGAAAGCTGTTCCAGCCCCGTGTGCTTGACACCTGCTCGACAGACACCTTCTATTTGTCGAGGTTTATGAAATTTAGAATACTGATATGATTTTCTTGGAATCTGTGTTTATGTGTTTGGGCCTTCTTTTCTCCTAACCCTAGACATATAAAATGACTATTTTAAGGGCCGTCAAAGACTACATAAGTTGCACAAGCATTGAGCAAAGTCTGTTCAAGCAATTTATGACCGGAGACAAAGTTTTGCCCTAGTTCATCATTCTTGAAGAAGTTGCTGTGTATGTGCACCTTTGGGTTTTGTGACCAAGCATCTTCTTGATCTTCATCGTTGGGATGAACTGAAGAACTTTGAAGCCAACAACCTTCTATAGTTGGTGATTAAAGTTGCGTACTGGGATCCGCGCAATTGGTTAGTCACGTACTTGGGAGTCTTGCATCAAAAAGGGAAATTGTCACTACAGAAGAAGTCCAATTGGGTATTGGGATAAGGGTTCAACTGTAGGTTGGTATAAGGTACTGGGATTCCTTTACTTGTAACCGCTTGTTGTGATAATAGTGGAATTTCAAGAGTGGTAACCTGAAAATCACCCGTTGGGGTTTTTGTGGTTAGGTTTTCCCCATTTGTAAACAAATCAACGTGTCAAATTTATTTTCCCCTACATTTAGATTAACTAGTGATTTGTTTATGCTACCACGTGTTTGCATGTTAATTAACTTAATTAATTCACTTGGCTAAATTAATTGGTTAATTTATCACAAGGGGTCAATACGTTTTTGGCCTATCAATTTTTTATATAACAGAAAAATCAGATCCATTTTTATATTTAAAAAAGACATTTTTTTGTGAAGAGGATCTCATTCACAAAATAATTTCATGTTACATGACTCAAACAACACAAACAACAATTCATGACCTCTTTCTTTATTTCAAAAATCTACATGCATAAAAAAAAAATCAGATTGGTATCTAAAGAAGATACAAAATCTGTTCTTTATTTTAAGAAAAATTCAGATCTACATCTAAAAAAGATGTAGATCTGTTTTTTGATGAAAAATTCAGATCTACATCTAAAAAAATGTAGATCTGTTTTATTTTGATGAAAAACTCAGATCTACATCTAAAAAAGATGTAGATCCATTTTATTTATAAAAAAATCAATTTAGTACATGTAAATCCTAAAACTAAGAAACAAATTATAGTAATGATAAAAGAACCAAGAACATATTTTGATAATCTAAATTAACAAATTAGAACATGAATATTTAAAACAAGAAAGCATGCATCATCATGATGAAAGAACATAAGAAAAAAAGTGTTAGAAAGCAACCTCTTGCATGAGCACTCTTCTACTTGAGAGGATGTTTTAGGGTTCAAAGAAACTTGTTCAGCTATCTTTAAAACCTAAAAACCCTAATTCTTCTAGCAAATCTCAGAGACGATCAATTAATCTCAACAATTTGTGAGTTTCCAAAATGTATGCCTCTCAAAGCGTAAAAAAAAAGGTGCTGAATTATGAGGTTCAGTCTTTATGTATAGAGACTAGATGACTCTAAAAAATAGGTACGAATGATTAGGGTTTGAATCCGGACGCATCCTTTTGCGAAAATATCGAAAAGGGTGTGCCTTGTTGTCACCCAAAGGCCATTGGGCCAAAACCCAAAACATGTGAATTCGGCACTTTTAGAGTTCCGTTCGGCACTCCAAAAGTGCCGAATTGGCCCTATGGATCTGAAAGCTCTTTCATGTTCGGGTGCCATTTGGACTTCTCTTCTAGGGTTTTTTGGCCAGTCCTTGTACCTAGACGCATTTTCATCCTCTGTCTATGATTTTTTATCTCTTTTCTGGATAATTCAGGCTATTTAAGAATAATTATCTTGAAGATAAATACCCTAAAATAAATCTAGAGAAAGTTCAGATTATCCACAATTTTATTTTTATCCAATTATCCATTTTATTCCTATGCATGCAACCCTATTTTAAACACTAATTATCAACCAATCACAAAATTATTTAATCAATTTTAATTGTTTAACCAATCAGAATTAATTTAAACTAATCATGTGTGGTCGACCTTACCTAGACACAATATGCATGCTGACCATGCAAACTTGATCATGCGATATCTTTCGATCTGATGGTTCAATTTGAAAACCAGAAACAATGTTGTGACCGTTAGAAGCTCAAGATCATTTTCATGATATGCAATGAATGAATTGATGGATGTAATGAAAAGACAAACTAATGCATGTAATGCAAGAACAAATTGATGCATGTAATGCAATTATGATATTTGGGGTACATGAATTGGTCATTCAAGTCATTATTCTTGATTAAATCATGGGTGCAAAATTGGGTGTCTACACATCTTATTGAAAATATTGAAAAGTACATTGGAACTTGCATTAGAAAACTTTTTCCCCATATTCTTAGAAAACCCAACCAAAGTTCAATTATTAATGGACCTCATTGTGGGCACGATGAATTTGGAAGGATAACTTGGCTCTTCATTGGGATGGCAAAGACGTCTCCACTCGTCTTCATCATGGTCTTCATTGCTTCAGCATCCATGTAGTTCACCCAATCGACCTCTTCTTGCACTTCTTTGACCACCATGGTAGGCTTCTCCTTAAAGGTGAGTTTTTCATTTAAGAACATTTCCCTACCCGGATATACTCTTCCATCTTTACCTACCAAAGGTTCAGGAAAGCGACAATAAGGGAAGTCTCCTCCTTCTTTCACGAAATTCTCGTTGAGAGTGCCATGGTTTTTCTTAATTCTGTCGCAGCCTTCAAGGAATCCTAGACCCTCCTTAGTCACTTGAGTCTTGATATTGGGGAACTTAACTACCCCTTTTCCTTCCTTTCCAAGGCCTATACCAGGCATGTATCTCATGTTCTTCATCATTGCAATCACCTCATGGCTACAATATGGGAACAAATCGGTAGTATACTTTTCATCCTTCAAGTCGGCCATATTCACGAACTCAAAGCCACTCATTTAAAGCTCACTCCCTCCTTCCTCAAGTCCATTAACCGGTGCTAGGATCTCACCATCTCCTAGCACTATGGCAATCCCTCATTTCCATGGGATCTTTATCTTTTGGTGTAGTGAGGATGGAATTTCCCCATTAGGGTGAAGCCAAGCCCTTACCAAAAGAAGGTTGTAATTTGGGGCGATGTCCATGACATAAAATTCCACAATGGATTCCATTGGCCCAATCTTACAAGGAGCCTTGAAAGTGCTCATGACCTTTCTTGAAGTATTGTTATATGCCCTTACAGTGAAGGGAGAAGGAATGATGGTCTCCATGTCTAGGCCAATAGTGAGGGCGGTCCTAAAAGGACAAACATTCAAGGCGGATCCATTGTCAATAAGAACCATTGGAACCTTGGCACCCATGCATCCAATGGTGATTTGCAAGGGTCTTGTGTGAGTAGCTCCTTCGAGAGGGAGAACTTCATCAAAAAAAGTAAGGAGAAGGTGTGAGGAACCTCCAACTCCCATGAGAGACAAAACTTCTTATGGTGTAGTTTCTAAAGGTACTTCTTTCCATTCAAGGCGTCCAAGAGAGCCTTACAGTGTTTTTGAGAGGCCATGCACAAGCCCCATACGGACACATGAGCTTGGATCTTTTTCAATTGCATCAAGACCCTATCTTCTTCTTCTTCTTTTCCTCTAGGTTCTTTGGTCTTGGATCCTTCCCTTAGATCCCTACTAGGATGATCCTTTTCTAAAAAAAGATGGCTTGTATTGCTTCCCACTCATAGTGATATTTGCTACATTGTCCTCCAAAACTCTTTTTTTTTTTTCAATTTCTTCACTCCTTTGGGAAGTATTCCCCATATTGCTATCACTTCCCTTTTCATCCTCTTCATCCCATATTCCTTGGACTTCCACGGCATTGATATTGACATTTGTAGTTTCTATCAACTTCGAGCAATCCCATTCAACTTCATCTACTTGTACCCAATTTTGGTATGGAGGGGGAGCCCTATGGTAATAGGGCAAAGGGTTGTTTCTAATGTTAGGTTTTGTGATGATGTTGGGGTTTAGGAGGGTTCCATTGTCTACGAGGTCTTGTATCTCGTGTTTAAGATGAAACCAATTGTCGGTTTTGTGGCCAAATTTTTGGTGGTAGTAGCAATATTCATTGAAGTTCCAAGAGGGAGGTATGGGATTAGGCATAGGTGTGGGGTCTAAAGGCTTGATGAACCCTTTGGAGGATAGGCTTTCATATGCTTGGGTGAGGGTCATTCCTAGGTTGGAGAATTCTCGATGAGCTTTCTTTGGGTCGGCCAGTGTTGGTTGGGGTATGATGGCGCTTACATTTACGGGATTGGGTGCTTTAGTAATGGTCCCCCTCCATATGTCTTCTTGGTTGGAGGCTTGCTTTCCCCCTTCTCTAATTTTCAACTATTGAGAGCATCTTCAATTCTTGTCCCACAATCACATAATTCTCCAAATGAACGAATAGGCAATGACAAAAGCCTACTATTATAAATCGGAAGCAAGTTCTTGATGATCGTGTTGATTTGATCTTTCTCATTTGGCCTATTGACCATTCTAGATGCCTTGTTCTTCCACCTAGTCATGTATTCGGAAAATGTCTCCCTACGCCTTGTTCGGTAGTCTCTAAATCTCTTAAAGTCAAATCAATCATGGTGTTGAAGATGAATTGGTCCACAAACAACTCCACTACCTTATTCCACACCTTGGTTTTGCTTGGATCAAGGCTATAGTACCACCTCGATGCACCTCCCTTGAGTGAAAGGGGAAATGCATGCAAAGTTTGCCTCTAATCTAGCCCTTTCATTTCCACAATACTTAGGTATCTTCTTATGTGTTGCTTTGGGTCCCCAGTCCCATCAAAATTTTCCGCATTAGAGATCTTAAACTTGGGAAGCAACACAATAGGAGCATTTGAGCTTACTCCCCCCATGTTATAGAGGTAGTCATCCATCCCTTGTGCATTTTGGAAGGCAAGTTGCATCTTCTCCATCTTTTCCCTCATAGCTATGGTTGCCACGATGAGCTTCTCAAATTGCTTGCTTCTCTCATACTCCACTTTGTCTTTTTCATCCCATTCTTCATCTTCCTCCTCATCATCGTGGATTTCCACATGTGTGGTTTTCTTGAGCCTAGATTCTTCCAACCTAGTGAAGCGTCCTCCCATTTTCTAAAGAGCTTCTCCATGTTCGTCCAAAGCCTTAAGGATCCTTTATGCCATTGGGTCTTCCGTGGACGTAGCCATTGTCTCTTAGGAGGTTTTCTTCTCCTTGGTATGTATCCTCTATCTTGATTAAACTCTTTCCTTTCTCTCGAATCCAAATAGGAATGGTGAAGTGTTTTCTTGACTTTAGCGATGCAATGATGCTTGAAAAGAAACCCCTTTTTATTAAGCTCATGTCCCAATTATAAGGTTCCTTTTACCCTTTAGATGTTCTTGGAAAATTCTTAAGTTCATTTTAATGAAGGCCCAATTACAATATCATTCCCTTTCCTCTCATGGATCCCTGCCCCTTGTTTCATTGGGCTTTGGTCCATTTACAATAAAGCTCTCATCTTACTCTCATAGGCTTTCATTAGAATGTACTTAGGAATCTTCAACCTTTTGTCTCAAACATGGGCCTACAATGTATTCATCACCTTTGGGCTTTTCATTTTTATTCATTATTTCATCACTCTTTTTGAAATAGCCCTCTAGCTAGAATATTTTGTAGCCTTCCTTTCAAAGTCTATGAAATTCTCATCATTTTGGGCCTAGGCATACAACAAAGAGACCCAAGATTAGGGAGTTTCATTTTGGCTTTGAAGGACATTGGATGCTAAGTCCACAGCATACTTGTTACCTTAAGCCTAAAGTCCTCTTTTCCAAAAGGCCTTTTGATTCGGGCCCACGATAGTATAATTAGGCTATGGTCTTATGAACCTTTCAAGTTAAGATATACCTTTGGATTTATGGACAAGCCTCTTATATGTGAAAACTTCTTTTCTTTTGTCCCACAACATCTTTAGGGTATACCATAACTTTAGGTTCATCCCTTCCATTTTTATACCTTTTATTTGTCCCTTAGAATTATGTGAACACGTGATATATAGTTGAACAAACAAGAGATACATAAAGGGTACCCTTCATGGAAGGATCTAGAATCTCTCTAGTATAGGTATGCTCCCTAAGGCTAAAGGGATAGATAAGTAGGTCACTCACAACTAAGTGGGCTATGATTCCAACCAAGGGCCTAAGTGGACCCCATAGTGGATTGGTAGCAAACCTTTAATGTACTCAAGGCCCATTATAGGCGATGGAACCAATTGTGAGTTAGTGGGATAAACTTCGAAAAATTTGGGCCCGAATGCAGCCTTCCATCTTCCCACTCATCACTAACCAAGGTTAAGGGACAAAAGAACAAGTGAATGTGTGTGCAACAAGTATTGGAAATGTTTTTTTCAAGGTTAAGAAATAAGACACATAGGAATTAAACTCACTATTTCCAGTGGATTCGCCACTATGGGAGCAATGGAAAAAATGGAGGGGGGGGGGGGAGTCGCCAATTAGTTATATGGTCTAAGAACCATGAATATAGCGCCCTTTCAAGGAAGGACCTTTGATCTTACTACTAGAGTTTGGGTTTGGAGTTTTGGTACGCTATTGGAAAGGTGTTAGGCACCTAAGATCGCCCAACCCTAAGGTTGGCCTCTGATCATTGTGTCTTATATCTTAACCTAATTAAAAGTACTCGCAACACTTGCATCTATACTCCACACACACTAACATACATCTATGCATACAATCATGGTATCCTTCATCCCAAAACACACATACTTATCAATCTAAAACAAAAGGGAGCCAAGGCATAAAAGAAAACCTTAGCATTCATCTAACATGTGAAAACCTATCACGCATCTACAACAAGGCAGCAAGCAAACATATTACAAAACTCTAGTCTTACATCTAAGCATGTTCTATCATACCATCAAAGTGAAACCCTAATACAATGCATGAACATCGCTAATGCATGGCTTATCCTTTACTTACCTCTTTGCAGCACAACACCTATGGCATCAATGCATTAACATGTGAATGAATGGCATTAACATTAGGAAACCCTAATCTAAACCCTAATCTACACATGTGATAACAAACAAACATATTAAAAGGTAAACAAACAGTTATAGGGTTTGAAACATATGAAAAGGAGGCTACACATAATACACATGTGAGTGCAGAAACAAAACAAACAAAAATTAGGGTTTCTAGGTAACGGCATCACACATGCTAGAATAGGTCTATGTACACATGAGTTCAGCCTGCATGCGTAGGCTAGATCATGCGTACGCAGATCCTTACCCAAAAAACCTAATTTATACAGTAACAGAGCAAAAGTCAAACAAAACATAAAAACGTAAAATCTAGCAGCCTAATACTTAAAGACATAAAGAAAACCTAGAACTGACCTAAACAAACATGTGTAAACATAAACTAAACAATAGAAACAGATTAAAATAAAGATTAAAGGCAGAAAAGAGAAGAAAAAGTTTAAAAGGATACCTTAAAGCCAGAGCTCCTAGGCTTGATTTTTGGTCGTTCCCCTCAGTCAAATCTATCACAATTCAATAAAATAGTGATTAGCAACCTTAAACTCAAAGGGTTGGGGCCAGAAAAGATCCCAATCAAATAAAAATGACTTGAGGGTATTTTATGAAAAACTCCCTTTTGATCCACTATTTTCTAGTTAATTTTAGGGTTTTCTCGTGGGGTTTCTGTGTCTTGAAAATGCACCATGTAAGGCTTTATATAGTGGGAAAATGGGGTTTGGAACGGCTCCCAGATGATGTGTGATTCGTTCCAAACCTTAGCCATTATTGCAGAAAACTTACCTTTCTTATGCTT
The DNA here is from genome assembly GCA_019022515.1 of Quercus aquifolioides. NCBI lineage: Eukaryota > Viridiplantae > Streptophyta > Magnoliopsida > Fagales > Fagaceae > Quercus > Quercus aquifolioides. The sequence goes on from CM032332.1 coordinate 36,712,352, forward strand.
CTGAAACCCTAGTTGTGTGCACAGGAATGTGCCTGCGTACGCATGCATTGGCTCGTGTACGCAGGCCGCAACCCATGTATGCAGGCCGAGGGCTACTTTGGTCATTTTATTTTCAAAAATAGATTTTTTTTTCTCATTTTAAAAGGTTATATTTTCCATTTTAATACTCCTTAAGTCAATTCAATATTTGATTGGACTCTAAATTGGCCCTGGGCCTTAAAATTCGAGTATCATTGGGGAACGGGGGCCCAAGTCGTAAGGGGTACAAAATGCAGTGTCTACAGACCCCTCCTACAAAGAGAGAACCCATGAATATCTCCATTCAATTTAGCATGTTTGATCAATCCATTCAACCCTTTAGTGCAAAGAAAAAATAGAAAGGGGGAAAAAGGATCACCCTATGTAATGTCTCAAAGGGGATGGATAAGATCCCTAGGTTCACCATTAACCAAAATGGAATAAGTAACTGTCTTCACACAAATCATAGTCAAATTGATCCATCTCTTATTGAAACCCATTTTCCTCATCAGGTTTTCAAGAAAATGTCCACTTTACCTGATCATAGGCCTTACTCATATCTAGTTTAAGGGCCATAAATTGCGAAGTATCGGAATTATATTTATGCATGCAGTGTAAGGTTTAAAATGTGACTAAAATATTATTTGAAATCAACCTATCTTTGGTAAAAGCTAACTGGTGCTCAGTGATAATTGTAGGGAGTAAATTTTTCAAATGATTGGCTAAGACTTTAGAGAAGATTTTATACAACACATTACAAAAACTAATAGGATGAAATCGGTGCACATATTTAGGGTTATTTGTCTTTGGTTGAGTGTAATAAAGGTATGATTTATGGGATGAGGTAAGATACTGGTATTTAGCCATGACAAAATAGAGGAGGTAACATCCTTGTCCACTGTACTCCAAAAGTGTTGGTAAAAAAGGAGGGCATCCCATCCGGACCAAGGGCTTTGAGCGGAGCCATTTGTTGTAGAGTAGCCAAGACCTCACACTCCATGAACTCACAGGTAAGAGAGGAATTCATCTCATGCGTTATAATTTGAGGAACATGGGCCAACACGTTGCTTGAGATATCTTATGGAGATGAGGAGAAAGGTTTTGGTAGTACTCTGCCAACACTGAAGAAATCTCATCAGGTTGGACCTATGAAATGACAAATTTAATTTCTCCTTAAACTTGGATTTGTTGTTGGTAACTAAAATAGGATGCCTACAACCTATAGTCTAGGATAGATTAAATCCAATCTATTAGAGCATTTGCATCAACTCATGAAAATTTTCTTAACCTATTTTATTATAAGAACTTACTTTTTTTTTTTTTCTATTTTATACAACCAGTTTTAAAAAACACTCATACCAAATCATCTATTCTACATTCTATTTTATTCAAATACTCATATTCATTCTTTTTTTTTAATTTTATTTTTGTTATCTTAACTATCTCTCTCACGTTTACCCATTCTCTCCTCTCAGCCCTCAAGTCTTTCTTATCTCAGTAATTAACTCTCTCCTCTCAACCCTCAGCTCTCTTTCTCCTATAAAATATCTCTCTCATCTTAACTCTCTCTGTGGCGAACGGCTCTATCACACTATTTTTTTTAATTGTGAATAGATTTGACTGAGGGGAACAGTCAAAAATCAAGCTTGAAGAGCTTTATGTTTGAGGTATTAGTATAAACTTTCTTTTTCTTTTCTTTTCATTTTGTACTTTAATCTTTCTATTTGTTTTAGTTTCTTTGTTATTATATGCTTTAATACGTTTAAATAGCTTAGGTTTATGTTGCTGTCATATTTTAATGCATGTTAGGATGTTAGAATTAGTGTTTTGAAGTTCTGCTCAGTTTGCTGTGTTGCTAGGGTTTTTGGGTTGAAATCCATGTGCGCATAATATTGGCTACGTGCGCAGGCTTGATTATGTGCACGCAGGCTTGTTCTTGTTTCTTATTTCATGTGTAATGCTTCTATTTTGGATCTTTCTTTATGATTTTAAGCTTCAGTTTCACATGTTTGATTGCTTGTTTGTTTTTCATATGTTAGAATTAGGGTGTATCTTGTATTTTCTTTGTTGTAATTCCATGAACACACATTCACATGTTCATGCATGAATGCCATAGGTGCTGAGTTGCTGCAAGGTAAGTGAGGTAAGTCATGCATTCACATGAACATGCATCTTTGAATAGGATTTTGTTTAATGATAGACTTGAACATGCTTGCTTGGATGAGTTATGCTTAATCACATGTTTGATTAGATCCTTTTTTTGTGCTTCTACCTTGGATGTGATATGATGACATAGTAACATGCTAGGGTTTATGTTATGCCATGCTAGATGAATGTTAGAAGATGTCATGTATGCTAGATGTATGTTAGGGTTTATGATGTGATGATATGCATGATTAGATGTATGCTAGGGTTTGTGATGTGATGAAAAGCATGATAGATGTATAATTAGGGATGTTTGATGCCATGTTGATTGTTAGATGAATGCTAGTGTGTGTGTGAGTTTAGAATAACAATATTAAGTGTGCCTTTAATAGGGTTAAGACATAAGACACAATGAAAGGAAGCCAACCATAAGGTTGGGCGGTTTTGGGTGTCTAACACCTTCCCAAGAACGTACCTTAACTCCAAACCCATATCTCTGATAGTAAGATCAAAAGGTCCTTCCTAAGAGGACACTATATATATGGTTCCTAGGCCATTGCAAAAACTAGGTAGCGACTCCACATTCCATTGTGCCCACAATGGCGACTCCACTGGGGATTGTGAGTTTAATTCCTATGTGTCCTACGTCTTAACCTTAATAAAGGCTTATTCAATACTTGTTTGCACACACATTCACTTGGTTCGTTTGTCCCTTTGCCTTGGTTGGTGATGGGTGGGAAGATGGAAGGCTCCATTCGAGCCCAAGTCTTTCGAATTTCATCCCACCAACTCACAATCGATGCCATTGCCTATGATGGGCTTTGAGTACGTTAAAGGTTTGCCACCAATCCACATAGGTCCACTTGGGCCTTCGGTTGGAATCATGGCCCACCTAGTTGTGAGCGACCTACTTATCTATCCCTTTAGCTTTAAGGAGCTTACCCACACTTAGAAAGATTCTAAATCCTATCAAAAGAGGGTACCCTTTATATATCTATGGTTTGTTCAACCATACATCTTGTGATCACCTAATTCTAAAGGACAAATATAAAATATAAAAAAAAAATGGAAGGATGACCCTAAAGTTATGGCATACCCTAAGACAATTGGAACAAAAGAAAATAAGTTCTCACATATAAGAGGCTTATCCCTAAATCCAAAGGTATATCTTCACTTGAAAGGTTCATAAGATCATAGCCTAATTGCTATCATAAGCACAAATCAAAAAGCCATTTTGAAAAAGCGGACTTTGGACCTAAGATAACAAGTATGCTATGGACTTAGCATCCAAAATCCTACAAAGTCAATATAAACTTCCCTAATCTTGGGCCTCTTTGTTGTATGCCTAGGCCCAAAATGATGAGAACTTCATGGACCTTGAAAGGAACGATACAATATATTCTAGCTAAAGGGCTACTTCAAAAAATGATGATAATGAAATGAAACAGGAAAGCCCAAAGGTGATGACTATATTGTAAGCTCATGTTTGAGACAAAGGGTTGAAAATCTCTAATCACATTCTAATGAAAGCCCATGAGAGTAAGATGAGAGCATTATTGTAAATGAACCAAAGCCCAATGAAACATGGGGCAAAGTTCATGAGAGGAAAGGGAGTGATTTTGTAATTAGGTTTTCATTAAAATGGACTTAAAGATTTTCTAAGAACATCTAAAAATCTAAAAAGGAATCCTTTAAATGGAACATGGACTTAATGAAAAAATGGGATTTCTTTTCAAGCACCATTGCACCACCAAGGTCAATAAAACATGTCCCCACTCCAATTTGGATTCGAGAAAGGCACAGAAGGTGTTTGGTCAAGATTGAGGACACGCATCAAGAAGAAGTGTTCCAAGTAAGGGAATCAGCTCAAGTAATAGTGGTCGCTCCAATTAGCGATGAGGTCACACAAAATATATTCAAGGCAATGGAAGAACAAAGCGATGTTCTCAAAAAGATGGGGAGTCGCCTCATCGAGCTAGAAGAAGCCAAGTTGGAAAAGACCCCACGTGTAGAGGTTCTCGATGATGAAGAAGTGGAAGATTGGGATGAAAGGAACAAAGTTGATTATGAAAAGAACAAGCAATTTGAAACACTCACGGCAGAAACCATAGCCATGAGGGAGAAGATGGAGAAAATGCAACTAGCCTTTCGTAAGTAAGGGATGGATGATTGTCTCTACAACATAGGGGGCATAAGCTCCAAAACTCCCATTGCACTACCTCCAAAGTTCAAAATTTCTTATGTGGAAAATTTTGATGGAACTGGGGACCCCAAGCAAAATGTTAGGAGGTACCTAAGCATTGTTGAAATGAAGGAGTTGGATGAGAAGCATACTTTGCATGCATTTCCTCTCTCACTCACGGGAGACGCATCACGATGGTACTATTGTTTGGATCCTAGCAAGACTAAGGTGTGGAATGAGCTAGTGGAGTTGTTTATGGATCAATTTATCTTCAATACTATGATTGATGTGACTTTAAGAGATTTGGAGACCACTAAGCAAGGAGTAGGGGAAACGTTTTCCGAATACATGAAAAGGTGGAAAGGAAAGACATCTAGGATGGTTAATAGTCCAAATGAGAAAGATCAAATCAACATGATTGTCAAGAACCTACTTCTAGCATATAATAGCAGGCTCTTGTCATCACCTATTAGTTCTTTTGGAGAGTTGTGTGATTATGGAACTTGGATAGAGGATGCCATCAACAATGGACAATTGGAGAAGGGTGAGAGCAAACTTCCAATCAATAAGACATATTGAGGAGGAGAAACTACCTCCAAAGCACCCAATCCTATGAATGTAAATGCCATCATACCTCAACAAACCTTAGCCTACCCAAGCTTCACAAAGAAGGCCTGCCAAGAATTTTTTGACTTAGGAATGACCCTTACCCAAGCGTATGAAAATTTGACTTCCAAAGGATTCATCAAACCTTTAGATCCCACACCTATGCCTAATCCCATGCCTCCTACTTGGAACCTCAATGAATATTGTCACTACCACCAGAAATCTTGCCATAATACTAACAATTGCTTTCACCTCAAACACAAAATCTAAGATCTCATAGACAATGGAACCCTCCCAAATCCCAATATCATCACCAAGCCTAGCACTAGGAAGGACCCTTTGCCTGATTATCATAGAGCTCCTCCCCTATATCAAAATTGGGTGCAAATAGATGAGATCGAATGAGATTGTTCAAAGTTAATAGAAACCGTGGAGGTTAACGTTGTGGAAGTCCAAGGAATATGGGGTGAGGAAGATGAGATTCTAAAGAATGCGGTGGCTATATAGGGGATACTTCCCAAAGAAATGACCAAATTGAAGAAAAGAGTCATGGAGGAAAATGTGGCCAGCATTACTAGGAGTGGAAAACACTATAAACCATCCTTTTTGGAGAAGGATCATCCTGGTAAAGACATAGAAGAAGGGTCCAAGCCCACAAAACCTAAAGGGAAAGAAGAGAAAGAGGAAGAAGATCGAGTTTTGACTCAATTAAAGAAAACTCAAGCTCATGTATCAGTATGGGGCTTGTTTATGGCTTCTCACAAACATCGTAGTGCTCTCTTGGATGCTTTGAATGGGAATGAGGTGCCCATAGAAACTACACCACAAGAAGTACTATCTTTTATGGGAGTTGAGGCCCTATCTCATCCTCTTCTTGCTTTTTCCGACGAGGTGCTTCCTCCCAAATGGGCCACTCACACTAGACCTTTGCAAATTACCATTGAATGCATGGGTGCCAAGGTTCCTATGGTGTTGATTAATAATGGATCTGCATTGAATGTATGCCCTTTTAGGACTGCTCTTACCATTGGCCTATATGTGGAAACAATCATACCCTCTCCTTTGACCGTTAGGCCATATAACAGTACTTCAAGGAAGGTTATGGGTACTTTCAAAGCTCCATGCAAGATTGGCCCAATAGAGACAATAGTGGAATTCCACGTCATGGATATCACTCCTAACTACAACCTTCTTTTAGGAAGGGCATGGCTTCATCCTATTGGAGCTATTCCCTCTTCTTTACACCAAAAGATGAAGATCCCATGGAAGGGAGGGATTGCTGTAGTGCTTGGTGATGGTGAGATCCTAGCACCGGTTTATGGACTTGAGGAAAGAGGAAGTGAGCTCCAAATGAGTGGATTTGAGTTTATGAACATGGCTAATTATGGATTGAAGGATGAAAATTATACTACGGATTTGGTCCCATATTGTAGCCATGAGGTGATTGCAATGACGAAGAACATAGGGTATATGCCTAGTATGGGTCTTGGGAAAGAAGGAAAAGAGGTGGCTGAATTCCCTAATTTCAAGACTCAACTAACCAAGGAATGTTTAGGATTCTTTGAAGGCTGCGACGGAATCAAAAGGAACCTTGGTACCCTTAATGGAAACTTTGTGAAAGAAGGGGGAGACTTCCCTTTTTATGGCTTTCCCGAACTTTGGGTAGATAAGGATGGAAAAGTGTATCCTGGTTAGGAGATATTTTTCAACGAAAAGCTCACTTTCAAGGAGAAGCCTACTGTAATGATCAAGGAATTTCAAGAGGAATTCGATTGGATGGACTACATGGATGTTGAAGCAATGAAGACTATGCTGGAGATAGAGGGGGATGTGTTCGCCATTACCAACGAGGAACCAAGTGATCCTTCTGCCTTCATCGTGCTTGCTGTGGGGCAACTCAATAATTGGACTTGGGTTGGGTTTTCTGAAAATGTGAGAAAGAAAGTTTGTAATGCAAGTCCCAATGTACTTTTCGACATTTTTAATAAGATGAATTCTGATTTGGCTTATTTTGATATGTCCCATAATATTGAAATTATGCTCTTAAATGACTTTTGAAACTCTTAATTTAGGCAATGATGAGAATCCACGCTTAATTAAAATTTGCTCAACTTTAAATGAAAAAGAAAAAAAAAGGATCTCAAAGAGTTGCTCACAAAATTTCAAGAAGTGTTTGCATGGTCCTATGAAGATATGCCTAGTATTGATCCCGAGATAGCCCAACACCACATAGATACTCATGCTCACATGGTACCCATCAAGCAAAAGTTGAGGTGTATAAGAACCGAATGGTTTCTAAAGATCAAAGAAGAGGTCACCAAGCAATTGAAAGTAGGGTTCATCAAACCCATACACCAAGCCGAATGGATAGCCAATGTTGTGCCTGTACCAAAGAAAGATGGGAAGGTAAGAATGTGCATGGATTTTGGACATTGAGCTAGAGGCATGGAAGATGTATTTCGATGGAGCCGTGAACCAAGATGGAAATGGGATAAGAGTACTCTTGATCACTCCCGAAGGATCTCACATACCCTTGGCAATTAAGTTGAACTTTAAGGCAACCAATAACATGGCAGAATATGAGGCTTGTATCACCGGAATGGAAGCTCTCCGAGAATTTGGGGTAAAAGAGGCCGAGGTCTTTGGAGATTCGACTTTGGTTATAGCTCAAGCATAAAGGTTGTGGAAAGTGAAGGAAGCGCACTTAAAGCCCTATCAGCAATATTTAGAGGATTTGACCAAAACCTTCGACAAGATTGAATATACGGTCATCCCTAGAGCTCAAAATCAGTTTGCAGATGCCTTGGCTACTTTAGCTTCCATGGTTGAAATACCCGAAGGAGTATGGACACAACCCTTAGAAATTGAACAAAGTTATGGGATGGTACACAAAGAGAGGGTCGAAGCTTCAGTCTTGGTTATAGAAGAGGAAAGGGTTCCTTGGTACTATGACATCATGAAATTCATGGAATCAGGGGTATATCTAGATGGTGCCGACAAGAGAGAGCATCATTCGATTAGGATGATGGCAATGCAATACATCTTATGCGGAGGTCAGCTCTACAGGAGATCCTATGATGGTATATATCTTCGTTGTCTAAAGAAAGAAGAAGTCGAGAAGGTCATAGAAGAAATCCATCAAGGGATTTATGGTCCTCACATGAATGGGAGAATGTTAGCCAAGAAGATCATAAGGATAGGGTACTATTGGAACACGATGGAGATCGATTGTGTAGACTTTGTGAAGAGTTGGCACGATTGCCAAACACATGCGAATTTGAATCACGTGCCACCTAGTAAGCTATACAGTGTGACCTCTCCATGGCCTTTCTCAGTCTAGGGAATAGATGTGATTAGAAGAATAGCCTCTAAGGCCTCAAATGGACATGAATACATCCTAGTGGCAATTGACTACTTCACCAAGTGGATGAAAGCAGCCTTTTACTCCATGTTAAAAGCCAAGCATGTGGCTCGATTCATAGAGAATAACATCATTTGTCGATATGGAGTACCCCAAGAGATTATCTACGATAATGGTTCCCACTTTGAGGGAGAGGTTAGAATAATCATGGAACTATACAACATTGAGCATTACAAGTCTTCACTATATCAACCACAGACCAATGGGGCCATAGAAGCAACCAATAATAACTTTAAGAACATCCTAGCCAAGATGGTAGTGACATACAAGGATTGGGCCGAAAAGCTCCCATTTGCCTTATAGGGTTACAGAACTTCTATCCGTGCATCAACTGGGGCAACCCTTTACTCTTTGGTCTATAATAGTGAAGCAGTACTTCCCATTGAAGTAGAGATACAATCTTTGAGAGTACTAGTAGAAACCAAGGTCCTAGAAGAAGATTGGGTGAAACAAAGATATGAGTAATTGGCTTGGACAGATGAAAAGAGAGCTAGAGCACAATACCATGCACAAGGATACCAGAAGCGGATTGCATGAGCATTTAATAAAAAGGTGAGACCTAGAAACCTTAAAGAAGGGGACTTGGTCCTAAAAGTGCTTAGAGATGAAACTTTTGATCCAAAAGGAAAGATGAAGCCAAGATGGTCTGGGCCTTTTATTATCAAGAAGATCATGTTAAGAGGTGCTACAAGAATTACAGATTTGGATAGGGAAGAGATGCTTCGCCCAATCAACATAGATAGGCTCTGAAGATACAACATTAGAAAATAAAAAGACAAAAGCCTGCTAGGTTGAAAACCCGAAAGGGCAGCCTAGGCAAAAATTAAGGCAAAAGGACCCCGTTAGGTTGAAAACCCAAAAAGGCGATCTAGGCAAAAGGTCGCAAAGACAATGGGCATGGCGAAAATTCCTTAAAGGACATCATGGGAAAAAATTACATGGCTTGGAAAAAAGAAAAAGAAAAAGAAAAAGAAAAATGATGACAATAAGAAAAGATAATAAATGGGTGGTTCTCTCATTGCTCAAATTAAAAGATGATAAACTTTTTCTATAGGGGATTTAGGACATTCCAATCCGTTATTAATTCATAAGAAAAGACACGAGAATCACAAGTGCAGAAAAGTAAAATTTGAGCATATCAAGGTGGTCGATCTGTCTTTCCTTCTTTTGATTGGACTTTTGTAAGCTTTCTCAGCTATGTGAACCCACTTCATGACAGCCTTTAAGTCATTTCTTATATCCTAAAGTTGGAAGAAACAATTGAAGCCTCCCATATGGCCATATAGGAAGAGGTAAAAGAGAAGGAGAGAAAGCGTGAGTGAAAGAAAAAGAAAGAGAGAGTAAAAAATAAAAATAAAAAAATAAGTTCAAAGACGATATAAGGAGCCTTGATGGGTTGAAAACCGAAAGGCAATCCATGCAAAAGTTAGAGGAATCCTGCTAGGTCGAGGACCTAGGCAAAAATTAGGGATTGAGAGAAAGTATTCACCCATTTTGACTTGATGGTATAAGAACAATGCGAGAGAGAGACCAAAAGGAGTGAGAGCCTCTTTTGAACTAGGAAAGATGAAGGAAGGCAAGCAGAACCAAGTTTTCCCCTGTTTTGAGTATGTTTTCTCCCAAAAGCTTCTCCTATAAGTTTTATAGCCAAAAAGACTACTCAAGGCACAATTCAAGCACAAAATTTCCAAGAATAACAAAATTGCATAAAGTTTCCACAAGTTTGTAATTTAAGTACATATCCTAAATAAACGCATAAATGTGAAAGATGTTCTTAAAATACAACCTAATGTCTCAAATCAAATCTAAAGTGCAGGCATGTATGCTAAAAAGAGAAACATAATAAAAGAAACAAAAAAGGAAAGTATGCTATGCTTGGCTATGTATGTGTCTATGTCTATCTGTCTGTAGGGTCACCAAAAGTGCCTCTTCCTCAGCTGATAGCTTGGAGTCGACTCTGAACCTCCACCTCCATCACCACCACCACCACCACCACCACCACCATCATCATCATCATCGTCGTCGTCATCATCGTTGTCGTCACTAGCATCCTCACCACCATACAGCTGTCGGGAGTACTCTATCACCTCCAGCTTAAGATTCTCCGCAAGCCAAACAAGCTCCTCGTGCTCCTCAACAATGGGCTGAATTTTGAAGAAAAGGTTGTTAGGACAAGGGTTGAGGTGCAAGAAAGGAAAGAGAACAAGAATGAAAAAGAACTTACCGCCCGTGTACCATCAAGAAAAGGGTAGCCTGTGACATTTGAATTACAACCAACAAGACGCTCCCGAGCAAAGCCATCAAGGCCATAGGCATAGACTGACCAAGGCAAACAGGGAGGGTCAATGAGAGCACTAGTAACAAGGCCAGCCTAACACAAGTGTTTCATTTGAATGTTACTAATGTACAAGAATGCAGATGATGACTTATTAAAGAGAAATGAGAGAAGCAAGAACATACCGCAGCAATGAGGGAGGGCATAAGGTGAGTCCCACTAAACTCGTTATAGTCTAGCTCATCTATGACCCAATCAGTAAAGAGGATGCCCGGCTCCCACAAGTTGTACTCTACAGTCGTCATAGAGTAAGGAGCAAGCATGAACACTAGAAGATCCATGAGAACCTAAGGCGCGTCCTTACCTACCAGCCGACAGCACACCCTCTCCACCAAATAGATCACCCTCAATCCACTGCCCTCAAGGAGCTAGGAGAGCCTAGAAGCAACGATAGCAACTGCCTTCAAGTTCGAATCTGCTACAAGGTCAGCACCGGCCCAAGGACTCCACACAATCTGTGACAACACATGGGGTTAGAAAGAGAAACCCAAAAAGCATGCAAATAGTGGAAAGCAATATATTCCTAACTTTCATCATCGGTAGAAAGCCTATCAAGGTGGGCCCGAATCGAGGTGACACTCTTCATGTCCATCGAAGTCCCCCGAGCAACGAGACCGTACTCCACAGCCCAGCGCTGGAAAGATATAACAGTTGGCAAGATAACAATTTGCAAGATTCAAACATAACAGTTTGCAAGATGATAGTTGGCAAGAGAATATGCTACAGTTTGGAAGATGTTAGGTATAGTTTGCAAGGCACAAACATGGCAGTTTATCAAATGATAGTTTGCAAGATATAAGGATGAATGCAGTTAGTAAGAATATGGTACATAAGTCTTAACCTAAAATGAATGCATGAGCTACAAGTAAAAGGGAAAGAAACTAACCTTGAAGAGCTTCCAAGGTCCCACTAACTGGCGTAGAGTCCCCCAGCTGAGCGTGTCCAAGGAAGAGTAAAAGTAGGCTAAGCATGCCTGCCTATAGTTGGCAGTCCAAACCCTCTCAAAGTCCTAGAAAAGGGTCAGCCATCTCAAGGACACCGTTTGCCCACCATTGGTGAACTAGTACGCCCCCAACAAGTACAGCAGAAAGACCCTAGCCATCCAGGTACACTCCTCAGCCATTCCCTGTGGATGATGCTTGAAGTCTGCCTCAAGATCGGTGTAGTGGATCGTCTCCATAGCATACCTCCTCCCGAGCAATTCTGCACCTAGCCAAGTGTCCAACTCGTCCTCTAAACTTATCGGGACTTCATCAAATTGCAAGCTAGTCATGCAATGGAAGTCATGGGGAGTGATAGTCATTTCCCAATCAGTAATGTGGAAGGTGTGGGTAAGAGCACTCACATCAATGGGTGCAAAATTGTGCAAAATAGATAAAGATGCAAAATTTACACAATATTTCCTAAATTTGCTCTGCATCAGTCTGGCTATTTTTGTGTAAATATACACATTTGCTATAGTAACCGTGCATATTTGCACGATTATTGTAGATGTGTATATTACTATTTTATTAATTTTTTCTCTCACATTTGCTCTCATCAGTCTCTCTTCCCCCATATACTCTCAACACCGCCTAACCACCCCTCAATCACCACCACTACAACCCATCACAACCCATGATATTCCAATCACAAAATCAACCAAAAACAAAGAAAAATCAATCCAAACCCAAAATCAAACCTTCAATGGAAAACTCAACAACTTAGAACCCAAAATCAAACTTTCAACAAAAAACCCATCAACCCAAACCCAAACTCAAATCGAAGCCGTCGTCACAACTGCCATGGAGAGCTTGCTGCTTTCTTTGCTTGTGTAGAGCTTGCTACTGCCATTAGAGAAGAGAGAAACAAGTGCTTGAGAGCTACAACAAAGGAAAAGATCAAAAAATAAAAAGTGAAGAGAAAAGGCCGTGGAAGTAGAGAGAAGATTTGATTTTGTGAGATAAAAAAGGAAAAAAGATATAAAAAATAAAAATAAAATAAAATAAAAAGAGGGTCAGATGTTTTAGTGGTGGGGGTTAAAAGTGAGGGGAAAGGAAGCTTCCTTACTTGTAAATATCTCTACAATATAATTTAATTATAAAAGAATTATAATTGAGTTTTTTTTTTTTTTTTCAAACAAAGCATGATTTTATTTGGAATTTTATTAAAGTCTATATTAAAATTTTTAATTCAAACCAGTGCCCTTTTTTAAAACTAAAATCATACTAATAGTAAATAATATATATATCTAATGCGTAAACCTGAAACGACACGCCAAAATATTTCATTGATGGCAGAATGATGGTCGAAGACACCGATTTGTCAACTGTCGCCGAAGCCACTATTTTGGGGGTCTGGCCACCAGTGCTAGCGGCACGGTGGGCAAAGACACCGATCTAGCGACGGTCGCCGGAAACACTATTTCAACGGGTTCAACCATTGAACCTCCACCACAAGCGGCTCCATTGGCCGAGCCAATGGTGTTGGTAGTTTACTTAAAATATAAGTTTAAATTAAAAAAAAGTATGACCATTAGGGAAAATAATAAAAAATTGATGAAAAATGAATATTTTATTGAAATATCTTGTAAAATAGATAAACTGATGTGGGTGTTTTGTAAAAGTGATGGTGTAAAATAGAAAAAGTAGGTTTTTTGTGTAAAATAGATGGAATCTTTTAGAAAAGTTGATCCGGTTGCTCTAATCTCCCACCACCTCTCAGCTAAGGTCTGCGCCAAGACAACATTAACAGACCTCTCAAGCATCAGGCAGACGATGAGCTCAAAACCCACAACACAAATGTGACCCCGAGTCTCCTCAGTAAGGATGTTGTACCACACCAATACCCGACTAGTACTTCCCCTACCAAAATATGGGGCTGGAACCTACAAAAATAGAATGGGATTAAATTCATGATTAGGAGAAAAGAATGGTAGGAAGGAGATATTGGATTCACAATAGGATGAGATATGACATGGGACATACAATCGAATGCAAAAATGGTGAAGGATGATGTTGAAATTGCAAACAGATGAAAAAGGAGTTCAAATGCCCAAACTAGGGTTTCTGCCTAACACTATGCATACGCAGGAAGGATCTTGCATATGCAGAATTCTGCACGCGTACGCAAGTTGGAACCTACACACGCATAAACTGAAGAACAAATACACACATGCAAGAACAAGCCTGCGTATACATGAATATAGGTTGCATGTTCAAGAACATGTCTACACACGCAAGCCCGAGCCTACGCACGTAGGAATGAACACAGAAGGCTGTTCTTTGACATTTACAAAGTTTTCTCAACCAAAACTCAACCTAAACATGTTCCTACCCCTCTTAAAGTGTCAGGTTTTCATCTAAACTCATCCCACAGCAAAACCCAAGCATTTACAAGCCTAAAAACATATTAAAACAAAAAATCAAAAGAAAAAGTTGAAAATGAAAAAAAAAAAAAAAAAAAAAAAAAACTCATCAATCTGGCCTTGCACCCTCAGAAAGATGTTGTTGTGATCTGTAGGTCAAGGGAAGAGCCACAACTAGCCTTACCGCTTCATTCCAGCGGGTAAGATAGAAGGCATTAGTGGAGAGGATGTAGGAACTCTTCTTGGACTTGGGTGCCATTGAAGGAGATAAGAGAGTTTAAGAGAGAAGTTGAGATTAAAGAAGAAGATGAGGGTCAGATTGTGAGGGAATGACAGAGAGGAAGAAGGCTTTTGTAGAGAGAGTTAGAAAGAATATGAAGAGGTGAGGGAGATAAAAAGAATGAAAAACAAGAAATGGTTGGTAACCGTTGGAGAAAAAGATGAAGAGGCGGGAACACACCTGATGGCTAAACTATGTGTAGTTTAGGCCTCCCCGCTAAACTACGTGTAGTTTAGCAACAACAAAAAAGTTATATCCCCATGAAGTTCCTAAGAGGCTAGAAGTACAAAGGAAAATTCAAAAATGGATTCAAAAATGACAGAAATGCACTTAAAGGTGAGGAACATAAGACCCTAAAAAGCATCCCTAGTGGATCAAAAGCATCAAAAGCATCCCTAGTGGATCGAAACCCTCAAAAGCATCCTAGTGGATCGAAAGCAACAAAAGCATCCCCAGTGGATCGAAACCCTCAAAAATATTTCCAGTGGATCGAAAGCATCAAAAACATCCCTCAGTGGATTAAAAATCATCATAAACACTCCTTTATAAGTCAAGATCATCAACGAAGTCCCCAAGCGAGTTTCAATATCACACGAGGACTCCCCCGTGGGTCCAAGACATAGAAGCAGCCCCCTCAAGAGTTGCAAAATGAAATTTCCCCAACGGAGTTGATAAAACCCCCTTGAGGGTGGAGTCAACATCAATCCCCAGTGAGCCATTAGAAGGAAGAAGATAATTATTCCCTAGTGGAGGAAAGCTCCCCAGTGAGCAACACACCATCAAGAAATCCCCAGTAAGCTACCCACTCCCTAGTGGGCTGTACACCATCAAGACATCATAGTAGGTCAAAATCATCGCCAAAACACTTCTCAGCAGATTATACTCCCCAGTGAGTTCTTTGGCATCCCTAGTGGATCTTTCATCTAAGAGATAGTCAAGCAAGCCAGAATACAGAATTCATGCACATATTCCGAGGGAATTGAACATGTAGGCATGAAACCCCACACAAATCAGAAAAGAACAACACAGAACTTGTGCACATATCCCGAGGGAATTGAATATGCAGGCACAGTGGAAGAGGTAGAGATAGAGATAGAGACCAAGATCACCTTGAGGTAAGAGCTTCACTAGAACAGGTAGAGATAGAGATGGAGAAGACAAGTATTACCCAGAGGCTCAAGCCACCCAGAGAAGTTTGAGGAAAGAGCCCCAGATGGACACCACAAATATATATCCTTTTAAGCTCGTAATAGCACCCTTGTTTGTTTGGTTGGTGGTTGTAGTCGTTGGCCTTATTTGTTTTTCTTTTTTAATGACTCTATGATAGTGAATCACTCACCTTTTGCTTGCAATTAGCAAAATAGGTTCTGAGGTTGTGAACCTATCGCTGCTCGTTTCCCGAGTAACAAAGGTGGGAATTCGGACATACGAATCCCACGCAGCTCTTCAGAGTTGAACCTGCCCCATGTATGCGTGATATGTGTCCTGTGCGTGGGTTGGGCCCAAGCCGTACGTCTAAACAAAACATTTTTTCTCTTATTCTTTTGATTCTGTTAGCAAAGCTCACAAATAAAAAGAGGGGCATCTATAGACACCGCATTTTGTACCCCTTACGACTCGGGCCCCCGTTCCTTAATGATGCTGAAATTCTGAGACATAAGGTTGGTTTAGGGCCCAATCAGATGTTAAATTGACTTGATAAATATTAAAATGGAAAATATAACTTTTAATGAGAAAATAAATCTATTTTTGGAAAAGTAAACCAAGGAAACACTTGACATGCACACGTAGGAATCAGCCTGTACGCACAGCCACGCTGCATGCACATGCAGGCCTGTTCCTACGTACGCATGAAGGGTTCTAGAAACATAAAAAATGAAGGTTTTCTGCATTAAAGACTGAGGTTTGGAAAGAATCCCACATCGTTTGGGAGTCAATCCAAACCCCTATTTTCACAATATAAATAGCCATACATGGCACCTTTTCAAAACACATGGAAATCCCACAGGAAAACACTAAAATTCACTAGAAATAGAGAATCAAAGAGGGAATTTTTCACAAAACATCCTCAAGTCAATTTTCTTTTGATTGGGGCCTTTTCTGGCCTTGATCTTCGAGATTAAGATTACTAATCACTATTTTTTTTAATTATGAATAGATTTGACCAAGGGGAACAGTCAAAAATCAAGCTTAAAAAGCTTTTTGTTTGAGGTATTAGTCTAAACTTTCTTTTTCTTTTCTTTTCTTTTTGTACTTTAATCTTTCTATTTATTTTAGTTTCTTTGTTATTATATGCTTTAAAACGTTTATATAGCTTAGGTTTATGTTTTTTTCATATTTTAAAGCATGTTAGGATGTTAGATTTAGTATTTTGAAGTTCTGCTCTATTTGCTATGTTGCTAGGGTTTTTAGGCTGAAACCCAAGTGCACTCTTGGCTGTTTGCGCAGGCTTGATTATGCACATACAGGCTTGTTCATACGTGCGCATGATCCTGCCCAGAAACCTTAACCCTAATTTTTCTGATTCTGTTTCTTATTTCATGTGTAATACTTCTGTTTTGGATCTTTCTTTATTATTTTAAGCTTCTGTTTCACATGTTTGATTGCTTGTTTGTTTTGCATATGTTAGAATTAGGGTTTATCTTGTATTTTCTTTGTTGTAATGCCATGAATACGCATTCACTTGTTCATGCATGAATGCTAGATGTGCTAAGTTGCTGCAAAGTAAGTGAGGTAAGTCATGCATTCACATGAACATGCATCTTTGAATAGGATTTTGTTTAATGATAAACTTGAACATGCTTCCTTGGATGAGTTATGCTTAATCACATGTTTGCTTAGGTCCTTTTTTTATGCTTCTGCCTTGAATGTGATATGATGACATGATGCTAGTAACATGCTAAGGTTTGTGTTATGCCATGCTAGATGAATGTTAGGAGATGCCATGTATGCTAGATGTATGTTAGGGTTTATGATGTGATGATATGCATGATTAGATGTATGCTAGGGTTTATGATGTGATGAAAAGCATGATAAATGTATGGTTAAGGATGTTTGATGTCATGTTGATTGTTAAATGAATGCTAGTGTGTGTGTGAGTTTAGAATAACAATATTGAGTGTGGCTTTAATAGGGTTAAGACATAAGAGACAATAAAAGGAAGCCAACCCTAGGGTTGGGCAATTTTGGGTGCCTAACACCTTTCCAAGACCGTACCTTAACTCCGAACCCATATCTCTGGTAGTAAGATCAAAATGTCGTTTCTCGAGAGGACACTATATATATATATATGGTTCCATAGTTCCATGAAATTGGAGTATGGACGACATACGTGCCATTGTAGACACCACATTTTGTACCCCTTACAAATTGACTTGAGAGATGTTAAAATGGAAAATATAATTTTTTATAAGCAAATAAATCTATTTTTGGAAAATAAAAGGCTAAGGAAACCCTCAGCTTAGGTATGCAGGTCTGATGCATGCGTACACAATCACAGACCTGCGCATGCATTTAGGGTTTCAGAAACCTACGAAAGGCAAGTTTTCTACATTAATGTTGAGGTTTGGAACGAATCCCATATCGTCTAGGAGCCGTTCCAAACCCCCATTTTCTCAATATAAAAAACCATTCATGGCACATTTTCAAAACACACAGAAAATCCTAAGGGAAAACCTAAGATCCACTAAAAATAGTGAATCAAAGTATGAGATATTCACAAAACATCCTCAAGTCAATTTTATTTTGATTGAGACCTTTTCTGGTCTTGATCCTCGAGTTTTGAAGTTTACTAATCATTTTTGTTTGGTTGTGAATAGATTAACTGAGGGGAACGGTCAAAATCAAGCTTAAAAAGCTTCTTGTTTGAGGTATTGAGTTTTAAAACTTTTCGTTCCATTTCTTCATTTTGATAGTGTTTTGATTTGTTTTATTGCTTTGTTTATATGTTAATATGTTTTTCTAGTTTAGGTTTATATAGTTTTCGTGTTTTAAAGCATGCTAGGTTATTAGAATTTTCGTTTTAAGTTCTGCTTTGTTTCAATGTTCTTGTTTTTTAGGTTAGGGTTCTTTAAGGCGTGTCTGTGTACGCGTGCAGCTAGTTTAGGTTTATATAGTTTTCATGTTTTAAAGCATGCTAGGTTATTAGAATTTTCATTTTAAGTTATGCTTTGTTTCTGTGTTGTTGTTTTTTGGGTTAGGGTTCTTCAAGGCGTGTCTGCGTACGCGTGCTGGCTTGAAGTATGCATACACATACAATTGGCTGCGTCAACAGGCATATGTATGCACATGCATACTCGTGCCCAGAAACCCTAATTTGAGTTTTTCTGCTTCTATTTCTTTGTTTCTTTCATATCTTATGCTTCTATTTTGAACATTTTTTTATGTTTTTAAGTCTCTATTTCTCTATTTGATTGTTTGTTTGCCTTTAACATGCTAGATTAGGGTTTTCTTTGTATTTCTTGCTTTGATGCCATGAACATGCATTCACATGTCCATTCATTAATGCATAGGTGCTGAGATGCAGTAAGGTAATTGAGGTAAGTCATGCATTCACATGAACATGCATTTGTTTGTTATATGGGCTTTATTTTCCTTTGATGAACATGTATATGCAAGTCTATATGCCATGCTTTGGATGATAACACGATTTGCTTGCTGCCTTTGTTTCTGCTTTGAAATGTACATGTTTCTGCCTTGGATGGAATAATATGATATGTATTAGATGTATGTTAGGATTTGTGATGATGAGATGCTTTTGACAGGAACATGTTATGGTTGATCTGTGCTAGGTTTGATATGTTTGCCATGATAAATGTATACTAGGGTTTGGGATGAAATGCCATGTTGTGTGGTTAGATCTATGCTAGTATGTGTGTGTGTGTGTTTAAGATGCAATGTTGAATGTGCCTTTAATAGGATTAAGACGTAGGACATAATAAGTGGAAGCCAACCCACGGGTCGTGCGATTTTGGGTGCCTAACACCTTCCCAAAATCATACCTAAATTCTGAACCCATACTCTGGTAGTAAGATTAGTCCTTCCACGTAAAAGCGTTATATTCATGGTTTCTAGACCATAAAACTAAGTGGCGACTCCATGTTTCTCTGCCCCGATCCAATCGGCCAAGGTGTACTCCCCAAACCACGCATTGCGCCCACAGCCATCAAGCAAAATTCCTAAAGGGACTCGGGGTCTCGTGTGTCAAGAACAAATGTGAACCCGCACGAGATTTGTAGGAATTAGGCTTGATGACACAAGCACACACAAGGACACATGCATGAACATGTAGGCAAACGTGCAAAGATGCAAAGAAGCAAAGAAAGCCAAATGGGGGCACAAAGCAAGCAAGGCAAGCATATCATCGCACAGAGCAGAGAGAGGTATGCCTCAAGCAAACCAACATCACGGAGATATATCTCACAAGCAGTTACATCACAATAAGCCACAAGAGGGACAGATGCAATCATACAAGCAAATAGCCCAAAAGACCAACAAGCACAATCCCACGAAGAGTACAAAGCATGGCAAGAACCTAAATCTAGCCAAACAAACATAGATATAAAGCATAGAAGCAAACAAGCATACACATGCATAAAAGAAATTATCCAAACCCTTTGATGTAGGCCTAGGTGTATGGATTTGGGCCTAGACCACAAGATCTAGATCTACACCCTACCTAAGGGTCAAAACACAAGAAAAATGCATAATAAGAGTCAAAAAGGCTAGAAAAGCACAAGGCATAGCATCCAACATGTAGATCTAAACACAAACATGGCAAGGAGCACATGAGCATATAGATCTAGGCATAAACATGCTAAGGAGCACATAGAAAAGGCAAAAAGCACATAGACATGAAGATCTAAGCACAAACATGGTAAAAAACACCTAAATATGTAGATCTAAGCACAAACAAAGTATTTAGGCATATCCTAACCCAAGAAAGCTAGGCCAACATCATCAAAGCAATAAAACATGTTAGAAAACAAAAAGACATGCTAGAAAAGCTACAAAACATGTTATAAAGCAAGATAAAGCAAAGGGTGAAGATTGTAGCTAAAAGCTACATCTACACCCTTAAAACCTCAAATTCAAGGTCCTAAGACCAAGGAGAGGAAAAATAGTGCAAGAACACTACCTCTTGACTATTGAGAAAAGAGAGAAGTCAAAGGTTTTTGGATGTGTTTGGGAGAGAATTTAGAGAGGAAATGAGAGAGAATCTGTCTAGCAAAGTGCTCCAAAATGCCCAAAATCTTTTTCTTTTTCTTTTCTTTTCTTTTCTTCTTTTTTTTTTTTTTTTTTTTTTTTTTTTTGTCTGAGGGGTTTTGGGGGTTAAATAGTTGAAAAAATGACCTTTCGACCGCCGGGTCTGATACTGACATTACTTCTTCCCCGGTTCAACTTCGGATGCATATTTGAAGGTTTCCCAAACTCCAATTGAGCTGATCTTGGTGTCTCTTGAAAGATCTGGATTTTTATTTTCTAAAACACTAAAGAAGTTGAAATTCCAACGGTCAAATCAAAAGTTATGGCCTCGAGAAGCATGCTGATGTGCTCCGTTCCATTTCAACTCCAATTTCGGCCCATGAATAGTTGTTGGAAATTGAATTCCATAATCTTTGCAATGACGCTGGCCCCAACCTGTTTTGAAGGACGAATCAAAATTGAGGTTTTTGGTGCCTCCAAGAGTCAACCTCGAGTCAAACTTGGTCAAAATTAACAAAAATCTCTAAGTAGCTCGGGTTTGATGTAGAAACATGAAAATTGTTGTTTTGTAATGATTTTGACCAACTTTGACTTTTGGTCAACCCAGGGTTGACCAGCGGCATTTTGGTTAATTTGACCTAAAACGGCTCTTTGAGTACTCCGATGAGCAAATGAGTTGTGCCACGTCAATCTAGGTGTTTCCGCAGGAGAAAAGTTAATATTTTTGGAATTTTCAGGGTCCCACACGCAAATTGAGAGCAGACAAAATACGATATCTACAACTGCTCCTTCTTTATCTGACATCTTGATTGCAATGAGAGATGTTGCATAAAGAACGTAATTTCGCATTTTGTTGCCCCAAAATTATATGTGATAACTACACCATTCCTGGGCCAAAACCGATCTTACCCTGATAAGGCTAAGCTATTGTGGCTGATCTGAGAAAGATTTCTTCTAGATTGGCTCCTTGGCACTGAGCAAAAACTCCTTTTTTTTTTTTTTTTTGGGTCAACCGGTCAACACTAACCAGCGGCCCTTCTTTGTGGGCCGGGCAACTGTAATGACAGCTAAAACATTACAATTCAAGAACCAAACTACACCATGATGTGTGCAACAACTAAGAAACGTAAAAAATTTATCAAATATGCATAAGACAGCAATTGCCTGCATACCAAAGACACCCTAATAGCCACTTTGTAACAACTGCAACATCCTGTCACTATTTAGGCTCAAGCTGCCAGAAGCTAGCACCACGTACCGGTTAGCTGTCCCCTGAATGAATAGAGCATGTATAAGCTAGAATCTGCAAGAACATATAAACAAAAGGCTTACAAGACACAGACAAGCAGGGAAAAGAGGCTAAACAAAAAAAGGCAACTAATTGGCCAACATAAATACATTGATCTAACCCATGTTAATAACTTGTCGGGAGGAAAAGAATCTACTCTAGCTTAGTTGAGAAGGCTGAGTCCAAAATCCAAATAGTAATACTCCCATGAACAGAATTGCGAGGAGAACCTGCAAAAGGTATTCAACGCAACCAATAATAGTTGACAAAATTAGACCAATTTCCCAACCCCCACCCCCCGGGTGTAAAAAAAAAAAAAGCGAAATCATTGTGAAGCATATAAAAGAAAATTTGATTACATTAAATTACACTAGGTATATATGCCAAAAAGGAATCCTAAGCTTAGCCATATGATGGACAGATTAGACATTAAGGTAAATCAACTGCAAAATAAGGCATGCTTTTCATTATGCCTAAGCTACTTATCGTGTCTAGAGGTTTAAGGCCCATCTAAGCATGGCAATAGTCACAAGTAAATTACAAATTTGTAATAAGACCTAATGGCCTTCTGATGCCACATACAACCTTTCTATTTAAATTGCAGAATCAAGAAGTGGACATGACAACAAAGAAAAGCTTAACTATGCATCAAAACAAGTTCAGAATGAATACCTATGGTTATTCACCGAATTACTGGCGTGCTATATAAATTAAAATTTATAATCAAAGAAATGACATGACTTGTCACCATAAAGACCTTGTGTAGTTAGAAAAATATCTATTCATTTTAAAAGCATTACATTTTAGTTTCATTGCCCTATCCGAATTCAGATTGAAAAAAATATAATTATTAAATGAGGACTCAAGCTCAATGGGTTGCAAATTTGCAAATACTCTCTTTTGCGGCTTTTTTTTTTTGGGTACCTGAAACTTCTTAGGAGTTCATTATATGCTAACACAATAATATCCCAGCTACCCCATAAACAAGAATATGCTTATAGAAAATTGAACACCCTAAAACTTTGGTTTTTTTCTGAGTCATTATACTACATACAAAAGCTACACTAATGCCTTTCTTCACAATTCAATTTTAAGCCTAATATCTCCAACTTTATTCTTCATTTATTCATGTCTTTAGCAGAAGTATTGCACCTGTTCTGCCTTGAAATTCCTCCTCTTTAACCCAGGCCTCTTTCTGGTAACGTAAGAGCATTAGCTTACACCAATGTTCAGAATCTTCAGATTGTTCAAAGCTGACTAATAAGCAAAATTTAAGTCAAAATAAAACCAATTGGCACAACACAACTATAAGGAACAATATTAACAGAAGGATTTCAGTGAAAGATGAGAACATGAGTGGATTTACATTATAACTTTAAAAACAAACTATGAACCAGAAAGAAGTATAATCCTATCAGAATCAACATTCATAAGCAGGATAAGGAAGGAAAAAGGGGGAGGGGGCGGAACATTCAAAATGAAACCAATGAAGATTAACAACCCTCCCCCCACACCCCCCACAACCCCCCCCCTCCAAAAAAACAGAAAAGAAAAGAAAGGCTGGTAATTTAAGGGATGATATAACGAATGGATAAAAAAGAAGGGTGGAGAAATTTGAGCCAGAGAGAGGACCTAAGCTGTCAAGTGTTAACATATGATTACTGGTGGATTAAACAATACATCATTAGATACCTAGCTAATAAATCTAAATCAGTGAGATTATTGGTGAGTCCTTCTACAACAATGAAGACAGCAAAGAAATGGAGACGGCAACAACAGCAAGGGGTTGGCAACAACAATGATTAAAGATGCAGGAGAGGAGAAAGGTGATCACAAGAGAGCATAGGGAACTTTTTTTTTTTTTTTTGAGAAAAGAAGAGGGAACTATTTGGTTTAGAAATAATGAAAAAAAAAAATGGTAGCCATCTTAATTGAGGTAAGGTAATTAGTTCTCTTCATGTACCATAATTTTAAGAGTTAGAAATGAATGGTTAGGATTATTTGGGCATCATACCAAAATATTAGAGGTCCAAGAAAAGGACCATATCAAATCAACCATTATTAAACTGTTATTTTGCTGTTATGATATCCATCATGTTCCAAGTTCCAAATCATATAGGTTTATTTATAAGATATATAAGCTGATAAATTCCAAAAGCTTTTCTCTTTTTATTTCAGTGACCTATAAACATTATTACATATAAAGATAGTTATTTTAATAGGAAAAACTATTTATTTAACTATCCTAAGGAAACATACAAGAATAAGTTTGAAATTGAATATTTGTAATTATTTATGTGACAATCAATGCATTATAAATAACTATGTTATTGGTATCAATCATATGCAAAGAAAAGTAATGCATGCATTAATTTTTCTGTTGATACAGAGTAAAATCCATTACTTGCAAAATATTTATTGTCTCCCCCCACCCCATCAATGTCTTAGGGGGAAAATTCATTCTGTTAACATCTTTAGCTGACATTTTATTTATAAAAGAAACTATTTACCAAAAATATAACTGTGGGTGAGAAAAGCCCAACCTAGCGCATTGGGCCCAAGGCCCTATCCGAGGACCACTGTTTTTCGAAGAGATGAAGAAGCTCATTTGGAGGCACTGAGAAAGGAACATGTCAGGAGAGGAGCATGACCGTGATCCGAGGAGATGTTCGATGGGCCGAGGAGTCCAATACCCTCCGATCCGAAGAGTCTTGGTCTGACATTCAACCCTTTGCAGCCCAAGTGATGCCCCTGACAGATGTAATGACTGAGATGAACCTCGGACACAAATGAAGATAACTGGAGCGAAGAAATATCTAAGAGAGACCTCAACCACCGCATTAAATGCACTGCACCTACTTCTCTGGCCGCATTAATGTGGAGAAGACCCCTGAACAGTATCAGCCCAGCTACCACCACTCACACGGCTAAAGAACACCTCTGATGGGACATGCACTCAAGTGGGCGCCCAGATGATCAACAAGTGGACGGTGAAGATGTGGAAAAGCAGCACTATATAAGAGAGAGGTGTCTCTGATAGTAGGGGGATCGAAAAATCAGAAAGAAAAAAGGGTATTATTCTACTGTAGCTCTAAAGAATTGTAACCCAAAGTTCATCAATGGAAAACACCTCTTCGGACGTGGCATTTACATCCGTCCGAGCATGTATTAATACAAATTCTCCCATTAGTACTGCTGTTTAAGACCGTTTTTTTCATTTTTAGCCTAGCTCTTTCACCCATTCTCTACAAAATTTATTGTTTTGGGTTCACTGGGCTCAAAACCCATACCTACTTGGGCTTGGGCTGCAGAATCTGACCCTACAATAACCTTTCCTTAAAAAAAATTAAATTTACATATATCTTAAGTAAAAAAGAATGATACCATGATAGAAGTAGCAGAACAAAGGGATAGCTTTAAAGCAAAGACTGCTTTATCTATGGTGTTAAATGGGCCCCTAATTCCTCAATAAGAATCCGTAGCACTTCAATCTTTGTCCCCGTGGGAGGGGGGGTGGAGAATCAAACCACATCAAATGCAATTCCCAAGTAATAGCAGCAACTCTAGCGAGTACTAGAAAACTCCCTATGGACTTGCTTCCTTCATTTGCTTCACCAATCCATTCAATGTATATTCTATGCTCTTAATTTGAGGATATGATGAGCCCACAAGAAATTCATGAACAACACCATTGATGTTAATCCAACTACATCCTGGCTGCTTCTTGACCCCCTTTTCCCTCATAAGCCACCTCAGAGCTGAGACACCACCCCAGAAATGATCAACCGCAAATGCATTAGCCAACATCACATAGCCCGCAGAATTATCTGGGTCCAATTCAACAAGCCTTCTAGAAACATATCGGGCCAACTCAACTCTAGAGTGGAGAAGGCAACCCCCAAGCAAAGCACTCCACACAAACTTATTAGGCTTAACAGGCATGGAAAAAACAACCTCAAGTGCTTCTTCAACAAGGCCTACTCGTGCAAGGAGATCAATATAGCAAGCATAGTGTTCTAATTCAGGTGAAACAGAAAATCTCGAGGTCATGTCTACAAATATTTCTCGTCCTTTCTCTGCTAAACCTGAGTGACAGCATGCACATAATAGACCAAGGAAAGTTCCAGCATTGGGTTGTAAACCAAACTCTTGCATTTTGGAGAAAAGCCTCAATGCCTCCTCTCCCTCACCATTAACTGCAAGACCCATAATCATAGCATTGAAGGAGACAACATCTTTGGAGACCATCTGGTCAAAAACCTCTTTTGCCCTCTCCAAGCTTCCACATTTGGAATACATGTCAATAAATGCTGTAGCTAGTATTTTGTTTGATCCAATAATACCTTTGGATCCTTTAGATTTCATATATTCATGCACCCACCTACCAAGATCTAAATCACCAATTTGAGCACAAGCTGAAAGCACACTGACCATCGTAACATGGTTGGGTTTATGATTGGGATCTTCAACCATTAGGCGGAAAATACTCAAAGCTTCCATAGGGCAACCATTTTGTACATATGCACCAATCATGGCATTCCAAGGAAGAACACTTCTTTTAGCATTATGAACAATTTCATCAAATATTTCCCTACTTTTCTCAATCCTTCCCCATTTCCCATACAAATAGATAAGAACAGTATTGACTGCATCACAACCAGAATTCTTAGAATCAAAATTTTTGCCAATTTCTGCTAGAACTGTAACCCATTTCTCAATTTTTACATTCTCAAGGTTTGAACATGCAGATAATACACTGACCAAGGTATCATTTTCCGGCTGCAAATTCAGCTGAACCATCATAAGAAAAAACTGTAAAACATCCTCAGTCTGATCTGACTGGGCATAACCAGAAATCAACGAAGTCCAACAACAAACCACACCCTTATCAGGCATTTCATCAAACAGCTTACGAGCAGACACCAAATCCTTAAGACTCTTACCATATGCTGCCAGAAAACCATTACACACAAATGGATCCCCAAGAAACCCCATTTTCACAACATGGGTATGAATTTGGTTGACATAATAAGCATTATTGGACCTAAAACACGCCTTTAGGAGAAAACAAAAGGAAAAGTCATTAGGAGAAAGGGACCTCTGTTTCAAGGTTTTGAAGATGAAAAAGGCATGGGAAAAGAGACCCTTTTCAGCTAAGACTCTGATAATGGCATTGAAGGGGAAGATGTTTGGATTTTGCAGTTGATGAAAGACTTTAAGAGCGACATGCAATGGGAAGTGGCCAATGAGACGAGTGGCAATGAGATTGTCTTGATGGGCACCAAGTTGAAATATTTGGGCATGGATTTGTAGGAGACGAGAGTGTGAAACTTGGCCTTGTAGGATGGCAGAGAGATCAGTGAAGTTAGCGGAGGTTGGAGGATTGGAAGAAAGAGAGCGTACAAGGTGAAGAGCTAATTGAGCTGAGTCGCAGTTTTTGAACTTTAAAAAGTGTGGGAATAATGAAAACATAGTTGGAGGCTGAGATGTTCTTTTTGAAGGAACGAGGGAAACTCATAGTTGAAGACTTGAAGGTTTTAACACTCCTTTGGGAAAATTACAAAGACTTTACCAAAAAAAAAACAAATTATCCTGCACGTATGCTTTGAAGGTTACATTTTGACTTTTTTTTTTTTTTTTTGAGGTTACATACTTACATTTTGACATTTAAAATTTGAACGAAAATAACATTTTATATATATATAAACACATACCATAAGATGAGCGGAAGAACACAATATTTTAAGTTCAAGTAATTAAAAACAATAAAGTAATGTTGAGATTTTAACAAAATATAGCTTCGATAAAAAATTAAAACACTTACAGGATAATAGTAGTTACAAGGCTTGGAAAGAATAATAGTAGTTACAAGGCTTGGAACTGGAAAGGGAAATGTTACAAGCTTAGATAGCAATTTGAAAACTAAAAGGGAGAATTTTTTTTCCATTTAACCTTACTTTGCTAAAAATTTCGTTAGTTGCCCGAATTTGAAACAATGTGAGAAACTAGCATCTCGAGTTTTAGAAACTCGAGATCATTGTAGAACTCGAGCTTCTAATACTCAAGTTAAGGCTTTTGTCCTACAATGACGTGGACAAATTTTTCCACATAGATATTGAGTTTATAAAACTCGCTTTTAAACTCGAGTTACAGAAACTCGATTTCTAACCACTTAAATCCTAAAATCCAGACCTCACTTGTCACTCTCCCTTTCAAACACTCAAACTTTTAAACACTCACTCTCAGACAATCCTCACTCAAGCTTGTCACTCTCAAGCTTTCAAACCCAAACTCCCTCTCACACACCCAAATCTGTCACTGTCCCACTTACTCTCAGACACCCAAATTTGTCCTCCTTCAGACACCGAAACCCACCCAAATCACTCACTCTCACCCTCAAACACTCCTTCTTCAAACGTCCTTCAGACACCGGTGGCCACACATTCAGACATTGTTTCATCGAAGATGCTCCTCTCATCAGCGGCCCGAAGACCCTTAGTCAAAATCCTCCTTTAAGGTATTGTCAATGATCTTCATTCAAGTTCATCTTCAAGTCCACTTATCTTATATAAAACACAAACAAAAGATTTTGAATGAAATGCCCATAATGGAAAATTATATTCTAGAACGATCTTTGATTGTTCCCAATTAAAGGAAAAAAATATTATCTGAGGGACACTAAAGAAAAATAGGGAACACAATATTTATCTATGTACTACTTTTTTTTTTTTTTTTGGGTGAAACTGTAAATGTGGATTAAATTAAAGAAGAAAATGAATTGCTTACTGCAAGTAGTGTCGGCACATAATGTTCATCTGGGATACAATTGTGGGGATTCTGAAGTGATGTAAGCCATGGGAACATTAATCTGAAACCAATTTCCTGTTTGGACAAAAGAGGTTATTTATGTCATAAGCTGTTTTAAAAGGCATGAAGTAGAATCATCATGCATTTCATCTGAAAATTGCAAGATAGTATTTGCTTACAAGAATTTGCCTTCTCTTGGTTAAGTCTGTCGGTGGTCATCGCTGGAAAGTGAGGGAATTAATAAGTATGCTGTGATTGTTTTGTCTCACATTTAGCAATTAGCTAGAAATTGCATATTCTATATGATGAAGTAGTTACAGAAACATGTGTTAGCGAAATTCATCGCCAACCTAATTGCTTTCAAGAAGAGAGTATCATGCAACTTAGAAGTCTGCATTTGGTAGGTACTCCTATATATGTACAGTATTACTTGTACATATAAAGCCAAGTCTTTTTTTCCAGAAAACATAAAGCCAAGTTTTTTTATTTTTCAGTCTATGTCTATGACTAGTGTTACATAATGACAACAAGTTATTTGCCCTCACACTATTAATGATCTCACAGTAGCATTCTTTGCAGTATGGACCCTCAGATTGATGAGGAGCTAGAGATCGTGTGCCCTGGTCCCATCAATACTTCAGTGCTAAAGCAACAACCAAATCATCGATCAACCGACATTTGGAATGACGAGGTGAAATATCTAGTTCTAACCGCTTTAATTTTTACGTTCTCTTTGACTTTTAGCAACTTCTATCAAAGTTGTATATCTAGCTCTAATAACCGCTATAATTTTTATCCATTTTGCAGGACCCGGGCCCACTTCAATGCCATGGTCGCTCTAAGGAGATGGCAAACATATCGATGCAAGACAATCAAGTAATAGACATTATCAAGTTGGTGGGGCTAGAAGGATTGTTTAGGGCCCCGTCCAGAGAGATAGATCATGGCCTTATATCGGCCCTAATTGTGCGATGGCGGCCGGAGACTCATACGTTCCATCTTCCGCATGGTGAGATGTCAATCACCCTACAAGATGTGGAGGTCATTTTGGGACTTCCTATAAACGGTGAGGTCTTGGTTGGGCGACTGGTGGGGGGGGTTGGGGGGGGGGGGGGGGGGGAAGGGTTGGAGCACTCTATGCGAGGACTTGCTTGGTTTTCAAGTTCCGGCGAATGACAAAAAAACTTTGATGGGGCAAAGAATTCTCATTAGTCGCCTTGTTGAGCGCATTGTAGAGCCACTGCCTCATGATGCGACAAAGATTCAGATACATCAGTATGCCTGGTGCTATATTTTAGCGCTACTAAGGGATAAGATTTTCATGGACAAGTCGGGAGATAGGGTGTATCTGATGTTCTTGGAGTTCCTACGGAATTTTCGTGATTCACTACAGTATAGTTGGGGTAGTGGTTGTCTGGCATGGTTGTACAGAGGGTTGTGTCGGGCAAGCCATAAAGATCATTCGCAGGATTGGTGGGGCGTTGCAATTGGTCCAGTATTGGGCATGGGCGAGGTTGCCATTCATGTGCCCAAAGATAGAGCCCCCACCTGGATGTGATTATGGCCTATAGCCAAAAGCTCCATTTGCATTTAAGTAAGTATTTTCATGATATTCAATGTGTTATACAATGTACTCTTCTTAGTAACTAAGTGGTATTATCTTATCTTATGTTATTCACTCGTAACTGTAGGTGGGTGCAGGTGCCAAGCCCGAAGAGTAGGCCATCGGCATGGCGTTGGTCCACTATCGCGAGCAATTAATTACAATGTTGCCGGGCCAAGTAATAATATACCAAAAATCTGTTTGGTTATGTGAATATGGAGTGTGAGTTTCCAAAGAGTCATGATGGCTTTCTTCAGCTATAATCCTTTCTAACATGGTAAAAAATGAATTTTGTTTAGGGTTTTGTGTGTGTCATTGCCCTCTGCTGGTTTCTCCCCTCATCCGGCCATAACAACATTGTTCGCGTCCTTAGCCTTCTTCCCATTACCATTTGGCCTCTTTTTCTTTTACTAGTGATGTGATAGAAGTAAATGTTAGAACTTGTCCTTGTGCCTCAGAGTTGTTTTGTGTTGATGGATGCATGTCGGCGTTGGGTGAGCGTTGAGATGGAGGACTGGGCGGAGGCGTGGATCGGCGGCTTGGGGCTTGGGTCGGCTTAGGCCGGTGATGTTGAGGCCGGCGGAGGCGTGGGTCGGAGACATTGAGACAGAGAGGTGAGAGTGACTAAGAGAGAGAGAGGCACGGTGTGAGGTGAGAATAAAAGAATGTAAAAAATGGAACCAATTTTTATTATTTTAATCGGGCCGGGTGTAAATTTTTTTTTTTTTGTTTAGCTCTCAGCTACAGTGCACATCTATCTATAGATGTGCACTGTAGCAATGAAGCTAAAAAAAATAGCTTTAACTCCACTGCTGGATGGTGGTTTTTTGTGTTTTGGTGGAGCTGAAATAGCTATATAGCTATTTAGCTCTACTGCTGTAAATGCTCTTACTTTGAATGTAGTTTTATTCATAGTAACATGGGAATAATTCTGATCACAATGTGATAATTGTCAGTCTAATTCAGTTTCTTATACCAAATTGATCATTTTTTTATTTTATTTGTGTGAAACATGAATAGCAAATTTTATTCATGGTAATATGCGGAAGTTGCAGGCATAATAACGGAACTCATTAGCGTTGATTTCCACTGGAAATTTTCCTGTGAAATCTATTTCTTTCTAGTATAGGAGAGAGATTAAAACTGAGTACTTCTTCTATAAGAATGGGAAGAAATTCTAGAAATTGGAATTGCATGGGAGGATACAGATCTAACCATCTCTTCAAGGACCATGAATAAGCAATTAAATGAAAACAACAAACAGCTAATACTCATTGAGAATATACTCTTTTTGGTTTCCTAATAAAAGACCCAAATTTTAGAATTGGGCGTCAATTCTCAAATGAATTTCACCACTCAAGTGGAATAGCAAATATTGGTGCAAGGAATATATTAAAATGCTAGGTTATCAGACCCTTTTGAATATCCCAGTCTGAGTACCACATGCCAAAGCCACCTTAGTTTTATGTTAGATTTTCATTGCAAAGTCCTTTTACTTCACAGAAAGGCCCCCATGGTCCATCTTTTTTTCTTTTTCACTTTCTCCCACAAAACCAAATGATACAAGATAGCCTATCAAAAATGACTTCAAGTACAGGCAGAACAAGAAGATAGTGGCTAAGAAAAGACTCCACACTTCTACAAAAAAACTTTCCTTGAGGATCACCATCATTTTGGCCAAATGAGCTCCTAGAGTTCTATTCTTCTTTTCTCAATTAATTATCATGGTTTTCTTAGTTCTTGTTGATGAGGTAAAGTTGTATAAAGTACAGGTGTAAAGTACTTCCAGCTTCTGTCTTAATCAAACAATAATTAGGCTATAATTGTGAGGAAGGAGAGAATGTGAGACAACTTAGAGAAAGGACATAAATGGTGTGTTGATTCAACCCAATATTTGACTACTGGGAAGCTGGAATACTAGAATGATTCATGTTGCTATTCCAACAACTGAAGAAGTATTTCTGTTACAATATGCTACGCAATACTCCTATGGATATTGCAGCTTTGTACTGATTCATTTCTTCCTCAGCTTGGTTTCACACAGTTCTCACAATTATAATACTTAAACATAATTTGCACAGTACTTTTGAAGAAGCAAAAATTGACAAGAACTATGTCGGGTGCAAGATGGAAAGATTCTAAGTTGATAAACTGCCACAATTCAATGCTTTTATGAATTTCTAATGCACTTGAGGTACAACACTGGCTTGCCTTAGACTTTCAATCATATGTCTAACTTAAGACATCCTCTGCCATTTACTTAGAAGGTCTTTGGCATTGCTGCAATGATACAGCTATTTAGCTCATAATCTTCAAATGATTAGAAATAAAAATTGAGTGCCAGAATTCTTGTTGAATGACAGGTTTATTAAACTACCATCTCCTTACAAAAAAGCAACCGCCTCAGACTATTTGACTTGCAAGTTATTATATTTTTGCTTACAAATTACATCTCTAACAATCTTTAATACATTATTAGTTTGTCAATCAGGTTTTTCTGAACCCACTCGACTCTACTCTATATAAGAAAGCTCTACAACTCAATTCCTCAAATATGGCTACACCAACTCCATCTTTTCTAGATGCTATCCTTTAATTATATTATAGGTCATCATGCCTGGTAAGGGTAAAATTGTAAGTGTACGCTCACTAATGGGAAGGCATAAAGCGATGTTCCAAATAAACCAGTCGGCTTTATCTGTGTCCATCAACAAGTGAAAACAGTAAGGAGTCTATGGCTTTAAGCTGACGAGGTCAATGTAAGGAGGATGGAAAGCTGACGCCACTAAGCTGAAGGAGATGCACGAGGCTGACGGGTTTGACATAATCTTGACTTGGCCATCACGCATGTGTGTATTTGGAAATGTCTTGTGCCCCACACTCAGTGTTAGTCTCCTACAAGGAAAGGATTCCGCACTATACGCTTATAAGGATTCCTATAAAGAAAATACTTCTAACTCAAGGAAGAGAGGTCAACCCTCTACTACTTTAAAAGCCCCAATACCCTCACAAATCAAGGTACGCACCACTCTAGAGTTGTAGGTAGTTCTGACTTGACCTTCGGAGGGTATTTGGCCGGCACCACACCGGTGCTCTCTGTAAGGTCTTCTCTTTTTGTTGTGCAGATTACGTTATGAGCACGTAAGGAACCGTGTAACTTACTAGTGGTTTTTTCGACATCATCAGTTGGCGCCGTCTGTGGGAAGCTGTGATTTGTAAGCCATACCATTGCTTCCCGAACAAAAAGTTGCATGGTGCTCACTTGCTCAATGGCAACCACCAACGACGTTCAAGGAGACGAACCACCCACGACTGCCCTCTAGAGACAGGTTCAAACTCTCGCTGCTGCCGTGGAACACCTCACCAAGCAAAACCATGACCTAGAAGAACAGCTGCGCCAAAAAAACGCAACATCAAACACCCAAAAAGAAGATCAAGAAGGAACCAGCGCTGAAAAAAGGAACCAAGAAGGGCCGGAAGGCAGCAACGCCGCAGACAAGAGCAACAGGATACCAGCCGACCCTTTGACTTAGATACGGCTTCCCCTCACATAGTCGCAGAGATGCAGATGATGAAGGAATGGATGGACCTTATGATGAACGCCCTTAGAGGACGGGTGTCTAATGACCTTGACGACCTGGTCCACCGAACTGACTCGCCCTTCACTGCATCCATCTCATCCTACCCCCTTCCGCTAAAGTTCCGTATGCCGCAAGTGGAAAGCTACGATAGATCTAAGGACCCCTTAGACCACCTAGAGTCCTTCAAGACCCTGATGCACCTACAAGGAATACCAAACGAGATCATGTGCAAAGCCTTCCCTACTACGCTGAAGGGTCCCATAAGAATTTGGTTTAGCAGATTGACGCCTAACTCCATCAGTACTTTCAAGGAGCTAAGCACCTAATTTGCTTCGCACTTCATCGAGGGACACAGGTATAAAAAGTCTACTGCATGCCTGATGAGCATCAAGCAACGGGAAGATGAGACGCTGAGGTCTTATATAGCATGCTTTAACAAAGAAGCACTTTCAATCGATGAAGCCAATGACAAAATACTTGTAGCCGCTTTCACGAATGGCTGCGGAAAGGTAAGTTCCTATTTTCACTATATAAGAACGATCCAAAGACTATGTTGGATGTGCTT
Organism: Quercus aquifolioides; assembly: GCA_019022515.1. Lineage (NCBI taxonomy): Eukaryota > Viridiplantae > Streptophyta > Magnoliopsida > Fagales > Fagaceae > Quercus > Quercus aquifolioides. The sequence continues at coordinate 36,746,733 of CM032332.1, forward strand.
TACAGGGCGACCAAATACATGAATGCTGAAGACGCGCTTCTGGCACGAGAGGAGAAACCCAAGAAAAAAAGGTAGGAAGACACACGACAAGACAAAGGGCGGAAGATGGCGAGAACTGAAGAACGAAGGGATGACAGGCACTCTAAGCCCCCTACAGGGAGATTCACGAGCTTCACTCCATTTACTGCCCCAATCGACCAAGTCCTAATGCAAATCAAGGACGAGAGAGCCTTAACCTTCCCCGGAAAGCTGAAAGGAGATCCCAACAAACGGTCTAGAGACAAATACTATCGTTTCCACCGCGATCACGGTCATGACACGGCCGACTGCTACGACTTGAAACAGTAGATCGAAGCCCTCATTAGGCAAGGGAAGCTGCAGAAGTTCGTCAGCAGGGAGAAAGCAGATCCGCCTCCTTAAGAGCAGGCTCCCTGACGAGACAACAAGCATCCCAGACAACCCTTAGGAGACATAAGGATGATTGTGGGAGGCACAGTGACCACTGGCTCTTCCAAAAAGGCTCGAAGACTTACCTCAGAATGGTTCAAAATGTTCAGCTAATGGGCGCTGTCCCAAAGATGTCGCGGGTAGACAACCCCATTATTGGTTTCTCGGAAGAAGATGCCCGACGTCTTTACCACCCGCATGATAATGCACTCGTCGTTAGCATCCAGGTAGGAGACTATAACACGTACCGAGTCTTGGTTGACAACGGAAACTCTGCAAACATTCTCTACTACCTGGCATTCCAACAAATGCGGATCAACTGAGAACAACTAGTTCCAACCAATGCTCCACTCGTTGGGTTCGGAGGAACAAAAGTATACCCCCTCGGCACAGTCACATTGCTTGTCACAATTGGAGATTATCCTCAGCAAATCACTAGGGATGTTACATTCCTTGTCGTCGATTGCTCATCTGCCTACAACGCCATCATAGGACGACCTACCCTTAACTCATGGAAGGCCGTAACTTCAACCTACCACTTGATGATCAAATTTCCCACTGAGTACGGAGTAGGAGAATTATGAAGGGATCAAGTAGCCGCGCGCGAATGTTATATTGCGATGCTAGAGATGGATGACCATCTACAGACCATGAGTATAGAAGAACACCGGATGGGGGCGGAACCCGTAGAGAGGCTCGAGGAGATACCCCTCGATAGCAACAGATTAGACAGAACCACGAGGATCGGCATTCTCGCCAGCCCAATGGTTCACCTAACATTCGTAGCTTTCCTCAAAGAAAACCAGGACGTGTTTGCCTGGAGTCATGAAGACATGCCAGGAATCGACCCTTCAGTCATGGTACACAGGCTGAACGTGTCGCCCTCCTTTCCACCCATCCGTCAGAAGAAGCGAGTGTTCGCCTAAGAACGAGACCGAGCAATAGCAAAAAAAGTCGGCAAGCTATAGGAGGCAGGCTTCATCAGGGAAGTGTACTATCCCGATTGGCTAACAAATGTGGTAATGGTCAAGATAGCCAACGGGAAATGGAGAACGTGCGTAGACTTTACGGACCTGAACAAAGCATGCCCCAAGGATAGCTACGCTCTCCCTCGAGTCGACGTACTGGTAGATTCTACATCTCAGCACCAACTATTGAGCTTCATGGACGCTTTTCAGGTTATAATCAAATCCGGATGGACGAAGCGAACCAAGAGAAGACTTCATTTGTTACCAGCCAGGGTCTTTTTTGTTACAAAGTGATGCCCTTCAGCCTTAAGAACGTAGGCGCGACGTATCAGAGGCTCATGAATAAGATGTTTGCAAACCAAATCAGAAGGAATGTTCAGGTCTACGTCGATGACATGTTGGTAAAAAGCCAAAGAGGGAAGGACCATTTGAAGGATCTCGAGGAAACTTTCAGCACCCTTCGCTCCTATAACATGAAGCTCAATCCAAGTAAGTGTGCATTTGGAGTGACAGCAGGAAAATTCCTTGGTTTTATGGTGTCTCAAAGAGGTATTGAGGCCAACCCGGACAAGATCAGAGCCATAATATAGATGGCCCCCCTAAAGAACGTAAAAGAAATGCAGAGTTTAAACGGAAAAGTAGCCGCCCTGAACAAGTTTGTATCAAGGGCGACAGATAAGTATTTACCCTTCTATTGCACGCTGAAGAAGTCGTTCGAATGGACTGCCGAGTGCCAGCAAGCATTCGAAGATCTGAAGGCTTACCTCTCTTCCTCACCGCTGCTGAGTCCTTCGCAACCGGGGGAAGAGCTCTTCCTTTATTTGGCCGTCTCCCCGGCAGCCATCAGTGCGGCCCTGGTCAGAGAAGAAGACAAGATTCAAAAGCCTGTATCCAGCCAAGCATTTCGTGGTGCAGAGAAAAGGTATCCACCCATGGAAAAGCTCGCCTTTGCTTTAGTTATGGCAACCCGCAAACTTAAACCGTACTTTCAAGCCCACACAATGATCGTCCTAATTGACAAACCCTTACGACGGGCAATGAGCAATCCTGAAGATGCTGGTCGATTGGCACTATGGGCAATAGAGTTGAGTGAGTTTGACAGTCAGTACCACCCACGTACCGCCATCAAGGGACAGGTCGTCACTGACTTCATAGCAAAATTCACCAGCGGGGAAGACAAGGGGGCAGATGAATGCCCTCAATGGAGTATATATACAGACGGGTCATCCAATAGGCAGGCCGGCGGAATAGGTGTCGTGCTCCTTTCTCTTGAAGGAGACAAGATTGAATGTATGGTCCGCCTCGACTTTTCTACCACCAACAATGAAGTAGAATATGAAGCTTTAGTGACAGGACTTGATCTCGCAAAAGCAATAGGAGCCGCAAGCGTGGTTCTTTACTGCGACTCTCAGGTCGTCACCAACCAGGTGAATGGGGATTACGAGTGCAAAGGCGAAAGAATGAAGAGATACTTGGAGTAAGTAAGGAGAAGGGTAGACGAGCTGAAGGCTAAGATCATCCAAATCCCCAGAGGAGAGAATGAACAAGCCGACCGCCTTGCTAAAGCCACTTCGGCAGAACATATGATCGCTCTTGATAACGTACTCTCTTTTGTTCAGCTTTCTCCTCTAATAGATTCCGTTGATGTGCAGGAAATAGGCTCTGAAAACAACTGGACCACACCATTAATCTTTTACTTAAAAAATGGTGTCTTACCAGACGGGAGGGAGGCTGCAAGAAAGCTGAAGGTCTAAGCAGCGCAATTCATCTTAATGAGGGACATCTTGTATAAGAGAGGCTTCTCCCGCCCATACCTAAGGTGTTTCGGTCCTGAAAAAGCAGACTACGTCATGAGAGAAGTACACGAACGGATCTGCGGAAACCATTCAGGGTCACAGTCGTTGGTGCACAAACTCGTCCGAGCAGGGTACTACTGGCTCACCATGCAGAAGGATGCTCAGGCTTATGTAAAGGCCTGCGACAAATGTCAAAAGTTCAGCAATGTCATCAGACAGCCATCCGAAGAATTGACCGCAATGACAGCCCCATGGTTGTTCACTTAGTGGGGATTAGACATCATGGGACTATTTCCAATAGCGGCGCGACAGCTGAAGTTCCTGATAGTGGGCATAGACTACTTCACAAAATGGGTGGAAGCTAAAGCCTTAGCCACCACTACGGACAATAATGTGCGAAGCTTCATTTGGAGGTCCATCGTATGCAGGTTTGGGATCCCTAGAGTCTTAGTATCAGACAACAGGAAACAATTCGACAATGACTCTTTTCGGGACTTTTGCTCACAGTTAGGAATCAGAAATCACTACTCCTCCCCCGCCCACCCTCAAGCTAATGGACAAGTTGAACTTATGAACCGATCCTTGCTCAAATTATCAAGACCCGGCTCGAATGAGCAAAAGGTATATGGCCTGAAGAGCTGCCAAGCATACTATGGGCATACAGGACAACAGCAAGAACTCCTACAGGAGAGACACCATTTCGGCTAACATACGGGAGCGAAGAAGTCATTCCAACCGAGGTCGGACTCACAAGCTACAGGGTGGAAAATCATGACGAACGCGAGAATGACGAGGCTATGCGTCTACAGCTCGACCTAGTTGATGAAGTCAGGGCGACGGCCGAACAAAGACTCGCACGGTACCAGGACTGCATGGCCAAGCACTACAATTCTCGGGTCCGACATAGAGACTTTCAGATTGGAGATCTTGTTCTGCGGAAAGTCATGGGTGCCACTAAAGACCCGGCCCAGGGGAAGCTCGGCTCCAACTAGGAAGGACCCTACCGAATCACGTCATGGCAAAGGAAAGGCACCTACCACCTGAAGACGCTGGACGGATGGAAATTACACCATCCATGAAACGCCGAGCACCTACGGAAGTACTGCCAATAGAGAGGATGGCATGAAAAGCAACACCCTTTTATTTCTAGTTTACCTTAGTTAATTTTAGCCATACTCCTCAGTTTTTCTATTTACTTTAGTTTTGCTACATTAACTCTTTTAGAGCCCGAAGGGCAGGTCTTCTTCTTTTAAAGAACTACTTTTTCTACAAATGCACGATTTATCATAATAAGAGGAGTTTATTCAGACATGGCTAAAGTGTTTGTCTACAGAAAATTGTCCACAAAGTGGACAACGTCATCCTAGAAGGATGAAATATTATGAAGTCCACAAAGTGGAAGAGCTTATTATTATTGTCCATAAAGTGGAGGAATTTATTAAAGTCCATAAAGTGGACAACTCCATCCTAGATTGATGAAATGATATCAAGTCCACCAAGCAGACAAGTTTGTTATGTCCAACAAGCGGACGAGTTCAATAGTGAGCCCACGAAAGGGACAAACTTAATTCTACAAGGCGGACGGGTACATTGGTCCACAAAGTGGACGAAGTCCATTGCTTAATAAAGTAAACAAGGTCATTGAAGCTGACAGCTTTATGAAATTGCCATTACTGAACAAGTTAGACGAATTTAATAATAAGTCCACCAAAAATGGACAAGTCCCATAAAGTGGACGGACCTAACTAAGCTAACAGGCTTAGAAAAAGCCAGGAAAAGAAGTCAAGTATACAAAGTAGACATCCCTAGATGAACGAGCCTATCGTGTAAAGCAAACGGGATTGTCTCTAACGTATGAAAACATATTATACAAGCACGAGAAAATGGGCATATAGATAAAGAGCAACGCATACATGTTAAAAGTGACGGATATACCATAAACAAGTAGAGTTTTTACAAACAAAACCCAGAAAATAGAAAGGGCATTGTCCAGAAATTAGATTACAATTATAATAAAAAGGAAAGAAAAATCCTAAGTTCATGAGGCCGGGAGGTCTTGGGGGGTCCTGTCACCCTTGGACTGATCTAGAGCATCCTGAGTCAAAGGGTCATCAGCAACAGGAGGATTGGCCGACGGAGTCAGAGGAGTGACGGGAGGATTCACGGCAGGCTAAGCAAGAATGACGCTGTCATCTTGAGTACCCTGCTCTAACTCGGAGGCGCTATCAGCATCTTCAGGAGTAGAATCACCTGCAGGAGTTGTTGGCAAAGGGTCATCCATTGAGACCTTCGCCAAATCCAGGTGAGGATAATTGGATTTAACCTGTTTAAGGCAATCCTCGAACCCCAGACCATAATATTCGGCGTAGGAATCAATGAATGCTTGCGAATTCTTAAACTCTTTTACAGCGTCAGCCTTGGCTGTCTCCACCTGGCCCAGCAGAGCCGACAACTCCTTCTCCGTGTCTCCTTGGCCTCCTGATCTTTTTCCCTCTGACGACCCTCCTCCTCCAATTTCTCTTTCAACTCCTTCACCTCCTTTTTAAGGGTATGGAGGGCTTCCTTGTACTGAGTTTGCCCGTCTGTCAGGTTCTTGATACGCTTTTCCTGACAGGCAATCACTCCCTCGTTGGCAGCACCCTTGACCTGTAAAGCTTTCATACGAACCAGTGCCTACAAGAAAAAGCAACTGTCAGCTGGCAAGCACGGAAATAAATAAGTAAAAGGAAGAATGAAAAATACTTACCCGAGCAAGGTCGAAGAAGCCTGAATCCCCCAGCTCTCCCGTCGCCTAGCCAACACAAGGATCTGCGTTTTTATCTTTGATGATGGACTCAAGCATCTCGACAGCATAATCCTTGTGGGTAAGGAGACGACACTCAGAATCTTGAGCGACAGGGCCAGGCGTCGTCATCAACCCCTTACCAACCCCGTGCTTTGGAGGTGACGGTTTCTTAGAAGGTTTCTCTCCAAGATTGACAGACGCCTTTTTCGATAGACAGTTGTCCTTCCCGTCATTTTTCCTCTTAGCCGCACCCTTACCAACAGCCTTAGGGGCTAACGAAGACTCCCTTGCCTTAGTTTTCTTCTCTTCCTCCTTCTTACGAGTAGCAGCTGCCCTCACCCTTTGCTTAGCTGCCTCCATTTCTACAGGAGACAACAGACGTGTGTTAGAAAGGCAAACGATAAGAACAGAACTGACGAGGATGGTAGAAAGTCTACTTACGACGACGAGAGTATTCATCCAATCTGCGAGCTTCAGCCGTCGGCTCCGGGCCCCCGCAGTACAAATGAAGAGTGTCAAAGGTGATTAAGTCCCTACACTTTCGTTGCTCAAATGGGATGTCTAGAACCCGACAGATGAACTCCTTCTGCTCGTCAGTTATGTGGGGACGAGCGCTAGTTGAAAAGAAAAACAAAATGACGACATTAAAGGGCTTCAAGAATGAATGAAATAATATAAGCAAATACTGACGAGGATAAAAGCTGTCGAGGCTAAAACCTGAATCTTTAACTATTCCCCAGGTATTGTCAAAACCACGGGGCATTGTAACCCATTCTTCTGGATGGCATACCCAATCCGTCCCCTTAATAAAAAGTATCTACTTTTCCAGCTCTTATTAGAGTTTGGCATATTGGACACAAGTCTCAAGTCCTTCTGCCGAGCAGCAAAATGGTATATCCCTTGGGAAGAGACGATGTGCTGGGGTCTGTAACAATAGAAGAACTCGTCCAGCAAAAGCTAACGGTTCCCACCACTCAGACGACCCAAAGGATCTCAGCACTTATGAAGATCCTCTAGGCATTCGGAGCGATCTGGCTGACGAAAAGTCCCATGAAATCAACCAGCTGACGGTGCAAGGCCGTCGATGGTAATCTTAGTCCCGCAGCAAACATAGCGTCGTACATGCCGACGTCTATGGTCCTCCCCGAGTAGCATCTTTCTTTTTTCCTAGGGAAATGGATTGGGATGTGGTCTGGGATCTGGTAACGGGTACGTAGCTCCTTAAAGACCCTATCACTCATCTTTAATAAAAATTTATTGACGGTCCAATCCTCGGGAATGATGAAGGAGCGGTTGCCTCCAGGACTTCCTGAGGTTCCCTCATAAGATTCCTCGTCACCTTCATCTCCATCTCCATCACTAACTCCTTCTCCCTCTTCAACTTTGTCTTCCCCACTTACCACTTCTTCCTCACTTACTAATTCTTCCTCACCTTCCTCTCCATAACTTCCAACTTCCTCATCAGGAGATTGGGCTGACGTTTCCTTCTCTGACGACCAGGAAGAGCTTTCAGGCTCATGACCTAAACCAAAGACCTCGTCGTAGCCCACTCCATCGCGGACTGACGACTGCTCACTCGACGCTTCTCTAGACATCTGACTACCTACAAGCGACGGATTCATTCTAAGAACCTAAGATTGACGGCCTCACTACTGAATCAATTAATCAAAATGAAAAATATAAGGCAAAAAAAAAAAAAAAAAAAAAAAAAAAAAAAAAAACTTACAAGTAAAAGTCTCCTTAGGAAAAAGAGACGGCGAGAGTGACGGATTAGGGGCTGACGGGAATGAAAATCACAAGGCAATGAGCTCTCTCTCAAAGATCAGCAAGGTTGAAATGAGAGAAATGAAGGTAGGAAACGAAGTATATATAAGGAAAAATATGCACGGAAGACGAAGCGACGCCCTCGTCCAAGCCAACCGGAATGCGCCACGTATTCGAGCATTTAATAAAGGTTGCTCGAGGAACTGCCCATGGATGGTTTTCTCTCTCTTGGCGAAAAAGGGGAATTAGCAATAAAGAGTTCAACTCCATAACCCGTCCCCCACTCCATATCCTCGTCAATTTAAGCTGACGAGGATATGGAGTGGGGGGCAACTAATAAGGGTAAAATTGTAAGTGTACGCTCACTAATGGGAAGGCATAAAGAGATGTTCCAAATAAACCCGTCGGCTTTACCTATGTCCATCAACAAATGAAAACAGTAAGGAGTCTACGGCTTTAAGCTAACGAGGTCAATGTAGGGACGATGGAAAGCTGACGCCACTAAGCTGAAGGAGATACACGAGGCTGACGGGTTTGACATAATCTTGACTTGGCCATCACGCATGTGTGTATTTGGAAATGTCTTGTGCCCCACGCTCAGTGTTAGTCTCCTATAAGGAAAGGATTTCGCAATATACGCTTAAAATGATTCCTATAAGAAAAAAACTTCTAACTCAAGGAAGAGAGGTCAAACCTTTACTAGTATAAAAGTCCCAATACCCTCACAAACCAAGGTACGCATAATTCACCCCAGCTCTGGCACTCTAGAGTTGTGAGAAGTTCTGACTTGACCTTCGAAGGGTATTTGGCCGGCACCACACCGGTGCTCTCTGTAAGGTCTACTCTTTTTGTTGTATAGATTACATTACGAACACGTGAGGACCGTGTGACTTACTAATGGTTTTTTCGGCATCATCAATGCCTCTTCCCCGTCTCACCCTATGTTTTTACCCCTTGTAGCACTATTCATTTGGTATAAATGATTTGCACATGACCAAGCCATCTTACGTAGTATCCGTAATCAGCATAGTCAGACTACTAGAAAAACACTGGAGATAATTTCAATTGCTATTCTATGCAATCCTCCAATGTCACTGACATATCTATAGATTGAGAAAGGGGAAAATTTAAGTTGACACATTTAAAGCCTAGTAAATTAAGTCAGACACATTCAAATACTGGACGACCCTACTATTATATAAGACCTATGTAAAAAAACATTGAACATGAACAAAAGTTGTCCCACATGACTATCTCCACCAAAATGTGTCCAACAAACTATAGCCAATGCCCAGGTTCCATGGTTTATCAAATTGAAAGTGCCTTGGACTCACTTGAATAGTACATACAGAATCATGTAACCCTATCAATCATTCAACAAATTGCTAATACCAAAAAAGCATAATCTGGCGAACAATGAAGAAGTTAACACATGGAAATTCTTTATCAGCTTCACCTAACTATGAGCAGCATAACATATACAATTCTGTCGTAACTAATTTCATATTGTGCAGCAATGAACTGCTTAGAAATTCAGAATTCCATTGCACTGCCTTAATTGACCTGCATCAAGCCATAAATTTTTGCCTCCATGCCTTGTTATTACCTTTCTGCCTCTCTTTCTTTTGCTAGTAATTTGGAAGCAGTGAATGCTTAGATCAGTGGCTGTGGTTTGCTGTATTTTTGTCTTAGGGTGCATGGTTGAGATTATTATTATTTTTTGTTGGGATTATCTAGTTGTTGGAAGTTAAACATACTATTTAGGTAAATGAAGTTTAATCATGTGAGGAGTTCATGAAGTAAATACTCATGGACATGAAAGTTAAGATAAACGAAAAAATTTATTGAGAGAGTGAAGTAAATACCCATGGTTGAACTCTTTTTCTGGGCTGAGTAACTGATTTGTTAAATGTCAAATTGTTACTTTAGCTTGTCAAATTATTGTTCTCAATTTTTGTTGCAAAGCTTTATTATGCTGTGACGTATGCAAAATTGCTTCTTTCATGTCTCTTTGTTTCATTATGCAATAAAAACCAAACCTTAGTACCAAAGTTTTGCGGTATCTTTGTTTCATCATATTTATTTAATTGACTTCACTAATGTTTCATTTTTTTGTTTTCTTCTTGCCTAAAGATTGGATCCCTATGTATAATTTTCCTTAAGAATATGTTAAAATCATTGCAGAAATACCTATATCTTATGTTTTAATTTTTGTTGTTTCCTTTATCTATGTATTCTCCCTTGTTTCACATTTTAAGATGTTATGATAATTGTTTTTTGTTTCTATTGTAGATTATGTAGCAGCCATATGAGGCAAACTTAGACTAGCTTCCTGCCTTCTGCGTTGTAGGGAGGGATATGTGGACAGCAAGGATGCCACTTGTGTGTTTTTGCATAGTAGAGACACACCACTCAGACCGTGTCCTTCGACAATTTGGGTTGGCGCAGGAGGAGCCCGCCCATGTTGAGTACAATGAAAGACTGCATGCAATAGACTTGCGTGGGAAGGTGGACAAAAATTGGAGGGTGGAGCACGCACCGTATATCCAAGAATGGGATACTCGACAACAACGACTTTGCCATGCACCTTCTTAGATTGGTGAGATGCCCCGCGATCATGCCTATTACCGCTGGTACTGTCCAATCACTCGAAAGTATGTCGACCGCAACAATGCTAAATTAGATATAATGGTAATGTGTTCTAATTAGATTTTATTGCCTGCTTTTTTTTTTCTTCAGTAAATGTATGAACGTAGAATCAATTGATTTCTTTCTTTGGATTTGGAATATTACGAATATTAGCAATTAATAAGTACTATATTATACATTCTGTAATTGATACATAAACGTCTCAAATCTGATTGTACTGGTTCTTTCTCTGTTTTAGATTGAAAGCCATTTAGCGCTGTTGAAGATGCTTCTTGTAGGTAGCCCAGGACACGACCACATCCTAGGCGTCCTAAAGGCTATGGCTAGGCTTGGTAGTGGTCCTACAGCAAATGGGCAGGCAAACAATGGGCATGAGGCTGAATCGGCAACTACTACAACCCCAAGCACAAGCGCAGCACCCCTAAGTACACCGAGTTGTGGTCAGCGTGCGACTGCAAGCCCAAGCACAAGTGCAGCTAGGGGTTGTGGTTAGCATGTGACAACCCTTCGGGTTGTAACTAGTCCTGAGATACCTGCACCCATCCCGCACGCATCTCCTCAACCTAAGGTCCCTCCACCCATCCCAGCTGCATCTCCTCAGTCTGAGGTCCCTCTACCCATTGTAGATGAATCTCCTCAACCCAAGGTCCCTCCACCCATCATAGATGCATCTCCTTAGCCCGAGGTCCCTTCACCCACCTCACCTTCATTTGACCCTCCTATGCATCCCGAGACACCCTCATACCCACCCACCAGCTCCAGTGCACCCATTTTGCCCATAAACTCTCCCCATACTGAACCCATGACAATGATCCCCACTCCTGACCTTTATACAGAGCATCATTACTCACCTACCTCATCCTCATACTCATCCGACCCTCTAGGACCTCCAGTTGGGATTAACACTCTACAGCCAGATACTGATGTACTAGACGAGCATCCCCCTCATCAGCCCTCACCCCCACAAGGTAGACCGCAACGCGCTAGAAGAGCACCCACTTGTGGGACAGGTGGACACAAAATAGGACACAAAGGTAGCTCTATGGTATGATAACATTAATTACAATGTAATGATATATTTTGCAGTTCACTTTATTCTTATCATTACACCAAATATTGATTGTACGTATCTAATGTCTTTGCAACACGATGATGAGCCTGAGGATGATGCCCCGCAGCCTCCTCCCCTGCCCAAACATTACACGAGGGTTAAAAAACGTAAAATTGGTTAGTCTATCATTTATTATCATTTTACGCCAAATAGGTGATAACGATGTATGTTGGTAACTGAAAAATTTTTACGCATTCTTTAGCAATAAGTTCATTCTATTCATATTTCATTATTGTTGACATAATAAGGATATGCCTTGCTCTGCATAATTTCTGATATTTTTAAGTTATTCATCTGTGGTTCACTTAACTATGCCCAAGTCTTTAAATCTGTATTGTTTATATACAATCTTGATTGACAAATAGCTCTATATGTGACAATTTCTTTGTTTGGATTAAACTGTAAGGCAAGGCAACATGTCCACTCTCAGCACCTTGATGCACCTTTGTGTGTGTGTACACATTATATGCCCATATCATACAAGCACAGTCCTGTGACTTTCATTTCATATGGCTAAACTGAGCTGACATACTTTTCTCGACTTGTCTCTAGTTGGGTTGGCCTCTTATCTTCGTAGGTGTAATTTTCAAGGTTAATTTTGTTTGTTCATGTCTTGTCATTTGTTAGGATTCTCATTTCATCCATGGTAAACATGTTAATGCAAAACTAAATCTTGAAGCATGTCTAGTTTTATATTGTGTTGATCTAATCCCAAAATTTTCATCATAATGTATTTCATAAACAAGCTGTTGTCCTTGTTATTGAAGTTCATCTTAACAAATCCTTTTTTGTCAAACAGTTTTTTGTGGTGATATCTCACAAACAATAAGTCCTTTTCACTGCCAAAGTACAATAAGTCCTTATATCATATCTAATATGAAATATGACTGCTTCTCAATATTGCAATTGTTAATTATTGATACATGTGCCCAAATTGTCTTAACAAACTTTCCTTTGTCTTGTTCTGTAACTTATATTTTCTCTAGAATGCATGGACTTCCTTTTTGTTTTTCAGTCTTGTATTTCTATTGTTTGTTGTCAACGATCTAACTGTATCAACATAAGTTTTTGAACCGTGTCATTGTTTGACTACCAAAGATATAATAAGGATATGCCTTGCTCAGCATAATTTCAGATATTTTTTACTTACTCATCTGTGGTTCACTTATGTAGTTTGAGATAGATTTTACCTTTTCGAACTATGAAGAGCTGCGTTCTGTTTGCAGGTGATTGACATGGAATATGAGTTTCGTGCACTAAGGGCTCAAATTTGGGAGAAATCTTAATTTTCGGTTAAGCTTGAAAACAAGGTTTGTTAACTATCTTGTTTATGGTATCTGTGAAATGTCTCTGGTATCTGTTTTCCTGGAATTTATTGCACTTGTGAAATGTCTGTGATTGGTCATGGAATTGTTGTGTTTGATTGTCCCTTAACATTGACAAATCACTTGAAATTGCAGTACCATGGCCGGTTGCAGCAAATCCGGTAAATTATGGTAGACCATGTCAACTATCTTGTGTGGAGGCATTATCTGCAGCTCTAATCATTTGGTACCCAAACCTGTTCCTAAGTTATACAGTTTTCTTAAAGTGCTAAATGCGTGCTGAAGTTTGTAACTCTCTTTTTACACTGGTGCATGTTTTGTTGTGTCAACCAGCTCTTAACTATATGTGATCTGTAGATTGCATTATAGATGCTGGTTTTGACGAGGAGTTCTTATCACATATTATATACATAGTCTAATGTGAGTAATTATTGTTTGTTTGAGAGATAAAGTTACTGGCTCATTTCAGTTTTGGTAAGAGGCAATATGAAGTTGCTATTATTTGTATTCCTGTAGCCAAAAGTTCAGAGATACTATAATGAGACTCCTATGGTAGAATAGATTAACAAGACTTTAAAAGCCTAATAATGTTTAAGCCTATGAATGTTCAGGGACAACTGATCCAACCATAAGGCACACCCTCTATGGAATTAGCCATTAAATCTTGCATTTGATGGAACTTTTCTGAGATCTGAAGGAAAATGCTCCAATTTTCTGATACTTTCAAGACACCCAGTCCTTTTTAGTTTTACTTAATTTTTTTTTTTCCCTTCCCAACTTTAATTAGGTTGAGTCATACATAATCTACTTCAGCAGCATCTCTAATTTTGGTGGGTCACTGTTCTAGTATGCTTGATATCTCTACCTTCTATGTTATGAACATGTCTTATTCTATTGCACCCAAGATCAAATATGTTCTCCAGTAGAGGAATTTAAACCTGTTCTCACAATTCTGTTTATATGGTTTATCAGTGGGGAAGAGGAAACTGCAAATCTGTTGCTTGGCAAGTTCAAATGGGGCCATGTTATCCTATCCCTCAACAGGTGTGTCTCTGTTCATTTCTCAACTTATCTTTTCCTTTTGAAATATGAAGATACTTATTAATTGGAAGTGTGGCCCATCTATACGAGTAATTTGAGATTAACTTGACCAGGCCTAAAAATTTTTAACCTCATGCACTAAAAGATGACCAAGATATCATTATTGCGTGTCCCTATCCCCCTTAGAAGTTGTGGGCTTCAACTCCTTAAATGAACTTCTATTTCTTTTTTATAAATTGATCATAAGAGTGCAGAAAGTATAACCACACAGCTATCCGACATATCTTTTAAAAATCCTAATAATATTGAACCTACATAAATCTTTGCAATTAATTTCTTCTTTTGGATAAATTACTTTTTAGTTTTATGCATGATATATATTTAAATTGCTTAAACTAATTGCCTGGGGTTTTTAATACCTCAGGTCAGTTGATTGAGTGTGCCTGTCTGCACAAAGTTTTACCGTAAAACAGACAAAACCTCATATCTCAAACACCTAGTTGAGTTGGGATTAAGATGATATTTTCTTCCCTTTGGACCTGGCCTGTCTCTTAATATTTGAGTTTGACCTGGGTTCTTAATCTTAATAGGATCTGTTTGTTGGGTCTCAGGTCCCTGCTGGAGTGAATGAGTTAATTATTATGTTCTAGAAGGTCAGTTACAGCAAAGGAATTGCAATCACAACAACTATAACCAAGTCTTAGTCCCAAAGAATTGGGGTCGGCTATGGATCCTTAACATGCTAATTAATATCAAGGTTGGCCACATGAAAAGAAAAGCAAAGAAAGAAATAAGAAAGAAGATTTTTAAATCTCTATTGACATCGTAAGAGATCTTTTCAATAAGTTAAGATGGCACAAGTTATTAGTTTATTGGATCTACAGGGCAGGTTTTATATATAATTATTTTATATTAATTTATTTTGGGTTAGAGAGAAGAGTATGTTAACATGGACCTCACCCAGGCTTCTTAGGGCCTGGCATCCTAACATGTAAACATATCTAAACACAGTTTTTTTAATAAATAATTTAAAATGTATAATTTATTATTTTATCTTATTTTCATCTTTCAAAAATTTGTTTGTGAGGCAGGCTCTGTTCTGCAGGCATGTCTAACTCTTCTTAGTAGAAGGGCTCTGCATAAGGCTACACTACAATATTGTCTAAATGCAGACGGTGCATGTTGAAGATATTGGTGCCAGGAAAGCGGCTTACATGGAAATCCCAAATCAACTCTCAGAAAACTTGAGATCTGTACTTAAATCTATGGGAATTGCTAAATTGTATAGTCACCAGGTACTGATGTTTCCTATACTTCGCTCCTTCCGATAGCAATATTTTCTTAATGTTTTTCTTCTTTTTTTTTTTTTAATATCCATAGGCAGAGTCTATTCAAGCCTCCCTTGCTGGGAAGAATGTTGTTGTGTCAACAATGACATCCAGTGGGAAATCTCTTGGCTATAATCTGCCAGTTCTTGAAGTCCTGTCGCAGAATTTGTTATCATGTGCTTTGTATTTATTTCCAACAAAAGTTTGTTGCAACATGTAAATGTCTAACTTCTACATCTTTGGAAGAACTCATCATGGTTTTTGATATTTGGTAGTAATTATATGAAGAAAATATTTCATGTGTGCAGGCCTTAGCTCAAGATCAACTTAGCGCTTTGTTAGATATGACAAAAGGAATTGATGCTAGCTTAAATATTGGTATATATGATGGTGACACTTCTCAGAAGGAGAGGACATGGCTGCATGATAATGCTAGACTGGTAATTTAGTAAGTAGTTGGCTCATACAGGGCAGTTTTCTTAGGCTGGTTGGGACTCACCTAAATTTCTAGGACTCTTGTCTGCTTGCATGCAGTTGATCACAAATCCAGACACGTTACACATATCAATCTCATTGTCAAGTGAAGGAGGCCAAGCGGTCTTAATCATTTTTATACACAAGTGGGAAAAAAAGAGGCACCAAACAACACTCCCCCACCCCCACCCCCCTCTTGTTAGATTTGATTTCAATCCTATTTGAAGCCAGAATATTGCAAATTTATAATGAGGCATTTGAATAGATCACAGTTTCCCTAGTTTTGCTCCTAGTCAAATCTGGAATCACGTATAGATGTGCCTGATATGATATGATCAAACTCAGGCAAATACAATACAGTTCAGATCTGAATGCATGCCCATTATTCATCCTTCTGTTGGTCACTTAAAAAAATGAATTGATGAAATTGTGCAGGGATGGCATCTAGATTATGCTAATCTTAGTACTATTACTAAATTGTGAGGGAATTGTAAAAGGAGTACAGTTAGCATTTTACTGAGTTTGTTGTTTATTCTGTAGGCCAAGCAACTTGCAGAATTGTTGGATGAAGACCCTGCATTGATGGATAGGAGGCAGCAATGTGCAAGGCCGCTTGCATTATACAAGTCTGCAAGGGATGAGATTTATTCGGTCTCATGGTCCAGATGAGGTGAATTGTGAATGCGTGTTTAGAAAAATTTTGTATAAAATCTATAATAGCACTGGGGGACATGCTAAGAATGAATAGACTATGGTTTTCTCTGCTGTCTTTTTTTTTTTTTTCAAATGTAGATGTGATATATCTGTATTGAAATTCTGGGTTTTTAGTTGATCGTGATTCTCTTAAATTTGATCATCTTCAAGTTTGTTAGCTGTAACATTGATTTATAATGTAACATTAAAATACTTTTATACATTGGCTCTGTGACTTATAAAAGCCTTGCACCCTGAGCTATTGATGGTGTGAGGTTCTAGATTAACATCAACAACAACAATAATAAATAAAATAAAAACTAGAGGATTTACTTTATGAGGGAAGGAAACAACTCTCAATTAGTTTAACAATAACTTTTATGCTCTAGACCCAAGTTTTATCCTACCTCAACATTACATGGGAGAAGAATCATTTATTGCTCTTGAAATTTCATTGGCTATGCAAAAATATTGTCAAAAAAGTTAATTTTTCTTTCGTAAATTTTTTAAAATTTTCATAAAATCCGTTAACTTTTTTTTTAATATTAAAGGTCTAGCCAAAAAAAAAAAAAAAAAAATCAATTCAAGAGAATGCTTCAGAAATTGAAACCTGCACACAATATTCCATGTGCCATCATTGGTAACATGGACGAGACATAATGATATTGGTTGAATATTGGATAATATATTTTCCATACATGATACAACCATAAAGATTGGAGGAATTTATTTTATTTTAAAGAAAGATGACGGATGGAGTGAAGTGTAGAAGTATTCTTTACTATTAGATTGATGGTATCCGATTGATCACGTTTAAAGCATGTAGACGGTATATCCAAATACTGTATCTGTGTGTACTATATCACCTATAGCTAGGTACCTTATAAACTGATGTCAAACTCATGTACACAAAGCAAGCCATGTTTGCAATTTGAATGAGCATGATGGGGGTGTAAAAGCAATTTCTTAGCGTCCTCTAGTTTTAGGAACATTAATCGTTAGGCCCTTGATCTTTGAGAGGGGTGATTACATGTGTGGCACCTTCCATCCATGCCAACCACAGAGAAACTAATGGACATGAAGGAAGGAAGCATATCATGGGCTGAGCAACATTCATTGAGGAAATGGAAGACTATGCTACTTCACTCATTGTGGTGCATGCATACTCGTGTTTGACTTTAGACGCAATGGGTTTGTTGCCTTGCAAAGGTAATGAATTTGTGGTCATGGTCTGGTAGAGTATAAGCTATGCGTGTGTTATGCCAGTGTGATTTGATTGAAGCATCTTAAACTCTATGCAGGTTTATTTGCATCCCATGATTCGTGATGCACATGGGCTCAAGATGTCTAAGTCCTTGGAAAATGTCATTGATCCGCTTGAAGTAATAAATGGGATATCCTTGGAAGGTCTTCATAAAAGGCTAGGGAGGGTAACTTAGATCCCAAGGAACTAACTGTTGCGAAAGAGGGACAAGTGAAAGACTTTCCTAATGGTATTCCTGAATGTGGTGCAGATGCTCTCCGCTTTGCACTTATATCTTTCACAACTTAGGTTCATTTCTTTATTCGGATTTCTATCACTCATTTGGCTGTTTTCATTAATTGAATTACTGATATGTGTAATCATTTTGTCTCAGTCTGATAAAATAAATCTGGATATTCAAAGAGTGATGGTGGATTATCAGTGGTGTAATAAATTGTGGAATGTTGTACAATTTTCTATGAGCAAGCTTGGGGATGATTATGTTCCGCCTACAAATGTAAATCTGGATGACTTACCATTTAGCTGTCAATGGATACTCTCAGTATTAAACAGAGCCATATTCAAAACTATTGCCGCTTTGGAGTCGAATAAATTCTCAGATGCAGCAAGTACTATGTATTCATGGTGGCAATACCAACTGTGTGATGTTTTTATTGAAGCAATTAAGCCTTTCTTTGCTGGGAGTGATCGAATGTTTGAGACTGACAGGAGTTTTGCTCGAGACACTTTGGTTATGTCTTGACAATGGGCTACGATTGCTTCAACCTTTTATGCCGTATGTTACAGAAGAATTATGGCAGCACCTTCCTTCATCAAGGGACCGGACAAACAAGAGAGCTCTCGGAGAGCTCTTGGAGCTTTGATTTTGATTGTTCCTTCCCAGCCGATGTGGGATTAGCTTTGCACGAATTTTACATTAAAACTTTCCTTACAGGACACCTAAAACCCTACATGTGCATGCATACACAAAGTATGTGTGGGTGCAAGCACTGGCGTACCCCCTTTAGATAACATGTTGGCATGCCGATTCCTTCAATTCCTTCTCGTGAAGATGGGATACGCGGTTCTTAATCTCCTTAAAAGTAGTCTTAGGCTAAAACCGGCGTGAGCTCGGGAGTACGTACTGCCTCTTAAAAAGAAGCGAAGGAATCACCACCTGGTTATTACACTTGGACGAAATTTGGCTATAAATTTGGTTGTAGTTAATGACTACAACTCACATTAAAAAAATTAACATGATTACATATTTGTTTTACTAATCACTGATTGCACGTTCTTGCTGTCCTTAACACGCATGATAATTTTCGTGTCAATTAGATATTCAATCCATAAATTTATTTTTTATGTATAATTTTAGACTACAAAAATTTGAAATTTAAACATTTAATTGATAACATACTCTTTACTGTATTTATTTTTTCTTTTCCCTCTATTCTTGTATGATTTGTTTTTTTTTTTTTTCCTCACAAATTAAAATAAATAAAATAAAGGGGTATCAAAACTAATATGAAGCGTTTTGTCCCGTATGACATTCAACTTATAAAATCTATAGTGTTTTACAAATTTTCTCAAAAATATTTTACTTAATGTGCTACCTTCTTTTCTATGTACAGCTGCCTTCTCCAGTGTTTTATTTTTATTTTCGAAAACATATACCCCACCATAAATGGTACTAAGCAACAAAAAAAGGCATTAGCTAAGAAAAAAAAGCTCATATGTACAAAAGAAAAAAAAAAAAAAAAAAGTGAGATTTAAAAAAGAAAAAAAAAATCAGTAGAACTCGAGTTCTACAAAGCGTGTTTTAAAAACTCGAGTAAGTAAGAAAAAAAGCTCACACACACACCCAAAAAAAAAAAAGAAGGAAAATCAGTAGAACTTACAAAGCGTGTTTTAAAAACTCGAGATAGTACTCAAGGACTATAACTTCGGGGTTTCAGGCAGAGAGCATGCCCTGTATTTTGAGGTTTTTACACTCTGTGGAACTTGAGTGTATGAAACTCTTCGGATCTGATTGTGAAGCATTGAATTTATAATATATAAAAAATAAAAATCTATGAATGATGCTATGATGGGGAATAGTGTGAAGGGTTCATATAAATAAGTGTATGTATGATTCAATACTATAAAATCGTCCCTATGGCTTGTGCAAGGTTTGAGGTGGCTGGTTCGCTCGATAAGTTATTAAAAGATTTATAGATTTGAAAGTAGAGTACTTTACTGTAAGGACACACCGAATTGCTAGCATTTGGATGTTAAGATTTATTAGTGTATCTATCCTTATTAAGTCATTCGATCCTTTACTTGGGTTATGGTTGACATCACTCCAGATAGTTGAAGTGAAGTTTGGTTTAGCGACTAGAGGTAGATGGACTTCAAAACATGACGTCTCTCAAAACATGTATATATATATATATATATATATATATTTGGTAAAAATATATTTATATATACGTAATTGCAAAAGTGAAGTTTCAAAATCTTATATCATTATTGTGCGCACCAAAAACTGAAATCCGTTGGGCTGGGCCTCACTTGGACTCACAACTTATTTGTATAGTGGGTTTGGATTTCCCACACTGGGTCGTTCTAAACACCAAGGCTCAACTGAAGCGCTTTCCTTTCCTCGGGGACCTGATCCACTTCCTTACTCTGTTCTCTCTGTTTACACTCTTCCTTCCCTCAATTCTCCAACCCTTGTCTTCTCCAAACTTCTTGTATTTATAGCTCACGAAGTAGTGGAGAGGTCATAAATGCTCGCCAGTAAGTGCAACCGGCGGTCCAGTGTTATCGATCGTAAGTGGGTGGTTAGGTGGGCATGGGAAGCGGTGAGGGTGGCGTTGGAACTTGGTTCCTACCTCCACGACAGTTCCCGGCAGCGGTGCCTCTCCGAGGCACGGCCGAGTAGGTACAGGGCGGGGTGTTCCGCGAGCCGTGTGTTCATCACTGCTCGGGAAGGGGTTTGCCGAGAAACGATGTAAAAGCAGATCTTGGGCCGGCAGCCCGCGGGGCTCGGAGTGGGCCGCTAGGTAGAGGGAGACCGGCCTCATGGGCCTTATACCCAGGTTAGGGCCCAAGGCCCACTACGGGTCATGGTGCGGGGGCCGTACAATAGCCCCCCCTTGATTCGCTCCCCATTCCCGGGGGTGAATCAAGGATCACGAGGGGCAAATGCCCGTTTGGGGAAGTCGAAGGGTCAGTGCCCGACCACTGATGGGCGCATTAATGCGCGTCTCAAAAGACGCGTTTGAAATTGATTGACGGCCTACCCGCCATCATTGCCTGACGGTTCGTGAACCGAGGCGTCGCGCGTGTGGCAGTTGAAGCGGCGGTCCGCGTGGTTTCCTTCCAGCGGATCATTAATCGCCTCTCATTTTACTTCCTTATGCCTATAAATAGTCCCTCCAGTTACTGAATCTCACTTTTGCGTTCCTTACCTTTCAGTTTCCTCCTCTGCCGAGCATCCCTCCCGTGGTTCATCTACTGGCCCAGAACACACCTACTCCTTAGAGCCCACAGTAAGTTCCTTTCCCTCTTCTTGCTTTTTCAGTTCAGCCATTTCAGTCTATTCTTTGATATTCGTAGCACTTCTTTTCCCTTTTATTATTAAAAAACTGTTTTGGAAAGAGAAAACATGAGTTACTCTTACCTCCTTACCTCCGAGCATGCTTTGGCTAGATTTAGGGAAGTATACAATGTTCCTAGTGACGTAGATATCGCCTACTGCAACATGGGCGATATCGACATTCAGAGGCGCCGTGGTGAGAACACGGTGTTCTTTCCCTTGATGGTCATTCTAGAGGGCGGGCTTAGGTTCCCGGTTGACCCTCTAATTCTCAGCACCCTTAGATTTTATGGCCTTTGTCTCGACCAACTTCCCCCCAACTTTTACCGGGTAGTGAGTTGCGTGAGTACGCTGAACCGGTTGTACGGGTTGGAACTTAACCACCACGACATTAATCAAATGTATAGTTTGTGCGGCAAGATTGAGTCCGACTATTACCTAAAGACTAGGGACGCGAGGGTACGGCTTATTTCATGCCTGCCGGACTCGAACCGTAACTCGGCTAAAGATTTTGTTCGGGTGAGCGGCAATTGGTTTGCCGAGGGGTTCCCCTGTGCGTTTTCGCCGCGCGACATTGGTCGGTGACTAGCCTTTATTTACTTTGATGTCTTTCTATTTCGGTCCGGTTATGTAATTGCTAACCCTTACTTCCTTTGTGCAGAGAGCAAAAGATTCAAGCCGGACGTCAGAGTGGTACACGTTCGGGACCTGAACTTCGTACTCAGGTCGGAAATCTTTGTGCACACGGACGGACAACTCCGAGCGTCCCACCTCATCCTCGGTGTCAGTCCCGTCTACTCAACTTGGCAGCCGTTCGGCCAAGCTTTGCTAGTCGACAGTCCTCTCATCTCATATATCGACGTCCGGCACGCAAACTTCCTCCCCCCAAGGCTAACCGTAGGCGAGGCACGTGATCTCGGTCCCCGGTACACTTGTTCAGACGAGCGACCGCCCGTCCGTGACGAATCAGCCGAGCGCGTATCTGCCGAGCGTAGGAGACGCGCCCACGAGCAAATCCAGCAAGCTCCTGCTCAGCCCGAGAGAACCGTAGAGCCCGAGGGTCCTGTTCGGGAAGGGGAGGGTGTAGCCGCAGAACCGACAGACTCTTCGGAAACAGGATCCGACCAGGGTAACGCAATGGTGGTCAGGAGGAAGATGACAATAGAACGCTTTGTCCCGAGTGCCCGGCCAACCGGGCAACAACAACAAACACCCGCCCGAGATGCTTCCCCTCCCGCTGCCCCACCGACCCGAGTTCGAAAGAGGCCGCGCACCACCGATCATACTCAGAAGGGCTCGGGCAATGTGCCCACCCGACCCTCGGCCGGTATCGTCATCCGAGAACCGGTAGCGCAAACCGGGATAGACTTGGCGTCTACTTCCCGGGCTCCGGCAGCATGGCGACCCTCCTTCCAAATTGGCGGCGAGCCTCTCCCGTCGACGGCCAGCGCCCGAGTGTGGGATAAGGGGCATGGCGGCTGCTTGGCGCAGAGCCTGGCGCGCGGCATCCTATTGCCCGAGGACTTGCACGCCTTCACGGAATCGACGGATGAGTCCTTGGGGAGACGTTTGCAGTGGCACACCATAGCGGTAACTGTTTCACTTTTCTCTATGATTCTCGGTTTCCCTCTCGCTTGTGTATGTGTTCTTTCTATTTTACCTTACAAAGTGAATACCGTGTGGCCAGGCCGCGCAAATGTCGTATGTTGTGGACGGGAGGATGAAGGAGCTGGCCGAGGACATTGAGCGGGAAAAAGCTCTGAAGGACGTCGCCGAGGCCACGGCGAAGGAGCAGTCGAAAATTGCCGAGGAGGCAAAGGACAAAATTGCTGCGGCCGCAAAGGCCCAGGCTCTTGCCGAGACGAAGTGTGAGGAACTGGAACTCCAATTGGGAGGCACCGAGCTCAAATTGGCAGAGGCTCAAAGCTTGAACACCATGCTGGAAGGGCGGTTGGCTGGCTCGAAAGCGGCGCTGGAGGCTTGTGAGAACAAGTGGTATAACGAGGGGTTCGCGGACGCCGAGAATTCAGCGGAGCCGATCATTCGCCAGGCCCACAGGCTCGGATATGAGGAGGGTTGGTTCGCCGCTCTTCAAGCCCTGGGGATTCCCGAGGATTCTCCGTTGAGGGATCGCAGCAAGATCCCCTTCCCGAGCATCCCCAACACCGAGAATCCTGTGCCCCTTGTCATTGACGAGGAAGAGACCTCCAGCATGAGGGAACTGGTGAACGCCATTGACTCTCATGCAGTGCCGACCGACATGGAGGGGACCAGCCAACCCCATGCCGGGGACAGAACCGAGGAGGACATCCAGCCGCCAACTCCTCACGCCGACCAACACTCCCAAGAGGACGCATCCTCCGCCCATGCGGCGGACATCTAAAGTTGAAAGCCAACCCTTCTTTATCTTTCCTTTGTTTGAGAACTTTAGATAAGCGGAATTGCCTATGTCACCGGGATGTGGTGACGGGATAACTTCTTTATGTTGTGTTTTCTTTGTTTCGGGTTGCCGGGTTTCGGCAACATAACGCTAATTTAAGTTTCACGTTTTAATATGAATGCTTTACTGTGTTGCTTGTACGTATTTACCGAGTAATGAACTCTTCTTGGTTGCCTTTTTATTGTGATGTGTCCGACCATGGTAAGGCCTCCAAACACTAATTTAAGTTTCACGTGCTCGGTGATAAGATCGAACCGAGGGTCGGGCTCCCGTCCTTAAGTGTTAATCGTCAGGTTTCCACCTGCTCGGCGATTAGGGTCTAACCGAGAGTCAGGTTTCTGTCCTTAGAATTAATCGTTCAGGTGTCCACCTGCTCGGTGATAGGGTCGGACCGGGGGTCTGGCTTCTGTCCCTGAAACGAAAAGGCTAAGGTTTCCACCTGCTCAATGATAGGGATCGAACCGAGAGTCAGGTTTCTGTCCTTATAGTGGGTCGTTCAGGTTTCCGCCTGCTCGGTGATAGGATCGAACCGAGGGTCAGGCTTCTGTCCTTGAAACGAAAAGGCTAAGGTTTCCACCTGCTCGGTGATAGGGATCGAACCGAGAGTCAGGTTTCTGTCCTTATAGTGAATCGTTCAGGTTTCCACCTGCTCGGTGATAGGATCAAACCGAGGGTCAGGCTTCTGTCCTTGAAACGAAAAGGCTAAGGTTTCCACCTGCTCGGTGATAGGGATCGAACCGAGAGTCAGGTTTCTGTCCTTATGGTGGGTCGTTCAGGATTCCGCCTGCTCGGTGATAGGATCGAACCGAGGGTCAGGCTTCTGTCCTTGAAACGAGAAGGCTAAGGTTTCCACCTGCTCGGTGATAGGGATCGAACCGAGAGTCAGGTTTCTATCCTTAGAACTGGCAGATAAGGTTTCTGCGTGCTCGGCGATAAATCGAACCGAGGATCAGGCTTCCGTTTTTAGAACGCATCGGCCAAGAATGAACATCGCTCGATGGATGGGATCGAACCGAGAATTTTGGTTAGAACTGTGCGATTCTGCATGAAAGACATCATTAGTACAACTAGCAAAGCATATACAACATTACTAACAAAACATATACAACATGTTGCGGTTAACTCAATGCTCGGAGAACCGCCCATCAATGATAGTACTTCTTCAGGTTATGGACGTTCCATGGTCGGGGAAGTTGTCTCTCGTCCAGGTCTTCCAAGAAATAAGCCCCGGTGCCGGCCACAGCCGTGACCCTATAAGGTCCCTCCCATGTCTGTGCCAATTTCCCGGCACCAGTGTCTCGCATGTTGCCTACGGCTCTTCTGAGAACCAAATCCCCGGAGACAAACTCCCTCGTTCTCACGCCTCGGTTGTATCTCCGGGCGAGCTTCTGATGATACTCCGCGAGCCGTATTGTCACCAACTCGCGGTACTCTTCCACCTTGTCCAAATACCCTACCATCATTTCGTCGTTTTGGGCCTGATCGAAACCCGCTACTCTTGCACTGCACAGATTCACCTCGGTGGGGATCACGGCTTCCGCTCCGTACGTGAGAGAGAATGGGGTCTCCCCGGTGGACCGTCTAGGAGTGGTGCGGTATGCCCACAAGACTTTGGGAAGTTCCTCGGCCCAGTTTCCCTTCGCTCCCTCCAGCCTTTTCTTCAGCCCACTCACAATCACCTTATTCACGGCCTCGGCCTGACCGTTGCCCTGTGGGTAAGCAGGAGTTGAGTACCTGTTCTTGATGCCGAGACCACTGCAAAATTCTCGGAAGGCCCGGCTGTCAAACTGTAGCCCGTTGTCAGATATGATAGTGTTCGGCACCCCGAACCTGGTGATGACATTTTTCCATATGAACTTCTTCACTTCCACATCCCGTATGTTGGCCAACGCTTCCGCCTCCGCCCACTTGGTAAAATAGTCGACGGCCACCAAAACGAACTTTCGGCCGCCAGTCGCCCTCGGGAACAGGCCGATGATGTCCAGCCCCCACTGCGCAAAAGGCCAAGGACTGCTGATCGGGTTCAGGTGGCCCGCGGGCTGATGGATCAGAGGGGCGTGCTTTTGACACTGCTCACACTTAAGCACATACTCGGCGGCGTCCTTCTGCATCTGAGGCCACCAGAACCCCTGAGTCATGGCTCGGTGCGCCAATGAACGTCCCCCGACATGGCCGCCGCACACCCCAGAGTGGAGCTCCGCCAAGAGCTCGCCCACCTTCTCCGGGCGTAAGCACAAGAGGTACGGCCCTCCGAAGGACCTTCGATACAAAGTCCGGTCTTCTGCCAACCAATACCGAGGAGCCATCCTACGGATCCTGATGCCCTCTTTCTCGTCACTCGGCAGTCGGTCGTCGGCCAGAAAGTCGACAATGGGGTCGATCCAGCACGTGGCAGGGGCTGCGATTGCCGTGACGTTGATCCCTGTAGTTCCCGAGTTGCTCATTACACTGACGCTCGGCTCCGAAATAAGCTCGACTTTGATCTGCCGTGGTATCTCCTCGGCCACTGAGGACGCCAGCGTGGCTAGGGAGTCAGCGTGTCTGTTCTGGGTTCGGGCTACGTGGAAAACTTTCACCGTGTTGAAGCTGGTCATAACTAGCCTCGCTTGTTCTAGGTACGCTTTCATCCGGGGATCTCGGGCCTCAAAACTGCCCTGCACCTGATTAACCACCAGACGCGAATCCGAGTATAGCTCAATATCCCGAGCCCCCAGGTTCGAAGCTACCCTCAGTCTGGCCAGGAAAGCCTCGTATTCCGCCTCGTTGTTGGATGCCCTGAAACTCAATCTAAACGAGTGTTCCAGCCGTATTCCTTCGGGGGTAATCATGACAACTCTTGAACCGGCCCCCGTGGAGCTCGAAGCGCTGTCCACAAATATCTTCCACGGCCGAGCCTCCAATCGGCAAACCATCTCTCCCTTCTCTCTGGGCGAAAATTCAGCGATAAAGTCCGCAAGGACCTGGCCTTTCACCGAGCTTTGAGGCCTGTACCGTATGTCGAAGGAACCGAGTCGAGTCCCCCATTTGGCTATACGGCCCGTGAAATCAGACCTCTTCAATAACGACTGTAATGGGTACTCGGTCAAGACGTGTACGGTGTGAGCTTGGAAATAGTGCGGCAACTTCCTTGTGGCGTGTATCAAGGCCAGTACGAGCTTCTCCAAGGGCAAGTACCTCGTCTCGGCGTCGACGAGAGTTTTGCTGATGTAGTATACGGGTTGCTGGATCCCCTTGTCCCTCAGCAGCACAGCACTCATGGCGTGCTCGGATACCGCCAGATACATGAATAAATCCTCACCTGCCTCCGGTGCCGCGAGCATGGGCGCTCGCGCTAAATAAATCTTCAGGTCCACAAAGGCCTGTTCGCACTCCTCGGTCCACCGAAATCCCGTCCATTTCTTCAGCAGTTGGTAGAATGGTCGGCATCGGTCTGCGAATTTTGAGATGAACCGGTTAAGGGCGGCCAGCATCCCGGTTAGTATTTGCACTTCCTTCGGGTTGCTCGGTGGCTTCAGTCTTCTCACAGCCTATATCTGGTCCGGGTTGACTTCAATCCCCCGTGTACTGATCAGGTACCCCAAGAACTTCCCGGCCCCTACACCAAACGCGCACTTCTCCGCATTAAGGCGCAACTGGTGCCGTCGGAGAACCTCGAAAACCTCCAGGAGGTCCCCCATATGCAGGGCTTCCCGTTTGCTTTTAACCACCATGTCGTCGATGTATACCTCGACCATGCGCCCTATCTTGTCTCGAAACATTCTTGTCATCATTCGTTGGTAAGTGGCCCCGGCGTTCTTCAGTCCGAAGGGCATCCTTGTGTAGTGGTAATTTGCCTCCGGGAAAATGAACGCCGTTTTCTCTTGATCCTCGGGCGCTAGGGCGATCTAGTGATACCCTTGGAAAGCGTCCAGAAAGCTCATCCTCGGGTGCCCACACGTGGCGTCCACCAGCTGATCAATCTTCGGCACGGGAAAAGGGTCTTTCGGGCAGGCTCTGTTCAGATCGGTGAAATCGACGCAGACCCTCCACTTGCCGTTCTTCTTCTTCACTACCACGGTGTTCGCCAACCAATCCGGGAAGATGATCTCCCGAATCACCCATGCCTCCTTCAGTCTCTGAACTTCCACTTTTACTGCCTCGGAGTGCTCCCAGGCTGATCTCCTCGGCCTCTGCTTTTTAGGGGTGAATGAGGGGTCAACTCCAAGTCTATGCATGATGAATTCGGGATCCACCCCGGGCACCTCGTACGGACTCCAAGCAAATACGTCCACATTCTGTATTAGGAGCAGCAACATCTCTATTTTTTCCCGGTCCTCCATGCTCTCCCCTATTTGGAAGTACTTGTCCATATCCGGCAACACCTTTACCCTCAGCATGTTCTCGGCACGCGTGACCTCCTTCTCTGGCGGGCCCTGTAATTGCTATAAAGGCGTCCCTGACGACGAACATTTGGGATCGGCCTGACCCTCCCGGTCGGTTTGCTCCTTCTTCCAATCGACCATGGCGATCAAACATTGCCTGGCCGCCTGCTGACTTCCTTGTATCACCGTGACACCATAATCAGTATGAAACTTGACCCTCATGTGCAGAATGGACGGGACAGCCCCCATTGCATGTATCCATGGCCTCCCTAGAATCGCCGTGTAGGGGGAGTATGAGGTAACTGCGAAGAAACTTACCATCACCTCCTTGCCCCCCATGTTCACGGGCAGAGAGATTTGTCCCTCGGGCGCCACCATCTTCCCATCGAACCCAACCAGGGGAGTGTTGTACTTAGACAGGTCCTCATTCCTCAACCCGAGCCCCCTGAATAGGTCTGGGTACATAACATCCGCTCCGCTTCCCTGGTCTATCATTATCCTCTTCACAACGAAGCCGCCAACCCTTGCCGTTACTATCAATGCGTCGTCGTGCGGCTGAATGGTTCCTTCTAGATCACTGTCGTCGAAAGAGATCGGCTCCCGGGTAGGTCTGATCCTCTTCGCGGCAGGCGGCACGCCCGTACTCCCCTCTACCGAAATCATCGTTAGCATCTCCTTCCCCTTTGCCGTTGAAATGCCCCTCGGGGCGACGTGGATAACATCAATTATCCCAAGAGGGGGCAGAAGGGGATTCCCTCTGTGTGGGGCGCCATGCCCGGTTCCTCTATCCCCGGCGTCCGTCACAAAATCCTTGAGGTGTCCTGCTTTAGCCAACTGCCCGAGATGGTCCTTTAGCACTCGGCACTGCTCGGTAGTATGCCCCCAGTCTTTGTGGTAGGTGCAGTACAGGTTCTGATTTCTCCTAGAGGGGTCGCCGGCCATCCGGTTCGGCCATCTGAAGTACGGCTCGTGCTTGATCTTATCCACGATTTTATGCACGGGCTCCTTGAACGTCACGTTCACCTCCCCTGCTGGTGCTACTGGCTCTTGAATCCTCAAATTTCCCCGTGCCCTCTATTGAAAACCGCTTAGCCGAGGACGATCAGCCACCTGTGCTTTGCCTTTGCTCTGTATCTTATCATCTTCCAACCGCTTGTACTCCTCGATGCGCCTCATCAGCTGCCTCATGTCCTCGGGAGGCTTCTTAGTTAACGATTCTCTCAACCCCGAGTCGTCAGGCAATCCCAATCTGAAGGTGCTCGCCGCAATCTTCTCGTTCCCTCCGCCGATCTCGTTGTAGAGCTCCCAGTATCGGTTAGCGTAATCCCGGAGGGTTTCCCCTGCCCTCATCTTCATAGACAGCAGCGCGTCCACCGGTTGCTGCTCCCGGCTGCACGTCACGAAACGGGAACCGAACTCCTGTATTAGCTCGGCGAAACTGTGAATGGAGCCCTTGCGCAACCCGTTGAACCACCTTAAGGCCGTGGGACCAAGGCTGGAGGGAAAAACCTTGCACATCAGAGCGTCATTGCGGGTATGCAAAGACATCATCTGGATATAGTGGCTGACATGCTCTACGGGGTCTGTTTTCCCACCATACGAATTGAACGGCGGGCGCGTAAACCTGTTCGGCATCGGTGCACGCTCAATATCTGCTGAGAATGGTGACCGAGCCGCCCTGCGCAATGCACGGCTCATAGCATCCATGGCCGAATTCCTTGGCCGTCCCTCTGGAGACTCCGAGCCCCGATTCCTGTATTCCCGCGACCGAGAGCGATTTTGCCGCCGGTGAGACTCTGCTGAATGGGAGCAGTCTCGGCGGCGACGGGACTCCCTCGAGTGCGAGCACTCCCTGTGGTGGCGGGATCCTGATTGATTCGATCCCATCCCGCGTCTTTCTCCCTCGGAGCCTGGCCCTCTCTCTCGGTCGTCTTGACCGGCTCGGCGGCGCTCGTTTCGGGCTTCCAACTCCAGGTCTTGTACTAACCTCCACAGCCGCTCAAGCTCTTCATCCCTGACGTCGGGCTGCCTATGCCGGGAAGCATGGGATGCCGTTCTCCCCGTTTGATACGACCCTTCTCCAAGGCCGGACCGCTCTTCCAGTTGCTCGTGAAACGGATCCTCGCGTCTCTTCTGCCTTTGTTCCCGCCAGGTGGAGCCCCTGGAAGACCCTGCCGAGCCACTCTCGGCGTTACCTCCAGACATCTTTTCTGTAAACGAGCCTTGGCAGAACCACTGCTTAGTAGGATTTCCCACAGACGGCGCCAATTGTGCGCACCAAAAACTGAAACCCGTTGGGCTGGGCCTCACTTGGACTCACAACTTATTTGTATAGTGGGTTTGGATTTCCCACACTGGGTCGTTCTAAACACCAAGGCTCAATTGAAGCGCTTTCCTCTCCTCGGGGACCTGATCCACTTCCTTACTCTGTTCTCTCTGTTTACACTCTTCCTTCCCTCAATTCTCCAACCCTTGTCTTCTCCAAACTTCTTGTATTTATAGCTCACGAAGTAGTGGAGAGGTCATAAATGCTCGCCAGTAAGTGCAACCGGCGGTCCAGTGTTATCGATCGTAAGTGGGTGGTTAGGTGGGCATGGGAAGCGGTGAGGGTGGCGTTGGAACTTGGTTCCTGCCTCCACGACAGTTCCCGGCAGCGGTGCCTCTCCGAGGCACGGCCGAGTAGGTACAGGGCGGGGTGTTCCGCGAGCCGTGTGTTCATCACTGCTCGGGAAGGGGTTTGCCGAGAAACGATGTAAAAGCAGATCTTGGGCCGGCAGCCCGCGGGGCTCGGGGTGGGCCGCTAGGTAGAGGGAGACCGGCCTCATGGGCCTTATACCCAGGTTAGGGCCCAAGGCCCACTACGGGTCATGGTGCGGGGGCCGTACAATTATCAATACATTATACATACCAGAATTTTATTATTTCTTGTATGTTACTTTGAAATTGTATACGTTAAGAATGGCTCAAAAACTACATTTTTTAGAAAGTATTAAGAATGACTCAAAACTATATTATTGAGAAAGTATTCGTTATATGATATATGACTGGCATTGACAATATTGTAATAAAAGAAAAATGTTTTCAAGTGGTCAGCTAGACAGTCTACAACCTTTGCCAACATAGGGTTAAGTGTTGGTCTTCGGCCGAAGTAGTATTATTAAGGTATGGTGCAGTGTTATTGTTTGCTCTTCGAAACTAGTGTTATTGTTTGCTCTTTGGAGCCAATGTTGCCTCTTTGAGGTTAGTGTTATTGTTTTCCATGGGAATCACCCACCGAGTGTTTAACAGTTTATATCTTTGTCTGGTTAATGTTTAATGATTTCCATATCAAACTATTTCTTTGTTGTTAATGACCTTTATAAATGGAACAAAAACTTTTATTACTATATTATATTGTTTCTACCTATTTAGTGTATTTTAGCCAATTAAAGTGGTTACTATTTTATTTATTGATTACAGTGTTATAGTTAAATATTTTCTTCCTGACAGTTTTACAGAGTATATTATATTACTTTTAAAACTATTTGTAAATTTTTTGTAAATCTTATATTTTGTCAATAATACTATTGTTTTGTTTTGAGAGACATCCTCATATTATGTAGTCTCTTATTGAGCTTCTAGCTCAACCCCCACACCCCCCCCCCCTCCTCCCCCTCTTTTCTCCACCCTTTTAGATTAGAACAGTATAATATCTTTTAGTGGTAGATCATTGGAGCCCTAGATTAAAAACTTCTTTTGGAGCTATGTTAGTTCATGAACTATTTTATTATGTTTTCTTAGGTTAGTGAGTTTGACATTTGTGAAACTCTTTGAGGTTGTATTTGGAGACTTTATTGTCAAACTTTTTGTTTTCACGGATTTTAAAGATTGATGGTTTGAAGTTTATTTGTGGATATTTAATTACGCTCTATTTCATTATTTTATTGTTGATTATTTAAAAGACAAGTCGTGCCTCTAAATCCTAGGTATGGGTTTGGGGTGTTACAGTAATATAACAATTTTTTATTATATAAAAAGACTAAGATATTTTTCAAATGTATGTATAGTTTACTAGATTTGACTCACAATACTTGTTAAACTTGACACAAAGTTTTTCAAAATTAAAATATAAACTCTACTTAAAATTAATTATGTCACAAACAAATTAAATGGATTAATCTCATTATCAAATAAAATGTAGATGTTAGTGTAGACACTACATTTTGTATCCCTTACAACTCGGGCCCCCGTTCCTTAATGATGGTAACACTCTAAAGCCCAAGGTTGGTTTATGGCACAATCAAATGAAAATTGACTTGAGTAAAGTATTTATGGAAAATATAATTTATTTTTGAAATAATAAAACAATTTTTGGAAAAGAAAGACAATTGGAAACCCTAAAATGTGCGCATGCATATGCGTACGCACACTCAAGCCATGCATATGCCTACTTATGGCATGCTCACGCATACACGAGCATATGTACGTAGCTAGAGTTCCAAAAACTATGTAAGGAAAGCCTTTTACACTTAATTCTGGTTTGGAACGTATCTCACATCATCTGGGAGCCACCCCCCACCCCTATTTTACTACTATATAAAGCCATAATAGGCACTTTTTCAAAGGAGGATGAAAATGGTGGCAAAACACACAAGATTCACTAGAAAATAGTAACCAAAGAGAGAATTTTTCACAAAACATCCTCAAGTCAAATTTTACTTGATTGGGACCTTTTCTAGTCTTGATCTTCAAGTTCTAAAGTTTCCTAACCTATTTTAATTTGGTTGTGAATAGATTGACTGAGGGGAACAATCAAAATCAAGC
This sequence comes from Quercus aquifolioides, assembly GCA_019022515.1. Taxonomy (NCBI): domain Eukaryota; kingdom Viridiplantae; phylum Streptophyta; class Magnoliopsida; order Fagales; family Fagaceae; genus Quercus; species Quercus aquifolioides. The sequence goes on from CM032332.1 coordinate 36,779,544, forward strand.
TCTAAAGAGTTCTAGTGTTGAGATAAAGGTTCTAACTTTGACTCTTCACTTTTCTTTGTTTTTGTGTTTGTGTTTATATATGTTTTAATATTTTAACATGTCTGTTTAGCTTAGGTTTACTTAGTGTTATGTTAGAAGCATGCTAGGGTGTTAGATTTCTAGTTTTCTTTGTTTTTCTATTTTGAGTTTCTGGGATAGGATTTTGGGCGTGTATGCGTGCGCATGCTTTATGCATGTGTACGCATACTTGAAGTGTGCGTACGCATACAATTAGGATGCGCACGCATACCTTATGATGCATATGCACACTCGTGCCCAGAAACCCTAATTCATTTCTGTTTGTTCTTTCCTTGTTTTCTTTTACATGTTTAGCCTCTATTTAACCTAGTTTTCATATCTCTAAGCATTTGTCTTTCTATTTTGTTTTGTTTTGTTTTATCTCTTTGATGCTTATTAGGGTTTTAGATTGTTTGAACACCATGAACATGCATATGAATATGGACATGCATTGATGTATAGGTGTTGTGTTACAGTGAGGTAAGTGAGATAAGTCATGCATAGATCACATGAACATGCATTCTAGCTTTGAATATATAAGTTGCTTAACATGCTTGGTTTAATACCATGAGGTTTGAGGCTTAGATGTGTTTGTCCATATCTACCTTGTGATGTTTCTGTCATTAGTAACGTATGCTTAATGCCATGATAGATGAATTCTAGGCTTAGGGATGATTTATGCCATGTTTTTTTCTTTTAGATGCATGTTAGAGTATGTGTGAGTTAGAATAACATGTTAAATATGCCTTTAATAGGATTGAGACTTGGAACACAATGAGTGAAGGCCGATCCACGGGTCAAGTAGGGTTGGGTGTCTAACACCTTCCCATCCCCATACCTAAACTTTGGACACATGCTCTGGTAAAGATTAGTCCTTCCACAAGGGTGCTATATTTATGGTTCCTAGACCTAAACTAGGTGGCGACTCCATTTACAACCTCTGCCATGGTCCACCCTAAGCCAAGGCGTACTAACCCACGGTGGTTACGCCCACAGTTAGCCAAACTTAATTGTAAAAAAATTATTTAATAATTTTACAACTCGAAAAGGAAGAAAAAATTGTTGAGGCCTACTGTTTTCTTGATAAAGCCTTACCTCCACTTGTATAGTCAAAATGCAATTTCAACAACTTAGAGCACTATCATTGGGGGGTGTAAAAACCCCGCCAGTTGCTATTTTAGCAATCAAGACCTAGAAATAGAGCTTCATCCGGGCATTGGTATGCAAAATTTTTTAATATCCGTGAACAATAAGGTTATGTATATACAACCTTACTGCTCATCAAATGTAAACCAAAAAAATATATTTTATTCCTTTTTTTTCTCCTTTGTCCCTTATCTCCTCCCTCAACCCTTCACTCTCTGCAACCCTGGATTCCTTCTTTCTTTGATTCCTTCTTTCTTTGTTTTCTTTTTCCCTTGTAAATTATAGTTTACTGTTGTGGTTGTCGTTTGGTGGGTTTAGGTCAAAGTTTGGTCCGTGTTTGGGTCGGTGTTTTGGTGGAGATTGGGTCAGAGTTTGGGTGGTGTTTGGGTCGACGTTTGGGTGGAGATTAGGTTTGAGTTTGGGTGGTGTTTGAGTGTTTGGATTTAGGTCCTATGGTTGTGATTTGGTCCAATGGGTTTCTGGTGGATGGTCACAATGAAAATCAATTGCTTAGTGCAGAGGAATAGAGGTCGGTAAATCGGAACGACGATGAGTTTGGTTTTGGATTGGACCGACGGTGAGGACTAAGTTTTTCAGTGGTGGTTATGGCTTTGGTGGTGGGTGTTGCTTTGGTTGTGGGTGTTGGGTACTTGGGTAGGGCTGTGGCTATTGGTTTAGTGGTGGGTTTGTGGTTCAGTGGTGGCTGGTGTTTCAGTGGTGGCAATGGGTGGTTCGGTGGTGGCTGGTGTTTTTGGTGGCAATTTTTTTGGTAATTTTGGTGGTGAAGAATTGGTGTTTGTGGCTGAGTTTTGGTGGAACGTGGTTGTGCAGGTTTACTGGAGAGTAGGGGTGTGCAACGAACCCACCAACCTACCAAAACTGACCCAACCCAACCCAACCCACCAGGTTGGGTCGGTTTTTAAAGGTTGATAGGTTGGTTTGAGTCATGAAATTTTTTTTCACAGTGGGTTGGGTTAGGTTCGGGTCATGAGATTTACAAATCCGCCTGACCAAACCCAATGTTTTTAAATTTTAAAAATATATTAAAAAATATATTATGTAGTTTTGTTATTTTCTTTTTTGTCCTTCTTCCTAAATAAAATCCAAAATCTAAGTTCTTCTCATATAGTATATGCTTGTTTTATGCTCATAATTATTTGGTTATAAATTTGCTCTTATTTGTGGTTGTGTTGTTATAATGCTCAATTTAATAATAATAATAATTGTAGGGACACGCTTTGCAGCCCAAGCCCAAGATGTATGGGATCTTGACCCAGTGAGCCCAGTACAATAAATTTATAGGGAGTGGGTCGGAGAACTAGGCCCTAATGAATTTGACAACGGCTAGTATGGATTTAAAAGTGATCAAGCAAAAATAAGGAAAATAGAGTTGAATGAATTCACTGTCCGATGAGGTATTTTATCATACAAATCAATTACAATTGAGTACAAGTATAGTTCTGATGGCTACAGTATTCTTTCTCCATTTTTCTCCCTTTCCTCATGGAGGGTCTCTTACATTATATAGTTCCCTTTGAACCATCTTGACCCTACACTTGTCGATCATTTAAGACCTTACTTGAGTGTCTGTCCCATCAGACACCCTCTTTGGTTTTCTGTGAGTTGTGGTGGCCAAGGCAGCACTGTTCAAGAGTCTTCTCCACATAAATGCGGCCAGAAAAGTAGCTGCAGTGCATTCAATGCGGTGGTAACAGCTTTTTCTTAGATATTTCTAGGTTCCCGTCACCCTTATACGTGTATGATGCACGTCATTATCACTGGAGCTTCTTAGAAGGTCATATTGATTGTTGGAATACAGATTTGAGCTATATTATCATGTCCAAGGAGGTATTTTGTCCTCAGACCACCCTCTCATTCGTATTTTGCTCATTAAGGGTACGTTTGGTACGCTGTAATAGCTCCTGTAATGGAATAGTTATTCATGTGTAATATCAATTCGGTCATTTGGTTGCATCTTTATTACATGGATTAGTTATTACATTGGAATAACTATTTTTGAAATTGAAGAATAGCTATTCCTCTTTAAAATGGATGTAATAGCTATTTCTTAGTGTATATAATAGGTTTTAAAATTAATATATTTCCAAAAATATAAAGTTTCCTTATAAATCATATTTTACAAGTTTTCCATATGTAACAACCAAACTTATGAATAGTAATAGTTATTCCATTACAATGTCTTTTATTCCCAGTAATAAAGATTACTATTCCTAATGTAATCTACATTCAATGTACCAAACGTATCCTAAGTCTTAGGTCTGAACCATCCATTACCATTCGTTCGTCCTCGGACTACTGATGTTCTCAGCCAAGGCCCAATATATGATTTGGGCCCTTAACCCTACGATAATAATAATAATAATATTTACAAAAAAAAAAAAAAATCCAACCCAACCCAACCCAATCTACATGGATTACATTAGGTTGGACCCCTATGATAGGTTGGATTGGGTTGGATTTTTTTTTAGGCTAAAATGCAAAAATCATCTTCTAAGTTTCACCATTTTTCATTTCAGTCTTCTAAGTTTGCATTTTGTCATTCAGTCCTCTAAGTTTTAATTTTCCTCAATTCAATCCTTTGTTAACAGTCCGTCTATTGGTACAGTTAAACTGCTCAAAATGATGTCGTTTTGGCCTTAATTTAATATTTAATATTTTTTTATTTCTTAATTTTTTTATTAAAAAAAAAAAAAACCCAGAAATTAGAGGGAGATGAGACACAGATCGAAGGACCAAAAGAGGATGTTGCTGCCTCAAACTCCTGTCATACAAATCAACAAGTATCTTTCTACACCATCAATCAAAACAAACAAACGAACACAGATTGATCAAACTAAATCACCAAATTTTAACCCACAAAAAAAATAAAATAAAATTCAGAAATGTCTTCGGAGATTGATCTTCTAGAAAATGGCGGTGACCCCTCGTCCTTAATCTTTGTCATTGAGATTATCAATAGTGTACGATCTCTTCTAGCTACAAAGTAATATAATCTTTCCCATCAAAGTCTTCAACAATCTTTGCATCCCAACACAATTTTTTTTTTTTTCTTTCAAAGGTCATTTAGTCCCTTTTCGAAGTTTTTTTTTTAAAGCTTTGAGAGATGGACGGCAAGATGCAGATCATTTCGGTCTCTTGATCTCTATTTCTCTTTCTCCATCTCAGTCTCAATTATTGGGTTAGGCTAGGGGCGGGTGGGATTTGTATGGTGTTCTTCAGATGGGGAGGGACGACACGTTTGCTTAATTTAAATTTTTTTTTTTTTCAAATTAACGTTTTTTTTTTAAATTAAGAAATAAATAATAAAATAAATATTAAATATTAAATAATGGCCAAAACGACGTCGTTTTGGGTAGCTTAATAGCAGATATGGATGTTGAGTTAACGGAAGACTGAATTGAGAAGATTTGAAACTCTTTAACCAACTTTTGTTGGGAATATAATGCCCAAATAATTTTATTTGGGGTAAATTGCAAAGTACACTCTTAAAATTTGGGATTATTTGGATTTTACACTCTGAAATTTAAAAAAATATTTTACACCCTAAAGTTTGGTTTAGTTAGCAAAACACACCATAGGTTAGTTTTAACTGTTAAGTGACACGCTAGCACGCTGATGGTTTTTTTTTTTTTTACCAAATCAGCCTCCCAAAATGACGATGTTTTGGAAGAACTAACAATGCTCTTTGTTTCAAGTAAAACGACCTCATTAAAAAAAAAAAAATTAAAAACAAACACACACACACACACACATTAACACACCAATGTGTCACTTAACAACCAAAACTAACAAATGGTATGGTTTTTGCTAATGGAACCAAAATTTAGGGTGTAAAATTCAATTTCTCAAACTTTAGGATGTTAAACACAAACAACCCCAAACTTTATGGGTGCACTTTGCAATTTACTCCTCCTTTTTTTTTTAAGTCTATAACCGAAATATTAAACTTTAGATTCTCCCCTGATGAAAATCTAAGAAATACTAACACTTAGATTGTAACTTATCATAGATAACTAGTGTGTAACCTCGTGCATATGCACAAGTATAATTAAAAAAAATCACAATTATACAATTCAAATTATACATTTTTTTAGAAGATGTTCAAATTATTCATGTTATTAGTTTACACTTTTTTAAAACCATACATTTCTAAAATATGTAATGATTTAGAATTTAATTGGTTTTAGACTTTTTGGTTTTGCACCAAATAATTCACTTGCCACAAAAATTAAATACCTAGATGGACATGAGGTGGAAAATTAGACTCCAAATGAAATCCAATTTAGAATCTAATTGGGTTTGAACTCTTCAATTTTTACAATCAATAATTCACTTGGTACAAAATTAAAAATGAAATAAGATACATGACACAAAATTAAGAATCCAATTAAAATCTAATTAGATTTTTTCTGAATTTTGCCTATTAATATATACTAATATGTAAACCCATGCATATGCACGGGTACAATAAAAAACAATCACAATTACATGGTTCAAATTGTACATGGTATCAGCTTACATTTTTTTTAAACCATACATTTATAAAATATGTAATGGTTCTCATTATTTAGCTTACTCATTTTTTGAATTATACATTTATAATTTAGACTCTTCGGTTTTTTGCACCTAATAATTCACTTGCCACAAAAATTAAAAACTTAGAATCTAATTGATTTTGGACTCTTTGATTTTTACACTTAATAATTCACTTGGCACAAAATTAAAAATTATATGGGGCACGTGGCGCAAAATTGAGAATCCAATTAAAATCTAATTGGATTTTCTCTAAACTTTGGCCATTAATATATATATATATATATATATATATATATATATATATATATGTAGACTAGCATGTAACCAATGTAAATATAGGGGTGTCAATTCGGGTTAGCGTGTCGGGTTCGTGTCGTGTCGAGGTAGGGGTATTCGACTAAATGGCTCAACCCTAACCTGACCCATTTAATAATCGTGTCATAATCCTTCAACCCTAACCCGACCTGTTAATAAAGCGGGTTGACCTGACCCAACCCATTTGACACGCTTAATAAACGAGTCATGTTGGGTTGACACGAATATAACACAACCCATTTCAACCTGCATAATATTAAATATAACATCTATCTAGAAATAATTATTTTTACATCCCAAAAAGTAGTGCATACACTTTAAGTTTTCAACCCACATTCAAAATAATATAATTCAACAAAAATATAACATTTATCTAGAAATAAGCGCTTTACACTTCAAAAGAAGTGCATACACTTCAACCCAAATTCAAAATAACAAATTTTCACAAAATAAAATAACATAGTTCAACAAAAATATAATATTCTTGGAACTCACCAAATGCTAAATATCAATATTAAAATAATTTAAGCAAATAGTAGACTAATCCTGACTATGACCACGATTATCATCCATAGATTCTTTGTTGATGTCCAAATTCATAACATCTTCCACAAGCTCATCCAATTTTATTTGTGTAAGTTCTATGCCACCCAAAAAAAAAGTATTAGTAGTTCTAAGGTCTGTAAAGTTTCAATTTCCAATTATATCCCTTGTAAATTTTTGTAATTACTCACTTTTCTTTTTAAATTTAAAATATTTGTTGGATACAAAAGGTATTTGACAAATGTAAAATAAAATAAATATTTATTTGTTATATGAGTTAAACTAGTTGTATTAAGTAGGTCATTTCGGGTTGACACAAATAAATTGGCGTGTCAAACGTGTCTATTGCAGGTTATACGGGTTGACCCGTTTATGACCTGTTTCTTATCGTGTCACTTTCGGGTTAACCCGTTTATGACCCAAACCCAAAGGCCCAACCCTAACCCGAAAAAACCCGTGTTGGGTTCGTGTCGTGTTCGCGGGTTGAGTCGAACATTGACACCCCTATATAAATACATTGATGCATTTAAAATTAAATAAAATTTTTATTATAAAAGTATAAATAATTAGTCAAATTATTACTTAAAAAAAAAAAACATGTAACACATGCATACGTATAGATATATTTAAAATTAAACACAATTTTTATCATGAAAATATAAATAATTAGTCAAAAAAAAAATTTAAAGTAAACGTAATTAGTCACATATTCAAATTCTTACCTAAATTTAATACTACTTATGATATTTTTTTTTCTAATTTTTAATAAGATAGAACACGTGGTGATCTTTGTTGTGTGGTGATGTTTATTAAGTATATATGATTAGTTTTTTTTTTATAATAAATTTTATAGTTCATTAATATTAGATTCTATACTTTGCACTCATTAACTCTTTTGGCACAAGAATTTTAAATAAAAAAAATTTAATTGGAGACATTGCACAAACTTAAGTAAATAAATATGATGTGGTCCCCACATAAATTTAGACACATTGTGCAAAATTAGATTTTACCTATTAATATATATATATATATATATATATATATATATATATATATGTATATAGAAAGAGAGAGAGCGAGAGAGAGATTGCTTCAATGAGCAGCGTACAAATGCATTCATTTCCTTATATCAATATCTGAAACTTAAAGAAAATAAAAAAATAAAATGTTGGAGATCAACTGCAATGCACTAACTGTGTGGTACCCTTTTTATGGATTTGGATACGGTGCAGTACCTAAGGTATTGCATCAAATGCAATTACCCCATATCTCTCTCACAATTTTTTTTTTTTTTTTAATATCATTTTCACTTTTTAACCTTTTTTTTTTTTCTCACTTATTTTATTCAATGGTTGAAATTGAAAACTTTTTTTTTTTTTTCAATTCTCAATCTCAACCAATGAAAGAAATTGCATCAAGTGCATACCTCTAATCAATCCCCCTTTTTATTGTGTATGAGAGAGAGAGAGAGAGAGTGTGTGTGTGTTTCAATTTTCTGGGAAGTGATGTATTTTTACTCCTCAGCCAAAATGAGAGTCTTTGGTCAGTATTCAAATTGTAGGTCTCTTTCCCCTAATATTCAATTTTTGAAAAAAAAAATTATTACTAAAAAGTCTTATTAGCAATTGGAAAATGCAATCATTTTTTTTTTTTTGGGGGGGCTCAAAAAGGTGAACCAAACAGACACTTAGTTTTAATCAAATAGACGTTCATGTGGATTGTCTAATGTGTCTAGGGGTGAGCACGGGTTGAGTTAAGAGATTTTTTCAACCCAACCCATCACGGGGATCCAACCCAACCCAACCCACTGGATCAAGTTTAACCCATGGGTTAGACATATATTTTTTAATTACTATTATTAATATTAAATTGAGAATTAGAACTACACCACCACAAATAAGAGCAAATTTATAACCAGATAATCCTAAGTATAACACCAAACCAATAGAAACTATATGATGAGAACTTAGGATTTGGGATTTATTTAGAAAAAGAGTAAAAAAATAAAGGGTAAATTCCAATAACATACCTGAGGTTTAAGCTAATGCCAACCAGGTTCAAGACTTTTCAAAACAAGTCAATTTGGTCTCTAAAGCCAACTAAATCCATAAACAGTTAGTTATGGACTAATTTTGTGAATAGCATTAGTAGTGGCTAATTTTAGGAATAACAATGTGCATGGTAGATCAAATCAGCTCGTAATCTAGTTGCATTAGATTAATAATTTGATTTATCTAGTCAAATACAATTAAATTCAATAGTACTTCAATACTAGACTCGTAAATGCAACCATGGTATTGATATGGCTTGTTGCATCTCTCTATATAAAATTGAAAAAAGCTTCACATTTTACCTATTCAATCCCAAAAATCTCATACATTAATCAATGTAAAATTGTGCAAAAATCTATTTCTGCTATAGTAACCATGTAAATATACACGGTTTAGTAGTTTTGCAAATGCATATTTTAACAATTCTTTACTTCACCCACTGAGGAAAAGAGAGATATGATTTGAAATAATAATTATAAAAAAAAATTGTAAGGAAATAGTATTTTAATATAAAAGTCGTATAAAATAAATAATTTTATGTGTGATGCTTTGAAAAGTGAGTATGTAAAATAGAAAAAAAAAATGCTATGTTACTAAAATATAAAAATTTTGCACGAACTAATGCTAGTGCTCTCCCACTTTATAGCCATCAACAATATATGAAGGTAGCGATCCCAGTATATTAGTTTTCCTAATGACTATAAAAGTTTAGTTATGGTGATCAATCTTCAAGGCTAATACAAATCATTTTGAAGTCTAACTCAAATGAATATGTAGTGATATGAAGGAGTGTTCATATTCGGCTTGGAAGTCGAGAGCTAAAAATAATTACAAAAGTATAGGGACACAAATTTCTTCACAAATTGTCAATAAAAACTTTACATAGACCTACCATTAATACCACATTTTTTATTTACAAATCACAACATACCACAATAATGATTGTGAAAAAAAACACACTACATTATGCATTAAACCAGACAATCATTCCTAATAACAAAGGTAAACCATAAGAACATTATAGCAAATAGACACATAAAGAATTGGTCATGGCACAATTGAACCTAAAATAAATAAATAGAAGAATCTAGTATACGTATATACATCAATTGATGGATTATGAATGGTTACAGTAAACACCTTCTTTTCTTTTTTTCTTTTCTTTTTTATAAAAAAAATCCTTGTATAAATGGGGTGTGGGTGTGTACCCATTAAAAGTTTTTATTCGTAGACTTTTTACTTTTTTTTGGAAAATCATATGAATCATTAACTTAAAGAAAAATGACATATATATGAGTATGGCAAAGTATAGTTTTGAAGGGAGAGTATCCACCAAATGTGACATTTATAACTATGGGATAATATTGTTGGGGATGATCACAAGAAAGAAACCTACCGATGAAATGTTTGTTGGAGAACTAGGTATTAGGCAATGGATTGCATCACTTCCTGACAAAATGGAAGTCATGGACGATGGTTTGCTTAGGATGGAAGATGGAAGAGATGTGGCTGTCATACAGACTATCCTTTTCATCTATCCTGGAATTACTAATCTTGGAGCCTAACTTATTCCTCCAAGTTTTGAATCATTTATGTTTTTGAGAATTTCATTAGTTGAATTGAAAGATTTTTTTTACTTACTTTAGTATAAAATTTGATAATTTGTATTTAAAATGAAATTTTTTAAGAATTTCACAATGAAAATGGAAAAATTGAATTTTATTTTATGAAAGATCGCCATCAAACATAATTTTGATTGAAAATACTAAGCTTTTTTTTTTTTTTTTTTTTTTTGGTGTGTGTATATATATAATTTATCAAATAAAAAAGTGTGTGTATATATAATAAAAAAGCATGTGTGTATATATATGTGTGTATAGGGGCTTGTATTGATAGATATATTAGTGTTGCAACTTGGCACCCCAAATAAAAATTCCTAGCTCCGCCCCTGGGAATTAGGCTGTGGTGTTTTGAAGAATTACCAAATGAAAGACTTGACATCAAGGATGTGGTGGCCAAGGTTAACAAAATCAAATTGGCACTACTTGAAAATAGAAATACGGGTGTTTGATATTTGCGTTATTGCTCACATTTCTTATGTGTGCACATGCAAAGATCTTGTTAAATCTTGCTTTCCTTTTCTATGTTTTTTCAAGGTGTAATTTTGTGACCCTAGTTTGGTATGTCCTTTAATTTTATAATCTTTACAAGTAGTACGTCTCTTGGGACCAAAAATATTCAAAATTATCCTAAGTTATTAATATTTGAAGTTAATATGCCAAGCTTTTAATTTATTGTATAAAGAAACTGAGTTTGACTATCTAAAATCTAGTATGAACAAATGTAACTAGGATCTTTTGAGTAAGAAAATCTACACTCTTAGTATCAATAAGCAAAGAATGACAAACGAAAATTTTCATACCCCATCACCCCCCAATGCCTATGGTTGTATTCATTTTAAGAAACTATATGAAGGGCCTAAATACCAATTATATGGACTGAGAAATACAATTACACAAATGTTCTTGATACAAATATGTATAAAATTTGCCGGCAATAAGTTGTGCACCCTTTTTTTTTTTGGGCTTAATAACCTAAGCATGATTTTTAAAGAAGGTTTAGCATGAATTTGATCTTCTAGAATTTAGCAGAAGGAAGCCCCCTATTGAAAATATGGGCTAACTAGTCCTTCGTGGGGGACATAACATACATAATGCCACCATAGACAACCCTTTCCTTAACAAAATAAAAATCAATCTTAACGTGCTTCATCCTAACTCAAAACAAAATTTTATACATTTTTTCCTTTTTGTTTAAAAAAAGGGAAAAAAAAAAAGACTAATCAATCATTAACATAACAAACCATGACAAAAGATTTTTCATCTAAAACGGTAAAATATACCATTACAGAGCATTTATATAACATAACAACCATTCCGATTAGCATTTGAATACACTTGCACTGGGGCTTGGTAAAACTTATAATTGCTGAGATTTTTTTTATCACATTATCAGTCTTTATACAAATGCAATTATTTTCCTGGTGAGAATCATACTCTAGATTTTTATTGGGATTTCATGGGAAACTCTCACCTCATTAGGATAGTCTTTAGGAGGATGATAATACTCCACAGCTACTTGCAACAACTTCCACAACTGGTAGCATCCATTCACAAAAGTCCACAACCATAGTATCCGATCCTAAGAAAAGTATTGTTACCTAGTGTCTCTACAATCTAATTTGGTTGCATGATCTTCTTCCACTGGTACTCTAGTTCAGACAAATACTCAAATTGCTTGTCTCAACACTCAAAGAATCCTAGGTCATTGACTCAGGTCATTAACTCAGGAGCCACTGATTATATGACTGGACTTCAGGTTTGCTTTCCAACCTTGAGCATCTTGTAATCTTCCTAGTGTGCTGGCAAATGTCTCAAGCACTGTTATGTCTAGTTTGGGCACTGCTAACCTTAGATTGTGTCTGTTAATTATGTTAACAGGTACATAAGTAGGGTCAATAAAGTAAAAATTATATCTACTTCTTCAAAATTACTGTAGATGACTATTGTCCAAAAAACTGTTACATACACTTCCAAATATTGGGATAGGATATATTAAGATACAGTGAATAAGCATCCACCTTTTAGTGTTCATATGCTCTTTCCAATCATTTTATTACTCATAATAATCCATGAACCACTTAGAATTAAAACAGGTGTCAATGGTGGCATCAAATTAGCATTAGCCCAAAAAATGATATCCTTCCATAATATTCCACAGAATAAAAGCTCTAAATCCCAAGTACTGACTACTTGGGGCAGCTAAATAATCATTTTCTCCAATGATTCAAGGACTGTCTCCTTCATTAATCAGGGATGTGTGTTCTATCAGACCTTTGTAGTTCATCTAATGCCAACCACACTATTTCCAAGATCAAGTGATAAAACATGACTGAAATATCAAGATAAAATATCTTTTTGATAAGTGAAATGTCAAGATAAAATATCAACAATATATGTCCAACTTTTGATGCTATTATCTTAGTCCATCAATAAATCAACAAATTCAAAAACATAGACTCTGACTCTAATCCCTTGATCTACCAAGAAAGATTATTTAGTACTGGAACATACCTTCTTTATTGAAGATAAACGAGACTGAAAATGAAGAATATAATGTTGAGCTTCAGCCTTCAGGGGACATTTCACCAAGGTCTTGAATACCAAAATTCTCCTACAAGTCTTCAGTGAATTTTTCAAATTTGGATGACAATTCATGTTCTCCAGATAAATTAATTATACTTGCATTGTCAAGCAACAACCCTTATAAATCAAGTCTACTATTTTCTGGTATTTGTTTTTCAAGATTTCCTTCCTGCATATCAAGGGTTTTTTCAAGGCAAAGCCTAAATTCAACATTTCGCAATGTATACCTGCAGAAGAAGATAAAAACCTGTTATAAAATCCATCATGTTCCAAGTTCCAAATCATATAGATTGATTTATAAGATATATAAGCTGATAAATTTCAAACGCTTTTCTCTTTATGTGACAATCGATGCACCATAAATAACTATGTTATTGGTATCAATCATATGCAAAGAAAAGTAATGCATGCATTAATTTTTCAGTTGATACAGAGTAAAATTCATTACTTGCAGAATATTTATTGCTCCCCCCACGCCTGAGGGGGAAAATAAATTATGTTAACATCTTTAACTGACATATTTATTTATAAAAGAAACTATTTACACAAAATGTAACCTTCCTTTAAAAATAAAAAATAAATTTACAAGTATCTTAAGTAAAAAAAAATGAAGCAAACCACTTCAAATGCAATTCCCAAGTAATAACAGCACCTCTAGCGAGAACTGGAAAACTCCCTATGGACGGGCTTCCTTCATTTGCTTCACCAATCCATTCAATGTACGGTCTATGCTCTTAATTTGAGGATATGACAGGGAGCCCACAAGAAATTCATGAACTACACCATTGACGCTAATCCAACTAGGCAACTACATCCTGGCTGCTTCTTGACCCCCTTTTCCCTCATAAGCCACCTCAGAGCTGAGACAGTGAGACACCGCCCCAGAATTATAAGGCTCCAATTATACAAGCCATCTAGAAACATATAGAGCCAACTCAACTCTAGAGTAGAGAAGGCAATCCCCAAGCAAAGCACTCCACACGAACTTATTAGGCTTAACAGGCATCAAAAAAACAACCTCAAATTCTTCTTCAGCAAGGCCTACTCATGCAAGGACATCAATATAGCAAGCATAGTGTTCTAATTCCAGTGAAACAGAAAATCTTGAAGTCATGTCTGCAAATATTTGGCGTCCTTTCTCTGCTAAACCTGAGTGACAGCACGCACATAATAGACCAAGGAAAGTTCCAGCATTGGGTTGTAAACCAAACTCTTGCATTTTGGAGAAAAGCCTCAATGCCGCCTCTCCCTCACCATTAACTGCAAGACCCATAATCATAGCATTGAAGGAGACAACATCTTTGGAGACCATCTGGTCAAAAACCTCTTTGCCCTCTCCAAGCTCCCACATTTGGAATACATGTCAATAAATGCTGTAGCTAGTATTTTTTTTGATCCAATAATACCTTTGGATCCTTTGGATTTCATATATTCATGCACCCACATACCAAGATCTAAATCACCAATTTGAGCACAAGCTGAAAGCACACTGACCATCGTAACATGGTTGGGTTTAGGAATGGGATGCTCCACTATTAGGTGGAAAATACTCAAGGCCTCCATAAGGCAACCATTTTGTACAAATGCACCCAATCATAGCATTCCAAGGAAGCACACTTCTTTTATCATTATGAACAATTTCATCAAATATTTCCCTACTCCTTTCAATCTTTCCCCATTTCCCATACAAATAGATAAGAACAATATGAATTTTAGAATTAAAATTTTTGCCAATTTCTGATAGAACTGTAACCCATTTTTCAATCTTCACATTCTCAAGGTTTGAACAAGCAGATAATACACTGACCAAGGTATCATTTTCAGCTGCAAAATTCAGCTGAACCATCATAAGAAAAAACTGTAAAACATCCTCAGTCTGGCCTGACTGAGCATAACCAGAAATCAACAAAGTCCAACAACATACCACAACCTTATCAGGCATTTCATCAAACAGCTTACGTGCAGACACCAAATCTTTAAGACTCTTACAATAAGCTGCAAGAAAACCATTACACACAAACGGATCACCAAGAAACCCCATTTTCACAACATGGGTATGAATTTGTTTGACATGATGGGCGTTATTGGACCTAAAACACGCCTTTAGAGAAAACAAAAGGAAAAGTCATTAGGTGAAAGTGACCTCTGTTTCAAGGTTTTGAAGATGAAAAAGGGATGGGAAAAGAGACCCTTTTCAGCTAAGACTCTGATAAAGGCATTGAAGGGGAAGGTGTTTGGGTTTTGCAGTTGATGAAAGACTTTAAGAGCAATATGCAATGGGTAGTGGCCAATGAGACGAGTGGCAATAAGATTGTCTTGATGGCACCAAGTGAAAATATTTGGGCATGGATTTTTAGGAGACGAGTGTGTGAAACTGAAACTTGGCCTTGTAGTACGGCAGAGAGATCAATAAAGTTAGGGGAGGTTGGACGATTGGAAGAAAGAGAGCGTATAAGGTGAAGAGGTAATTGAGCTGAGTCGCAGTTTTTGAACTATAGGAAGTGTGGGAATAATGAAAGCATAATTGGTGGCCGAGATATTCGTTTTGAAGAAAAGAGGGAAACTCATATTTATATTGTCTAAATGAGTTTCTCAAATGTGTGTATATATATATATATATATAGTCTAATAATCTATTTGGAATCCACTTATTTTGCTAAAATTGAAAACTTTTTATTGAAAGTACAGTAGATAAAGGTAGTACAATAGAACCCATAAATAGTACCAAAAAGTGCAATGAGGCCTATAAATAGTAGCAGAAATAAACTGAATAATAAAATAAACTGGCAAAATTAATAATGCCAAACGGACACTAAATGAAGTTATTCTGCGCAAGACTTTGCTTGGAGCAAAAGTACTAAAATAGGATGACTTAAAAAGACAAATTATATCAAAGTGTCCACATGAATTTTATTCTCTTAGAGCAGCCGCATCAGTTCGTGCAAATTTTCTATCTATTTTGCAAGAAAGAACTTACTTTTTCTATTTTATACATCTACTTTTACAAAACACCCACATCAGTTTATCTATTCTACACATTTATTTAATAAAATATTCATTCTTTTTACATTTTTTTATTATTTCCTTCCCTCTCCTCTCTGGAACCCTCTCACAAACCCAACACAAACCCAAAATCACCCACACCCAGCCACCAGCCACCATCAACGATTAAATCGAACAACCACACAGCCACCATCATCAAGCAACCACCATCATCAACCCATTCAACCCAACCATATGAAATCCCAAAACCCACTAATCAAACAAATAATAAAAAACGAATCAAAACCCAAAAGCCATAGATCCGAATGGCAAAAGGTAACGAAGCTCCAACTAGAACTCATCGGATCTGGAATCGTCAAGGCCTTGGATCGCCGGATCATGGTCTGCCGAGTAAGCCAGTCGTTTTCATGTGTGCGCTATGCCTCCGACGAGTTCAACAGCAAGTTGAGATGATCAAATTGTTGGATTGGAGAGGCTGATCAGATTGTTGGATCGGAGAGGCTGATCAGCTTTGCAGTGCAAAGTTGAGATGAGAGAAAGAGAGAGCTGTGAGCAGAGTTGAGATGAGAGTTAGAGGTAGGAGAGAGAAAATAAAATAAAATATCAAATACACGAGCTACAGTAACCATGCATATATGCACGGTTACTGTAGCAATTGTGTATAAATACATAATTTTACACTCATTGATGTGGGTGTTTTTTTGGCCAAAATGTGTAAAATAAAGAGATTTTTGTATTTTAGAAGACTATGCACCCACTGATGTGAATGCTCTTACATATCAAGATTCTTCAATGGATGCTTCACTTGCTTTACAATCAAAATTTGATTCAAGAGAGTAGACAAGAAAGAAATTTGATCTAAAGATGAATAAAATTTAATTAAAATGTATACTTTGATCACAATGTCACAAAAAAAGAGTTTTTATTGAAATATACATTTGATTACGAGGCGAATAAGCAACTTTTCTCAATATCAATATATCATAATACATACTTCCACATACAAAAGAAAAAAAAATGATAAATAATAAATAATAAAAAAGGTCTTGCATGCTTCAAGATCAAATGCTTTCACAACCTTAAATAGCGTGACCTTACTCAACTACAAACAGGAAATCACACATGCATATTGCAGTCATGTAATTCTATAGTCAGTGCGTCTCTCGCTTCTTGACTATACGTTCCAACTATTTTCAATCGACCATATACAGTTGTAATTATAAGTTTATACTAAGCCACACACATACACTGATAGTCATATGCGCATGTATATACATAAGCAAAGTAAACATTTTAAATTTAGGACAAATTATAACTCACCTACATGTAATTTGGCCGAAATTTAAGTTGCCTAACTGTGGTTTGAAATTTGACATTTTATCAACCTAAGGTTTGACTGAAATTTAAGTTACCTACATGTGGTTTAAAATCCTACGACACAAGTGCTCTATTGAATTCTTTTTTATCTTATTTGATATTGTATTTTTATATTTTTTTGTGTTTTTAGAGGAGAGAAACATAAAAGTGGGGTAAAGTTACATATTTAGTCATGTTTTTAACAAAGCTGGGTTACGAAACTCTAACTAAGCTAACCTTCAGGTGAGTAAGGAATCAAATTTCAAACCACAAGTAAGCAACTTAAATTTCGGCCAAATCATAATCAGTAAGTTGTAATTTGCCCTTAAATTTAAATGAAAAGAAGCCTAGCTGTAACTTCCTCCTTTTAGAGTTGAGAAAATCTAGGACCACAACTTTTTTTTTGTCACAATTTTTTTCATAATTATGATGTGGAAAATTATTAGTGGTGAATAAAAAATGGTAGGTTCATGTAAAATTGATGAGCAGTCATTCACAATCTGTCACATTAGAGCACTTGCATCCATCAATGTAAAATGGTATAAATGCAAAATTTTGGCAAACCTACTCACAAAAAATCACCCACATCAATTTAAAATTATGCATATCTTGTCTACAACTATATTACCCGTGTAAATTTACATGACTACTGTAACATTTTATTCATTTTTCAATTAACTTTTTCAGTTGGTGTGCGTGTGTTTTTTTTTTTTTTTTTTTAAATGTGGGAGAAATTACACTTTATCATCCTAAAATATACCTCAGATTACACTTTGCACCCTCAACTTTTCAAATGCACGTTCTGCACCCTAAACTATGACTCTTGTTACATTTTGCACCACAACATCAAATTTGTTGTTAACTTGGATGGAAATCAAAAGTGTAATTAGAAATATAGTTTAGGGCAGTAAAATGTAGTTTTTCCTTTATTTTTAAGGGATTGAGAAGATGGGCATTGAGTCTTTTCACATGGTGCAATGGTTTTCCATCCAAATTAACAACAAACTTAACGTCGAGGTACAAAGCGTAACAAGGGACATTGTTTATAGTGCAAAACATTTTATTTGAAACATGCAATGTGATTATGTTAATGAATAATTAATATTTTATTAAAATAAATTTTAGAATAAATAATCTAATATGAGTTTTTCATTTTTTTTAAAGGTTGTGTAAAATAAAATAAAATGTAGATTCTATACTAAAATAAACAAATTTTTTGCATGAGTTGATGCGAATACTCTTAGATTGCGTTTGGTTGGAGGTGAAATAAGGAGGATGAAAAAAACAAATGTAAGAAAATAGGAGAGAAAATGGGTGGGAGGGGAAGGGATTTGGTGGGGCTCAGGAGTTTTCTTCCTGGTCCACCAAAATCTTATCTCTTCAATTTGGAGAGAAAACAAAGTGACTTTTCTTCAACCCAATCAATTATATTTTTACCCCTCTTTTGTAACATTGAACAAGGAAAACACAGGTAATGTTGTCATTTGACTTTGCTTCAACCCAACTTAATAATATTTTCTTGTTTTGTTAGTTCATGTTGATTACCACTTTTTTCTTTTCATGTTTTTTATTTCTTTTTCTTTTTCTTTTTCTTGTTTTGGTTGACATTGTTTACCTCTTTTTTTTCTTTCTTCTTTCAGATTGTTCATAATCCATATTGTGCGCTTTTTATCCCATTGTTTCATTAAAAAAAAAAAAATGTAATAAACATAATAATAAAATAAAATATAATACGTATAATGTTTTAATTTTTCAAAAAGAGGAAATAAGGACATAAGCGTAAATTTATACAAACTAAATTTTCTATCCTCTCATTTTTCTTCTCAACTAAATAAATGAGTTTTCTTTCTATCTTTTTTTCCACCCTCCCAACCGAACAACATGAGAGAAAACTAAAATATTTTCTATACTCCCATTTTTCCACCATTTCTCCATTTTTTATCCCTTCACTTTTCCATCTCCCCAACTAAATGGACCCTGAGGATGGGATAGAAAAGTGGAAGGATAAAAGAGATTTAGTTTTCTCTTGTTTGTGTTTGGTTGGGAGGATGGAAAAAGTGGAGAGGTGAAAAACTCATTTGTTTGGTGGGAAATGAAGTTGGTATAAATTTACAATTATATCCCTATTAAATAAAATAAAAAGTAACACATTTTTTTTATTAAAATTGTGTATGAACACACAAAAAAAAAAAATGAGAAGTACAGAAAAAGACAAAAACCAAAGAAGATGAAAAAAAAAGGAATAAAAAAACACTAAGAAAAATAGTATAACAGAGAGGCAAAAATCAAAGGGGAACAAAAGGAAAAAAAAAAAGATGCAAACTGGCATAACACACATGGGCATTTTCATCCACTCAAGCCATGAGCATTTTCCACCCAGTTTTCTCACCATTGTGGGGAAAAATCATTTTAGTGGGCCTGAGGAGAAAACAATCAAGCCCCACTAATTCCTCACCCCCCACCCCCCCCAAAAAAACCAAACATCTACCAAAAATATTTTCTCTCCACTTTTCTCTCTTCCATTTTCCATCCTCCCTAAAATCTTCCTAACCAAACAAACCCTTAGAATTGTGACAAAGAAAGTTATGATCCTAGAACAACTCGAGTAGAATTCTAATGTAGATGCAAATTTATTGAACTTTTACATCTATTTAATTTAACGAATCTTAGAATCACAATTTCCTTCCCACTCTAGAGATTTTGCCAACATTAATTTAAAAGGACAAGATTTTTCTACAAACTAGTTTGTAGGGAAATTCTATAAACTCCCTTTATATTTTTTATTGGATATAAATTTTAACAGATCCACCATTAGATTACATTTTCTTATTATATTCTTTATGCTTGCATAATTTCAAGAAAATCAAAAATCAAAAATTATGTCATTAATCTAATATTTAAAGATTTAAGTTTTCGTAGTCTTCAATTATGTATAAAAAATAATTTTTTATGGACGAATAGTAAATAACACTCGATTTGAACAAAATTTAACATGCATGTTAAGAACATAAAAAAACATGTAATCCAACGATTAGATTTTTGAAATATATAGCCAAATTAATTTTTCTATAGGGGGGTTGTAGAATTTCCCTACAAACTAGTTTATAGAAAAATCTTTTCTGCTTTAAAGTCTTCTACTCCAAAGGAGGTATGTTGTTTTCTCGATAAAGCCTTACCTCCACCTATATAGTCAAAATGCGATTTCAATAGCTTAAATGACATAATATGTACAAGTAAAAGACATGTAAACAAGCATGAATTTAGCGGGGAAAAAAAATTACAACATTGCCAACAACTTGATGCGGGATGCGGAAACGTCAAAAAGCAAAACACATCTACTTCTAGAAAACAAGAAACAAAACATGTTTGTTTCTGAAAAATAACCTCAAATCCACAAGGGTCCTTGAATCTACAAAGAGAAAAGATTATGGAATCCACAAGAGAAATAATGGACAAAAGATTGAATTTTTACTGAAAAAAACGTTTACAGATTTAAGGGCCTATTTATGGGTTCCGTAAAACTTGACAGACAATAAAATATATTTTAAAATAACTCCTGATTAATTTCTAACCATAATAGTAACCAAATTTGACCTAAAAAATATTAAAAGCACCTAAAAAAACAATGAAATAAATCACCTAAACCTAAAATAACACTTTTTACATAAAAATAACAAAATTAAATAATTACAAAAATTAAATTGTAGATTCAATCCTACATCACAACTTTAATTTAACAATTGGATTATCCTTTCACACAAAATCCAAAAAAATGATTTTCATCTCTTTGTGAGTGCATTTTGCAAAAATTATCTAAAAACTCTTTAACTTACTTTGGTTCTGAATACGGTGCCCGAAATTTTTTTATTTTATTATTATTACGGTATTATTTTAATTCTCCTACCGAAATATTAAACTTTAGATTGTGCCCAGATGAAAATCTAGGATATTTATTATTATTATTATTATTATTATTATTTTAATCCTCCAAATTTGACTGCTTATATATATAGAGAGAGAGATAGAGAGAGTAGATAAGTGTCAAAATCTTCAATTTAATTTGGGTCCGAAACCGACAAGTTAAGCCTTGAAAATTGAAATTAGATCGGTAGAACATTATCATAATGACGAACTTTCCTTCAACATCAGAGTGAACAATAAGTCAAAATTTATTTGGATTTTAATAAGACTTTGGACTCATCGTGCAATTTATGTAGTCAAGCATTTTGGAGTTTAACAAGACTTTGGACTTTACGTGCAATTTAAGTAGTCAAGCTATTTGGAGTTTAATGAGACTTTGATCTTATTTCTTAGCGCACACTCTCAATTGATGTATTTTCTTTTGTTTTTGTTTAATGAAATTTTAGTCTTTCTATCAAAAAATAAAATAGTCGAGCTCTAAGATTTCATGTTTCTCCTTATCCTACCACAATTACTTGGCCATTATTCATTGCCATAATAAGTACAAGTAAAAGACATGTAAACAAGCATGAATTTAGGGGAAACAAAAATTACAACATTCCCAACAACTTGATGCAGGATGCAGAAGCGTCAAGAAGCAAAACATGTCTATTTTTAGAAAACGAGAAACAAAAACATGTTTATTTCTGAAAATAATCTCAAATCCACAAGGGTCTTTGAATCCATAAAGAGAAATGATTCTGGAATCCACAAGAGAAATAATGGACAAAAGTTTGAATTTTTACTAAAAAAACATTTACAGATTTAAGGGTCTATTTATGGGTTCTGTAAAACTTGACAAACTATAAAATATATTTTAAAATAACTCATGATTAATTCCTAACCATAATAGTAACCAAATTTGACCTAAAAAAAATTAAAAGCACCTAAAAAAAAAATGAAATAAATCACATAAACCTAAAATAACGCTTTTTACATAAAAATAACAAAATTAAATAATTACAAAAATTAAATTGTAAATTCAGTCCTACATCACAACTTTAATTTAACAATTGGATTATCCTTTCACACAAAATCCAAAAATATGATTTTCATATCTTTGTGAGTGCATTTTGTAAAAATTATCTAAAAACTCTTTAACTTGCTTTGGTTCTGAATACGGTGCCCGAAATTATTTTTTTATTATTACTGTATTATTTTAATTCTCCAACCGAAATATTAAACTTAAGATTGTACCCAGATGAAAATCTAGGATATTTATTATTATTATTATTTTTAATAAACTTAAGATTGTACCCAGATGAAAATCTAGGATATTTATTATTATTATTATTTTTAATCCTCCAAATTTGACCATTTATATATATATATATAGCGAGAGAGAGAGAGAGAGAGAGAGAGAGAGAGAGAGAGTGTAGATAAGTGTCAAAATCTTCAATTTAATTTGGGTCCGAAACCGACAAGTTAAGCCTTGAAAATTGAAACTAGATCAGTAGAACATTATCATAATGACGAACTTTCCTTCATCATCAGAGTGAACAATAAGTCGAAATTTATTTGGATTTTAATAAGACTTTGGACTTCACGTGCAATTTAAGTAGTCAAGCTATTTGGAGTTTAACGAGACTTTGATCTTATTTCTTAGCACACACTCTCAATTGATGTATTTTCTTTTCTTTTTGTTTAATGAAAATTTAGCCTTTCTATCATCAAAAAAAAAAAAGTCAAGCTCTGAGATTCCATGTTTCTCCTTATACTACCACGATTACTTGGCCATTATTCATTGCCATAAACTGTAGAAGTAAGTCTCGTGTGATAGCCCTCTGATACTCCAAAGAGCCTTCTCTGTCTCTCTTCACACTCATGATGCTAATTAAAAGGCGATCCATTCTCCTGCTCCTGGCTTTTCTGTTAGTGCAGCCATGTATACTTCACTCATCCCACTCTTCCAACAACTTTACAGATCAATCAGCTCTCATTGCCTTCAAATCTGAAATCATTTTTCATCCAAATGATACTGTCTTCTCTGCTGGTAACTGGTCCACAACAACAAACTTCTGTGACTGGTTTGGGGTCTCTTGCAGCCGACGCAGACAAAGAGTCACAGCCTTGAACCTTTCCTATGTGGGTCTACTAGGCACCATTTCCCCTCATATTGGCAACCTCTCCTTCCTAGTCTCGCTTGATCTTGGAAACAACAGCTTCTCTGGTTTTCTGCCACATGAGATTGGTAATCTACACCGCTTGAGGGAACTTCGGCTGCCAAACAACCTATTGGAAGGTAGTATTCCTCCAACTCTACATAATTGCCAGAAGCTTGAACTTTTATATCTCTATGGAAACAACTTAAATGGTAGCATACCTAAAGATTTAGGCATGTTACCAAGGCTTCGTCAGATAGATCTTAGTACAAACCGTCTTATGGGTACAATACCATCGTCCCTCAGCAATTTGTCGTCATTTAAGTTATTGTATTTGAGCTCCAATAGCCTCACTGGTGCATTTCCTCTTGTCATCTTTAACTTATCTTCTATAGAGGATATTGATGTTAAGAAAATAATCTCTCAGGAACCCTTCCAATGGATCTTTGTAGGAATTGTCCTAATCTCCAACGACTGCAAATTTCCGCCAACGAATTCAGCGGTAAGCTCCCCTCACAGTTTAATAACTGCAGAGAGCTTTTAAAATTTTCTCTAGCATACAATATGTTTGATGGAAGTATTTCAAAAGGTTTAGGGAGTTTAAAAAAGCTTGTAGGGCTCGCTCTTGGAAATAACAACTTAATTGGAAATATTCCTCCTATCATAAGCAATTTATCGATGTTAAAATGGTTTTCTAGTCAAAGAAACCACATTAAAGGAAACATTCCAAGTGATTTCTGGCGTCTCCAAAATCTGAATATATTGGCTGTTGAGGACAATAATCTCACTGGGACAATATCCCAAAATGTTTTCAACATTACCTCTCTACAAGTGCTCAGCTTGGTGAACAATTCCTTGTCTGGAATTAATCTTTCATTAGATACTAAGATCTCTTGCCCTAATCTTTTATACTTGTATCTTGCTATCAACAAAATTAGCGGTCGTATCCCATCATATCTTTCAAATTGTTCTAACATCGCCCGAGTAGATTTTGCAGAAAATTTACTGTTTGGGCCTATACCCAGAAGTCTTGGAAACTTAAAATATCTCAAATTGCTTAATCTGAATGACAATCAACTAAAAGAGGAGCCTGGGCATCAAGAGAATAGTTTCCTTACATCTTTAACCAATTGCACATCTTTAGAGAAGCTAGATATATCTTACAATCCCCTGAATATTACAATTCCGGAAACCATTGGAAATTTTTCGGTTTCACTTAAAGAGATTGATGCAAGTCAAAGTCAAATAAGGGGTCAAATTCCAATGGGAATTGGTTCCTTGAAAAATCTGACCTTGCTTGATTTGAGCGATAACAATTTGTCTGGAAATTTACCGTCAACATTAGGGGGATTAGAGGAATTGCAAAGATTGTATCTTGAAGACAATAATATTGGAGGAAACATTCCAAAAGAGCTTTGTCAGCTAATCAAGCTGGGAGAATTATTTCTCTCAAATAACAAATTTTTTGGATCCATCCCAAATTGCATTGGAAACCTCAATCTTTTGCAAAAATTAAACTTTAGTTATAACAAACTAACCTCATCAATCCCATTGAATGTGTGGAATCTTGAAAATCTGTTGTTCTTGGATTTATCATCAAATTCCCTTGGCGGATCTTTGTCTCCAAACATGAGAACACTCAAAGTTATTGAGTACGTGAATTTATCTCATAACCAAATTACTGGAAATGTTCCAAGTATCATTGGTGCTTTTGAAAGCCTGGAAAATCTTGATTTGTCAAAGAACTCATTTCAAGGACACATTCCAGATTCTTTTGGGCAATTGAAAGGATTGGATCAGCTGAACCTTTCTAACAATAATCTCTCTGGTGCAATTCCTAAGTCTCTTGAGGCACTTCGGTATCTCAAGTATTTGAATTTGTCATTCAATAAGTTATCAGGAGAGATTCCATCTGGTGGACCTTTTGCAAACTTCAAGGAAGAATCATTTTTAGGTAATGAAGCACTTTGTGGGAATTCAATTTTTGGAATTCCACCTTGCACAAGTCCTAGTTCTAAAGAAGCAAGGGTGAAACAACTTTTACTCAGATATATTATTCCCAGCATTGCATCAATTATAATCTTTGCAACACTGGTCATTATGCTAAGAAGAAATCCACAATATAACATGCAAATTCCAAGTTCACTTTTCACACTACCTATAGTGGATCAGAGAATGATATCATATCATGAACTTTGTCGCGGGACAAATAACTTTTGTGAAAGCAACTTGCTTGGAATTGGAGGGTTTGGTGCTGTATACAAAGGGATACTGTCTGATAGGACTACTGTTGCAGTCAAAGTTCTAAATCTGCATTTGGAGGGTACTTTTAAAAGTTTTGATGCTGAATGCAAGGTGTTAAGGGCATTCCGACATAGGAATCTTGTTAAAGTCATTGGTGTATGCTCCAGTCCCGAGTTTAAAGCTTTAGTGCTGCAGTACATGTCAAATTATAGCCTTGAAAAGTGGTTATACTCTCACAACTACTGCTTGAATCTTGTTCAAAGAGTAGGCATTATGGTTGATGTTGCATCGGCGTTAGATTATCTCCACAATGGTCAATTAGAATGCGTGGTGCATTGTGATTTGAAGCCTAGCAATATTCTTTTAGACGAGGACATGGTTGCACATGTTGGGGACTTTGGCATTGCAAAGATTTTAGCTGAAAACAAGGACGCAACCCAAACCAAAACCATTGGTACAATTGGCTACATCGCACCAGGTATACATGAAGTCACCTCTATTCATTTAATTACTTGGCTAATTTCGTGAATAACTTTAGTAGTGGCTAATTTTAGGAATAACAATGTGCATGGTAGTTCAAATCAGCTCGTAATCTAGTTGCATTAGATTAATAGTTTGATTTATCTAATCAAATACAATTTAATTCACTAGTATTTCAACACTAGACTCGTAAATGCAACCATGGTATTGATATGGCTTGTTGCATCAGTCTATGTAAAATAGAAAAAAGCTTCACATTTTACCTAATCAATCCCAAAATCCTCATACATCAACCAATGTAAAATTGTGCAAAAATCTATTTTTGCTACAGCAATTGTGTAAATATACAAGGCTATGTAGCTTTGCAAATGCATATTTTTACAATTATTTACTTCACCCCATTAGGAAGAGAGAGATATGATTTGAAATAATAATAATAAAATTGGTAAGGAAATAGTATTTTTAATGAAAAGTAGTGTGAAATAGATAATTTAATCTGGTGTGTTTTGAAAAGTAATATGTAAAATGAAAAAAAAAAAAAAAAAAAAGTTTTTATTCTAAAATAAATAGATAAAATTGCATGAGTTAATACGAATGCTCTTCCACTTTATAGCTATCAACAATATCCAAAAGTAGTAATCTAGTAAATCAGTTTTCCTAAATTGACTATAAAAGTTTAGTTATGGTGATCAACCTCCAAGGCTAATACAAATCTTTTCGAAGTCTAACTCAAGTGAATATGTAGTTATACGAAGGAGTGTTCATATTTGGCTTGGAAGTTGGAAGCTAAAAATAATTACAAAAGTAAATAACCAATATTAGGGACACAAATTTCTTCACAAATTGTCAATAAAAACTTTATATAGACCTATCACTAATATCACTTTTATTATTTACAAATCACAATATACCACATTAATGATTGTGAAAAAAAGTACACTACATTATGCGTTAAACCAGACAACTATTCATAACAAAGGTAAACCATAAGAACATAATAGAAAATAGACACATAAAGAATTGGTCATCGCACAATTGAACCAAAAATAAATAAATAGAAGAATCTAGTATACATATCAAGTGATGCATGATGAATGGATACAGTAAAAACCTTTTTTTTTTTTTTTTTTTTTTTTTAATCCTTGTATGAATGGAGTGTGGCCCGTGTGGGTGTGTGTATCCACTGAAAGTTTTTATTGGCAGATTTTTTACTATTTTTGGGCAAACATGTAGATCATTAACTTAAAAGACTTTTTGACATATACGAGTTTGGCAGAGTATGGTTCTGAAGGGAGAGTATCCACCAAATGTGACATTTATAGCTATGGGATAATATTGTTGGAGATGATCACAAGAAAGAAACCAACCGATGAAATGTTTGTTGGAGAACTAAGTATGAGGCAATGGATTGCATCAATTCCTGACAAAATGAAAGTCCTGGACAATGGTTTGCTTAGGATAGAAGATGGAAGAGACGCGACTGTCATGCAAACTATCCTTTCGTCTATCTTGGAATTAGGCTTGAGGTGTTCTGAAGAATTACCAGATGAAAGACTTGACATCAAGGATGTGGTGGCCAAGGTTAAAAAAATCAAATTGGCACTACTTGGAAACATAAATAGGGGTGTTTGATATTTGCGTTATTGCTCAAGTTTCTTATGTGTGCACATGTAAAGACCTTGTTAAAGCTTGCTTTCCTTTCCTTTTCTTTTTTTTCAAGGTGTAATTTTGTGACCCTAGTTTGGTATGTCCTTTAATTTTATAAGCTTTATAAGTAGTATGTCACTACTCACTTGGGACCAAAATCAATCAAAATTATCCAAGTTATTAGTATTTGAAGTTAATATACCAAGATTTTAATTTATTGCATAAAGATACTGAGTTTGACAATTAAAATCTTTTATTAACAAATGTAACTAGGATCTTTTGAATAAGAAAATCTACACTCTTAGTATCAATAGGCAAAGAATGACAAACGAAAATTTTCATACTCCATCACCCCCACAGTGCCTATGAATCTGTGACTGTATTTATTTTAAGCTACTATGCGAAGGGCATAAATACCAATTATATGAAGGACTGACAAATACAATTACACAAATGTTCTTGATACAAATATGCATAAAATTTTCCAGCAATAAGTTGGGAACGTTTTTTTCTTTTTCTTGTTTTTGGCTTAATAACCTAAGCACGATTTTTAAAGAAGGTTTAGCTTGAATTTGATCTTTCTAGAATTTAGCAGGAGGTAGCCCCTTGTTGAAAAAATGGGCTTACTAGTCTTTCGTGGGTACATAACATACATAATGCCACCATAAAACCCCTTCCTTAACAAAATAAAAATCAATCTTAAAGTGCTTCATCCTAGCTCGAAACACAAAATTTTATACATTTTTCCCTTTTTGTTAAAAAAAAAAAAAAAAAAAAAGACTAGACCAATCATTAACAGAAGCAAACCATGACAAAAGATTTTTCACCTAAAAAGTTAAAATATGCCATAACAGACCATTTATATAGCATAACAACCATTCCAATTAGCACTTGAATAAACTTGCACTGGGGCTTTGTAAAATTTATAATTGCTGAGATTTTTTTTATCACATTATCAGTCTTTATCCATATTCTCCCAGGCCAATAGATAACAGTAATCTCTTGAGTGGATCAATTATAAATCTCTGATTATATCCATTACGCGATTGTATAAAATCACACATTCATATCCTTCTTCAGTAAATGAGACAGCAAATAACAACCATCAAGATTTAATCACCAGGCCAAAAGAAAATAAAACAAAAACTACAAGACCTGATCCAATGAAATGTTCAACCTCTTTCTCTCTCCAAGCAATTAGGTGGCCCTGGTTGTATACAAAGTAAGATCACCAAATTCTACCTTTCACATATTTATCTGTAAGATTTATTTGCTTATTATCATTATCACATAAATTCATAAATTCAATACGGACAATAAATACGTCATTATCTTCCAGTTATGTGTTAGTGACAACAAAGACAAAACTATCGAACCCGCAATATACTTACAACAAACATACCAAGAAGTAAACTTCCATGCATAAATGAACTCTCCGTTTGCAAAAGCCTAGGTGGCCTACGGTTGTATCTCACTTCCAGCCTCTTAAGTCGCAAAACAAGGTCTGTGTACACGTCTATATACAAATGGAAGCAGTTCAAAAGAGAAACTTTCAAGCAACTTGCTCACCACTAGAAGCATCTTCAGCATCAATTGGCAGGTATAAGAGTTCCATCAGCTCCATCCGATACTCCAGGCCTCGGAGATAGTGCCCCAACAACATGCACCTAATGGGAGAAAAAAGATAGATCAGAAAGAACCAACAATTGCAGGAAGTAAATTATATTCAAGATTAGAACAGGTTACCTGAATACAATTGAGAATACATAGTAAGGGTGGAAAACTTTAAAAAGAAGAAAAGAAAAAGCTAAACACCAGAAAGAATAACTGAATTATCCAAAAATGAGTCATTGAGTTCGCCTTCAGACTACTCATACCCAAAAAGTGCAAGGAAATTCACAAAATGACCGTGATTCAGAACAAGTTCAGTTTATGGATGGTTCAAATTTTCAATCCTAAACAACCAAGTGGAATAAGAAAACCCAGATAGAAAGAGGATAACTTAAAACAAAGGGAAAAAAACTGAAATCAAATGAATGTGAAAGCAGAGAGAGAAAGAGCCGGACTAACCAGAAGAGGAGACGTGCCAAGTAGTCCCGAGTTAGTGAAATGAGGGGCTGAAATTGCAGTGAGGTGTTCTCAACAAGCTCAGCACAATCTTCACTCCCCACATTTACTATTCCAGTTGGGGAATTCTCTGACAGAGGAGGAGCCTTAGAATGCATCTTGGGAGATAGGGTGGCAAGGAGACCATGAACGATGGAGTGGATTATTTCTTTCAATTCGGGAGATGTAGGTTCTGATAATTCAGCTACCTGTGCATAGAACCATTTCTATCAGCCACAAGATGGACACATGAAAAAAAAATAAAGATAGAAAGCTAAATTCAAAGTTAGTTGCATGATGAGGGTAAATCCAATACCTGGAGTTCATTGCTCATGAGAAGGTATGCAAGATGAGAAAGTATCAAAAGAGCAAACTGATGTGTAAATAACACATCCAGACCCCAAATATGATATGGAGGAAAATTTTTACAAATAACTATAATTAAGTTACTATCTTATAAGAGCAGGTTTAAACTATTAAAACATTAGCGTAGAAGCAATGTTGAAAAACCTGATATCTTGCACTATGCAGTCCAAAAGTTAACCAAAGGCCACACTTCATCCCTATACATCCAAGGCCATGAATTAGATTGAAACTTAGCAATATGAGCATGTAAATTTTTTTTCTTGGTAAGTTACACATGCACCCAGGAGATCTTGAACCTACAACCTCACCCTCCAGCCCAATATTATGGGAGGAGGAAGTGCCACTTGAGCTATTGCTCACCGAACCTTATGTAATGGAGGAACTGCAGGAACAGGTTACTATACTCAGAAAATGTCAAGTTATACCAAATCAGGAGCTGAATGTGTGATTGAGTTTAGTAGTATAATTTTATCAGACTTTTTCTCTATTACAAAACTGTGAGGATAGCAATGAGCCCACAACCTAGAAACAACTACAGCAGTTAACACACTCACTGACACTACCTGAAAAGTAAACAAAAAATATGAAACTTCGTTCAAATTTGCACATCCCATTCTTTTAGCGGAGAAAAGAACAGAACAAGGATTATTCTGTAATAAAAGAAACAGTCTTATTGCAAGTAAAACCCTCAGGAACTAGGAAAAAATATTCATAGAAACAAAACATAGCATTACTCAGTTTAGAGAGACTTTGAGTTTTTCACAGTTGCTCTAGCATATTTCCCGTGTACTAGAGTAATTTCTAATATCAATAAATTGATCTTTCACTAATCAAATATAAATAACTAAAATAAAATGAGAGTTAAGTACCTTTTCCGGTTGTAGAGATCTCAAGTAATCCAGCAAATCATTTTTTTCCTCCCCAACAAACTGTTGCATTTGAAGCGCAGCACTTTTCCTCTTGACTTCATGAAGTTCCTATGATGAAGTAAAATTGAATTATAAGTACACAACTACACATTCTGACCACAATGACAGTCATGATGAAGAAAAGAAAAGAATCAAACTGCAAAAATCACCAAGGGAATGTCCAAACTTGGAAGAGGGAAAAAATTCTTTCAAATTAAAAATAAAACAAGGAATTTGAAAGTTTTCAAGTTAAGATATTATGTTATCAATCAACAAGATACAGAACTCCAATCAACAAACTAGAGGTCTTCGATCAAAAGACACTTGGATTCATATGATTAAATGACCGGTCTACAGAACAACTCTATTGTGCTACTGAAATACCATTTCCTGCATATCACCAGATGAACTAGCTCAGGTATGCAAAATGAAAAGAAATTTCCTAGAACTCGGACACTATCATAACCAACAATCCACCAAATATATACTATGGATGTTATGAGGATGATATCCAGACTTTTGAGATATAACTGTTTGGTCAGTTTATAGTTTAAGATAAAAAAATAAATGCTCGGTCAATTGGTAAAGAGATTCACATAAGATGAGTTGCTTTTTCAAAGTAATCTGCAACCTGATTACAAATCCCATAATTAAACAAATAACTCCCAATTATTGCAGAAAAGAATCTGCGTAATGTAAGTCACCCAATGTGCCTTCTTATGTTTGTGATAGGGGTAAAATTGTACTATTGTGCTATTAGTTTAATTACCCTCATATAAATAATATTCACGTGTTAGGGTAAATTAATTAACCCTAAACACACGTCCTGAGAACATGGTATTAGAGCAATTAAAAACCTATATCTGCTGCAAACGCTAGCATTCAGGCATTCCGCCATCAACTCCGGTGGGAATATTCTCCGGAAACCACATCAACTTGACTCAACAATCCCTGTGACTACAACCACCTAGCCTCAACCCATAAACCTGAGCCTTAGCTCTTGATGTTTTTTCTCTCTTAGAATATTTCTTATATGCCAAGGGTTTCTTTTTTATTTATTAATCATCCCCCCAAAAAAAGGAAAAAACTACAGCCTTAGCCCTCAACCTGCACTGGTAACAAACCCAGTCAACATCCACAACAGCCAATCATGTTGTCAGACCAAGGCAACATTGTTCTCAGCTCAACTCTGCAATCAAGTCTGCGTCAAGTCTTCCCCGTGACTACTACTACACCAAGAAACATCCTTGAGCCCATCATGACCTCCGCCAACTGAGGATAGGATGGCTCCTACTAGCTCTCCCCCCTAAGAACCACATATGCGAGTTCCCCCGCATACGGCTCAAGCGGCAAAGACCCTTTCCTTCGTGCTTGGTAAGCGCTTCGCTATAGCCAAGCTTACTGCTAGCCTATCGGCTAGAGCCAAGCTTCGACCGCGACTGCTCGTCACTTCTGGCCGCCTTTTTCCATCACCCAGATCCAAGTCAGCACTGGAAAAGATCTCTTGATTCCTCGCAGCCGGGCCAGCTTGGAAGCAAGCTACCTGTCGCCTATCTCGCCCCCTTTCTTATTATTAGAAAGAAAGGTTGCACCTTTTCAAATCCATTGAGGCCTCCAGAATATAGCCAACTCCCAATTACCAACGTTAATATGCTCTTCAATTGGCCTAATCAAACCCCTACAATCAACCATCTCTCTGGTTAGAATCGATACACACCTTCCCAACTGCTGTTGGCTCAATCCATGCCGATACGTGTCAACTTATCTTTCTGTGTGAAACCCGCTATAATAACATGTCGATCTGTGCAATTATTGTGTTGATGTGCCGATATGTGCAACTGTGTGTGCGACTGTCTAGTTATCTGGTAGTATGTTGGGTCAGACGTTTTCTTTACTTGTGATGACTTATGTAAGCATAAAACAACTTGGGTTAATTTTATAACTTCTTGGCAATTATCGTGGTAAAGGAGTTAAGATCATTTGTTTGCCTTCTGAGCTTATTGTTGATCTATAGGCTAATGGTTGTGTGATCTATAGACTTGTGCAGGAACAGGCCCAAAGTTTGTATTATGGTGTCAATAATCTCATACACATTTATAACCTCCATCAAGCTTATTTCTCCCCTGCTCTTAATGATCTCTCTCCAGAAGATTGTTATGCCAAGTTTACGGGTATATAATAGGAGCTTAATCTTTACCAATGACTTTCTACTGATATCACAGTCATGCAAAAGCAAAGAGTGTGCATGCATGCAGCCTAGTTTCTATCTGAGTTGCCTCCAATATTTGAGCTAGTAAAGACACAAAGTTAAGGAAGGAATTTCCCTTTCTTTATGAGGTTTTTAGTCAACTTAGGTAGCCTGTCTATTTGTTTCTGGTCCAGTTACATAATCCTCTAATGAGAAATCCGCTTTTGGCACTGCTATGGGGACTAGCACATTGAGACTGTGAGTGAGGGGAAGGGGTGGCAGAGGATGCGGTCCCTGCAAATGCAATTACTGTCCTGGTGAGAATCATACGCTAGATTTTTGTTGGGATCTCATGGGAAACTCTCAACTCTTTAGGTTAGTCTTTAGGAGAATGAAAATACTCCACAGTTAATTACAACAACTTTCACAACCTAGTAGTATCCACTCCTAAGAAAAGTGTTATCTAGTGTCTCTACAATCTAATTTGATTGCATGACTTCTTCCACTGCTATTCTAAGTAAGACAAATACTCAAATTGTTTGTCTCGCCACTCAAGAATCCTAGGTCATTGACTCAGGTCATTTAATCAGGAGCCACTGATTATTATATGACTGGTACTTCAGGTTTGCTTTCCGACCTTGGGCATCTTCAGATCTTCCTAGTGTTGGCAAATGGCTCAACCACTATTATTTCTAGTTTGGGCACTGCTAACCTTAGATTGTGTCTCTTAACTATGTTAACAGGTACATAAGCATGGTCAATAATGTAAAAAATTATATCCACTTCTCCAAAATTACTGTAGATGACTATTGTCCAAAAAACTCTTACAAAAAACTTCCAAAACTCGGGATAGGATATATTAAGATACTGTGAACAAGCATCCACCTCATAGTGTTCATATGCTCTTTCCAATCATGCCATGACTGAAGACTCATAATAATCCATGAACCATGCAAAACTTGGGATTGAAACAGATGACAATGGTAGCATCGAATCAGCATTAGCCCAATAAATGATATCCCTCCATAAAATTCCACGAAAACAAAGCTCTAAATCCCAAGTACTGACTAGTTGGGGAAGCTAAATATCCATTTTCTCCAATGAACTCTATCAAGGACTGTCTACTTCATTAATCAGGGATGTGCCTTCTATCAGACCTTTGTAGTTCATCTACTGCCATCCACACTATTTCCAAGATCAAAGGATTATATCAATTGAAATGTCAAGATAAAATATCAACAATGTCCAACTTTTGATACCATTATCTTAGTCTTTCAATGAATCATGAAATTCAACTAATTCAAAAACATACTCTGATCCATTAATCTACCAAGAAAAATTATTTAGTGCTAGAACATACCTTCTTCATTGAAGATAAACGAGACTGCATATGAAGAATATAATGTTCAGCTTCAGGGGACATTTCACCAAGGTCTTGAATATCAAAATTCTCC
The DNA here is from genome assembly GCA_019022515.1 of Quercus aquifolioides. Taxonomy (NCBI): domain Eukaryota; kingdom Viridiplantae; phylum Streptophyta; class Magnoliopsida; order Fagales; family Fagaceae; genus Quercus; species Quercus aquifolioides. The sequence goes on from CM032332.1 coordinate 36,814,235, forward strand.
GACAAGTCTTCAGTGAATTTTTCAAATTTGGATGACAATTCATGTTCTCCAGATAAATTAATTATACTTGCATTGTCAAACAACAACCCTTGTAAATCAAGTCTACTATTTTCTGGTATTTGTTTTTCAGGATTTCCTTCCTGCAGATCAAGGTTTCTTTCAAGGCAAAGCCTAAATTCAGCATTCCGCAATGTATACCTGCAATAGAAGATAAATACCATTTATAAATCTTTGAAATTTTGATAGACATAAGTCAGTGAATGAAAAAGAGGGAGATCCTATATATAGGCTTCAATTTGAAGACAATGAAAACAAGGTTTCCTACAAACACCAAAAATGTACAAATAAGCATACAAATTCAGGTTCTCTTCTTGTCTCTATCTCCTCAGCAATCCCATAAAAGTACAGATTAAGTAATGCACATAATAATGAAAATGAACATACCCAGTCATCATTGAAGAAACCAATAACTTTGAGAGAGGTTCCCACAACGCCTCAATGAGAACCTGAAATTGATCAGATGGAAGTAAGCCCAACATGCCAGATATAGTCCGTTTCATGGCATCCACCGTCATTGGTGGCACATCTTTCTGAATGTGGCCCACGTCTAATGGCTCTATCTCTTGTATCAAATTTGAGAGAACCGATTTCTGAAAAATTAAACACTCTAACATCAGATACAAGATCAAAACACAACCATTATTAAGTACATACATTGATTATAGCAAGCATACATCAAATACAAAGAAGTTAAAAATCCCAACAAAAAAAAAAAAAAAAAAAAGAACTTGATAAGTTATCTACAAACACAAACTCGCCAAGAGCCTTGTAGCTTAATTGGCACCTAGGATGCACGGACACTTCATTTAGGGTGTCATACTAGTGTCATTCCGATGTCGTACCAGCCGTTTTATGTTATAATTTTTCAAAAATTGCTCATATCGCTATGTCATACTTGTACCCATGTCCATGCCCCCTAGACTGGCACTTCCTAGCGTTTTCAATGGAGACATATAGGATTCAAATCCCTTCTCCAACTATTGAATTATCAAAAAAAAGTTATCTACAAATTCATTGCTACTTGTATACCCCTGCAACTACTACTAAGATACATTGAAGATAAAAATGTGCTAGCTTCCGAGGAAGCAGCATTTAAACCCACTTCTTTATACACCCCATTAAGAATGCCGATTAACTATGTTTAATATCATTTGCAATCTATAAATAAAAATCTCAACATATAATTTTTTGGTCATTTTATGTGCTAAGTTTTTTCAATCTGAAAAGCTTTTGAAATTTTAAACAGAGATTACATCTACCATAAAGTTCATTTCAAACTAAGAGATTAATCAATTAATTATACTTTGAATTAAAACCCAAATCAGTTCATTCACTGCCTACTTATTAGACTAAGCTGAAACTAAAGCACACAAATTCATACCAGTCTTACTTAGTTGAGCCAAAAAAAGCTAAGTTCTCACTGTTCTCAAATAATCAACAAACGAAATTGATCGAATTGAATTGAATTGAAAGAAAGCAAAACAAAGAGCAAATAGTAGATAGAAGCTGACCTTGGAGTTGGAGCTGAGGTCGTCAAAAGAGGCGGCGGAGGAAGAGGCGAGGACTAGGGTTTGGAATTTTCTAGGGTTTGCGGAAGAGCGAAGAGGGAAAGAGAGGGAGAAGGAAGGGAAGCGAGGGCATGGAGAAGGAAAGAGTCGCGGAGGAAGAGGGAGAGAACTGGAGAGGAACCAGGAGGTAGAGGTTGCCATTAACAACAACAACAACAACCACAACCACCGCTACTCTCTCTCTCCCTCTCTGTCTACGTGTATTTTTCTATGACTGTGTGTGTGTAATTGCAGCCACAAATTAAGGACAGTCACGGCCTACAAAAAGCCCATCTACAAACAGTAAAAATTTGTCAACTCCATTGCTTCAAATAAAAATGTTGTGAAATTCTATTGTTCAACAGTTGATTTGAAGAGGTTTTTTTAACCCGATCCAATATTGTCAGATTAGAAATTCTAAACTAATCACATACCAACTTAGAAACAAGCCTAACTTAGCATACATGTTTTATACCTCATAAAAATTTGGACTTTTATAAACTATTTAACCTTTTTACATTAAATTATTATAATTCATATAATATGCATAAACTATATTACAAATTTAAATTAAACTAAAAAATTAGAATAAGAATGATAAGAAAAATTAATATATATGGTAAACCGAATTGGTCATATGGATTGGATAAACTATTCATTTGAACTTGATCCAACTCAAATCTCAAAATAAAATTACAACTCAACCCAATCCAACAACCCAAGACGTCAAGTCGGATCAATTTCATCAAGTTTGTAGGTTCAATACAAACCCAAGATCCTAGCACTAAATATTTCTTACTCTCGATAAATGAATGAAATGTGTTAGAAGATATTTTAACACATGAGAGGGCACACATGCATCCAACATACCCATTGATATACCGAGAAGACCGAGAAGAGCTGCAATATGTATGAATTTTGTTGACACAAAAAAAAAAAAAAAAAAAAAAAAAGTAGGGAGTGTGAGTAGGAAAAAAAAAACCATTCAAAACATTCTTGATATAAAGTATAAACAGAATTCATTTCCATGTTTGGAATACAATCCTTGGGGAACATAATTCCACGAACCAAAATGATCATAGCCTTCGTATCAATATACATGTAAATCACATGTAAAACAACACATTACACAGATGATAGAACTGTCTAATCATTTCCAATTTATTCGACAAACTTTTAGCTTTTATATACAGTTTTTTTAAATCTCTTTTTTTCTTACTTTTTCAAAGTACAAATATATCTTAACACATTTTTAGCAAAAAAAAAAAAAAAAACTAATACCAAACACCAATTCCTTATGCAGTTACACTACTCCAAAATCCAAATACCACTTTTTTTCAAGCCTTCTTCCCTTTGTTATATTCACACCCCCACTCAAATATCTGTAAGTTCGTTTCACGTGGAGAACATTTAATCATGATATACCCTTTTGAAAGTGGTATATATAGACCTATGGTGTAGAATTGTAGGTATATGGGCACAAAATTATTGTTCTTTTGACAAATACTCTTTCTTAGAAAAATACTTCTGACTTGACTTGATAAAAGGGTCAGCATAAAAGGGTCAGCTCAGAATGATGCGAAAGAGGGGTAATACTAATACCACAGGATGTTACATAATTCATAACTTTTTTCTTTCCTTTTTTTGGTTAAAAGGATATATATTAGAAACTAAGAGTTAGCCACATGGGCAGAGGTGTTACATAGTCTGTTACAAAAAAGACCACAGAGGTCGTGCATCAAAAGGTAAGACAACTCTATAGGCAGAGAGTCTAGGATACAAAATTCTTATTGAAGGAAACAGCTTTCCTGGCCAAAGCATTAGCACAGACATTCGCCTCCCTGTAGTAATGCTGGATTTTCCAGAAGGATAGCTAGTTCAACAAGTTCCTACAGTCATCAATAATAGGTCTATGAAGCACGGGTGTGTTTCCGAATTCGGGTGCGGGTGTGGGTGCAGGTGCGGGACTCGACAATTTTTGAAAAAGTAGGGTGCGGGTGCGGCAGTGTGCGGCGATTAAAAAATTATTAAAATAATTTTTATTTATATTTTCTATATATTTTTACTATTAAATTATTCTTAAAAAACACATTACTATGGTCTTGATTCACAAAACAAAGAAAGAAGAAGGCAAGGAACACAAAACAAAAAAGAAAACACAAAAGAAATAACAAATATTCATAATAAAATTGAGGAATGACAAATTTAGGATGTTTGGGCCTCATTCAAAGCCGATTTCGGCTGTTTTGGCATGATTCAAAGCTAATTTCGACCTGTTTTGGCCGTTTTGGTCTGTTTCGGCCATTTTGGTCGCCGGCCGATACGACCCAATTCGGCCGATACAGCCCGATTCTGCCCGAATTGAAGCTGAGTCGACATGAATCCAAGAAAAAAAAAACCTCAAACAAGGCACTAACGCGCAGGCAGCCATGTCGAACGCCGCACCCCGCATCGAGCCACGTTGGACTCTGGTGTGGCACCCTCCCAACCATGTCGATGCTTCAAAGTAATAGGTGCATAGTTAGCCATGGATACCTCATTGTTTGACAAAAGGTGGATCACAGATTTAGCATCAAGCTCAATTTCAATGGCTTGGACTTGTAATTGCAAGCATACAATTAGGCCATCCTTTACTGCTCACAACTCAACTTCAATGATGTTAGCCTAGCCTATAAATCTAATGTAACCCTTCACCCATCTCCCTTGATGATCTCTTATCAGACCACCACCTCCAGCAAGCCCAGGACATCCAAGAGCAGATCCATCAGAATTTAGTTTGAACCAGTTTTGTGGGGGGAATTCCCATCTCACTGGAATATCAGTTTTTGGGCTGGCTGTCCCTTGGTTAGACACCAAGCAAGAAAATAATTTATATGTAATCTCATGTAATGAAGGATGATATACAGGTACCCAAACATAAAGGAAAGAAAGAAACTAGTATCATTGTCACTTACATCAATCACACACTATTTCTTAGCATTCAGTGTTCTTTTCAAATTCTCTTCTCTTTTCGAGTTTATAATGCAAAATGCCAAAATGTATTAATTATCAAGAATTTTATGGTTCAACTTCTCAAATTATTCTCCTCTTATATTGTAATTATTGAATTATATAACCAAAAAAAAAAGTGCTTATTGTTCACGTGTGAGGATCTTCTGAGGGGATTTGGGAATGTGTTTCACTCCCACCAAGAAAAATAAATGGTGGATAAACTTGATAGGGTTACCATTAGATAGAAAATTTTTCAAATTGTAATCAACAAAGAAATTTTAAACAATTTAAGAATTTTAAGAGAATGATAATTTTTTATAACAGTGGAGAGATAATGTTGATAAGATAAAGTTGATTAGAACTTATGTGTTTTTTTTTTTTTAAGTGTATTAAAAAACAAAAAACAAAAATGTCATGCTTCACAGTTATGTAGCTTGGACTTGTGATTTCGTAGAATGAAAGGAATCTTGAGTCTAATACTACGTTTAGTACTCATTCATTTCATCAAAAGAAGAAGAAGAAGAAGTGAATAAAAAATAAAAATAAAAATAAAAATAAAAAATTGAAGAAAAGAATAAAAGTTTATAACAAATTAACAACCATTAAACATATGTTTCTTTAAATAAATAAATAATTGATAAAGTAGTATATAAAAAGTTGATAAATACAGTTAAGTTAATGTGGCTATAAAAAAATTTTGATAAGGCAACATACATGGCAATTAAAATATTTGAGGGAGTTTCAAATTTCAACATATGGTATCTACTCCTGATGTTTGTTTTTTATCATTAGACCAAGATATTAAAAGGAAAGAAAAAAAAAATCCACTTAGTGTAATGACATGGCAATTAAATAGGATATCCACACCACGGATTATAGGATTTAACTTATATTTTATAGTATAATATATGATATGATGTGTTGAAGTATTGGGGTCTATTTGTGGAAAGGCTAAATAAATACAAATGGACTCAATTCACCTTTGGGTTCAATTAATGTAGCTCCTCTTGTTACATGAGATCGTATGTAATTTTTTCCTTTTTCCATTGAATAAAACTTGGCCACTAGGTCTAGAGTCAAAAAAAAAAAAAAAAAAAACAAACAAACAAACAAACCTTTGGGTTCAATAAATGTAAAAAATAAGGAAAATATTAATAATACTTTAAATTTGAATCATTTTGTACATGCACAAAGATGAAGAATTTTAAAGATGTGGAAAGGGAGACAAAAAGGGCACTATTTGTGCTGCCATGTGTGAAAAACACTTTAATTTTCTGCTACTCTTATGTGACTCAAAAACTTTTACTAGGTGATGATGCGAAAAATCACCAAGTTAAGGACCTTGTCTCACCGGATGGATGATCTCATGGTTGGTCATGTCTAAGGTGCTAACCTGCAAGAAAGCCTGGAAAAGAAGTGTAATACACCGGTGTAGTGTTTGCCAAAACACTTCGATGCTTAAGTTAGAAAGGAAGAAATTGATCCCGAGAGAAAAATGACTTGGAGTGGTTTTTGGGTGAGTATTAGTGTCTACCTTTGGATTATGTTGTCCCTCCTTTTATAGTTGTTTCCTCTCTTAATGGGTAATGAATCTCAGCATTCATGGGCAATGGCTAGTGTGTCATCAATGGGAGCTCTGAAATACATAGCTCACATGTTACCGTTGCTCCGTCCGTTACTTTTCATCATCAATACGCGCAATAAATGTGTAACGCTCGTTCTGGTCGTCGTTGACATGGAATGACGATCCCATGTTATTTTCGACTCATCAGTTGCCCCCCTGTTCATATTCTTGTTTTTTAGACGAGATAAGAATATATCCGTCTGTCATTTCATGTCCCATGTTCGGCGTATTTAGTGCAAATTAATGTCTTGCCTACTGCGTGCCACATGTACGGTCAAGATATCTTCTTCATGTCAGCAAATCTCGGCATTCCCGCGCACGTTCTTTCATTTATTTTGTCTTTTTCCCTCCTTTTTTTTTCTTTCCATTTTTTGCTTCATTTTTTCCTTCATCATGTGGTTTCAATTGCCCTAGAGCCTCCGTTTCCATCGAGCCTCCCTCGTTCCCTTCTCATTTTCTAGTAAGTCTTTCCCACTCCTTTCTCTACTTTCATTTTTTAATGGTAGACTATTCTATGGTTAGGTCGGATTGTCCCTCAATTTCTTTTTTCTTTGCTCGCTTGAGTAGTTAGCTTGAGGTTGTGGGTAGGCAACGCTTCAAGGCTAGGCTTTTTGTGGGTAGAGATTGTTCTTTTAAGTTTGTCTTGCGTTTCCTTTTTTCCTTTGGTTCATCGTTTTGTGTGGTATGCTCAACCTTTGATAATGTTTGGAGAGGGTGAGGTTAGGTCTAGTGAACTTGAGACAGGCTTGTCCTCGTCTAAGGACCACAAGGCTCTTAAGGTCACTTCTCCATCAACTCCTTATAAAGCTTGGGATGTTTGCTATGTTTTGAAAAGGAAATATAAGGGTAGAATTAGGAGTAGGTTTCAATTTCCTTCGTCAATCAGGTTTAGGATCCCTAATGACGATGATAAGGCTTGCCGTTCTTATGTTGACGATGTGTGTTTCTATGAGGCTAACTTCGTCAGTGCTCTTCGTTTTCCCATCCATCCCTTTCTTAGGAAACTTTTTAGCCATTTGTCGTTTGCTCCTACTCAACTAGTCCCCAACTCGTGGAGGATAGTTATTTGTTGTATGGTGGTGTGGATGTCAGCTAATGACGGAGACACCATTAAGATGGATGAATTTTTGCACTTGTACCACCTGAGGCGCTCTAGGGATCTTGGTTATTGGGAGTTCAAACCCTAGGATAGGAGCTCAAGGCTGATTATTGATTCCCCATCTTCTCTTCAAAACTGGAAAACGAACTTTTTCTTCGTCTTTGGTGAGGGCTGGGAGATGGAACCTAGTGAGGATTCAAGTGAAGCTCCCAGGCTGCTTCGTAGTTTAGGGGCTCCTGTGTCCGATGCATCCTTTATTCGTACTTGTGTTTGCGTGTCTCTATGCTTGTGTATTTGTTGCTTTCTGAATCTGTTGTATGCTATTTTTTGGTGTAGATAAAGTTAGTCCCAAGCTGGAAAAAGCGATATCACGCTCGTCGAGAGAAGGTTAAGAAGTATTTGGAGACTGTCAAGGATTTTGACGAGCTGATCTCCCCTTAATCTTTATTTTTCCATTTTCTTGGTCCAAAACCCTCCAACAAAGTTTGAAAGAACATCGAGACCATAAAAAAGAGTAAGCACACCAATGATATCTCTTTTTCTTCTCTCTCTCTCTCTCTTTCTCTCTTTTTGTTGTTTCTAGGAATCGTCCCTTCCTTCCTTTTTCAGGAATGATGACCCGATTTAGCAAGGCAAAACTCGCCGAAGCCCAGGAGAAGAAAGCCAAGGGTGGTCTGTCAAGTGGCTTTCTGTTGAGGAAACGTCAGAAGGAGAATGAATCGTCCAAGGACAATGTTGTGGTGACCTCTTTGGTGGCCAAGTTTCAAGGCCGTCGTACGGCTTCGCCTACTTCTTCCTTGGAGTTGATCGTCTCTCCTAGGGGTGGCTCTAAGGCTAAAGCCACGAGCAAGGTCTCGATTGCCACCTTTTGGGAAGACGTAGGGATTGCGACGTAGAAGGCCTATGACGCAATCTCCGTGGAGGATTGAGAGCCTTTGATGGGAAAACCTCCTTCTGAGCAAATGTCGTCACATGTTCATAAGCTCATACAGGTATGCGTTCTTGTCTCTTATGCATACATTTGTTTTTTGTCACTTATTTATTGTTGCAGGTGCTGGTAGAGTCCTTGTACATCTCCAGAAAGTACTTGGACTATGATAAGAAGTTGGATGAGGCTCAATCTGGGATTGCTTCCCTTTTTGCCGAGAATGAGTCACTGACGATCCAATTTCCGCTTTTGCTGACGAGGCCAAGAAAGACAAAGATCGTCTAAAAACTTTGGAGAAAAATATCGACATTAAGAAGGCCTTTTCGAAATTGAAGGATAAGCAGATTTATGAGGCCCTCATAAAGGTCAAGAAGGCGGGTTTTAAGGCAGTGGAGAAGTTTAAAGCTTCGGATGGGTTTTCGAACAAGCTCTACGAGTACTACTTGGACGGTTTTGAACTCTTTCATAAGTATTTAGCCAAGCATCATCCTGAGCTGGACTTCTCCTAACTTGATATGGAAGAAGTGGAGAAGGAAATGTAAGAGGATCATCCTTCTGAAGCTGCGGTGGTGGACGAGGGTATGCCAAGTTTAGTTGGGAGCAGCCCTACTGACGAGGTTGTGCTAGGTGTAACCGAGAGCGTCCCTAATGATCTTTCTCCTTCCAATCTTCCTTGAAAAAATTGTATTACCTTCTGTTTTGTAAGAGCAACCACATCAACATGTGTAAAGCCTTGCAAAATAGAAAATGTTACTCATTTTACACATTTTGACCCAAAAAAATACCCACATCAATGGGTGTAAAATTGTTCATTTATGCACAATTGCTACAGTAACCGTGCATATATGCACAGTTACTGTAGCTCGTCCATTTATTATTTTAATATTATCTTCATATACTATAAAAAAAACTTTTTTCACTCTTTTTTTTCTCTCTCCTCTCACTTGAGCAACACCAACGCCTCTCAATAGTCTCTCTCTGTTTCATTCTTGAACTCTTCCTCTCTTCTGCTCTCTTCGTCTACTTCTCAACAGCTCTTCCTCATTCTCATCACCACGGGAAATAATGTGATCGGTTTAGGGGTTTTGCAGCCCCGTGAGGAGGGTGGATCAACTTGGAGGTATCTCTATTGACAAACTTTGGGGCAAATTTCTCTAAAAATGTATGGGTTTTTCTAATTGGGATTTTACGGTTTTTTTTTTTTTTTTTGGTTTCAAGCAAGATTCTTGGGAGTTTCTCTAAACTAATTTTTTTTAGGGTTTCTTGGGAGTTTCTTGTTTCAAATTTTTTCTAGTTTGGGGATTTTTTTTTAGGGATTCTTCAAAACACACCCAAAGTTATTTTTGGAATTTATTAGTATTTCATATTTTGTGTGTTTATATAATTGATTATTTTAGAGTTTAGGTAAGGATTAAATTTCATGTCTTTTAGATAGGGATCAGTTTCCCCGTGTGTAGGGGTCTTTGAAGAATTTTGAATTTTTTAAACTTGTATTAAATTTCAATTTCTCCCTTGTTTTCGAACTGCTTGAACAGGGTATATACGTTGTTTATGTTTTGGACTTATCAATAACACTTCTATCTTTTACCCCAAAAAAGATAGGGATTAGTTTCAAGCCAAATAAATCATATACACGGTTCACAAATTATCACAATCCTTATATTTAATATGACCGCCCAGTATTTGTATGGAAAAGATTCTTTCATTTCTGAATTCATGTCTACTAGGTAAATGCAAATTGCTTGTAATCCTATAGCTTTTCCTTGTTCTCGTTACCTTTTTGTAAATACTTATTTCTGAGATAAATTTGTCGTCTTTTTATATAATCCTCCAATTCTATGATACAAGATCTTAGGCACATTAGTGCATTAAAAGATTATTTGCTGATTTGGTGGAGTCTCTTATTACTTAGTTGTAAACTACTTCAACCTGATGTTAAAGGTTTTACATTGATTTTGGATGTTTCTTTGGGATATACTTGAGAAACATATACTATTTGTTGGCCATGTAAGAACTGTCTAGTATGTCTCTGCCTATGGAGCAATGGTTCACACACTGGTGAGTGTGTTCTGATTGGTTTAGAAGTACTAGTAACTTACCTACCTCTGTCAATTCTTTTCCCCTGCATTATCTAGTAGATAAATTTCAACTTTAATTTTGTTGCTTATTAGTGTTGCTTCTAAATTACTTTGGTGTTTGTTAGGTGATGGACTCACAAAATCCCTTCTTCCTTGACATTTTACAAGACAAAGAACAAGGTTTTGAGTCTTTTGACAGCAGTATATTGATGTCCACTCCGCATTCAGACGTAAATGTCCATCAATCTCCACCCCAAGTTGAAATGGGACAATCTACACCCTCCATTGCAAAAAAATCAACTACTAAGAGAAGTCAATGGGGAAACAACTTCACCGTAGATGAAGACATTAAGCTAGTGTCAGCATGGCTCAATGTTAGCTTAAATGTCATGACATCGACAAACCAAAAACACACAATATTTTGGGATAGAATTTGGTCCACCTTCCATAATGACAAGAAATTTAACCGCTCCAATGATTCTTTAAATAGTCGGTGGTCAACAATTAAATGGAAGACCAACAAGTTTTGTGGATACTTGGCCCAAATTAAGAACCAGAATAAAAGTGGTAAAACTGAGCATGACAAGGTATTTCGACTCAACATCTAATATGTATTGTACATCAATGCACTTTTAGTTTTCTGAATCTCATTGTTTTCAATTTTTTACTTTTGTAGATTAATTATACAAAAACTATGTATAAAAGTAATAGCAAAAATGCATTTCAATTGGAACATTGTTGGAGAATTTTGAGGAATGAAGCTAAGTGGTTGAATCTAAGAGATAATGTGAAGGTCCGCACAAGACAGCCAGCCACACAACCTTGTCATACTTTTGCAAGCTCAATAAATCTAGATGAAGATAATGATGAGATGAACTCTGGCGAAACCTTGGAGAGACCTATAGGCAAGAAGGCCAATAAAGGAGAAATTAAATAAAAGAAAGAGTTGTGATGACGTGGTCCTAATACTTTCCTCCATATTGGATGAAATCAAGGAAGAAAAGAGAAGAACGCATGAGAAGAAAAAAGAAAGTATGTGCATTGCATTAGAAGAACAAAGAGAGTTAATGCACATTGCATCCGAAGAATGAAGAGAGTTGATTTGTATCAAGGAAGAGAACCATGAAGTAGAAAAGAGAAAAGTGGAAGATGAAATTATGATGAAAGATACAAAAACCATGGATCATGAGCAAAAAGAATATATTCATCTACGTCGTTTGGAAATCTTTGAGAGGTTAAGGTCTAAATTTCCATCATAATTTGAATATTATTATTGACAATATCTAATCAAGTAATTTTTTTTATAGTGCAAAGATACTAGCGCATGGTTGACATATGATGATGCCGAAAATCTCACCAGTGAGTTGCACGATGCTTGTACGCTCGAAACGACACCTGCACAATAAAAAGGAGAGGACCTAACAGAGAGCACCGGTGTGGTGCCGGTCAAATACCCTCCGAAGGTCAAGTTAGAACTTGTTTCAACTCTAGAGTGCTAGAGAGGGGTTAATTATGCGTCCCTTGGTTTATGAGGGTATCGGGGCTTTTATAGTAGTAGATGGTGGACCTCTCTTTCTTGGAGTAGAAGTCTTTTCCTTATAGGAATCCTTATGAGCGTAGATTGCAGAATCCTTTCCTTATAGGACTCTAATTATGAGCGTGGAATACAAGTCATCTTTTTATAGTTTTATGCGTGGTGGCCAAGCCACGGTTTTGATAGAACCGTCAGCCTTTGGCCCTTCAGCCTTTTTCATACCTTCAGCCATGAAGGGTCGTCAGCCTCGCCTACGACCTCGTCAGGGTCGTCAGTTTTAGGGTCGTCAGCTTTGCCTACTGCCTTGTTAGGGTTGTCAGCTTCGCCTACGACCTCGTCAGGGTCGTCAGCTTTGCCTACGACCACGTTAGGGCCGTCAACCTCATTAGGGCCGTCAACCTCGTTAAGGTCGTCAGCTTCGCCTACGACCTCGTCAGGGTCGTCAGCTTCGTTAGGGTCGTCAGCTTCGCCTACGACCTCGTCAGGGTCGTCAGCTTTGCCTACGACCTCGTTAGGGTCGTCAGCTTTGCCTACGACCTCGTTAGAGTCGTCAGCTTTGCCTGCACCCTTCAGCTTTATTAGCGTCGGCTACCCATCTTCATTGCCAAAGGTCAACTCGTCGGCTATGCGGTGAGCTTCGTGGACTCCCTAACATTGTCACTTACCAATGGATCCCGACAGAGGTTTGCTTACCCTCTTCAGCTTGTTCTTATCAGCTTCCTCTTATGCTTACTGTCTTCAGCTTACTATCTTCAGCCTACTGCCTTCAGCTTAGAGACTGACGGCTTCATCTTGCGTGATGTCTTCAGTATGCATAATAGAGCTGACGGGTCTTTGGAGATCAATAACTTTTATTTTTCCAATTAAAAATTCCCCTTATCAGTTGCCCCCCACTCCATAACCTCGTCAGCTTTAGCTGACGGGTTATGGAGTTAACATCGTCAGAAAGGTCACTCATGTGTGACGCCTCGAGCCGCCTTTATTAAATGCTTGAGCACGTGGCGCGAACTGATCGGTTCCGTTTTCGGATGAGCCTCTACAGTTAACACCCGTGGGCGACACTATTTTTGAGGAAGGTGACGATCTTACCAAGTCCGTGGCAGACCTAAAAGATGATAGCGTCGTCCTTGCCCAGCCCGTTGTGGACCAGCCCGTTACTTTTTATTTGGCATGTGTGTCTATCCTTGGCATTTGTATGTATGTTAGGATACGCTCGTACTTCGTAATTTAAGGCGAATCCATCCGCTTAAGGTGTCTTTTAGACATGTCTTCTTTAACGGTTTCAAACCATCTTCTTCTTTGAACGCGTCCTTTTTGTGGACTGGTGGATTTGTTCACGAATCCATCCATTTGTGGATAATGGCGTCAGCTTGCTTTTACTTGATGGACTCGTCCATTTGTGGGAAAAGTCATACATTCATCCCCTTTGTGGATAAGTTCATTCATTTTTGAGGGGTCGTCCGCTTTGTGGACTTAGGCTGATTTGCTTTGTAGACTTTGGTCAAGTTTGTGGATTTATATTAAACTCGTCTACTTTGTAGACTTGGAAATAGACCCGTCCACTTTGTGGACTTACGCTCGTCTACTTTGTAGACTTGGTAATAAATTTGTCCACTTTGTGGACTTAGCAGTAGACTCAATGTTAAACTCGTCCACTTTGTGGATTTAATAATTTTTCATTCTCTCAGGGTGAGGTCGTCCACTTTGGACTCATCAATGTTGTCCATTTTGTGGATTTAATAGGGTCGTCCACTTTGTGGACTTATTGAGGTGACTAAGTGTTGGTACCTCGTCACCATTTTGGTCGTCCACTTGTAGGCGACTTAGTATGGTGATCATCTACCCATAGTCGACTTCGGTCCTGCGTCTACCCGTAGGTGACTTAATGTAATGACTATTCACCCGTAGGCAACTTTGACCACGCGTCTACCCGTAGGTTGCTTAGCGTAGTGACCGTCTACCCGTAGGTGACTTAGCGTAGTGACCGTCCACCCGTAGGCGACTTAGCGTAGTGACCGTCCACCCGTAGTCGACTTTGGCCATGTGTCTACCCGTAGGTGACTTAGCGTAGTGACCGTCCACCCGTAGGCGACTTTGGCCATGCGTCTACCCGTAGGTGACTTAGCGTAGTGACCGTCTACCCGTAGGTGACTTTGGCCATGCGTAGTGACCGTCCACCCGTAGGCGACTTTGGCCATGCGTCTACCCGTAGGTGACTTAGCGTAGTGATCGTCCATCCGTAGGCGACTTAGCATAGTGACCGTCTACCCGTAGGCGACTTTGGCCATGCGCCTACCCGTAGGTGACTTAGCGTAGTGACCGTCCACCCGTAGGCGACTTTGGCCATGCGTCTACCCGTAGGTGACTTAGCGTAGTGACCGTCTACCCGTAGGTGACTTTGGCCATGCGTCTACCCGTAGGTGACTTTGCGTAGTGACCGTCTACCCGTAGGTGACTTTGGCCATGCGTCTACCCGTAGGTGACTTTGCCATGTCTAAATAAACTCCTCTTATTATAATAAACCATGCATTCATAGAAAAAGTAGTTCTTAAAAAGAAAACGAAGACCTGCCCTTTGGGCTTTGTAGCAAAAACTAAAGTAAATAGAAAAACTGAGTATAACTAAAATTCACTAAGGTAAACTAGAAATAAAGGGGTGCCGCTCTTCATGCCATCCTTTTTACTGGTAGTACTTCCGTAGGTGCTTGGTGTTCCATGGGTGGTGTAGCTTCTGTCCGTCCAGCGTCTCCAGTTCTTGCCATCTTCTGCCCTCTGTCCTGTCGCGTATCCTCCTGCCTTTCTCTCTTCTCTCGAGTCAGAAGCGCGTCTTCAGCATTCATGTACTTGGCGGCCCTGTAGAGTACTTCCGACATGGTCTTGGGGTCATTTTTGTATAGTGAGAACAAAAACTTACCCTTTCGCAACCCATTTGTGAAGGCTGTTACAAGTATTTTGTCGTCGGCTTCGTCGATCGATAGTGCTTCCTTATTGAAGCGCGTTATGTAGGATCTCAGCGTCTCGTCCTCTTGTTGCTTGATACTCATCAAGCATGCCGTGGACTTCTTATACCTGTGTCCCCCAATAAAGTGTGTAGTGAACTGAGCGCTTAGCTCCTTGAAAGTGCTGATGGAGTTCGGCGTCAGTCGGCTGAACCATACCCTTGCGGGGCCCTTCAGCGTTGTAGGGAAGGCCCTACACATGATTTCGTCCACTACCCCTTGAAGGTGCATCGAGGTCTTGAAGGTCTCTAGGTGATCCAGAGGGTCCTTCACTCCGTCGTAACTGTCTATATGCGGCATGCGAAATTTATGTGGTAGGGGGAAGGAATTGACTGCTGCAGTGAATGGCGAGTCGGTGCGATTTACCAAATCGTCAAGGTCGCTGGATACCCGTCCTTTGAGGGCATTCATCATGACCTCCATTTGTTCTTTTATTGCCTGTATCTCCGTGGCAATGTGTGGTTGAGTTGCATCCGTGAGGGATGGCATGCTCAGATTTTGATGTTTCGGTCTACTAAGAGCTTTACTGCCCTCTAGCCTTTCTCGTTTTCTTCTATCGGCACTGGTGCCTTCTTGGTCCTGCTTTTGAGTGCCGTGACCTGCATTTTTCTGGCGTAATTGTTCCTCCAGATCGTTGTTTTGCTTAGTGAGGCGTTCCACGGTTGCAGTGAGAGTCTGCACCTGTCTCTCGAGTGCAGTTAGGCGTGGTTCGTCTCCTTGAACGTTGTTGGTGGTTGCCATCGAGCGAGTAGGTACCATGCAACTCTTTGTCCGAGAAGCGATAATATGGCTTATTCAGTTTCCCACAGACGGCGCCAACTGATGATGCCGAAAATCTCACCAGTGAGTTGCACGATGCTTGTACGCTCGAAACGACACCTGCACAATAAAAAGGAGAGGACCTAACAGAGAGCACCGGTGTGGTGCCGGCCAAATACCCTCCGAAGGTCAAGTTAGAACTTGTTTCAACTCTAGAGTGCTAGAGAGGGGTTAATTATGCGTCCCTTGGTTTATGAGGGTATCGGGGCTTTTATAGTAGTAGATGGTGGACCTCTCTTTCTTGGAGTAGAAGTCTTTTCCTTATAGGAATCCTTATGAGCGTAGATTGCGGAATCCTTTCCTTATAGGACTCTAATTATGAGCGTGAAATACAAGTCATCTTTTTATAGTTTTATGCGTGGTGGCCAAGCCACGGTTTTGATAGAACCGTCAGCCTTTGGCCCGTCAGCCTTTTTCATACCTTCAGCCATGAAGGGTCGTCAGCCTTCTTCATGCCCTTCAGCCATGAAGGGTCGTCAGCCTCGCCTACGACCTCGTCAGGGTCGTCAGCTTTAGGGTCGTCAGCTTTGCCTACTGCCTTGTTAGGGTTGTCAGCTTCGCCTACGACCTCGTCAGGGTCGTCAGCTTTGCCTACGACCACGTTAGGGCCGTCAACCTCGTTAAGGTCGTCAGCTTCGCCTACGACCTCGTCAGGGTCGTCAGCTTCGTTAGGGTCGTCAGCTTCGCCTACGACCTCGTCAGGGTCGTCAGCTTTGCCTACGACCTCGTTAGGGTCGTCAGCTTTGCCTACGACCTCGTTAGGGTCGTCAGCTTTGCCTGCACCCTTCAGCTCTATTAGCGTCGGCTACCCATCTTCATTGCCAAAGGTCAACTCGTCGGCTATGCGGTGAGCTTCGTGGACTCCCTAACATTGTCACTTACCAATGGATCCCGACAGAGGTTTGCTTACCCTCTTCAGCTTGTTCTTATCAGCTTCCTCTTATGCTTACTGTCTTCAGCTTACTATCTTCAGCCTACTGCCTTCAGCTTAGAGACTGACGGCTTCATCTTGCGTGATGTCTTCAGTATGCATAATAGAGCTGACGGGTCTTTGGAGATCAATAACTTTTATTTTTCCAATTAAAAATTCCCCTTATCAACATAGATGATTTGATGTTAGACATCTTTTTTGTAGCATTTACTTATGCAGGGAACATGATTATTCAATCTCTAATCATGTTAGATATATTTTTGTAGTCTTCACTTGCACAAGGAAAATGGCAATGTTGTAAATTTTGTATTGTGCACAGACAATAGCACTTGATTATTCAATTTAATTTGTGATTCTATTCTTATCATTTTGTTTTGGGTGAAGTAATGTCTTTGTTTTGGGAGTGTAAGCAAAGAGCTATCTGAAAAGCTCCTTTCCAGGTTGCCACCTCAAAAATACAAACTAGTGTCATTAAAGGGAAAAGGAAAATTTATAGACAAAGATGAAGAGTCAAAGTTATATAAGCTTTAGTTTTCTGTCACATAGTGTTGTGCTATAACTAGAAAATGTGCACACTCCACCACTTCCAAATTATTCCACACACTTCCTTTTTTTTTCCCTTCAAAATTGATGATCTTTTGTAATAAAGCTTCTGACGTGTCCATGTTTAGGTGCCCAATATGTAAAATGGAGTACAAAAATGGGGATTACGCTGGTGACGTGTACATGTTTAGGTGCCCAATACACTGATATTTCAACAAAATAATCATGGAAAAGCCTATCATAACCTTGTAAAGGATTATGCCAAATAAACCTGCGAGGTTGAACATAATGACGACGTGATGTTGATGCTCCTTCATTGTTTAATTCTTCTATTGCAATAGCTAGAGTAAGTTCCAACTCATCATCATCAGAGGACGAGTCAAATGGAGGCTCATCATTTGGAAAAATAAAATCAATGTCATAATGGAAATCCATTAAGAGGGAACAAAAACTGAATGGAAGAGATAATTTTGTAGAAGTGGATGGAAATTAGAGAGAAAATGGTCATATTTATAGAGCAAGAATGTGACTTGAGTTTGAATTTCAAAAATTTGACCTTTAGATTTGAATTTACCATTGGGTTTAAAGTTAAAAATATGACCTTTAGGTTTGAATTTACCGTTGGCTTTAAATTTCAAAAATTTGACCATTAGGTTTGAATTTACCATTGGGTTTAAAGTTAAAAAATATGACCTTTAGGTTTGAATTTCTAAATTATGACTGGTGGATATTAATTTTAGAATTATAATCGTTGGATTAAATTTTTTTTTTTTAAAATGTCAATTAGGTTTGAATTTACCGTCGGAGCCACTATTCCGGCGATTCTGTCACCGATTCTAGAAGTACGATGGTCGGAGACATCGATTCGGCAGCGGTCGTCAGAGCCACTATTATAACAGTCGACCCACCAGTGATGGCGATACGATGGTTGGAGACACCAATCTGACGGCGGTCACCAAAGCCACTATTTTGGTAGTTTAGGCACTAGCGGCGTTCATCAAAGTAAGTGTTTTGTAAAAGTGATGGTGTAAAATAGAAAAAGTAGGTTTTTTGTGTAAAATAGATGGAATCTTTTAGACATGCTGATGTGGATGCTCTAAGGAAAAACATTGTTACTTTTGGGGCTCATCGTTTTGATCACGTCTATTTATTTCCTTCAAACAATCTATTGAACAATTTTTTGGGCTCGTCTGTTTTAAGCATATAATTTACTTGGAACTGTTCTTGTGCCATTGCTATGAATTAACAACTTCTCTTAAGTCATGAATGAATGATGACGTTGCTGGGAACAACTTTTCTTAAGTCATGTATGAATGACGACTTTGTTTTGTAGTGATAACTTTTGTTAAGTCGTGTATGAATGACGGTTTTGTTTTGTATTGATAATTTTCGTTAAGTCATGTATTAATGACGGTTTCATTATGTATTAATAACTTTTATTAAGTCATGTATGAATGACGATTTTGTTATGTATTAATAACTTTTATTAAGTCATGTATGACTAACAATTTTGTTATGTATTAATAACTTTTATTAAGTCATGTATGAGTGACGACTTAGTTATTATTTTGATATGTATTAATAACTTTTATTAAGTCATGTACGAATGACGATTTTGTTATGCATTAATAACTTTTATTAAGTCATGTATGAATGATGATTTTTTTATGTATTAATAACTTTTATTAAGTCATTAAGTCATGTATGAGTGACAACTTAGTCAATAGTTCGTAATGGAAGAATCTTCTACGTACAATTCCTGAGTAGTACTTCTACGTATGTTTTATTGATAGAGAGACAAAATACTCCTTCGTCTATGTAAGGAAAATAATAATGAAAAAAGGAAATATATCTAAATAAAAGTAAGCATTTTGGAATACTTGGGAATTATTCTTACTGGTAGTATCTCTTTAAGTGTTCTATGTTCCATGGACGAGATAGTTCTCGGCCGTCCAAGGTCTTTAGGTAGTATGATCCTTCTCTGGAGTAGCGAATGAATTGGTAAGGTCCTTCCCATGCTGGGCCTAGCTTCTCTTAGGACGAGTCCTTTGTTGCCTGCGAGACTTTCCTAAGGACGAAGTCACCTACGTTGAATCTTCTCACCTTTACCTTCTTGTTGTAATATCTGGTCATTGCTCCCCTGTACTTTTACATCCGCTTCGAAGCTTTGTCTCTCACCTCGACGATCAGATCCAAATTATTGTTGAGTTCTTGGTGGTTCCTCTGCTCTTCGTACGCTTTAACCCAGATGTTCGTCAGTCCTACTTCCATTAGTATAATGGCTTTAGTTCCAAATGTCAGTCTAAATGGTGTTTCTTCCGTTGGCACTCTTGTGGTCATCCTGTATACCCATAGAACGTTAGGCAGCTCTTCTGGCCATGCACCCATTGCCCCCTCAAGCTGAGTTTTGATAATTTTAAGAAGGCTTCTGTACGTCAATTCTGTTTGACCATTAGCTTGAGGGTGTCTTGGAGAAGAGTAATGGTTTTTGATGCCTAGGTCTTGGCAAAATTTTTGAAACTTGGGGTTGTTAAACTACTTCCCATTGTCTGATATGATTACATTTGGAATCCCGAATCTACAAATTATGTTCTTCCATACAAAGTCGGTGATCATGGCTTCCTAGATCGTTGTTGTTGGCTCAGCTTCTACCAATTTTGTGAAGTAATCGATTACAATGATGAGGAACTTGTACTGCTTCCTTCCTATAGGGAGTGGTCTCATTATGTCGATCCCCCATTGAGCGAAAGGCCATGGAGTGGTTATCGGCGTCATTCGCTCACCTAGTCGTGTTTAGACATTCGTGAAGCATTGGCACTGGTCGTATGCTTTGACAAGGTCATACGCATCCTTTTGTAATGTTTGCCAATAATAACTTGCTTTGAATGCTTTTCCCGCAAGAGACCTTATTCCCGCGTGGTTATCACAAATTCCTTCATGTATCTCTCGAAGTACATAGTTGGCCTCTTTCTTGTTAGCACAACGGAGATAAGGGAGGTAGTGTCCTCGTTTGTATAGGGTATCTTCAATAACGATGAAACGAGCAACTTTGTTCTGTACCTTCCGTGCTTCATTCCTGTCTTCTGGGAGTTGTCCTTCTTTCAAGTAACATACAATAGGAGTCATCCATTCATCTTGTTCCTGTATCTTCATCACATGTTAGCCCTCTGTGCTAGGTTATCCCCTTGTTTCCATGCATAACTCGGGAGATATGCCATGTTCGTCTAATGAGGCTAGCCATGCTAAGAAATCGGCTTCAACATTCTTTGCACGAGGGATGTGCTAGAACTCAACACTGTCGAAATACTATAGGAGGTCTTTGACAATCTTTAGATACTTCTTCATTCTTTCTTCCTTGGCTTCATAATCTCCTCTTACCTAGCCAATTACAAGCTGAGAATCTGCTTGGACAATGAGGGTCTTGGCTTCAAGCACTCTTGCAAGACTCAATCCTGTTAGAAGTGCTTCATACTCGACTTCATTGTTGGTTGCTGGGAATTGCAATCTGACCGCATACTTCAGGATTTCTCCTTCTGGTGATATGAGGACCACATCTGCTCCTCTGACTTTCTTGGTGGCAGACCCATCTGTCGGACCGTCCATGTCTTCTTTTGGGACTCTTCTTCTTCTTGAGGATAAGTGAATTCTGCAATGAAATCAGCAAGGACCTGGGCTTTGATTGCTACCCAAGGATGATATTCTATGTCGAATTGGCCAAGCTTTATAGCCCATTGGACAAGGCGCCCTGCTGCATCTATTTTGTTCATCACATTTCTTATCAGTTGGTCAGTCATGACGACGATGGGATGTGCTTGAAAGTACTAGTGCAGTTTTCTGGAAGCGGCCGCTAGAGCGAAGGCAATCTTCTCTAGCCTTAAGTAATTCGCTTCAGCTCCTTGAAATGCTTAGCCGATGTAGTACAGTGGCCTTTGCACCTTTTCTTCTTCTCTGATTAGTGCAGAGCTTACTGCTATATTTGATACTGCCAAATAGAGTTGCAACTTCTCTCCTGTTATTGATGGGCTTAACAATGGTGGTTGTGTTAAGTATTCTTTTAGCTTCGTCAAGGCTTCTTCACATTCATCAATCCACTAAAAGGCCTTTTTCATGACTTTGAAGAAGGGTAGGCATTTGTCTGTCACTCGAGAGACGAATCTGTTCAACGCTGCTACTTTTCCTGTTAAGCTCTATACTTCTTTCACTGTCTCCGAGGACTTTATCTCCATTATTGCCTTTATCTTGTCTGGATTAGCTTCTATGCCCCGTTGAGATACTATGAATCCCAAAAATTTCCCTGATGAAACAGCAAAAACACACTTTGTTAGGTTCAATTTCATCTTATACTTATGTAGTGTGTCGAAGGTTTATCTCAGATCGTCCAAGTGGTCTGCTTCATCATTGCTTTTCACTAACATATCATCTACATATACTTTCACATTTCTTCCTATCTAATGAGAGAATATGTGGTTCACCAACCTCTAGTATGTGGCCTCAGCATTCTTCAGTCCAAAAGGCATCACCTTATAATAATATAACCCTTGGCTAGTGATGAATGCGGTCTTCTCTTGATCTTCCTCATCCATCATGATCTAATTGTAGCCGGAGAAAGCGTCTATGAAACTTAAGAGCTTATGTCCGGCAGTTGAATCCACCAGTTGGTAAATCTTAGGTAAGGGGAAGCTATCCTTCAGGCATGCCTTGTTGAGATTTGTGAAGTCAACACACATCCTCCACTTGTCATTATTCTTCTTTACCATCATTACGTTGGCTAGCCATCCAGGGTAGAAGCCTGCCTCTAGGAGTTTCTCCACCTTTTCTGCTACTGCCTTATTGTGTTCAGACGCAAATATTCTTCGTCTCTGCTGCACTAGCTTGCACTTCGGATTAACATTAAAACGATGTTGGATGACTCCTCTGTCGATTCCTGGCATATCCTCGTGCTTCCAAGCGAAAACGTCCTGATTTTCTCTTAGGAAGTTTGTTATCTTCGTCTTCTCTGATACTGAAAGTGCTGAACCAATCTTGAAGACTTTGGATGAATCTCCATAGGCGACCTCAACCTCTTGTGGCACTTCTGACAGTTCGGGGATTGGTTCAAGTTCGTCTATCATCCATGTGTGGTTCTCCCTTGATGCTAAGGCAGCTTGATAGCATTTTCTTGCGAGGACTTGGTCTCCACTGATTTCTCCTATGTTGTGGGCTGTAGGGAACTTCACCTTTAGATAATAGGTCGATGTTGCCGCTCTTAACTTGTTGAGTGTTGGTCGCCCAAGGATGATGTTGTACATTAATGGGCAATCTACCACAAGGAAATCAATCTCCTTAAAGAATTGTGCTGGATAAGTGCCTGCAATTATGGTTAGCTTAATGATGCCTTTGGGAACAACCCTGTCCCCGGTGAAACTTACAAATGGGGAAGTGAATGGCTGAAGTCTTTCTTTATTCAACTTCATTTGTTGAAAGGCTGGTAGATAGATGATGTCTGCTAAGCTTCCATTGTCTACCAACACCCAATACATGTTGAATTCTTCCATCCTGAGCATTATAACTAGCAGATCGTCATAGGGCTATCTATTGCCATGAGCGTCCTTCTTGGAAAAGATGATGTCTGGCTCGGAGTATCTAGGCGTTTTTTAAGATGGGAACCACGTGTGTACGCTGCTCACTTCTCTTGCATACGCCTTTTTCAGTGATTTAGAGGATCCTCCAGCTACTAATTCTCCTAAGATCATCCTTATTTCTCCTATGGGTGCTTTGTTGCCCCCCGTCTTTAGCTCCCTTTCCTTCTCATCCTTCTGTTGTCTTCTATACGGCTCTATTCTTCATACAAACTTCTGCAATTTTCCCTAACAGATTAATGTTTCTACTTGGTCCTTTAAATGCTTACATTCGTTAGTGTAATGCCCGTGGTCCTGGTGGAATCTGTAGTACTTGCTTTTGTCTCTTACTTCTACAGGGGTGTGAATGGGTCTAGGCCATTGCAAAGAAGGTTCGTCTTTTATCTGCATCAACACTTGCTCGATAGGCATCACTAAAGGAATGAAACTAGTAAACTTAGGTCTTCGATTTGGGAGGTTCTTCTTTTTGTCCAATACATGCCCAATACCCCGTGTTTCCTTCTTCTTATCAGGGTTGTGACCAGTTCCTTCGTCTCTTTCCTTTTAGCCGTCACTCCTTCAGCTATTATTGCATCCTCTACGTTCATATACTTCTGGGCCTTGTAAAGTAATTCTGCTACTATTTTTGGCAGACTCTTGGTGATTGAGAAGAAGAAATCTCCTGGTAGCAATCCTACTTGGAAGGTCATTAAGATCACTTAGTCTTTCGCTTCGTCCACCAGTAGCAACTCTTTGTTGAAGCGCATCACGTATTGTCTCAATGATTCTCCCTCTGCTTAGCGTATGTTGAGAAGATGCCCAATTGGCTTCTTGTGTTGTTGCCTGCCAATGAAATGACAAACAAAACCTTTGCTGAGTTGATCAAAGTTCGCAATGGTGCCTGAAGGTAGTTTGCCAAACCATACCCTAACTGCGCCCTTCAGCATTATTAGGAAGGCTCTGCACATTACTTCGTCTGGGGTCATCTGTAAAAGCATCAAAGTCTTGAATGACTTAATATGATCCAAAGGATCTCATGAGCCGTTAAATGACTCTAATTGGGGAAGACGAAACTTAGTAGGAGTGGACGGTTCAACACTTCCGTGGTGAATGGTGAATCCGTCCTTCAGATCATTTCGTCCAAGTTCTCCACGGCTCTGTCTTTTATCGCATTCTTGAGTTCGTCCATCTCCCTCCTCATGTTGCGAAGCTCGCTCTCCATTCTGGAAGAGTTTTCTTCTGGCATTCTCGTCCTCCTGTTCGCCTGGCTATCCAATCCTTCCTCATTATGGTTTCCTTCGATCCTCCGGCGGTCTTCTTCATTTTGGTTTTCCATGATCTGCTATCGTTCCTCATTCTAGGATTCAGTGGCTCTCCTCAGCTCTTCATTCTAGCGAGTCACTTCTTCCAAGCTGGCTATTAGGGCTTGAATTTGCTGTGCAACTTGTTCAGCATCCATCCCGTGCTACGAAGTTCTCTTTTGTCACTTAAGGAAGATGGCTTTGAATGATTAGCGTTTCCCACAGACGACGCCAAATTGATGATGCGAAGAATCACCAAGTTGAGGACCTCGTCTCACTGGATGGACGATCTCGTTGTTAGTCATGTCTCCGGTGCTAACCTGCAAGAAAGCTTGGAAAAGAAGTGTAACACACCGGTGTGGTGTTTGCCAAAAACACTCTGATGCTTAAGTCAAAAAGGAAGAAATTGATCCCGAGAGAAAAATGACTTAGAGTGATTTTTGGGTGAGTATTTGTGTCTACTTTTGGATTATGTTGTCCCTTCCTTTTATAGTTGTTTCCTGTCTTAATGGGTAATAAATCTCAGCATTCATGTGCAACGGCTAGTGTGTCATCAATGGGAGTTCTGAAGTACACAACTCACTTGTTACCATTTTTCCATCAGTTACTTTTCATCATTGCGCAATAAAGGTGTAATGCTTGTTTTGGTCGTCATTAACATAGAATGACGATCCCATGTTATTTTCAACTCATCACTAGGTAAGTATAGTAGTTGAAGAAGAAGTCAATGTTCTTATGTTGGGCTTGATAACCAAGTCTTATAGGATGTTTAAAGTACTTCTAAGATTAGTTTCTGAGTAATGGTTGAAGGTTTTGACTGTTGTATATCTAAAGAGATAGTAAGTGATCAGTTTTCTTTTTGTTTGGATCTTATGGTGAGCTAGTTTAGTTATATTTGGGTAATTTGTTGACTAAGCTTGCTTTTCTAAATTCTTTAGGCCAAATCAGCAGTGAGTGAACTTGCTAAATGTGTAAAATCTCATTAGAGATCTTTCCATAAAGTTCAAGTTTTTTTTTTCCTTCACTTAAAAGGGTTAAGCCATATTATTAGTCCTATAGAGTAGAGCAACCAGAGTTTTATTTGCATGGAAGTGGCTGACATGTGATTTCTCTTATGAATTCTCAAATTTTACAAGTGGTCCCAGCCCACTTAGCAAGATCTATGCTTTAGGTCCATGAGCCTAATCTTATCCTCCAAACCATACTTTTTTAAAAATCTCCATTTTTTTGAGATGAAAGATAGAAACTTGTATTACTCGTCCAGGAAAAATCAGAGTTACAATGAAGAGAAACAGAAGGAAACATGTTGGAAACAAAATTCCAGGGAAAACATATAAACCCCAATTGCTAAATCCGCCCGTAGGGCTTAAGCTCGAGCCAGAACATTAAAGAAAAAATAAAGCTAGACCAAAGCAAATGTTGGTCACATTGTAGACACATCAAGAGTTTTTTTGCGCTTCCATAAGCCTCTGGTACTCTGTCAACAAGGCTAGAGCCCCATCAGCAATGGCCTATGGCTGCAATTGAATTTTTTCAAAGTAGAACTTGTTGCAAGCATTCCAAAAAGCCCACCTGTAACCGCCCAAACCTCAATATCTTTTTGATCAAGTCTATCCTGAAGCATCCTAAACAGCAAGAAAAAAAATCTGAATTTTCATTTAGAAATTTCTGCAATCTCCCTCTAACTAAAGCCTAAGTATTCCAAGCAAACAAGCACTCCCAAAGAACATGGCACACTGTCTCAGGATGTTGTCTGCAGAATTCACACCTCGAATCCACCCTCACCTTCCTCCTCTGCAGATTATCTCTAGTCGGTAAAATGTTTGAGCATGCTCTCCACGTAAAGTTTCAAACTTTTGGGGGTACATTAATCAACCAGATTTTCTTCCATGTTTTTCCAATCTGTTGTGCACTTGAGTTCTCGCCCTTAAGCTGCTGTGTAAGCCTTAAGGCCACCTGGTAAGCTGACTTTACAGAGAATTCTTAAGCTTTATTTTCCTTCCAAAATAATTTGTCATCTACTTCAATGTTTGAGAGAGATATCACCAAAATTTCTTAGCGAGTAGCTGGGGCAAACAGATTAACCAATTTCCCACAGTCTCACTGCCTTGTATGCTGGTTGATAAGGTCCCTCACACACATATCTGAAGGTATCGTTCCAGTCAGGATTGGGGGATGATTGAGCCACTTATGTGTCAATAACTTTATATCTTTTCCATCCCCAACACGCTATCTAGATCCAGCCAAGATTACTTTCCTTGCCACCAGCAAGCTACGCTATACATGAGAAGGATTGTGCCCAATCTCAGCTTCCAAAAACAATTTATCAGGAAAATATCTTGCCTTATAAATCCAATAGAACAGAGATTCAGTATGGTGGAGCATTCTCCATGCTTGTTTAGCAAGCATGGCTAAATTAAAAGCATGTAAATCATGGAAGCCCATCCCTCCCAGATTTTTAGGATCACAAAGCCTTTTCCAACTTATCTAGTGAACCTTTTTTTCATCTGGCATCTGCACCCAGCATGTCAAGAATATTCAATAGTTCCTGACATTCCTCAACCTTTGCTTGGTAGAATAATAAGCTAGCGTCTGCAAAAAATAGATGAGAAATATTAACTCCCCCTCTACATGAAAGAATGCCCTGTATCTGTCTTTGCTCCTCAGCTTTTCTTAGCATGGCTGACAATCCTTCGACACACATGAGGAATAAATATGGTGATAGTGGGTCACCTTGTTTTATTCCCCTTGTAGGCTTAATGAATCCCTTAGGTTCACCATTGAGAAGAACCAAATATGAGGCTGTAATGATTGTCTCCATTGCGAGTGCAACCCATCTCTCATCAAATCCTAACTTGATCATCATCTTCCTTATGAACTCCCACTCCACTCGATCATACGCTTTGCTAATATCCAATTTTACAACCATTTGACCATCTTTCCCCCGTCTTCTATTCCGCATCCTATGTAGCACTTCAAAAGCTACTGTGGTATTATTAGTGATTAGTCTTTCCGAGACAAAAGTACTTTGAGCATCTGAAATAACTCTTGGCAAAATCAGCTTCAAACGGTTGGCTAGAACCTTTGAAAAGAGGCGAGATACCACATTCCCCAAACTAATTGGTCGAAACTCACTTATGTATTGAGGATCATTTTTCTTTAGCACCAAGATAATGTGAGTCTAGTTCATTTTTGGTAGTAAGTGATCCAAATTAAGGACTGAGGGAATAGTTATAGTAACATCAAAACCAACCACATTCCAATATTTTTGAAAAAAGAA
This sequence comes from Quercus aquifolioides, assembly GCA_019022515.1. Lineage (NCBI taxonomy): Eukaryota > Viridiplantae > Streptophyta > Magnoliopsida > Fagales > Fagaceae > Quercus > Quercus aquifolioides. The sequence continues at coordinate 36,841,565 of CM032332.1, forward strand.
AGGAGACATACCATCTAGGCCCGGGGCTTTTGAGGGGTGCATATGGAATAGAGCTCGACATACCTCATCAGCTGTGTATGGTTGCAATAGTGCTCTATTCATCTTTGTTGTGACATGTTGATCAACCGATTCAAGGACCATGCCTATGCCAACATCACTAGGTTGGGCTAATGTGAACAAGCTCTGAAAATAACCTTCGGCTACCTTTGCAATCTGCCTCTCATCTGTACACCATACTCCCACCTCATTGAACAGCCTCAAAATCTGATTTTTGCATCTTCTTTGACTCGCTCTTTGATGGAAATACTTTGTGTTTTTATCACCCACAGGTAGCCATATAGCCCTAGATCTCTATCTCCATGTCAACTCCTCATGGTGCAACATTCTGTTAATTTTGGCCTTTGTTTCGCTGATACTGTCCAAAAGCGTTGGATCATTCATTCAAGTCAGCTCCTCTAGCTAGTACTTGATGTTTTCTTCTTCAATTGGACTTTAGTGTTGCCAAAAGTCACCTTACCCCAATTCACCAAAGCCAATTGAGTGTATTTTATTTTCTCAAATAAGCAAAACATCGGGCTACCTTGGACTATTGTGAGTCTTCATGCATCCTCAATTATAGACCCACACTTCGGGTGGGATGCCCACTTCTCCTCAAGTCTATGGGGAATTATTTTTCTTCTACCCACTTCTCTGGCCATGTGCATAACTAGTAAGATTGGAATGTGATTCGAATAGGAGGCTGAGAGGTGTACAACCCAACTTCTAAGAAACAATTATCTCCAAGCCCCATTTGCATAGGCCCTATCAATCCTTTCTTGAATAAAGGCGTCACCAGGCCTCCCATTATTCCTTATGAAGACGTTCCCATGAAATCCCACATCAATCAGACCACAATGAAGAAGAGTACTCCGAAAAGCTATCATGGGAGCATATGCCTTCAAAATTCGCCCCTGTTTTTCTTCGGACGATAAAATTTCATTATAATCACCTATACACATCCACGGAAGAAACAACCGTGAGTGAAGATGGCGCAACAAGGTCCAAGATTCATGTTTACGACATTCTTTGGAATACCCATAAAAACCAATGATCTGCCATGGTACACCCGAGTCAGTAAGGATAATTGCATCGATGTGGTATGGCGAGTACATTTGGATATGTAGGTTAACTTCTTCTTTCCAAAGCATCGCCAAGCCACCCCAACTTCCATCACATGGTACAACAAGTCCTCCTTGAAAATTCAATTCATCCTTTATTTTCCGCATCTCATCGACCGTTTGTTTAGTCTCCGTGAGGAACACAATCTTGGGAGCATTTTCACTCACCAAATGAGAAAGGACACTCACTGCATGTTGGTTCCCAAGCCCCTGACAATTCCAGCTTAATGCATTCATTGTATTCGGCGGGGCTAAGCTTCAACCTCCACCGGTGGAAAAATTGGTTTTGAGTTTGGGCCACCTTAAGTTTTTTTTGGAATCATGTGCCACCTTAGTTGAGGGATGAAATTGACTTAATTTAAAAGTTGAGAGATTAAATTGTCACAATTATTAGTTACTAAATCAATACAATTAATAGTTGAGTGATTATATTGAACTTTGTCCCATAGTTGGAGGATCAAATTAATGTATGGAATGACAATTGTTTTTCATTGATGAAATCTACGAATGGATTGGGACTTTGATTGATTTATGGATTTAAACAAATCTTCAAAATTCTCATCTCATGTGTTGCTAAATGGTGTGGCAAGTACTGTCTTTCGTTCCAGACAATGAGTTGGTTCTTGAGCCCTTGACAGTATGGTCTGCTTGGCTTTTTAGTACAGAACTGCAAAATTTATAAATACAGCAAACTTACTTCATGATTTTTCAAAAGCAAAGTGCAACAGTTTTAATTAATTGGACAATTATTGAATCCTTTTATTGGTCTGTGATGGGGCTATATTATTGGAATAACGAACTAGTACAATTGAGTAGTGACAGCTTTTGTGTTTTCTTTGGTTGGACTATATATGATGGAGTTATTTACTATATCAGACACATTAATATTTTCATTCAATGTGTATTTTTCGTCTGTGTGTACTGTGTATTTCATAATTTCATTCACACAGATTCACCAACTAAAACAAGTAGAAGAAACTTTTAACTCTCTCCATGCACGTCACTAGGGAGACAATCTCGATAATTAATAATAATGTGTTCCTGTAAATAATATACATAATTAAGGTTTATTGAATCATTTGAATGCTACACTTCCAATCCAACACTTCATAACAAAATAATATACCTATATATGAACCCGTAAAAGAGAACATAATCAACATCAATATTAAAATTTCTAGACACGTTTCTCTTAGTCATGAGTACAAATTTGGAAACCAACTTGTAGCTGAAGAAAAAAGCCCTTTACATTTAAAAAAAAAAAACAAAAGACCAAACTTTCAAAAAATAATCCAGATTTGAATAACTTAGAAAGTTGTTTTTTGATCACTACTAAAGATCAGTTGGCAAACAATTATAATGTTCTGTAAAATATTCTTCTTTGTATATCAACACATTCTCCCCTTCACAAATAAAAAACAATTACACAATCTTTAATGGTTGACATCATTCCTTTACAAGTAAAATGGCAACTATTACCAACAAAGTAAAAGTAATTTCTCCAATTACTTTTGAGCAAATTGGAGCAATAGAGGTATGCATAACTAAGAGAAGATAAGCAGCTACTTTCATGCATCAAATCATTTGATAAAGATGTAAAATCAACTAATAGGAGTAGACCACAATAATTTGTGTTTGCCTTTCTAACTTATCTAAAATCATAATCTCTGTAACCTTCCTCTTTGGCATATCCTTCTTCATTACTTTTTTATATATAAATAATCAAATTTTATTGAAAAAACAATACCACCTCATGTACAGTGTATACCAAAGGTAGCCTAGAGAATTCCTTCTTCGTTACTTTTAACTATATTGTTTTAAGCCTTCCACTTTCTTTTCACTTAGTCAACTTGAATTAAATCAAGCTTTTCAAAAAAAAAATTTTTTTTTTTTTTTTTTGGGATAAATACACAAGTGCATCTATTCACATGTTAATGCTATCTTGCCAAAAGTGGATCTATTCAACCATGACCAGGAAGAAATTAGGACTTTAGCATGGCATCGAAAACTCGTAATGCCTATGCCTGAAACTTTGACTAATACAGGATTACAGGCCAAAATGGGCAAATGCCCTTTTCTCCCAAACTAAGTAGCATTTTGCCCCCATTTTCCAAACTAATTAGGGAATTGCCCCTCTTTTGTAACTCGATTTGAGATAAATCGAGTTAAAAAAAAAAAAAATTTCTAGAGTCCTATAATGGCGTTTTAAGGAGCCTATAGTGACGTTTTAAGGATCTATAGTAGCGTTTTGTAACTCGACCTCCATGAACTCGAGTTATAGGCACTTATAACTCGAGTTCATGGAGGTCGAGTTATAAAACGCTACTATAAGTTCTTAAAACATTACTATAGGTGTTTAAAACGTCACTGTAGGGTCTAACTCAATTTATCTCAAATCGAGTTTCAAAAGAAGGGCATTTGCCCATTTTCTCCCAGGATTACATAAGTTTCTTCCTGAATTTGCACTAACAAATTTCAAGCAATCAAAATCTAGTGAGGGTGGACATGCCACTAAGCTGGAGGCCATTAGTACACGTATATGCAATAGGCATTGAGAATGGTTCTAATTCAGTGAGGCACTATAACAACAATCCAGAAATATTAGAAGTATGTACCACAATCAGGAGAATCAAATAAAAAACTAGCTGAACAACAAAACTTTAAGAAACTTAAGGTACTTAAAACCCTATAAATTCACATACTTTGGCATAGTCATTGCCATCAAAGACGTCGGTATTTTCTCTCATACCCTCCTCCTGAAACAGTACTAAACACAAAAATCGCAATTCTATTCCAAATATTTAGAGGCTGTTTGGCCACTTTTTTTTGGTCACTCAATTTTCGTCACTCATCACTCATTACTTATCACTCAATACTCATCACTCATCACCCATCACCCATCACTTAATACCCGTTTGGCACATCACTGAAATACAATCACTCAACATTTTTCACACTATTTTGTGGGCCCCAGCTCTGTCATCCACTGCAGCTTTTTTTTTTCCTTTTTTTTTTTTTTTTTTCACTGGGAAATTCACCGTTCCCAGTGAAAAAAAAAAAGAAAAAAAAGAAAGAAGGAAGAATAGGGACGGTGAACCCAGGTGTGAAAAAAAAAAAAAAAAAAAAAAAAGGAAGAAACCAGGTGGAAAGAACAAAAAAAAAAAAAAAAAAGAAGGAAGAACCCAGTGAAAGAACAAAAAAAAAAAAGATATAGAGGGAGTAAAAATCTGACTGTGGGCCCGGTTATGTGATGTTATTTACAAGTTTGCCATTGAAAACTGAAAACTGAAAACAGCAAAAAGTTGTTTTCAGTTTCCATAACTCATAACTCAAAAAGTAGAGAATTGAGTATTGGAAACAGAGTTATGGAAATAGAGTATTGGTGCAGGCAAACGAGTATTTTGCTATGGGTCCCACCATTTTTAAGAATTGAGTTATGAAAACTGAGAATTGAGTCATGAAAATACTCAATCCAAACAGCCTCTTAAGCTTCCAACTATAACTTACATAAATAAATAAAAAAACCTTGAGTTCCTTTAAGGCTATATGGATTGCACCAAACCCTTTCCAGGTATATTGATTCTTAGCTCTTCTTGCAAGAACCTAAAAAAATTGAACCATAGAAACACAAAAGCTTAAGCATGGCAAAATTCAATAACTACAAAATAAAGATGATTTTTTTTTTTTTTTTTTGAATTAGAAGGTGAAAAAATTGAATGAATCTCTCACCCCAACACATTCACAATATCGTAAATTATTCGCCTCTCAACCCCTGCAAAACCCCAAAAATCCATCAGATCCAGACTCCAAATCATATAAACGTATGGGACATGCATCATTAAAGATTTGTCTTTTAGCGTGAGAAACTCCTTTTTTGTTTTTTTTTAGCTGGACAACCATTTAAGCCTCCCTCACTTTCTATTTTTATTTTTTTTTTATAAACACTTTTTAGTAATAAGTATCATTTGATCAAAAAAAATATTTGTAGTTGCACGATATTATTTGTGGATATTCTCAGTTTGATTGCTTTTTAAGATTGTGTTAATCAATATAGGCAGTACCTAAGGCTAGGACAGAAAGTGGGGATTCACTAATCACTTAACAAGTTTGAGCCAAATGATATTTTGTTATTTAGTTGTGTAATACGTAGAAAGGTTAGAATTGGTATAGAAAACAAATGATATATAAGAACCCTTAGATTTTTAATCCCCCTTTTTATTGGAGAGAAATTCACGCTTTAGTCACCATAATTTACCAAGAGTCCTTGATCAGAAAGCTAGAATGGTCTTAACTTCATTTGCTAACCTAATGGGTTTGCATGCGTAGGTGAGCTCATTTGTTGAACAAGTGATAGTATGGTATTAATATACCAGGAATCCTCATATCTAAACAATACATATATGTGTGACGTATAAATTATATTGTATCGTTATATCAATGAATTGTGCTTAATGTTTGATTCATAAGTACATAAATTTATTTAATTACTTTGGTCCTATGCATATTCATGAGACTAGACAGGATATTTTTCAGCCCAAAGACTAAAATCATATAATTTTTAATTGGTTTCTTAAAGAATATAGGGTTAAAACTTAAAACATGTGAACTACAACAACAACAAATTGGTTTCGGAATTTAAAACTCATGCCTTTGGGAAAGCCTACTGATATGGAGTACAGAGGAAATGCACAATGAAAGCATGACAAACACAATTTAGTGATTAACAATTTCTATAAACACACTAAAACCAAATTGCAAACAATACATAAAAATAGTGTAGCCACAGATGAGTTTAACATGATAGAACTTTGTATGATATAACAACTACAATCCATCTCACCATAATACTCTACCTCTAGTGACAATCCATCTATTGTAATTTTTATTAATATATATTAATTTTTACAAATTAATAAATAAATCATATTAATATTTGAGGTCATATGCACGTGAAATATGATCCGCGTTTTTTGATATAAATCATATCTTTATCTAATAAAGATATGATTTATATCTAAGACTCTATAATTTGGGTTAGAAATTATATATCTTATATAATTTCTAAACAATCAAACTAACATTATAAAAAAAATAAAAAAAAATAAAAAATCAATTGACAATTCGTAACAATTCTCTAAATTGGATTAAATTTAAGGAAATCAACTTAACCAAATACACAAAATATATTCAATTTGATGGGAAAAAAAAGTAGAGTAAACAAATACGTACTTGTAAGGTTGTAGGTAGAAGAAGAGAATAATAGATGTTTGTTGAGGGCCTTTTTTGAGAAGTCATAAAGAAGGAAAGGAGCCCAGCAACACAGACCGAAAAGAAGTTGGTAAAAGATAGAAAAAAGAACCATTAAGTCCAAGCGGCAGGAATAATGGATCACAGGTTCATAAAATAAATAAATGGGCCTTGAGAAAGCAAATGGGCTCAAAAGAGCCCAGAAAGAGAGAAATAGCAAATAGCAAACCCATGAGCAGTGTATGACGTAGAAAAGTAAGAATGGGCTGTGGCAGGCCCAAAGCAATGCAAGCAAAGAGAGTAGGAGATTGATGGCAGGCCCACAAACCCCAAAGATGAGTATGAGATAATTGGGCCGGGGAAGCCCAATGAAGTTAGTAAAAGCTCATAGGAACGCAAAGTTAGGAAATGGGCCGAGGAAGCCCAAGACAAGCAAATGGGCCAAGGATGCCCAAGGGAAAACAAAAAGGACACAAGACCCATAAGTAAGAAAACCCATGGCCATGCTAAGCCACTGGGGAAAGAATAAACAGCAGGCCTGAAGAGGCCCAGCAGGATCAAGTCATTACAGCAGGAATGACAAAGTAGTATGGCAGGAAATGTTAGCAATCAAGAAATAGGCTAAAAGAAATATAAAACCCAGTATCAAATAAAGCCCAGCCCCTAAGGGGAGCGGGGAATCGTAAAACAACCCACATAAAAGGTCGAAGAAGGGCGGCAGACTATGCAAAGCAAGCCTCCAGACTGCGGCAAACGTATGAGCAGCAGGCAGATTTTGGACATACATGAAAGGGAGGCATGCGCAAGGCCCAGGCACCACCAGCCTGTACCCAGCCAATATGAGACGTGATGGGGTCATGGGTCAGAGATAAGGGGGTATGGTTTGGCGGTGGGGAGAGGGGAAAAGACCTATTCTGCGGTTCCTGCCCAAGCTCTTTTGGGGGGTATGTCCTACTGGGATGACAAATCACCTAAAAGAAGCAAGGTTGAGTGGGAACTGCTAGGTGCATGCCATGAGGGATAGAGAGAGAGAGCACTCACACCGTGACAGGAAACGGTGCCACGGCAGACTATTAAATAAAACAACTCTCCTTTGTCTGGAAGTAGGGAGTGGCACACAGACGAACCAGTGGTGGTTGGCAAGTACACCCAGACCGGACAAAGGTGGTTAAGGGCTAAAATAGTAAAATCTGATCACGGCAGACACTATATAAGAAGACCCTTTGTCGTGCCTAGAAAAGGGGTAGCAAGATCGTCTCTGAGGAATCATAAAAATAGAAAAACAAGTGAAAAAGAAAAGAAAGAAAAGATAAAGAAAAAACTAAGAAAGAAGAAAGGAAAAAACAGAGAAAGTAAAAAACGGCAGACATGCACTAGTAGGTTGATTTTCCCTCTCTCCCTCTCGAAATCCTGCTCTCTGTCCGAAAGTAAAAGGATTCCTTTAGGCACTAACCATTGAGGTCTGTTTCCCTCAAAGCCATTAATCTCCACGGTAGGATTTTCCCTGGGAGATTAACTGTGTTGAGAGGAGGCATTCTTCCCTCTTTGGTTTTGCTCCTGCGGACCAGACTTGATTTGATTTCCGTCTCTTTTGATTAACCCATATTACCATTTGCTCATGTTTTACTTTTCTTGTAAAAGTCATTGTTATTACTGTGATTATGTTTCGTGAATAGGGATTATTTGGTCATTTTCTATTAAATAGTTAGAGTACTCTGTTTTGTTGTTGTTATTATATTTGCCTGCCATGACTTATCTGAAACAGTTCTGCCTGCCATAAGCACACTCCTAGCAGACGAGACATAGTTTATGCACAAGCCGACCCAAATTGAGTTGTAGATGGACCGGTCTCAACTTCCCTTACTCAAAATACTTGGGCCTATTACCGCAGGAGACAGCCTAGCCCAACATAACAACAAAAAAGGCCCCTACAATGTTGTAAGTAAAAGAAGAGAAGAATGGCACAAAAGAACTGTGTGATGAGTATTAATTATGAATTATTTGATATACACACACACACACACTCCACGTTGCAACCTTAGATAAAATAAATTAAAGAAAAGAACAAATTAAACACTACATTGCTGTATTTTTATCCACTTAGAAATACTTATATATCCACATTGAGGAATTTTATATGAACAAAAAGTCTAAAGCTAATATTAATTGAATATAATTTTTAAACAAAAATTCTAAACACTACATTGCAACCTTAGACAAAATAAACTAAAGAAAAGAACAAATTAAATACTACATTGTTGTATTTTTATCCACTTAGAAATAATTCAACTTTAATCAAATTAAGATTTTTATTCACTTAGAAATTATAGGTGAAGAAAACTTTTTTTTTTCTTAAAATATCTAAGAAAATTTCTGCAATTTAGTGCCGCCATTTGGTGCAACCACGACGCCTAAGCCCAACTTTTATTATATATAATATGATTTTATACATAAATATTTTATAAATAGTACTATTTAATATTTTATAAACTTAGCCTATAGCTGTGTTTTTTAAACGCGGCTATAGGTCCTCTTTTAAAAATATATATATATTTGGCTATACTTATAGCCACATTTTAAAAATGCGGCTATAGGTCCTCCTTTAAAAAATATATATATATTTGGCTAGACCTATAGCCACGTTTATGAATGCAGCTATAGACTTAACCTATAGAAACGCGGCTATAAGTCCTTTTTTAAAAAAACTTTGGCTGAATCTATGTAGTGGACCTTTTGTTATATTGGGCTGGGATGCCTCCTGCGATACTAGGTCCAAGCGTTCTGAGTAAGGGAGTTGAGACCGGTCCAACTGCAACTCAATTTGGTCCAGCTTGTGCGCAAACTATGCCTCGTTTGCCAAGAGCATGCTTTCGGCAAGCAAAGCTATTTTAAATGAGTCGTGGCAGGCAGATATAATAATAAGACAAAAAAAAAGTACTTTGACTCCTTAATCAAAGTGAATAGATAATCCCAAATCAAGGAAAATAATCACAATTTAACAATAATTACTTTTATAAAGCAAGGAGAACAAATGAGTAGTATATGGGTTAATCAAAAGAAGAAAGAAATCAGATTAAATCTGGTCCGTAGGACCAAAACCAAAAAGGGAAGAATGCTTCTTCTCAACACAATTAATCTCCTAGGGAAATCCTGCCGTGAAAATTAATCACTGTGAGGGAAACGGACCTGAATGGTTGGTGCCCAAAGGAACCCTTTTACTTTCGGTAGAGAGCAGGATTTTGAGAAGGAGAGAGGGAATCAACCTATTGGTGCATGTTTGCCAATCTAACTCTCTGTTTTTTCCTTTTTATTTAATTTTCCTCTTATCTTTCTTTTCTTTCCTCCACACTTGTTTTCTATTTCCTGGTTTTCCTTAGAGGTGCTTGCTACCATGATTCTATGTCCCCCTTTCTCTATGCACGACAAGGGCCTCCCTTTATAGTGCCTGCCGTGACCGAATTTTACTATTTTAGCCCTTAACCACTTTTGTCTGGTCTGGGTGTACTTGCCGACCACCACTAGCCTATTAGTGTGCCATTCCCTATTGCCAGACAAGGAAAACTATTTTGTTTGTTAGTTTGCCGTGGCACCATTTCCTACCACGATGTGGGTACTCTCTCTCCCTATCTCTCATGGCATGCACCTAGTGGTTCTAACTTAGCCTTACTTCTTTTGGATAGTATGTCATCCCAGCAGGACGTATCCCCCAAAAAATCTTGAGCAGGAACCCCAGAATAGATTTTCCCCTCTCCCCACCGCCAAATCATGCCCTCTTACCTCTGACCCATGACTTCACCATGTCCCATATTGGCTGGGTACAGGCTGGTGATGTCTGGGCCTTGCGCGTGCCTCCCTTCCATATGTGTCCAAAATTTGCCTGCTGCTCATGTGTCCGCCATGGTTTGGAGGCTTGTTTGCCCAGTCTGCCGTCCGTCCTTGACCTTTTACATGAGTTGCTTTCTGATTTCCCTCTCCTCTTAGGGGCTGGGCTTTATTTGATATTGGGCTTTGCCTTTCTTTTAACTTGCTCCTTGACTGCCATCATTTCCTGTCATATCACTTTGTCATTCTTGCTGTGACATTTATTTGACCCAATCCTGCTAGACCTCTTTGGGCCTGCCGTTTATTCTTTTCCCAGTGGCTTAGCATGGCTATTGGTTCTTTATTGCGTTACTTGCGGGCTCCCGTGTCCCATTTGTTTTCTCTTGGGCATCTTTGGCCCATTTGCTTTTCTTGGGCTTCTTTGGCCCTTTTCCTAACTCTGTATTCCCATGGATTTTTACTAATTTCATTGGGCTTCCCCGGCCCAATTACCTTGTCCTCATCCTTGGGGTTCATGGGCTTGCCATTAACCCCTTACTTTCTTTACTTGCATTACTTCGGGCCTGTCGTGACCCATTTTCACTTTTCTACATCATATACTGCCCATGAGTTTGCTATTTCTCTCTTTCCGAGCTCCTTTGAGCCCGTTTGCTTCCTCAATGCCCATTTATTTATTTTATGGATCTGTGACCTATTATTCCTGCTGCTTGAGCTTAATGGTTTTTTCTATCTATTTACCAACTCCTTTTCTGCCTGTGTTGTTGGGCTCCTTTCTCTTTTGACTTCCAAAATGATCATCAACAATCTATAGTCACGTTTATGAATGCGGCTAAAACCACTTATAAACGTGGCTATAGACTTAACCTATAACCGCGTTTCTTAAAAATGCGGCTATAGACCTGCGTGTTTTGTAGTGATGATAAAATTGTTTGTTCGCCACTAGTTTATTTGACAAGTTTTTAATTTTTAAGTTCAGCTTTTTTAAATTTCTTTCTTTTCTTTTTTTTTTCACTTTTTTAAAGAATAAATAAATTTTAGAATATTTTCAGCAAAAAAAAAAAACTAAAAATACTCCTACCAAACACCAATTGCTTATACAGTTATACTACTCCAAAATCCAAATATCACCTTTTTTTTCAAGCCTTCTTCCCTTGTTATATTCACACCCCGCTCAATAATCTGTAAGTTGGTTTCACGTGGAAAACATTTAATCATGATATACCCCTTTGAAAGTGGTATAGACCTATGGTGTAGAATTGTAGATACATGGGCACAAAATGATCGCTCTTTTGACAAATACTCTTTGTTAGAAAAACTTCTGCCTTGACAAAAGGGTCAGCTCAGACTGATGCGAAAGAGGGGTAATACTAATACCACAGGATGTTACATAATTCATATCTAATCTCATGTGATGAAGGATCCAATCATAAAGGAAAGATAGAAACTAGTATCAATGTAACTTACATCGATCACACACTATTTCTTAGCATTCGATGTTCATTTCAAATTCTCTTCCCTTTCCAACTTTATAACGCAATCAAATTCTCAAATGATATAAAAAATAAAAAATAAAAAAAGTGCTTATTGTAAGGATCTTCTGAGGGGATTTGGGAATGTGTTTCACTCCCACCAAGAAAAATAAATGATAGATAAACTTGATAGAGTTATCAAAATTTTTCGAATTGTAAAACTTACATCGATCACGCACTATTTCTTAGCATTCGATGTTCATTTCAAATTCTCTTCCCTTTCCAACTTTATAACGCAATCAAATTCTCAAATGATATAACAAAGAAGTAAAAAAAAAGTGCTTATTGTGAGAATCTTCTGAGGGGATTTGGGAATGTGTTTCACTCCCACCAAGAAAAATAAATGATAGATAAACTTGACAGAGTTATCAAAATTTTCAAATTGTAATCAAAATAGAAATTTTTAAACAATTTATTAAGAATTTTAAGAGAATGATAATTTTTTATAATATTGGGGAGATAATGTTGATAAGATAAAGATGATTAGAAATTATGTGTTTCTAATTTTTTTTTTTTTAAGTGTATTAAAAACAAAAACAAAAATGTCATGCTTCACAAATTCTGAATCCTTTAATTTAGGCCAAATAAGCAGTTAGTGAACTTGCTAAATGTGTCAAATCTCATTTGAGATCCTTCCATAAAGTCAAGTGTTTTTTCTTGCCTTAAAAGGGTTAAGCTAGATTCTATGCAAAGCAACCAGAGTTTTTTTTTTTTTGGTAATTGAAAAATGGTTAGGGGTGATCAGTGTGGTTTTCCTACCTAGCGTGACCATGATAGCACCCTAACCATTCCCGGGTAGAATCTCATACTCCTAGTCAGTTAAGTTAGGTCAACCGTTTGAAATATTGGAGATAAGATATAAGGAGCACTAACACACACCAGTCAGATAAGTTAGATCGACCGTTTGGGATATTGAAGATAAGATATAAGGAGTACTAACACACAGCTAATTGTTGAGGCTTGAACCCAAATCCTGAGACTTGCTAGCCTAATTTCTTACCAACTAAGCCACCTGAATGTTGGTAGCAACCATAATTTTATTTGCATTGAAGTAGCAAGCATGTGATTTCTCTTATGAATTCTCAGATTTTGCAAGTAGCCTTAGCCCACTTAGCAGGATACTTTGGGTCCATGAGCCTAATCTTACCCTCAAAACCATACTTTTATAAAAAAAAAAAAAATCTCCATCTAAATTGCATGGCTTGGGCCACCTTAAGGGTTTTTTTTTTTTTTTGAGAAACCAACTTGCTTAACTTTTATTCAGGAAGATTGGCTGAATCATTCAGAATTACATCATAAACTGTGAATGGAATAGTCTCCATCCACACCACAAAATCAGAAATGTTTGAAGCATATCGTATCATACAATAAGCAACTTTATTACCTTCTCACCTAACATCTAACATGCAAGTAAAGTAATTTTTGAAAAAACTGTGAACTACTCCGAGACTCGTCAATGAACAGACCAGCAGTTGAAAGAACTTCACATCCGCTTTGTAGGGCCGACATAACCTGTAGACAGTCACCTTCCAAGACAGCATGTGTGAAGCCAAGATCCCGCGCTAGTTGAAGACCATGAAGAGCAGCCAGAGCCTCGATGACTAAAGGACTATAGGCTTGGGAAAACCTTCAGGCTTGAGAGATCGAATTGTCACAATTATAAGTTGAGGGACTAAATCAATACAATTAATAGTTGAGTAATTACATTGTACCTTGTCCTATAGTTGGAAGGTCAAATTAGCAATTTAACCTTAGATGAATTCGAATTATGTTTACGTATGGAACGACAATTGTTTTTCATTGATGAAATCTACGAATGGATTGGGACTTTGATTGATTTATGGATTTGAACAAATCTTCAAAATTCTCATCTCATGTGTTGCTAAATGGTGTGGCAAGTACTGTCTTTCGTTCCAGACAATGAGTTGGTTCTTGAGCCCTTGACAGTATGGTCTGCTTGGCTTTTTAGTACAGGACTGCAAAATTTATAAATACAGCAAACTTACTTCATGATTTTTCAAAAGCAAAGTGCAACAGTTTTAATTAATTGGACAATTATTGAATCCTTTTATTGGTCTGTGATGGGGCTATATAATTGGAATAACGAACTAGTACAATTGAGCAGTGACAGCTTTTGTGTTTTCTTTGGTTGGACTATATATGATGGAGTTATTTACTATATCAGACACATTAAAATTTTCATTCAATGTGTCTTTTTCGTCTGTGTGTACTGTGTATTTCATAATTTCATTCGCACAGATTCACCAACTAAAACAAGTAGAAGAAACTTTTAACTCTCTCCATGCACGTCACTAGGGAGACAATCTCGATAATTAATAATAATGTGTGCCTGTAAATTTTTATCAGGATTGTCGAAGGGGACTTTGGTTTGCATCGAAGTGTCTCCATCAACTGTTGTGTTGTATGAATCACTAAGCAATTGGGTCACGCTATCAAATTAATTATATAGGATCCTAAGCTTTCAAGGAAAAAAAAAATCGTCAACCTTAGGCAATAAATATGGTTTATATCTATTTGGTAATCACAATTGGAAAATTATTAAATACTACTAGAGTACCATAAATGCGTATTCTCTCTTCTCACATGAATAGTGGGTCCCACCATGAATTTAATTAGTGAGACTTACCATTCATGTGAGAGGAGGAAATACGCATTTATGGTATTCCGGGAGCACATAATAATTTCCCATCACAATTACGTTGCCATAGTAGTAAGAGTACAACAAGAAGAAGCCAAATTATAATGTGACGCTATGGTATTCTATTATTCATGATCTAGTCTTGAAAAGATTTCTTAATTTTTGGATATCCATCAAAACCATACAAGAATTTTTTTTTTTTTTCTTTCTTAAGAAACTGTAAGAAGAAACAAACAAAAATACCTAATCAAACCAAAAAAATAATAATAAGAAAGAAAGAAAAAGAAAAGAAATCTTTGACCAACTGCTACATAAATGGATACGTGTGGAACTTCTTTTGAGAAATTGACACTTATGTTATGTATCGTGCTTATGACGGTAAAAATTAAGCTAAAATGCAAACTCACCCTCTATGTTTCATTATAATTCATTTCAATCTTCTAATTTTTCTTTTATTCATTTTAGTCCTTCATATTTCAAATTTATTCAATTAAGTATGTTTATCAACTTCAGTTAAATGTTGCAGTTAATTATCTAAATTTTTAATTTTTTTCTTTAAATTTCAAAAAAATTTAAAAATCCAATTAATGATTGAAAAATGTTTTTCAAATTTTATTATTTAAAAAAAAAATTAACAGAAGTTAACGAAAATACCTTGACTGATTAAACTTGAAACTTAGAAAACTAATCGAAATGAATTTTAGTGAAACTTAGAATTGAAGTCCACTAGAGGATCTCAAATATCTTGGACAGCATTGAAGACCACTCAATTTGTTTGTGTTTTGCACATGGTGCCATAACAGTGTATATTCACAGAAAATTCCCAACCAGTGAAATATGATGCTATATTGTTGCTATGTCAAAATATCAACATCAAGAAATTGCATAAACCGTCGGTGAGCTGTTGATCACATGCTAGATACCAAATTATCTCAAAACTTTAAAAAGACTGGCAAGAAAAAAAGAAAAGAAAAAGACATCAAAATCATTTCGCCTTGACTTTCATAAATGTTGTCATTATCTTAAGCTTTTGAGAACAAATGGCATTTCAATAAATTTTTGAGCCCATTATTGTCTACGCAAAACTGATACAACACTTTTTTTTTGTCAATTACAGTTTATGATATTTATGTTTTAGTTTCAAAATCAAAGGTAAATAGTAAAAAAGGTTATATGCACAGTTCACACAATTAATTTTGTGCAAGTAGGAAATATTTTAACTAAGTTTAAAAGAAAGATTAATCAAATTGAGCACAAATACAAATCCAATGCGATTCACTGTTGGTAGGACTCACACCATCCACCTTTAACTTAAACATTTGTGGTAAAAATAAATTGATTGATTTAATATAACCTTTGAGGAATACAATATTAGCTTCACGAGAAATTTTTTTCAAAGGTGAAATTACTTTTATTTATTTTCAGAAAAAAAGTAAAAAATTAGCTTATTTTTTTACCTCAATGAGAAGGAAATGGGTATCATATTTCTTTGAATCTTTTATATAAAATCAAATTATTTCTTTGCCTTGAACCAATAACCAAATTTAAGAGTTATGATGAGTTAAGTCGGCACCTTAAATTTTTTTTTGGATTTTTGTGTTGTAATACCTAATCTACAAAGGACATAAAGAAACTCCTTTCCATCAAAAATGCATGAAAGAAGCAAGTCACTAGACAAAAAACTTTTCAAATGTAACATCCTTTCCACAAGTTAATTGAACCATGATACAAAAACTGACCCCTGAAACATCCTAATCCCACATTCACTTTTCCTTTTCAACTTTCCACAGAACCTACTCATTATGCAACAGACCCCAAAAAAAAGAAGAAAAAAAACTAAATAATTAACTATAAGAAATAACACAAGAGAATCTAATATGAGCATCTCATTGACTTGTATTCGGGTTGAGTCAGATTGGGTCGGTTTTTAGCGTTTTCTTTCCGGGGTCCAATGTGGTAAGGCCGGACTAAAATGTGTTGAGACGACCCTAGAATCCAAAAGCTCCATTATGGGTGTAAAATTCACACACCTCGGCACCTTGTATTGGTTGATAGAGGCCCCTCTTGAAATTGCATAATCCATTAACTCCTCAAACGTACCGTTTTTGACCACACGTATCTCAAGCGGTCCAATTGAGTTGTCAGCAACTCGGCCTTGTCTGTACACTGAGTTAAGCGATTCCTCCATCGCCAAACAGCACTGACTTAGTACTTCCCCACTTGGCGAGTTAGCCGAGTCTTTAACCAAAAGCTCCCAATATATCACGTAGTGACCAGGAATCGTCTTCGTATCAGCGTAACTCGTGTACTCAACGACACTGGTGTTGAATTCCTTCAACAGCTGCAACGCGTTCTCCACAGCTTTCTGTAACTCGGCCTCGTCAGTCTTGTCTGAGTCAATACTCAACAACACGTTCTTCCTCCTCACGAAGTGGAACTGTGGGGCCGAGTTGTGGAACCCGGTGACTCGGAGGATGTCACCAACTCGGTACCTGCAAAGTCCTGCGTAGGTACTGATCACAAGCTCATACTCTTTCCCAACTTCTACATCAACAAGGTCAACAAGTTTTGGAGGTGAGTCACGAGTTGTCCACCCGGCCGAGTTAGGATCGTGAGGCAGAAACTCGAAGTAGGCCATGTTTGGCATTATGGTATAAGACACTTCCGAAGGTTTACACATGGGATTTAGGTTTAGACCAAAGTAACACTCCGAGGATGCGTACATAGTACAAGCGAGTGGCAATCCACCACTATAGTAATCCAACGTTGGAATATACTGTGCCATAGCTCCAGTAACAATCACATCCAAGTACTTTGTGTTGGGCCAAATTCTAGTTAAAATTCCCTCCCAATTTTCCTTTGAGCACTCCTTGGTAATAAAATTGGACATTTCTGGGTCGGGTTTCAGGATACGGGTCATGGTTTCTTTTAGAGCCGGGTCGGTAATTTTCGGGTTGAGGGTCCCGGTTTTGAGGTCACGGACAAGTTGGGTCCAATTGAGTTGGAGAAAGCGGATGGCACGGAGGAGACCCGAGGCAAAGACTGCGCCGAGGCGGAGGACTTGGTTGCGTTGGATAAGGCCACATAGCATTTGGGTGTACATGCTTTGGAATGAATCCGGGCATAGGATTGCCTCATTGGGGCTTGTGTAGACATTGTACGGGTCATAGGGTCGGGTTTTGAAGTGCTCACTCTTGTAGTAGCTGGTAAGAACGGGTCGGGCCAACAGCCCACCCGGAGTCTTGGTTTCGGACTTCACAAACAAGAAGTACAAGCCTTTTCCTTTGTCCAAACCGGGCACATAACTGTCACATTCCAAAAAAGAAATAAGAACACCATTTTAGTCAAAATAAATATACTAATTATTAATTAAATAATACTCATAAATTAACTCTTATATTATTTAATTTAAATTTAATTTTTTACTTACAGGTTCATCACTGGCATGAGAAGGCTGTACAGTAGCTGGCGACGATCCAACTCTTCCTGAATTGTTGGCATCAGTTTTCTTTCCCCAGCTGAAGTCCCAGAACTGTAAAAATTTCCAAGCAAAAAACACATAAATTTGAGTCCAAGTTTTAAGTTTTAATTTTTTTTGCTTAGAGCTTAATCAAATACAATTATACAATGATGGTGGGTTTTATTAATACTTATATATATTTTTTACCTGGTGAGGAACTCAGAGATGGGGTGAGCAGAGAGAATAGGAGAGCGGTCTCCATTAGCAATACGTTGGATTTCAGGCTGAAGATCCTCGTAGGTAATCATGGGTAGCTTGGATTTGAAAGTGTCACGGTCTGTGGCACCGTAAAGGTTGAACCTTTTGAGGTACTCAGTGTTGGCATTTCTGGCCAAGATTTCAGCCAAGACTCTCTCTTGAACCAAATCGGCGTTTCTTGTGGTCTCTTCGATGAATTGGAGAGCCTTGGCGTCTTTGTCACAAGCTGCAGGGCCAAGAGGGGATGAAATAGCAGAACCAACAGCCATTTTTTGGTTTTAGGACTCTAGAAATTAAGATGAGAATATGAGAATTTTCTTTTGAGATGATGGGTTTTTTTGTCTGTTTTGGACTCTAAAGACTGGGTGTGTGGTGAGATTTTTTTTTGTTGCTGAATCTGGGTGTGAGATTGGAGTAATGGGGTTGCACATATATATATAGATGGGAGGACATATAAGTGCATTTTGAAGAGAGTGACACGTCACATGCCATGTAATGGGTGGGGTCCAATGTGGTGAGAGACAAAAGGGAGGCTTTTAGAAGTGAGAGGGGCCGTGGAAAGTGAAAAACGAGTAATACAATTTTGGCCTCGGTGAGTCAGTGTAGGGAAGAATGGGGACAAAGTAGGGGCCCACAACACGTAGAGATGGCCAAAAATAAGGCGGGCATGTGGGGTTAGGTGACCGCCATGTCAGCGGAGCAAAAGGGTAGAGATTTATTAATTTTGCTGTGTTTTTTTGGAAGATAATAACGCGTCACCAAACAATAAGGCTGCTTTCTGGTAAAACTGTTGGTCATGGATTGCGATAGGGTGAGGGTATAGGAAACAGCTACTATTGTACGCCCATTTTCACGTGAGACAGATGCCTTAAATCAATTGAACTGTTGATTCCTATCCTTTTATTTTTCTTGTTTTTCGTTTTTGTTTTTGCTTATAGACTTTATGGGAAGACCATTTAATAATATTCCATGCTTGGAAAGATCAATGATAAACATCTAGTAAAAAGTGGGTGCTGAAGGGCCTTAATCCTCAAAAAAAAAAAAAAAAAAAAAAGGTGCCTTAACCCAATTAAAGTGAGTGAAGTTTGGATAATAGTCATGATCAACCAAAAATAAAAATAAATAAAAAATAAGGAAAGAATAATATGTGTACAAAAAGTAAAAGTTGTGTTTTGTTAACATTTATTCAATAAGTAATTTGAAGTCCTAACATACAGATTTTTTTTTTTTTTTTTTTTTGAGGGGTGTTAATTGATTAAAGAAGAAAAACACGGTAGAGTTATAGCACTACTATGACCATACCTACAATAAAGGTTTAGAAACAACGATTTTAGGCAATGTATTACGAACATTAGTTAAGGAGTACTTCCTCCATTGGTGATCTCTATACCATTTTAAGATAAAATTATTTAGTGTATCCGATGGATTTATAACCTCCTTTCGCATAAAGGTGGATTGTATCAATAGTTTCTCCACTTAGAGTCCATCCTTATGTGATACGAAGACGCAATATACTCATTCAATATTATTATCTTTTTAAACATTTTTTATTATTATTTGAAGGGTATGTGTTAATAGGTGTCATTGGGAAATTGTTAACAAATCATTTTAAGAAAGTTTTGACATCATTTTAAAAAAAAATAGAAAAAACTGTCAAAATATTAATTATTTTTTCATTTTCCCAACAAAACTTGTCTAAAATGGTTCACTAATAAATGCTCTTAGGATATCCATTAACATTTCTCATTTTTGAAAGTTTAAATTAAATAGGGAATCTTTGGATTTTTACACCTTTTGTTTATTAATTTCATTTAATTTAGTTTAAATTAAATATGGTATCTTTGGATTTTTGGGTCCGTTTGAATACAGCTGAAAACTGAAAACTGAAAACACTGTAGCAAAATAATTTTTAAATGTGTAAATAGTATCGTATGACTCATTTTTAATGAAAAAGTTGCTGAAAAGTGATATTTGTGGGTCCATGAACAGTGCACAAATGCACTGTTCACAGTGGAAAAGTCAGCTTTTGCGGCTGAAAAAAAAAAAAAAAAAAAAAAAGCTGAAACGCATTTTGCACAAAACGCGGACGCAAAACGCAGTACCCAAACGGGTACTTTACACCTTTTGTTTATTAATTTTATTTAAATATGTTTAAATTAAATAGGGTATCTTTGGAGTTTTATACCTTTTGTTTATTAGTTTCATTTAATTAAGTTTAAATTAAATAGGGTATCTTTGGAGTTTTATACCTTTTGTTTATTAATTTCATTTAATTAAGTTTAAATTAAATAGGGCATCTTTGGAGTTTTATACCTTTCGTTTGGAATATAATGTATTAAATGATGTTTTATTAACTCTTCTAATGGATAAAAAGGAAAGGAGAGCATTTAATACTTATCTATGAAATGCAATGCATCTTTTTTCTAACACAAAACTTGTCAATGGTTCATTGGAGCACTTGCACAAATTAAAGTGGTTGAGTTTCCTTTTATTAGGAAGACAAACTTATACTTAGTCCCTTCTAATTTACTTAGTCCCGTTTTAGAAAATCTGAATTACCAAGGGAACATCGTTTATAACATTGTTCCTTAAATATAAATACTATTTATAAGTTTTAAAAAGGTGAAAAAAGGTTATGGGCTCTCCAAATAAAGGAAGGAAAGTCTACTTAGAAAAGTTATTAAGTACCATTTATTAACTTTTCAGTGAATTAAATGACACTACGTGAAGAAGTTGGAGTTTTTAATTACTTTATTAATAAATTTCTTTAAGTATAGTTAAAATACATTTAATATTCTATTTTAAATGATTTTTTTCTTAAATTTTGTTCTTCAAAAGTGGTTATTAACTTACCAAATAAATTATGTAAGTTAAAAAGTCATTAACCGTGTGTATTGGCTTCTCAATGTGTTAAATGAAATTTCTTTAAGAAGTTTGATTTCATAATTGAATTATGCTAATGATGCTACAAATTTTACTACATAATCCTTACATGCATCGCTAATCACTAAAAAAGAAATTCAAAAATTTATTTATTGTGTTGTTAGATGGCACCAATTACATTTTTGCTACATCAATTTGTAATTTTTTTTTTAATAAAATCTGTAGTAGATTTAATTATTATTTTTGAGTAATGCTATAGAAACAAATTATTTTACAACATTTTTACAAACTGCTGATATGACAAATTCTTACTAGTTCTAATATGGGCCCATTACTAACATTACATTTTTACGTACAATAACTATTTGAAAAATGCTAAAGTCACATCAACAGTTTGTATAAATGTTGTAAAATAGTTTTATATATGTAGCATTACTCATTAGTTTTTATTATAAATTATTTGTTGATAATAAATGTCTTTAGGCAGAGTTAAGTTACCTTCAATACTCTATTAAATGAATTTTTTTTTTTAAATAAGTTAGATTGTACACCTAACACTTTAAATTTGTGTGTATATATGCGGAGGATTCAGCTCCTCTAGATTTTCTAAGGTACTCTACCAAATAGATTTCCTTAAATTCTAACCATTATTTATAATTTTAAATCATTAAAGAATGGTTAGAATTTTAAATATTTTTCATGAAAGTTGAACTGACCAAATAAATTTCTTTATCTATAATTCTATATCGATTAAGTTGAACTAACCAAATAAAATATTATTTATTTATTATATGATCCATATATGTATGCTTCGTGCCATTTAGTTTTCTAATTTGTACCTATGTTATCATACCTTTCAAGAGTATCACATTATGAATTTTATAGCAACAAATACGTTTTTTTTCCCCATGGCTAGAATTATAATTACATGATTAAATTTATTATGTATTAACAACTTAATATTTTATGACAACCAGTAATTTATCATAATATTAGAGTAAGTGGTCATGAGTTCAAATCTTATGTCCGATCTACCTCTTATTTAAGAAATATTAAAAATTTAACTCATTAAGTCCCACTTATAAAGGTGGAGTTTGAATCCATACGTGAGAGAATGTTAGAATTATGATTAAGTAGAGTTTATTACCAGTCCAGGATATCAAAGGCCTGTAGTGATTATTATTTGAATTTCTAGAAGTTTGTGGCTTATTGTCAAGCTCAAGTGTCATATTTTAAAAACGTAATGAACTCAACTTTTGCAGGTTCAGCTCAACTTGCAATCCTTAAAAGTGCTTGTATTTATGAAATAATCCTTGTACTTAAATATTTTTACGTACCCTGTTTGGTGCGGTGCCTCTTCACAATTTTATAACCCAGGTCGGCCGGAATGTTAGCTTGTACAAATGATCCATAGGTTGTTTCATAAAGGCATTCTTTAAATAAATAATTATTTTAAGCATTAAAATAACAAGTATAAGTATTCTTAATTAATGAGCAAAACAACTGTAACTAAGACTAGAAGACTGTTATTAACCGTCGCTATCATATATTAGTAAAATAATTAGAAGCTAAAACATATAATATAAAAAATTATGCAGCCAACCGACATAATATTATCCTTGATGTTCACCTTTATATATATATATATATATAAAGAAGTTGATGCTCTTCAAGTCACCGTGCATTTTTTGAATTTCTTTCCTCACATTGCAATGCTTATATACTGTAATTTATCCAATCACATTTCTACATATATTTTTTTAAAATTTTGGTTTAGTTGGATGACCTATTCTTGAAACTTGCATATATAAAAACAAAATGAATGACTCATTCATACAACCTGTGGCTGCATGAACAATGCTTCACGAAATTGTGGAAGAGTGCGCAACAAAAACTACAAAAAAAAAAAATTTAAAATATGAACTCAAAGTCTCAAACTAAAAAATATTTAAAATTGTTTTGTTAATGAATACTCTTAGGGTATTTGTTAATTGAACATTTAAGAAAAGTTTTAATACTACTTTCATGAAAAATATAAAAAGTTGTCAAAAACTTCATTTGATTTTTTTTTTCTTTTTTCTTTAAAATTTTTTAAAAATATTTCATAAACCAATGTATTTAGAACACTCATTAACTTTTCCCAAAAAAAAAAAAAATATGAACTCAAAGTCTCAAGCTAAAAGTTGCTAGATGACTAGCTCCAAAATTATTCACACCTATATAACTAATTTTTGTAGACCTTAAACCTCTCTTTTGTCATACATAATTCATATAAAAATTGTGATGGCGTGTACCAACAGCCACGGCATATAATTACTTGCTGATATCAAAGAGTTGTCATTGTCAAAATTTGGAGTTCTTCGAAAATTTCCTAGCTTGAGTTGTCAATAGTCAAACTAAGATGGAAGAGTTTTGGGTGTAAGGGAAAGAGCAGTATACTTTCCCTCTTATTGATTTTCCTTCCATGGTTAGGTTTTTATGGAAAAATTTAGCTTCAGAGACCTTGACTACTCAATTATTCTAAGCAAAAAAGCAAGGGACATGTAAAAAGCTTTTATCTCTCTTTGTTTGTTCAAAAATGGATGGAATGGGACCTCTCATCCTATATCTAAATGTATAGGTAATCCGATTAGGTTAAGCTTAGATCACCACTTTATATCATAGATAACTCTGACCAACTTCTTGTTTTAAATTGATCAAACATGAACAAATCTCTCATAAAAAAACAAAAACAATGAACAAATCAACAAAGTTGTCTCTCTTTTCAGTTTCACCAAATTTAAACAATTAGACAAAAGTTTTGTTTTAAATAATTGGGGTCTCTGTTAGGTGACAAATTGAGAGCGTACATTATTGCTAGAGACTTTATGCAACTAGTGTTAATTAAGGACATTACAAATTTTATTTGGGTCATGTTAACGAGTGTCTTTAGGACATTAGTTAATAATTCATATTAGGAAAGTATTGACATAACTTTTATAAGAAATAAAAAAAGCTATCAAAACATTAATTATTTTTTTTTTTCCTTTTTTCATAAAATATTTCTTTAAATAGATTGTTAACCAGTGCCTTAAGAGTATTTGTTAGCATTTTTCATTTTATTTTTCCAAACTTATAAATTTGAAAGGTCATTTATCACAAAAAAAAAAAAAAAAAAAAAAAATGATGATGCACTGAACTCGATGGTAATATCCCATATTCATAACTGCATCCTTTGCTGACTAGATTCTCCACTATATGTACCTTGACCACAGATAATACATTGGTGTGCGCTTGTTTATGTTGTAATTAATAATTACAAACTTAAAAAATTTGCAGGAGAATTCCTGCTGTATAAATTATGAGCTTCTAGGTAGTTCGAGACAGACAAACATAGTGCAAATTGAAACTCGATTGTGACCTTCGAAAGAACAATTATAATAAAAAAATTAATTAACCCACGTAGTTTTGTGCCTTTGACGCACTTACTGCAAGAGTTTGAACTGGTCAATATTAAAAAAAAAAAAAAAAAAGTTCTTTGATGTGCTAGGAAGGTTGCAAATGCAAGTAATCCTTATTTTTAGTTTACCAACAAATGTCGTAGGCAAAGTGACAAGCTGAGAATCTTGTTTCTTTTACTGAAATATATAATAAACAATAGCGGGAAGTGGATTCCCAATGTACAACGTGATATGTATGGTGTAAAACGAGCTATGACAAAAGTAAATATCTTTTTTACATATTAATAAATTAATGAATAAAGTAAAAAAAAAAAAAAAAGTTTAGTACCGCGTGAAAAAATTAACTTACTTGATATCCATTATTCAATATGAATTTTGTAGTGACTCAATGTTATTTGTCTTGTTTTTATTTATATTGGATGAGAATTTGTTATGGTAGATTTAAATTTTCAATTTCAAAACCTTATGGTTTAATGAGGAATTATCTATTATAGATTCGAATGAGTTAGTCTGAATTATTAGTAGATTGTTGTTTAAGTCAGTCTATATTTATTCATAATGTGGACAATGAATAAAAGTTAGTCATGATTTTTCCAATTACAAATTTTTAACCAACCTAATATAGATTTCTTTCAAAGAAAGGCTTCTTATTCTCATAACTAATAAAAGAAAAATAAAAAGAGAATTTTCCTTAAAATTAATCCACCAATAAGGCACTAACAAATCAATCTATCAATCTATTGTTGAAGTTGTTACCTAAAATCGTAATACTTCACCTATATTTATGTACTTTAGAAACAATCATTTCAATGCTTTTTTTTTTTTTGGGAATAGAAATCCTTCACACTTTTTCTCCAATAATTACGTTTCATAATCCATACACCATTCATTTTGGATAAGTTTCATTACTAGTCAAATTATCGGCACTTATCCTCAACTCAAAAATCATCTATCTATTTATATAAATCTCTTTAAATATCATTAAAAAAAAAAAAGTACAACCACCTAGCATGTTTCACTCTCAAATGTGAAGAAATTAAGCCAAGATTGACTACTATTTTGTACTCCTCTATTTTATTTTATTATTTATTTTTAAACTCAAGCCATTGAAACCATTGAAGGATGTTTTGTATTTATACTAAAATAATATTTTTGGTCAGATAGTAAAAATGATATTGTTAAAGAAGAGTGGATTCCAGTTCGATCAACTAATAAAATCTCTTATAATTGAATGAGAGATTTGAAATTCAATTATTATTTACACCAAAAATTAATTGATGTTTTGGTTTAATGATAAAAGCTAAACTCAATTATATTAGCATAACAACCAAGAATCAGTCTAATTATTTGGGCAGTACGAAAGTCTCATGAGTTCAGTCAGTCTTCTCCAACTCATAGAAGAGACTTAAATTTTATCAAGCTGGCCGTGTTATTCCGTACTACACGAGCTATGCAAACTAAATCTCATTCTCTCATGCAAAATATAAATTAGCCGACCATTAAAAAAAAACCCTTTTTTTTTTTTAAATTTCAAAGAATATTTATGACTTCCTTGTTCTTAATATTCTATAATTTTATATATATTCGTTTGAATAAATAATAATTTGAGGAACCCAAGAGAATAATAATCAATACTCTAGCAAGTGAAAAATAAAAAATGGAAATTGAATATATAAGTCTCAAGTGGAGAAAACGTGGAACCAAGGAAGGGTGGTGGAAAGTGAAAGCCAACATGTTGTTGCCACACGTTTACGAAGTCAAAAGCCAGAGCTATTGAAAGCTTAAGCACGTGAAGGTTTTTTTTTTGAAGTTTCAGAAGATGCAAAGCTTGGATGGTTCCTCTTTACGCTTTAGTCTTGGCCAAATTCACGTGGTACATTTAAGTGGGGTAGTTTTGGTTGTAACATATGGGCACCAAGGTTTTTTCTTCTCACTTTCTAGTCAACATTTATGGTGAATTTCTTTCTTTTGGTTTGGTCCAAAAGGTTCAATAGACGGGTAGGTGTGAGTGAAGTTTATGTTTACCACTAAGATGTGTGAGATAGTCAGATAGATTTTTGCTTTGCTTTTGGGTATTGCTGTGAAATTTCCCTTCATGTATTTGACTGGTTTTGGGTTATGCCGGAAAAAGAAGTAACTCTCGTTTGTCTTGTTTTCAATAATCAAGACCTAGCTAGTGGAGTAGGCACCCCCCAAAAATCAAATTCTTGCTAAAGTAATAAACAAATATTAGTCCCCTAATTAGGGAAAATGTCATTTTAGGGGGAGAAAATTTTGGGACTCTTACATACCGACTCTACCATCTAGTTTTATCTTGCTCCAACTCATGATGTGGTCATTTTTTTTTTTTTGAGAAACAAACACACACACACACAAGGGAGAGGGAAACGGGTTCTAACACAAAGGCACACCACAACTTCACTCAAAAGCTATGGTAACTTTTAAGAGAGGGTGTGGCGAGTTATACTACACACAACACACTCTCTTAAGCAATGTGGGTCATTGAAGAGACTATGGGTCCGTTTGGATTGAACTTATTGTTATTGAAACTGAAAACTGAAAACACTGTAGCAAAATAATTTTTAAATGTGTGAATAGTACCGTGGAACCCATTTTTAATGAAAAAGTTGCTGAAAATGGTAATTTGTGGGACTCATGAACAGTGCACGGATGCACTGTTCACTGCTTACTTAGTCAAATGTTGCGGCTTAAGCAAAAAAAAAAAAAAAGCAAAACGCGAAGTTGCAAAATGTAGACGCACAAAACGCGCTATCCAAACTCCACCTATTCTTGTGGTCATTGAAGAGACTATTCTTGTGTAGTTTTAGACTTCTAGTCATATGATATTTATAATAAATTATGTGACTTATTTTAAAAATATAAATAATTAGTCTTATAAATAATCATATAATGTGTTGTAAAAAATAACTCCAATCATTTCCCATTAGAATTTGAAAGTTTGAAATACCTAATTTTTTTGGTTGGGGGGCATCTTGAATGCTAAAAAAGGGTTGTTGGACAAAAACATTAAAAAGAAACATAAATAAATAAATAGGAGTAAAATTCGGATGAAATGTTTGAGTATATATTAATTTGGGATTGATTCAAGATTTGGAAAAAATTCAAAGATCCAGGATGAAAATTTGGCCAATATATTAATTTCAACAGGTTGAATGAAACTTCAGACCATTCAAAGTCGACAAAAGGATGGCAAATTAGACAAATTTTGTAAGTGGCCATTGAAGGTATTATTATGTTCATGAATCTCTCTCTCTCTCTCTCTCTCTCTCTCTCTCTCTCTCTCTCTCTCTCCTTCCTTTTGGAGGGGGTGGCCAGCAGGGGTGATAGATATGAAAAAAATTCATATTAACATTTATTCGACTGTTTATAAATTTTATTCCATGCAACACATTTTTCAGATATTTCATTCATATGGTATAATTTCTTTGTGAAATAATTTATATGAGATAATAAAATTGACATGACATTATTTAATTAGAGAAGTAACACATGTATTAGGTGACACTTAACAGACACATCGTCACTACAAATCATGAACAAAAAGAACTTCTTTGAAAACATTACATTTCTATCTTGTATAAAAAAAAATAAAAAATTTAGTCTTCGTCAAGCTTTATATTGTCTATATTCTTCTTTCTTATAAGAGCTTTGACCTTGACTAAATATTTGTATTTTTTTTAGTAAAAGATAGAAGCCTTGACTGAAATTTTCAAACACAGTTGCTCATCATGCTTTTACCTCTCCACTTTCGTTGAAGATGCAAAATTGGAGAAAGAAATGCACACTCATATAATTACATGAGGTTGGGGTTGTAATCAACGGCATGGTGGCAGGGTTTGCAGCTTTATCAAACGAAGCACATCATGGTTCCTCAATCATCATATTCACCATTATAGGAAAAATTGCTATGATGATTATAGAGAAATCCAGAAGAACATGATGGACATAGGTTAAGTCGATCTTGTTAACCACGACAATATTAAAAGATAGGTTCTTCTCAAAAAATAAAAATAAATAAAAGATAGGTTAATTTTAGTGGCTAGATTTGTTTGCTAATCACATTGTTTTTTGTTTTGGAAATGAAGCAATCAATGGCAATATCTGTGCGCGGAGATAAACCACTCTATTTATTAGTAATATTTAGGACTACATATGTTAATGACTTTTTTTGAGAAACTATATACGTTAATGTCTGTTACCAAAATCACGGGAAAATTAGGAAAAAAAAAAAAATTTAAACCAAGATTAGGGTTGAAAATTGATATCACAGGGGATAAGCCAGTTTCCATTAGATTGTGCATGTATATATATGTACCTATATATTATTGTTTGACCCAACTTATTCTACTCTGTTTCACGTGGATTTTTCTCCTTCTAAAAAGGTGAAGAAGTAAGAGAGGTTTTGCTCAAGGGAGTCAATACCGTACTGGAGGCTGTACCGGTTTGGCCAGCGGTACGATATATTTCGAATACCGGCCAATACCGGTGTACCGTTTCGGGTTTACCGCTATTTTTTATATTTATAAATAAATATATATATATATATATATATATATGTATGTATGTATGTATGTATGTGTGTGTGTGTGTGTGTGTGTGTGTGTGTATATATTATAATAAATATAAAAGTTTATCATAAAACATTTCCTCAATTTAGAACTAATTATTCATGGTTTTAGACTTTAGTATCAATTAAAAGAAAAAAAAAAACACAATATAAAAAATAGAAAGATTAAAAGTTACCATTGCATACTAAGAAAACAAATAATATTAATAAGTTAATGCAAATAAGTTATCATTCTATCCTAACAAAAATTCAAAAATTACAAAACTTAAAAAATAAAAAATAAAAAATAAAACTTTTTTCTGTACCGGCCGGTATTGCCCGAAATTGGCCGGTACAAGGCCGGTACGGCCAGTATTTTTTTCGATACGAAACAGAGGGGTATTCTGTACCGAATTACTGGCCGGTACGGTATATTCCGGCCGTACTGGCCGGTACGGTACGGAATTCACTTCCTTGGTTTTGCTCGCTCCACCCACCCCAAATATGTGTCTATTACAATAGTGTGTGAGTTTACATTATGTGTACATATATTTTAAGTTTTTGTACTTATTTATTAAAAAATAACTTATTAATTTTTTCCCAACAATTTTTGGGCTTCCAAAAGGGCAAAAGGAAAGAATGTTGGGTTTGTCTTTTCTGACATTTTTCGGGCATCCAAACAGAACCTTTCCCAGCCTGGCAGCCTCCCAACAAACATAGCACAAACACTATCACTATGATGAAATTATTATTCAACTTTTTACAGACCAATTACATTATTATACATATATACAAATAAAGCAATCCACCAAAAATTTTCTCCAAAAGATTAGAACCCAAAAATAGGATTTGGAATAATCTCACATGTAAGAGTTAAACAAAGTGTCAATATTAAAAATTAAAAAAAAAATCAACCCCATCAAAATCTTCACCAATCAATCTCCAAAGTCCAAACCCTTTTCTAACTTCTAAATTAATATCTACAAACAGGCATTGTAAAAATCCCTTATTAATGTGCCAAAAGGTGTTTTTTTTCCCCCATTTAAAGAAAAGTGGAATTTGGCCCATTTGGGTTTTTAGTCACTAAAAACATATGCATGCCCCATGTATCATGGATGCATACACACCATGCTTTCTCCAAAACCTGTTATTCTTGTTTTTTAGATTGAGTTCTCTTGGGTCATAGCGGTTTGGGCTTCACTAAAACTTATGTTTATTACATTCTAATAAGAAGATATTGGGTCCGTTTGGATACAACTTATTGTTGCTGAAAGCTATTAAAAACTGATTGTTGCTGAAAATACTGTAGCAAAATAATTTTTAAATATATGAATAGTACCGTGGGACCCATTTTTAATATTTTTTTAATGTGTAAACAGTTCATGAACAGTGTGTGAATAGTGTCGCACTGTTCATGCACAGTAAAAATTGTCTCCCACTGTCGTCAAATCCGGGCCAAAAAAAAAAAAAAAAAAAAAAAAGAGAGAAAATGCAACTCACAAAACGCGCTGTAGGTATTAGTGCTATCCAAACCAAGGCATTATTTCATTATTAGGGTTAGGAACCTTAGTCGGTGGTCCATGCAAAATGAGCTGACTATATTCATAAAATTATAGTAAACTCATAGTTATCCTTACAATTATCTTCAATAACAAAGGAGAAACAAATAAGTGTCTTAGTCCTTACACATTATGGATTGTAATTTAAATGAAGATGTTTAATTTTTTGGGTTTAAGTTGGTTTAATTGATAAAATCTTTTGGCTTCGAATAAAAAATCTGGAGTTTAAATCCAGCCTACACCAAAAATCAATTGGTATCTTTACTTCATGATAAAGAGAAATTATTATAGAGTACATGTTATAGATTGAATTTATATCATGTCCATCGACCAAAAAAAAAACTTAAGTTTTTAGTTATTTATTTTTGTAATTTTCTAGTGCCTATATTGATTAAAGGTAGGTTAAAGATATCAAATCTTCACATCAATATTGACAAAATTCGTCAAGTTTAATAAATAGAAAAGATAGATTAAAGATATAAAATCTTTATATCAACATTGACATAATTTGTAACGGTGTTTAAATAATGAAAACTGTTGTTACTTTTTCACCTGCGCGTATTTCTACAAAACTTAAACAACGTTACTAGAAATCTCTTATCAAACGATATTTTGTAGCACACATATTGATTATGAAGATGGAGATGGATTGAGGCTTCATCAGTTCCTTACTTCCTTCCTTGTTTCATCTCAAAACCTCCTTGTTTTGTTTTCTTACTGGTAAACAAGTCTTTATTTGGTATTTTAAAATAAATAAAAAACTATAGTTCAACATTTTTTATTTTATTTTAAGAGAAACTAGGCCAACACTTGTCTAGTAAGAATCTCCTTTGATTTGTGCTTGGCCCAATTTAGGCTTATATCAAGCTAAAGAGCACGAGTCTCGCATTGCATCACTAAATACTAATGAAACATGAATGGAACTGATTCGTCATGCATGATGATTATGGGTTAGCAAAAAACAATGCATGATGATTATGACTTCCTAATGATTTGTCCTCTTTTTTTTTTTCTTTTTTTTTAATTTATAAATTTAACTTAACAAAAGAAACAGACTTGGTGAAAGAATTTTTTAAATATGGTGGAGAACTTTTGCATAATCGTATAAAATGTACTAAGGTGGAAGTTCAATAATAAAAAAAATTAAGTTTACGATTATAATATTATACTTTAATTTTGGGTCAGTTGTCATTCAAATAGAAATATAATTCGATGTCAAATGTCTTTAGAACTTTACTTTGGTCCAATTTCATCATGTCAAGCGTCATTCAATTATACTCTAGTTTTGAATCAATCAGATTTACATGCAAATTCATTCCTTTAGACTTGAAAGTTAAAACTATAGAAAGAATCAAATTTAATTATTATGTTTCTATGTAGTACTACAAATGTGTATAGTTTATTATTTATTCGGTAGAAAAGTTACAAACACATATATAAAATTGTGGTAATTATTAATTATACTTATGCTTATGCAATAGTTGTTATAAAGTAGTATTAATTAAAGGGGATTAAGGGGTTGGCACTTGGCAATAAAGAGGAAACAAATATCAACTGCATTTAAAAATATATATATATATATATATATAAGTATATAACTATTAATAGTAGTTGCAAGAGGAGACTTAAGTTAAGGAGCTTTATTTTTTACTTTTGAGATTTTCCCATTGCTTAAGAATAAGTTTTATAGTCAAGTGTCTTGTAACTCAATAGCTTAACCTGATTTCTTTTATTAGAAAAATTATGGTTTGCATCCCTCCTCTTCTGTTGTTGTGACTTCTAAATTATTAAAAGAAAAGTACAAGTTATATATAATTAGGAGTGTGTATTCAACACACCAGCCCAATGAAACCAACCCAATTTGACACAGAGGTAACTTGACTCAACCTACCGACTCAACCTAAGCTATTAGTAGTTTAATAAATATATGTATTTCAAGTTAGTTAATTTGTTTTAAATTGAATTTTGAGGTTTGGTTAAATTTTTTTTGTTTGATTTATTTTCATATTTTAAGATTTAGTTTGGATGAAAAATGAATCTTAGGCCCAATTGTGTAAATCATAATAATTAGTTAAAATAGTTGAATGAAAATCAACAAATTAAATTTTATCAGGCTTCACAAAATGACTTCAACTCGATGATCTAACCTAATCAACTTGATCCATACGAATTGGGCTTGGTTGGTTTTAAGAGCCACTCTAGGTTGGGTTGGGTTAGAGATTTCTCAACTGATGGAAGTTGGGTTGGATTGAAAAATACACCAAACCCAACCCATGTATACCAATTTATATGATTTTACTTAAAAAGCCTCTATTTAAGATTTTCTTAAAATCTAAACTGCATTTTTTATTTTCTTTCTATTTTTTTTTTTTTTTTTTTTTTTTTTTTTTTTTTGAGAAAAAAAAAAGGGGACTCGCGTGTGGTAGTCATTGTCCCACGCCCCATGGTACAGTTGGGTAAGCCCATGGGTACCACCAGCTCGAACTGGAGCTCGGAAACTCCGAACCCACACACACCCCAGGCTCTATTGATTTCTGGGACTTCCAGAAATTGCAATTACAGTCCTCGTGAGAACTCGAACCTGGGATGTGGTGAAGCCTCA
Organism: Quercus aquifolioides; assembly: GCA_019022515.1. Taxonomy (NCBI): domain Eukaryota; kingdom Viridiplantae; phylum Streptophyta; class Magnoliopsida; order Fagales; family Fagaceae; genus Quercus; species Quercus aquifolioides. Next base: position 36,874,748 of record CM032332.1, read on the forward strand.
GCAGTCACCTACCAGTTGTACCACACCTGCTGGTGGTTTTTATTTTCTTTCTATTTATAATAAACTAGTCGCTAAGCCGTACAATGCACGATACAGTTAGCAATAGCATATTTTAAATATCTTCACTTTATTCAATATTACAATAAGTTAAAAAAAAAAAAAAATCAAAAGATTCCGAGTTTATAAATTAATGAAACAAAACAAAAAATATATAACTACACAATAGAAAAATATAAAAGAAAGATGGCATACCCTCAAAAGAATAATCCATGGCTATAGTCTTTGAAATCTGCCAAATTGTTTCAAATATTAGCAAAAAATAACCCAAGAATTCAAAAGTTAAAACTTCTAAAAAGCAAAAAGAATTTAAAGAATTAGAAGATTCAATGCCTATAAATTATTGAAATATATATATATATATATATATATATATGACTACACAATAGAAAAATATAAGAGAGAAAATATTCAATTAGCTAACAGAAACTTCAATTCAACATCCAACTTTAATGGGAAGAAAATTGTAATGGGATGGGAAAAAAATATGGATCAATAAATAAAAGTCAAATGCTAACCTCCATGACTACCATAGAAAGGGGTGGAACCGTCCAAATTTGGATAAGCTGCATGCTACAAAAGAAAACACTATAAATTTAGCATACAATAGCATAATCTATGGAAAATTATTGAGATTATGAATCCATTAAATGGACTCATTGAAAAGCCGACCTAGAGAAGTAATCTAAAAATATAGAGCACTAAACAATTGATCACAATTATTTAGAAAAAATATCAGTGTCTTTATGGAGAGAGGCCAACTAATTAGCATGAATCTAAAATTCATTGATTAAAAAAAATTTATAGAGCGTATTTGACTATTTTCTCTCTCTCTCTCTTAGCGTTTCTTTACTCCCTTGAGTTTAGCTTTAGGTTTTAAGAGTGTTTATATATTACTACTTAGTAAGTTAGTAGTAGTTGTGTAGTAGTCGGTTTGTTTAGTTTCCTTAATTTGGGCTTGCGTAAAACTAATATGGAAGAGTCCCCAAAAAAAGTTAAAACTAATAAATAAATAAATTAATTAAAATAAATTATAGCGTAAATTTATGAGACTTGTAAAACTAATGTGTCAAAATTTAAAAATGACAACAAAAAGTTAAAAGTTTCAATTTTATACTATATATAAATGATATACTTTGAGTTTGAGTATAAGTTGGACTTGTTAGAGAGATAGAGTTTCGCTCTTTGTTAAGTTTGGATTAAACAAAAATAATTTTGTTTTTAAAAAAAATGATAATGATGAGTTTGAGTTTAAGTTGGACTTGTTAGAGAGATAAAGTTTCACTTTTTGTTAAGTTTGGACTAAACAAAAATAATTAATAAAATGATAATTTTATTTAAATATTATGTTGACGTGAAAAATTGTGAGAGCTTCAGAAGTTTCGGTTATATATATATATATATATATATATATATATATACAACTATTTATTTAAATGATTAAAATGTGTTTACACCTAAATTTTATTATTTGTACCTACATGTGCTACGCATAGATCAAAGTATTGGATTGGATCCTCCCTATTTATGCTCAGATTAAGAGAAGCAAGCTAAAGTTTCAATACAAATTTTTTTGGCACCCAAAAACACTAAAAATAGGTTCTTCATTTTGTTTTCCATCTTTTTATTTTTATTTATTTTTTATTCTAGCTGTTATTTTTTTTTTTTTTCCTTTCATCATATCCAAATTTATGTGAATTGGAGTTTATATGGTTGTTATGAAGTTTAATAAAAATTAATTATAAATGATTCTAATACTAACCGCAGCATAGCTTTGCTAAGATAAGACAAATTTTTATAATATATATGTATGTAGGCCTTCAGAAATCTTGTCTCCACTTCTCCTTTTTCTTTCATTTCTTATGTATAGTAAAAAAGGGTTACACCTTCAATCTTTACATACCTCAAACAAAATATAAATATAATATATGTGGAAATATGGTGTGTGCTAAATAACCTTTCGCCAGATTTTTACAATAGTTGTTATTTAGTTTTAAACTACTGCCTAGTATTGGTCTTTTCTCCTTTGTTTTTTGGAGGTTTGAACGGTGGAGGCTCAAAGTTTAACGTGTTATGACTTAAGGTGGGTAAGAAGAGTTTAAGAGTTGTAAGTTTCAATTAGCTTAACCGGTTTCTAAAAAAAAAAAAAAAAAAAAAAACTTAATTGGGGTCCATTTGGATACAGGCACACAGTTGAAAACTGAAAACTGAAAAACACTGTAGCAAATAATTTTTAAATGTGTAAATAGTACCGTGGGACCCATTTTTAATGAAAAAGTTGCTGAAAAGTAAAATTTGTGGGTCTATGAACAGTAAAATTTGTGCTGAAAAGTCAACTATTGCGGCTACTGTGCTGCTACAATAAAAAAGCGGCTGGGAAAGTAAAAAAAAAAAAAAACGCAAATGCACTTTCCAAACGCACACTTAGGGTCCATTTGGATACAGCTGAAAACTGAAAATTGAAAAACACTGTAACAAAATAATTTTTAAATGTGTAAATAATACTATGGGACCCATTTTTAATGAAAAAATTGATAAAAAGTAAAATTTGTGGGTCCGTAAACAGTGCACAGTGTGCATTGTTCACAACAAAAGTCAAAAAAGCTGGCTGGAAAAGTTGAAAAGTAAAAAAAAAAAAAAAAAAAACGCAAATGCGTTTGGGGCACACTTGGTAAAGTCTCTTATCATTAAATAAAATATATAAGGTTAAATAGTTCAAACTTGTTTACGAAAAATATTAACTGAAGTCTTGGTCTGATGATTAAAAACAATTATCATGAAGATTAAAATTCTATTGTATTTGTCAAAAAATAATTCAAGAGTTTTTTATTTCTCAATTGTGTGTATTTTATAATTATTATAACTTATTTTTTTCGATTGCTATAACATATAAAAGCATAAACAACATAAAATTATAATTGGAGCTTAAAAAAAAGTGAAATTCAAAAATTTATGCATAATCAAATAAAAAAAGAATTAAGTTAATGCCTAATATATAGATATATACCTTTTCATACTTTGAATCCATGACATTTGTTTTGTGATAATTATTTTTTAACATTAAGTCAAAATATGAAATTGATTTCTAATATAGAAGAAATCTAATCCAGACTCTATTTATTTGAAGACAAAAAAATTTATCAGTTGGAGTTAGGTACTATTGTCTATTGGTACGTATACTCAAAATTTAAATTAGAAGGAAACAAAACTTGGGCTAGGACCAGGAGGCCTAAATTTAGCAAAAAAAATATATATATATTGGAGGCCCAGAAATAAAAGGGCCAAGGCCCTCAGACGGTGGCTGAAAGCAGCCCTAGTACTAGACTAGTAGTAGTACGAGTCACGTCGACGCCGCCACCGCGGCCACGAACTCACTCGAAAAAAGCCCTATTCCATTTTCTGCTAAAATTTCAATTAGAACTATACGGTGGCCCAGATTTGGAGGACCTTCTTTTTATCAAACTACCACTTTCTCTCTCTTTGTGTCTCTCAGACTCAGAACTATCGGTAACGCACGCACAAACCATTCAAACAAAAGATCCAAACCTCTCTCTCTCTCTTTCTCTCTCACAGCGTCGGAGAATACTATGGAAGAACAGGCAAGTCTTTCAAATATATATTTTTCTTTTTTTCTTTTCTTTTTTTTTTGCTTTGTTTTTTTCTAAAGCATTTGTTTGTTTCCCGAGAAACCGAATGAATCTTTCGCTTTTTATGTTTTTATGCTTTTCAGAAATCTTTGAACTTGAGTTATTTGAATCTCTAGCGAACAAGGTTAAGCTCAGCTGGGGCCAATATAATAGTTTGCAGCTGTTTCTTTTTTCTGTTTATTTGCCTACATTTTTCTTAACAACCAAAAGGAGGTTAAATGCTTGGATTTTGAGGATTTAGTGTTTGGATAAGCTTCTGTATTTGGGGAAAACAAAAGGTGATGCTTTAATAATTTGTGCATAAGAAGATTATGGTAAAAATAAGCTTGACATTTATGCTAAAACAAAATATTGCTGTCTAAAAGAATTTGAGTCAATGCTCTAGCCTCTAGGTATGAGCATAAACTGCTTAGCTTGTCATGAATGCTCCTGGATTACCCGGCAACTGGTTTTGGCGGGTGAGGTCAGTTGCTCGTAGGTTTTACTGCTAGAGGTAAGTTTAAACTTTCAAGGGATCTTCTTAGGTTCCCTATGTTCTAAGAAGCATAGACACGGGTGCGGCATGGATACGGGTATGACACGAGCAAGTTTTTAAAAATTATAACATGATATGGGTACGGCACCCAAAATGAAGTGTCCGTGCTTCCTTGTCTATGTTACCAAAAAGGAAAAGAGAAGAAAAGAAAAGAATTTGAATCAATAAACTATAATATGAAAGATGGATCTATGCTACCCATTGTTTAGGCCCGCTCAAACAACCCTTATGATTAATGATTTCAGCTCGACTACTGGGAGCTAAACATCATTGAAACTAATGTGTTTCTTTCTCTATCCTTTGGACTTGAGACCGACTGTGTACAAAATTTAGGACTCTATGCATTTACATGCTCCAATCAAATTGCTGCAAGAACTGCACTCTAGTTATTTTCTCTATTAGGTGCCATGTATTATGACGAGCTATGTACCTCTCCTTTTTCAAAAGATTAAAAAAAGAAGCTTTTGATGGCCTTCTTTGAGCTACATAATGCTTCCTTTTGTATTACATATTTAAAAATTGGCTTGCTTTCATTGCACATTGTTAATTTATAATTTGGTATTCCCTTTTAAATGTTAAAATTGAAAAGCTTTATATCTTAAGATCAGCATTTAGTCTTTACGGGCCTGTGTATTAAATTTGATAATGAGATTGCTACTTATTTGTTGGCCTGTTTACAATGAATGTACAATTTAGTTGAGATAGTTGTCATATTTTGATTTCTTCTGAAGCTTAATTTAACATAGCCGTATAAGAAGATTGATTGGCCTTTAATTTTACTCAAACTTCTATAGCATAAATTGTTGACAACTTACATTGTCTGTTTTGTTAGGTTAAGTTTGCATTTGTCTAATCTTTTCATGTCTGCTGCAGGTTTGTGAAGTGCACATGATGCTACAACATCAGAACTAGTTATGATGTGTTTGATTCATTCTTCACCTTATCAATATTGAGCTGAAAACTGTTGAGGCATTTTTAATTTGTGAATTGTTTGTTTTGAGATTTTGGTTGTAAATACCACAAAGAGCATATTGGAGTTTAATATCTTTCTGTCGCTAGCCACAATAGTTAACAGAATAAAAGTTTCACCCCCTTTTTGTCAGCGTTGAGTTAATTTTTCAGATTTGTTGAGGCAATCAAAACAGATAGGACTGGTGATATTTATCATTATTATCGTAACACAATGAATGTAGCTGAAGTTGGGCATATGGAAGTTTCTTCACCTGCAGTTAGTCAGACTGGAAAATCTGCCTGCCCTGAACAAAACAAATCAGGACAGATACATGGAAGTGTATTTAGTGAAGCATCAGAACGAAGACATCAACTTGGCTCTGAAACTATACGAAATGAACAAGGGGAAATCAGCTTTTCTGAAATTGTGACTGAAGGTTCTCTTACTGAACCACTAGGACCACCTCCTGAAGATGTTAGCAAAAGTGGTCAGGCTGGAGAAGATTCATCCCCTCAACAAATTACATCAGAAAATTTATATGATTATAATTCTGCAAGCCTTAGTGAACCATCATACCAAAAACATCAGCTTGGCTCTGAACTTGTACATAATAAACCTGTAGAAACCAACTCTGCAGTATCCAGTTGCGCTGATAAGAAAAAATTGCAACCATCTTATGAAAATGCGACCAACAGTTCTCTTGCTGGACCATTGCAACTCCATCCTCTAGATGTGAGCAAGAGTATTGAGACTGGAAAAATTTTATCCACCCAACAAATTATTTTGGAGCAACATGATTCTGATTCTGGAGGTCTACTTGGTGAACCATCTGAAGGAAAAGATCAGCTAGCCTCTGGACTTGCACAGACTAGATCAGTAAAAACAAGCCCTACAGTATCCAGCTGTTTTGCTGACAAACAATTGCAGTCATCTTTTGAGAATGTGCCTAAGAGTTCTCTTACTGAATACTTGGGACTGCCTTCTGAAGATGTTTTCAAGAGTAGTCATGCTCAAACAAGTTTACTTCCTCAACAAACTACATCAGAACAGATGCATGAATTTGGTTCTGCAAATGATCTTGTAGAACAAAAACGTCAGCTTGGTTCTGAACTTATGCAAAGTGAACCATTAGGAACCATTGTTGCAGTGTCTAGCTGTGTTAATGAACAAATGCAATCATTTTCTGATAGTGTGGCCAAGAATTCTGTTACTGATCCTGTGGAACTGCTTTGTGAAAATGTGAGCAGGGATAGTCAGAAGGGAAAAAGTTCATGCTCTCAACCATCTATATCAGAACAGACATATGAATTTGGTTCTGGAACTGGTGAATCATCAGAACAACATCAGCTTGACTCTGAATTTGTACATAATTTACCAGTTGATACCAACACCGTGGTACCCACTTGTGTTTTTATTGAACAATCCGAGCCACACCTTGAAGCTACAAAGGAGAGTTCTCTCAGTGAACAAACCGGCCCACCTCCCGCAGATTCCAACAAGGATCTTGGCACTGAACCACTGGGACCACCTCCTGATGATGTGGCCAACAATTCTACTCTTGAACAGTTGGAAACACCACCTAAAAAGACAATCAAGAATCCTAGGCGGTTGGGTTGCAGGGATAAAAGAACACCAAATTCCTTAAAGAAAAAATATATGTTGAGGTCTTTGGTAGCAAGCGATAGAGTTCTTCGCTCACGGACACCAGGGAGGCCTAAAGCTCCTGAATCAAGTAATAATTCAGCACATGTTAGCACTGTGGAGGAGAAAAAAAAGAAGATTAAGAAGAAAAGAGGGAAGAGGGTAGTAGCTGATGAATTTTCAAGAATCAAGTCACGTCTCAGATATTTACTGAATAGAATAAGCTACGAGCAAAGCCTGATTGAAGCATATTCTAGTGAAGGCTGGAGAGGAAGCAGGTGTGTATATTGTATATACAGTTTGCTTTCTTACATAGTACTAATGTTCTGGGACACTGTTTTAGATTTTTCGTGTCATTTAAGATGTTTCTTAGAAAACTTTCATGTCATTTTTTTCTTTTTCATTAAGTAGTTTCTTTGGCAGTTTTGATATGATCACCTGTGTTTTGCTTTTATCTTCTAATTTACTAATGCTTCATATGGTTGGCAAGAGGTGAACAGAAAAAATATAAATGGAGTTTTAAGAATATTCAGGACCGAATGGTAGTGCTTAGGCTCATTCTCACTTACACTATAATGTCACTCTTGACATTGCCTTTACTAGACTAGCATTTCTTTCTTTCTTGAGGTCTTCTCAAGGTGTTACTCTATAATCTCATGCTCATTTCCTAGTGGTGGAACCAAAATTTGGTGATAATATAAGTCATTCTAACTTACACAATAATGTCGGAAAACACTTCCCTTGTCATATCATCCTACCCCTTTTTTAATCATAAATTTGGTGATATTCTAAGTCATAAACAGAGCAAAAACCAAAATTCATGCATCACTGCGCAATGGAGAAGCAAGTGATCCAACAATTAATGGCACCTCTACATGGTAGATCAACAGATCATTTCCTCATTTTCAATTCTCTGCTGTTAGAATCATCCCTTATAGTTCTGTACACCTGACTTTCACTTCAGGAATTTCAGTACAGCACACACCCTTCCCAGGGAAAGCATGGCTGCTTGAATTTAGATGAAACTAGGTCACTTCTACACCTACAATGGTTTTATTTTCATTTTTTTAATTTCCTTTTGTAGTCAACCATTTCGGTGGCAGATGATTATTGTTGAGCATGTCCATATACGGTTTCTTTTTTCTCCAGAATGGTCCACTTAAAATTCTATAAAGTAGGACAGGATTGAGAAATTTAATCTTAAGGTTGTCTGACAGGGGAGAGGTGGTTGGGTGGTTGTAGACACATTTTATTCAGTGATGAGGATTGTAGTATAGGGTTGGATTCACCATTGCATATTGTGCAGCTCCTGGTAAATAGCTAGAAAATTTTCGCTGAAGACTTGTGGGCTAGATTAAGAACACTAGGCAACTTTGCGTTGAGAGCACTGGGAAACATTGTCTAACCTCAGATAACCAGTAACCACTATTAAAGTCTTAAATTTATTTGAGAACAATGAAGCATACCCATATTATGAATCAAAATAAAAGAATGAAGCATATCCCTACCCTCCCAACTTTAAAACTTTTCCTTATCCCAAAAAAAAAAAGCTTTTTAACTTTTTCTTTCCTTGCTATGACTAGCACTTTTAATATGAAAACTATTTAATAAGTGCATATAAGACAAAACTAAATTCCAGAAAAAGAGATGTCTCTGTACTATAAAAAATCAGGACTATAATGACAATACTCCTAAAATATTAACTATAAAATTTTGCAATTAATTAGTTTTAATTGATGGCTTTTGGAGTATCTAATGTATACATCCCGTGAATATGGGTTGTGCCCCTTTTGTGCTTTTTAATGATTTTCTTATTTATCAAAAAATGGATAAAATAGAATAATAAAACAAAATAAAATTATGCAATTGACTTATACAAATTTACAGTTCTGCCACTGAGTATAAAAGCATCTATGCACTGAAATTTTCTTTGATAATTCAATAGTTGGGCGTGGGGGAAATTTGAACCATGGATGTCCCATTTGGAAACATAAGGAGGTGCCAACCATTTGAGCTACAAGACTCTTAGCAAATCTATGCACTAAAACTTGATTTAACCTTGCACTCGTAATGTCTTGACTTTCAAGTCTTTGTTCCATGAAGCAACAGCCAGTCATAACCTCCATCTAGTGTTGCGTTTGGAGTTTGAACCCATGCCAAAATAGAAAATTAAACAATGGCTAAAATTTTGTTTCATGGCTGGATCATATTGTGTGTTCTATGGTGTATTTTACAAACACATATGAGGGTGTTGGTCAAATTGGCTCAAGTTTGATGAACTAGGATTAAGTCTTTAATTGGTTGGTTGCTTATTTGAAAGAGGGTTTTTTCTTTAAATATGTTGGTCAAATGAGCTTGAACTTGTTATAGTTTTTATCCCCAATTGTCTCTTTTTTGGGTGGATGGTTTATGACTGGCTGTTGCTTCTGATTATTTTTGTAACTTTGCAGCCTAGAAAAATTGAAGCCGGAGAAGGAGCTTCAACGGGCCACGTCTGAAATATTTCGACGCAAATTGAAAATAAGAGATCTATTTCAACATATTGATTTGCTATGTGCTGAAGGAATGCTTCCAGAATCTTTATTTGATTCTGATGGACAAATTGACAGTGAGGATGTAGGAGAATCCTTCAATTAGATTCCATGTTCACTCTTTATTTAAAATCTTTCACACCTTGTAATATGCCTAGTTCATGCTATTTTACTTATTGAAAATATGTAGCCAGTGTCTTCTCACTGTAAATACTAAGACATGAGATCTTTCCAATGCAGATATTCTGTGCAAAATGTGGATTGAAAGACTTGTCTGCAAATAATGATATTATACTCTGTGATGGTGCTTGTGACCGTGGGTTCCACCAGCACTGTTTAGAACCGCCACTGTTAAGTGAAGACAGTAATGTCCATATCACCAATTTGATGGCAGCAATTCCAAGTTTTTCTTCTTTGGTTATTTGTCAAATGTGCTTTCCTGGTTCTGTTCTTATCTTACATTTTCTCCTCTTTTTTAAACAGTTCCCCCTGATGATGAGGGTTGGCTATGCCCTGGATGTGATTGCAAAGATGACTGCATCGATACACTTAATGAGTTTCAAGGAACAAATCTTTCCATTACTGATAGCTGGGAGGTCTGATATATCCTCAAGTATTTGTTAGTTGACTAGAAATACATTTAACTTTTCCATTCCTTATCATGCTCCTATCCCATGTGCAGAAGGTATATCCTGAGGCTGCTGCCGCTGCTGGACATAAACAGGATCACAACTTTGGACTTCCTTCAGATGATTCTGATGACAATGATTATAATCCCTGTGAACCAGATGATGAGAAAGTTGAGGGAGATGAATCAAGTTCTGACGAATCTGAATATGCTTCTGCAGCTGAGGATTTGGAGGCTCCGGCTGAGGAATTGGAGGCTCCACCTAATGAGGAGCAGTACCTGGGGCTTCCTTCTGATGACTCAGAGGATGATGAATATGATCCTGATGCTCCAGATCTTGATGAGAAGGTTACGAAGGAAAGTTCTAGTTCTGATTTTACGTCTGACTCTGAGGATTTTGCTGCTGTACTTGACGAGAACAGGCCTTTGGGAGGTTCTGGTGGAAAAAGATCAAAAACTGGTGGAAAGAAGCAGTCTTTAAATGATGAACTGTTATCCGTGATAGACACAGAACCTGGTCAAGATGGTTCTGCACCTGTTTCTGGCAGAAGACAAGTAGAAAGGCTGGACTACAAAAAGCTGCATGATGTGAGTACCCTTTCTTAGTATAATTTTTAAATCATGTTTCTACAGTCCTGCATGTGCTCCAGCTGCTTCCTCTTATTTAACAGTGCGGTTAACTCATTACGTAATATAATTATTATTCTAATGTCATTAATTTTAGTTTCTTTGTGTTTCTATTTAGAATCTCGCCTTTGAAAACATTCCGTAGGTTCTTTATATTACCTCACTATGATTAATCAAAGTAATGCTATACTCTAGCCAAAATAAAAAATTAAAAGGAAAAAAGTAATGCTATACTATCTCATGCATCTTGTCACATATTTAAGTTGTTAATACTTTTCTCTCACACGCACACATTGATGCGGGAAATGCAAAGAAATGTTTAGTTTAATTTATTTTTATATAATTTGGAAGTCAATTTTATTATTATTGGTCAGTTATATTTTATTTCAGGTATTAGTTGTTAATTTGGTCTATTAGTATTTTTATTTAATTTCCTAGAGTCAAGGGTATTTTTGTGACTTCCCAAGTCATTAGAATTAGGTTTCCTTAGTAAATTAGAATTAGGGTTTAGTCCTATTAGTCCACATAAGCATATTATCGTTACTTATGGAGAAGATACAGTGTGATTGATAATAAAATGTTTTTTGGATTCTGCCTATGGTCTGGTGCTGACTCCAACTAACCCTACGTGCCGACTCCTAGACAAGGTTTTGAATTCCGTTCCGGATTGACTATTGGAACGGAATATTCTGGTACCAGTGCACCGTTTCAGGATTACGAACCGGATATATATATATATATATATAATTTATTTACAACTTCATATTTCATTATATCTAATTAACCAACGTAAACTTTTATATATGATATGGGAATAAAATGAGTCAAATGACAAGTTTGGGCTTCAACATATAAAAAAAAATCCAATGCAGTCCATAACAGCCAGAATTTAGACCGATACAGAAATATGGGGGGTTATGGGGGGCAATAGCACCAAATTAAACTCCAAAATGGAAGATTCCGGCCGGAATGAAACGGAGTTTAAAACCTTGCTCCTAGAGATTCATTTTCACTTGGTGCTGACACCTAGGTTATCTATCCTTTAGTTTTCTGTACTTCAATTTTGTTGTTGCATCCTGCGTCAAATTTGGTATTAGAGGAAAATTCGATTGTGTTCTCCAGCATCTATGTGGGTCACAACTAGAGCCGCAACAAGAAAAATAAAATCCCATATCATGTCAATCCATCCTTATCGGTACTTAAGATCACTGCCAACCAAGACTCGAACTGCCATGAGTGGACCTTGCTGCCAGCCAGACCTTGACGAGGCCCCAAATAAAAGGAGACACCCCATTGCCATGAGGACCACCATAACGACCTGCAAATCTTGCCATCAGCTTCATCGATGCATTTCCACCAACTATTGTACCTTCCCAACACCATTTGCAAGCTTGCACTCACCAAAACTGTAAGAGTCTTAAGTTCCAGTGTCACTATCATCACCAAGCCTCTATCGGAAGCCACGGTCCCAAGCTTGCTGTCTCCAAACCTGTGCTGCTCAATTCAAAACCCATCTTGAAGGGTGTGCTTTGGAGGTGCTTCGGCCTTGTGTACGAGAGAATAGATGGGTTAAAGACATACGGGCTTGGATCCACAACCTTGACTCAGCCCATTAAACCAAAAAAAAAAAAAAAAAACTCTCACCCAACCTGACCCACGTTTTATGTAAAAAGTCAACTGCCCTGTAGCCCAGTTAAACTCCTAACTTCCTTCGCTTCAAGAGTCGTACGCTTGCCATATGTCCTTGGCCCACACAATGATCAGTCTAGAGCACATAAGCTATTAAACTATTCGGGTTCTTGTTCCAATTGTTTGTTGAGGTTTTATTCTAGTGCACCATGGTCATATTAGAGGCATCTACTTTTTATGGTTATCAAGACACATGGATTTTCAACCATTGGTTACTTGAGATTGACTGATTCTTCGAACAAGTGGGTTTTACCAGATAACAAAAAACGTTATGCTAAAATGAAACTTATTGGTAGAGCTATATAACTAGAACGATGTCAAGACCCTTCACTTTTGGACTGTATGAACCTTAGATTGTACAAACCTGCCATTTCTGATTGGGAAAAAATGAAAGAACTTCGAGATGAATATCTATCTGAATTCTTTTGAAAGGAATATTTACCCCCATTTCATGATGGTAATATTCTAGATCAAAGAGATAATCTGAGGCAATGGAACAGACTGTCAATTGCACAATTCAAAGCAATGGAACAGCCTGTCAATTGCACAAATCGAATAAGACAAGATTAGTGTCTTCAAGTCCTGCACCCACTCCAGCACAGTTGCCTAGGAAAAAACATTTAAAGATCTAGTAAAAACCTCTCAAGACATGTCTTGCAGAGATGAAACGAATGAATACCTGACTTGAGTCAATACAGAAGTCCTTCCAAAGAAAGACCAATCACTTGGAGGCAAAGCTTCACACATGAGAAATAATAGTGTTAAGACACCAAAATATTGTGTTGAAATAGAGCAAAAAGTGCCAACAAATTTTACTTCAATGTTTGTGCTGCAAGAACTTACCATAGAGCCTAAATATCAAGGTGAAATATCTAAACCCTGTGTAGTAGATTTAATTCAACTTGTTGAAGATTCGTACATTGCTAACTACTGAGAAGGAAGTTTTCCCATTCATTCATGAGGGGAAAGTTCACACAATGAGCAACAAATCAAAGGGTTGATGTGAAAATTGAGCTTGATGTATGTGCTACCAGTTACAACTCTCTTCATAGTACATGAAGTGGAACAGTTTGATTCAATGATTCATTCTATGGCTCAGGATAAGGTAGCACCATTTGCATGCTGATTCCACAAATTAATTTTGTAATTCCAGACAAATTTGATGATGTGGTTAATTATAAGGCTCCTTTGTTTGCGGTGCTTCCAAAGGTGATTCCAGAATTGAAGAAAGTTCCATATGCCAAAATTATTATTCTTTAGCACTTCAAAACTCATCCTTCTCCAACTAGGGGAGTATGGCGTGGGAATTGCAAAGGAATATTTATTTTAATTTAGTTTTATTTAAATCTGGAAGCAGGTTGTAATTTATTGGTCAATTGTATTTTATTAGGTATTGGAAGTTAATTAGGTTTATTAGTATTTTTATTTAATCTCCTAGAGTCAAGGGTATTCTTGTAATTCAATAATTGGGATTTCTCAGGTCATTTAAAATTAGAATGTAGTCCTAATAGTCTTTATAAGCATATTATTGCACTCCTATGGAGAAGACAGTGTCCATTTGGCAACACCTTGTTTGGCTTTTTGTTGATTGCTTTTTGCTGAAAGTTTTTAAAATATGATTGTACCTAGAAAAAGTATAAAAAGTTGTACATAAAAAAATAAGCTGAAAAGCTAAACAAAAAAGCTAATGGCAACCAGATTGATGATAAAAGTTTTCCTAGAATTCTTCCAATAGTCTAGCGTTGACTCTAGCCAATCCTTGGTGTTGATTCCTAGAGGTTATTATCATATTCAAACAATTTAATGTGTCAATTAACTCTGATTGCTTGTCATTCTGGATTGGTGTTGCGCTTCAAGTTTGGTCTAATGTCATGAGCACACTCCTTGGTTAGGTTATATTTTGCAATCAAATTTACCTGCACGTTGGACACTCCATTGCACAATATGCTTAGGTTATATAAGTTCAAGGTGGAGGGTGAGGTCATGAATTCAAGACCCATTGAGTGCGCATGTAAATTACCAATAAAAAAGAAAAGAAGAACTTAAGCTGATAGGAAAGTGTAAATTTAATCATTTAATTATTATTCCAATACCCACCCCTTGGCATCACATGTGAACCTAAACTCCCCCAAATAAGTGGGACCCAACATAGAGAACTTTTAACTTTAAAGAGAGGTAGAGTTCAATTTCAAGACCATTTGCTTTGATACCATAAAAAATTACCATTAGTCCAAAAAAGTTAAGCTGATAAAAAATTGTTAAATCAGTTAATAACATTATTAACAAAAACAATTTAAAAAGAAAATTTTGCTTTAACTAGAACTAAAATCCGTAATGCCAAGTGCATGTGAACTCTCTTTCTACTGCTCGGCAAGCACATTGTTAACCACACAACTCTATGCGAGAACTAGCTTGTTCTTTTATGGCCTTTTTTGATTGGCCTCTGTGGTCCTTTTGTTGCCTGACTTCTTAATAACATAACTTTGCTGTTAGCAAGTAATCACGCATACTTGTGCAACTCATGCACCTGTATGAGAGAGAGAGAGAGAGAGAGAGAGTACTGAATCAAATTTACATGCACATTGGACACTCCATTGCACAATATGCTTAGGTTATACTGTATGTAAAGTTTCATGTCAAGTTTCATGATTACTATATTACATTTTATCCACCTTGCTGGTACACTTTTGTCCTCGTCTTGTAGAGATCAATCTCTGAATATCAATGATTCTTAATTTTTTCCTACAGCAATGATTATAGCTGTATAACTGGGTGATCATTTACTCTTTTAACATTTTCTCTGACGATCTTGGGCATTTAATTGATTGTTGTTTCCCTTTGTCTGGTTTGTTTATCTTTGTTTCCCTTGCTCTGATTTATAAAGGAGGAATATGGAAATATTTCTACTGATTCAAGTGATGATGAAGATTGGAATGGTATTGCTGCACCAAAGAAACGGAAGAGAACTACTGGAGAAGTTGCTCCAGTGTCACCAAATGGAAGGACTCCAAATGGAAAGAATAATAAGGATATAAAGCACAACCTGAAAGAGACTGATCGTACTCCTAAGAGAAATACTCGTCAGAAGGCAAATGTTAAAGATACAAATAATTCACCAATGAAATCACCAAATGGCTCTGGTAAATCTGGTTCTAGTGGTAAAAGAACTACATCAGCATATAAAAAACTTGGGGAAGCTGTGACTAAGGTAATTGCAAGTTATTGTCCCTAGCTTCCAAGTTTAGATGGTGGATAAAGTTGATGTAGCATTAATATCCTTTTAACTGAATTTTGAGTTCTATGCTAGTATTTTATAGTTTTATTCTTTGAAAATGAAATGCTGTGCTTTGAAGGGGTCAGCTGTTGTTTTTTAATATCTGTAGGAAAGTAGATTTCCCAATGGTATTCAACAGATTAAGGGAAGTAGAATTGATCCAAAATTAAGGATGAAAATAGATATCACTTTATCTTATAGATTTTTTTATTAAAAAAAAAATTTAATTATTGAAACTTTTTTGTTTAGATTTGATTCCATTATGCCAATCAAATTCTTAGTTGAGTTGGTAAGAATATGAAAGTTTTACTTAATTTTACTTATCCAAAAAAAGAAAAAAAAAAGAAAAAGAAAAAGAAAATGGTTTTTATTATCATCAGTCCTATACTCTTCCTGGAACAGAGCAAAATTGATGCTCTCTCTCTCTCTCTCTCTCTCTCTCTCACATATGGGTGTGCAGTTATGCACACAAAAGAAACAGTCTATCTTAGACTTACAATCATTCTATTTTTGCAGAGACTCTACAAATCATTCAAGGAAAATCAGTATCCAGAGCGAGCTACTAAAGAGAGCTTGGCACAAGAGCTAGGACTCACATTTCAAAAGGTCCTATTTTTTGCTCTTACAATGAAAACTGTTTCATTTTTCTTAAAAAATTTAGTGGATATTGTTGTGTGTTTTGGTTCTCACTTTTTATTTTTTTCAATTTTCATAGGTTAGCAAATGGTTTGAGAATGCTCGTTGGAGCTTTAACCATTCATCACATATGGAAGCTCATATGGCTAATAGCGCTTCAAAGAAGGATACTCCCTCGCCTCAAAAAAACAAAAAAACGCTTGAGCCAGTACCAGATATGTTTACTAGAGATTCCACTTGCAATGGAGCCCCAAGCAAGGCATTACCTAAGGATAATATCATCATGCCAGAACACAGTGGGAATTCGAGGGATAGTGAATTGGTGACTCAGGAAAGCAATGAACGAAAATCTACAACCCGAAGTTCTAGAAAGAGAAAGGGTAGGTCAGAATCAGTTTGTCAGGCATCAGGTTCGGATTTGAGAATTGAGGAGACAAAAAAGCCTCCAGCTAAATCGCCAAAAGCTAATGAAGTGCAATCAGGTGGTGGAATGATGACAAGACGAAGGAAGTCACTTACTTGACATTTCCAATTTTAATCCTTGGTTATAATTTTGATCATTCACCTCTTGCAACAGCTGAGATCTTATGAGAGAGCAACTGGCATATTGAAAGGTTTACTTTCTTCCCAGACGGTAATACAATTACCTATGCGATTGTTCTGTCATTTGATTATAGTTCCCTGGTCTTCCTCTCCCAACTAATTTGCCATTTTTCTGTAATTTGATTATAGTCTTATGGTCTTTCTCTCCCAACTAATTCACTTGTGGTGTCCTCATAATAAAGCTTCTCTGTAAAATGTAGCTCACTTTCATTCGTAAATTCCTTCGATGTTTGATGTTTGCTGCATTGGTTCACAATTATCACGATATCAAACCTATGTGGCGCCTAATTAGTTACATGAATGCAGTGCTTGTGAATTTATTTTCCGTGATTGAACGATGGAGCTGCATAGCTCCAGCAGCCACTCATACACTTCTACCTTGTTTGGGTTTATGTTGAGATCTGCCGTTAATAATATTAAACTGACCTTAATAAGGCGGGTGTAGAGAGGAAAGAAAAATAAAATTTGGTTACTTGACTTGAGATGGTTAACGTTCTACTTAGTGGGAATAAAAAAGAAAAATACATTTTTTTAATGGTTTTCAGAGTGTAAGAATGCATTTTGCATTTCTTTTTTTGTTGGTTTGGATTTGTTAACTCAACTTTGTTGTAGATTATGAGAATGTATTCTCTCTAGCATTTACAAATGAATCAAAATGATAAAATTTTAAACTCATTATTCTCATTCTTGATAATAATAATAAATAAATAAAAATCATTTGAATGGTTTGGTGAGGTCCTTTTTATGCGTCCATGTATCAAGAAGATTGATGGCTACAACTACGCGCCTACGAGTACACTTCCAAACCTACAAAAGAAACTAATCTCAGATCCAAGGAAAGGAAAGTTGTACAGGAGTTTTTTTATTATTTTATTTTAAATAACCTTGTTGTATGCCTTGTGTTAAAGTGAATAAGTGATTAATTGGTCTGATCCAACGATAAAAAATTAAGACAAAATGATAAACTTCCAACAATAAGTTAAAAACATAATAATGCTCTCTAGTGGTAAAATAAAAGTAAAGCAGAACTGCTCCAACGTTTAATATAGTTTCATCCAATGGTAAAAGATCAATTCAAGGGGTACAAATTCAAGAGTAACAAAAACTATTAATCCAACTGTAGTAAAACTACCAAAATTAGTTTTTCCATGATAATTTCATATGAAAAGGGCAAACTTTAAGTGTGATCGGACTAGCTATGCACAGAGGAGGGTTGGCTGAATCGCCTTTGTTGAGCACTAGCTAGATAGAATATGGATCTCTTCAATGAAAATACTTTGCTTTTGGTTAAGAGAGTTTTGGGTTAAGTGAGGTGTGGGATCATGGGTGAGGAAGCTTTTCTTTTATGAAAGAAGATTTTTTTTTAAGATGTTTCTATTTATGAGTAATGAACGACGGGTTGGCATAATATAGTTTAAGTCCTAAGGCGATAAATTTAAGTAAATTTAAAAAAAAAAAAAAATCAATTAAATAATATTTATTTAACTTTTTAAAGACTCAACAAGATCTAGTTTACAAATTGTTTCAAAAGTGCCAATTACTCCCTATTGTTATTGTCATAGGCCCTACTCGTTAATATGATGGTATCATACACTTATACTGTCAGGTCTTCTCATTGAATTGGACCAAAGTAGACCGCATAAGATTGTGGATAAAAAGGACCAATTTAGACCGAATAAGACCAAAGTGGATTGAATGGGACCGAATAGGACCAAAGTAATTTTTGAGAGACTGAATGGACCAAATAGGACCAAAATGGACATAATGGACCGAATAGAACCAACGTCGACAGAATAGGAACAAATTGGACAGACCAGGACTGAAGTGGAAAAAAAGGACTGAATAGGTCTAATGTGGACCTAATAGGGCTGAATAGGACCAAAGTGAACCGAATAAGATCAAATTGGACTGAATAAGACCGAAGTGGACATAATGGACTGGATAAGACCAAAGTGGACCGATTAAGATTAAGTTGGACTGAATAAGACTGAAGTGGACATAATAGACTGAATAGGACCAAAATGGATCGAGTAGGACCAAAGTGGACTGAGTAGGACCCGAAGTGGACCTAATCCTATGGACCAAAGTAGACCAAATAGAACCAAAGTGGATCGAGTGGGACCGAATAGGACCAAAGTTGATTGTAAAAGACCGAATGGACTGAATAGAACCAACATGGATGAAATAGGACCAAATTGGACGAAATGGACCAAATAGGACTAATGTGGACCCAATAGGGTTGAATAGGACCAAAGTGGACCAAATTGGACTGAATAAAACTGAAATCGACATAATGGACTGAATAGGACCAAAGTGGACCAAATAAGACCGAATAGGACAGAATGAACGGAATGGAACAAATAGAACCAAAGTGGACCAAATAGGATTGAAGTGGACATAATGGACCGAATTGGACCAAATTGGACCGAAGTACACAAAAGAATTATAAGAGAAACATGTTTGTAGTGGTAAAATTTGGTTTAAAAATCAAATAAATAAGATACTGATGTTGTGAATCCTTCAAAGTGAGGTAGCAAATATAGATATAGAATATATATATATATATATATATGATCTTTATTTTTATTTTTATTTATTAATTCTTATTTAAACATGCAATCGATGCATCATATATAAATATAGGACATTCAATGTTTGACACCTTGTTGTCAATTTGAGTTTCAATGTATTTAACATCATAAAAAATAGTGCACACAGTTGTTATTGTAGTTGAATTTCTAGTTTGATTGCATGGGCTCTACGCATATTTGGTATGTGAAGATTGGATGATCTTCTTGTACTTGGTCATAGTGTGTTTCTTCTTCTATATGTCTCACTAATGTTTCCACGACGGGTTTCCCATGACTTGAAACTTGAAACTACAACTACAATGTTGTTTATGAGGGTTCTTGCTTTTTATATAGATGCATGGGTTGAGTTTAGCCTAGTTCTTTTAATTGTATATGATTTTTAGGAGAGTAAGTCAGCTACACTTCTTTACTATGAAGGAATTTGCGTCGCATATAAACATGCTTTGGAAGCAAGTCAAGCCACTCTAAGAATAGCAATTCCTAATGGGAGTCTAAATATAAGCTATGTATTGGGTATTAAATGGAATTATTGACATTTGATTAGTTTTTGTCAAATAAATGAGGAATTAAAAAAAAAATTTATTTGAAAAATTGTGAGGCTACCAACGCTTATGTGGCATAATAACGTTAGGGGTGAAAAACCCCTGGATTATTTGGTAACTAGTTCTAGCTGGTGGGATCAGTTGCCCATAGGAGTTTGAGTGAAGTTCTTTTGCGTAAAAAATCAAACAAAAAGTCAAACATTTTCGACTATTATATATTAGTATTATATAGATATAATAATGGTAAAATTAAAAAATTACCCCTGAGGTTTGCTTTAGTACTATCAACATTTAAAAAAATATATTCAACTTGCTGCATAAGCACAATTATCATTTATCATCTTTTGACAACTCCCCATGCTTAGCTTTGGTTCACCATTAGGCATTAGTTACTCGAACACTTTGGTTCACCATTAGGCATTAGTTACTCGAACACTTATTTGCGTATATAGGCATTGGTTCACCATTGTGAAGCATGTGGGCAGTCAAGACAAAGTGTTAAGTTTTGTTTGTGCTTATAGAACAACTTGAATATATCTTTTGATAGTGTTTTTATTATAGATAGTAGATGATATTATTTAACCCAAAAATGTCAGAGTAATTTTTGTATGTTACTCTTAAATAAATAAATAAATAAAATGCCAAATTTCTACCTTAACTTAAAGCTCAAAAAGAAAAAGAAACCGTCGTCCAAGTGTGTCCAAGCAAGCGCGCTTGAACAAAGATTTTGAAATGGTGAAAATGGCGGCATAAGCATAAATAATACTCCTATTATCTTCCCTCTCCAGCAAAAACACTTCACAAATGCAATGCACCAACTTCTTCTTCATTTATAAACCACAATAAAAATATAGGAAGTTTCAGAGCATAGTTCAAGCCATGCGCTCCACCAAGAAGCGAGCCTCCTCAGCCACAAGCTCTCTGCAACTTCAACTCCCCACAACCAAAAAGCGAGTCGTTCTGAGTGACCTCACCAACTCGCCCGACGTTGGGTCGACTCGCAACTCGGAGGATTTTGCTCCCAACAAACCCAAATGCGAAAACAATGGCGCGTACCCCAATTGTGAACTTGATGAACCCACAAAGTCGGAGACTGTGATTAGCTCCACCTGCATGGATCATTTCAATTGCACTTACTCCAATTCTATACACAGTCATCTTCGTGCCCAGGAGGTTCAGCTTGCTTTTTGATTTTTATAATTTAAATGATTCCAAAGTGAAAAAAATAAGATTATTGAATCCATGGTTAGAGTTTGTGAGCTCAACTGCCTCTGGATTTTAGCTACAGCTTTGAATTGATGTTGTGCTTCTGGGTCTTGATTTTGAGTTTGTTCTGAGAAGTGGGTTTTCAAATTTTGGGATTGGTTCAGTGTTTTGGGTTTTTCATTTTGAAGCTTAGGATTGTATTTTTACTTGAATTTAAGTTTAAGTTCAGGCAGATGTTATTACATTCTATTTGAAAAATGGAGCTAGTTTTGATATGCTGGGTTGAACATGGGGTTTTGAGATTTCAACATATTTTGTCGAATTGGTTATTGGGCTATCGATTTCAAATCGAAAACTAGTCTTGTTATTTTATTTTATTTTTTTATTTTTTTGAATTTTGATTTTGAGGTTGCCAGATTGATGTTAAGGCTTGTGGTTTTTTATTGATATTTGATTTGAGACTTGAGATATGTTCACTGTTGAATTCAATTTGGAAGTTCTGTTTTCCTGTGTTTGGCTTTTATGAGTCCCTTCAGTTTGCTGTTTGTGAAAATGGAGGGAAATAAATGTGAAATAAATTGTGCTTTTGTGTTGAATTGTTTGTTGTTTTATTATTGTTTCTTTCAGAAATATAAGGAAACATCAACCTATATGGTTGAACTGGTTTTGGTTTTGGGAAAATTAATCAATACTCCCGGAGTAATGCCCTCTCGTTCCACATGAATGATGGGTCCACCATGAATTTAATTACTGAGACTATTATTACGTGAGAGGAGGGAGCATTGTTCCTGAATAATTACTCTTTGGTTTGTCTAGTCTTATTATTTTTTGACTTTTGATTTCGAGTTTGCCAGCTTGATGTTAAGGCTTGTAGTTTTTTATTGATGTTTGATTTGAGACTTGAGATATGCTCTCTGTGTAATTCAATTTTGTGTTTATGAACTCATTTTAGATGTTTGGTTTTTCTGTTTTCGGCTTTTATGAGTATCTTCAGTTTGCTAAATGTGAAAATTGAGTGCAATAAATGTGAAGCAAATTAGGCTTTTGTGTTGAATTGTTTATTATTGTTTCTTTCAAAAATATATGGAAACATGGACCTATATGGTTGAGTTGGTTTCTGTTTGGGAAAATTATTCAATACTCCCATAGCAATGCCCTCTCGTTTCACATGAATGATGGGTCCACCATGAATTTAATTAATAAGATGATCCTATTATTATGTAAGAGGAGGGAGCATTGCTACTAGAGTACTGAATAATTACTCTTTGGTTTGGGGTTAGATTTAGTTTTCTCTAGTAAAAAGAAATCTAGTCTTAAATTCTAATATCTGTATTTGCCTATACCCGTCATTAGTAAACACAATTGAACGTTAAATTGTTAATGATGATGTTGGTTGGTAATTCAGATGGAGGTGCACAGAAGGCCATTTCCTGATTACATGGAGACTGTTCAAAATGAAGTTTCTACATTTATGCGAGAAATTTTAGTGAACTGGTTGGTGGAGGTTGCAGAGGAATACAAGCTTGTCTCAGACACCATTTACCTCACAATATCATATATTGACAGATTCCTCTCTTCGAATGTTGTCAGCAAGAGCAAGATACAGCTTCTTGGTGTTTCATGCATGCTTAATGCCTCGTAAACACATGAACCCATATTGTTCTATAATTTTTCCTAACATTTGCATGGGTTCTCATTCTTGAAATATTCATTGCTCCTGTCTTCATGGTGCAGACGGTATGAAGAGATCAGTCCCCCAAATGTTGAAGACTTTTGCTATATAACAGATAATTCATACACCAAGGAAGAGGTTTGATCTCTTTCAGTCTTTCAGACACCCTATTTTCTTCATTTACCTTGTATAGCATGAGATTTTGTGGTCATTGTGCAGGTGATGGACATGGAGAGAGAAGTGCAAAAATTTTTGAACTTTGAGATGGGCATCCCTACAATAAAGAATTTTCTGAGGCAAGAATGCTGTAAAATGTTATTGGTCTGCCGTTTTTATTTGGCCTTAAAATGTTATTTATTATGGCATCTGTGTTAATTGCTTACATTGAATTTGTCCTTGGTTCTTGCTTTTCCTTCCGTACATGTGGTAAATATCTAGTACCTATTTGATAAACATTACATTGCTTGTTGGATTTCAGAATCTACACGAGAGCTGCTCAAGAGAATTGCAATGTAGGCTAACAACTTCACCCCAGTACTTAATTTTGTCATTTATTTCTTCAATCTTAGTTACCAATTCTGTAATGTTTGTGCTTTCCAGTCATCAAATTTGCAATTTGAGTTATTGGGTTGTTATCTTGCGGAGCTAAGTTTGTTAGATTATAGATGTGTGCGGTTCTTACCATCAGTTATTGCTGCATCGGCAATTTTTCTTACAAGATTCACAATCCAACCTGAGATGCATCCTTGGGTAAGAAAGTGTTTATTGTGTGCACAGAAATGATAAACCTGAAAATCAGCAATTTTTTTCTCATTGTGAATACTCTGATAAGTAAAGAGAATTTTTTCAAAAATTCAAAAAGCAAGTAGTAACTTCATTGTTTGGTGTTTATTCTGGTTTTAATTTGGGAAAAGACTTTTCAGTGAATTTAACTGGGGGAGGGGGGGAAAGGTAGCATGCTAGGAATAAAAGAATAAAAGCGGGCATAGACTATGTTATATCATAGATGATAAAATTGGTATTCTATATCATATTGAAGATTGTTTCAGACTCCAGAATTATCTGGAAAGTGTTTTCTATCAGGGATGGACAGTGAATTTTTTTTACATATTATGCAGAGTTTGGCACTTCAGTGCTATTCTGGTTATAGACCATTTGACTTGATGGAATGTGTCCTCACTCTTCATGACTTGCAAATAAATAGAAAAGGAAGCTCTTTACAAGCAGTAAGAGAGAAATACATGCAGCACAAGGTATTTTTGCTTTATAAATATTAGTTTAGTGATCTCATGATTGTAGCTTCCTTTGGAATGGTAGATTTTGTAGTACTGTAAATGGCTGAAGTGAACTGGTTGGGTATGGGATCTGTTGGATTTCTTCCAATGCTATTTATATGCTATCCACAGATTCATTTGAGCTTAGTACACAAAATCACTGCTTTCTTGCAAATATTAATTTGATCATAACTGAATGATATTTTCTGATAACACTTATTTGACTTTCTTTGGCCTCATTCTGATAACAGTATAAATGCGTAGCATCATTGACTTCTCCCTCAGAAATCCCTGCATGTTATTTTGAGGTCATCAATGGATAGGCATCCCAACAGTATGAATGACGTCGACTTTGGACTCAGAACTAGCCTTGTCATAGAATTCCTTTTACTTTCCCTTTTTGATACTTCCATGTTTGCTAAATTGGAGGGTGTAATAAAGCACATGCTGGTTAAGAGCTGCTCGGTTCGAAGTTGGCTTGTATTAGATTGCCTTAAGACATTGTGCTTCGAATGTTTAGCATCACAAGCAGAGCCATCATTGACTACTATCAGCCTTTTGGTTAGTACAGAGATTGATAATTCTAGGTTTGGAAAGACTTTGTACATTGTATGGAATTAAGTGATCTAGGAATATCAAATGATTAAATGGGGCTTCTGCCTCCAATTGAAGCCTCAAATAGTTTTATTTTTGTATAGCTCAAGTAAAAGATAACATTTTCTAAGGTGTCTTTTTGTTTAGGCTGCATTAGTAAAGACTATTATAAATAGATTTTAAATTTTTACAAATGAATTCTAATGCATTCTTCTAAGAAATAACGTTTGGCACCATGCTGAGTTTTATTAGCATCTTCTATATTATGCACGAAATCAGATGTTCCTCTCTTTGTAGTATATTTGTTATCATAAGATTCATAACCATGGATTTAGAAAGCGATGGTTCACTCAATTTCTTTTAAGTCAAGCCACATTTATTCCTAAAAATTTTCACAAGTTGTGTCAGACTGAAACATTCATAAATCGTTTTTACTTGGGATGTAAAAAAGTGTTCATATTGTCTTTGTTTGTTAGGGAAGAAAAAAATGTTTTCAAATGTTAAGGTCATGTCAAGAAAGTTTGCTTATTTACAATTTTGAGAAAGTTTTCCTTTTTAAAATTGGGTATTTTAATAGTAAATGGTGTTTATTTTCTTAATATGATGATTTTTTTTTCCTGCTTCAGCCTTCAAGATTCACAGAAATCGTTGGTTTCAACGAACAAAACAATGGACTTTTCCAAGGTATTAGAAGTTCTAGAGTTACTGTAGGCTTATAGTTGGATATCCAATACTTCTTTCTTGGATTCCAAGTTCAACCCATAAACTCAGCTGATTGGAAATCGTTTCCAACTAAATTCTATGGTCGGAACATTTTAATAAGGTGAGACCTTTTTATAAAAAAATAAAAAAAAAAAAAACTTCAAAACTTTAGCTAAAATCAATGTTGACTTCATCTAGGGGATGATCGTTTGATACGATTTAAATAAATACAATTAGTGAAGTCTAAAAAAAAAATGTGACTTTAAAATTTTGTATATAACTGAATTAAAAAAAAAAGGGTAACCTAAAAAACCTATGAATCAATATTAAAAATAAAATAAAAACAAAAACAAGAATCTGTGTTAGTTGCAAAAACTCTTCCTGAGGTTTTGATCTTTCCTTATAACTCCTTAAAGGTTTCTATATCTGTGAAATTGATCACTAAAACTAACTTTTCTTAGCTTTTATGAATGAAAGAAAAGAAAAAAAAAAATCGCATAACCATAATATAATCACATTAAAAGAAGACTTACCAATTGATTCATGTTATTGCTTACGTAATAGTCACGTGATTTTTAAGTCCATAAAAGCCAATAAAAATTAGTCACAATGCTCAATTTGGTTGATATGAAACCTCAAAAAGTTATAAGAAATAGTTGAAATCCTAAGGGGTATTTTTGCAACTAAGTCAAATACCAGTTTTTTTTTTTTGGGTGGCATTTAGACGTAAATAAATAAATAATTAAATATATATTTGATGTTTTTTTTTCAACAACAATTCATCATGAGTGGATATAATTGGGGGGTTTTGCAAAAGGACAATGAAGGAATATGGCGTGGATTGTAATTGGGCTTAAATTATGGGTGGCAGGTCAGGGTCCAAGTCAAAGAAACAACCCGTTCTCTATTCTCATCTAGTCCTAGACAACAACACCGAGTCCGAGACCCAATCCGTATCACAATTCACAATTCACAAAGAAGTCAAGAGAATAAACCAAACGTACAAAACCCAAAAAAAGCAAAAGAGGGAAAACTAACGCTATCTATCGAATGGAAGTAGAAGTGGACGAGAAGGAACTCAAAGCCGCCGGCGCTGAACCCTTGCCCGACGGCCGCCGCGGTCTCCGCATCCACGGCTGGGAGATCGAAACTCGCAAGCTCTCCATTCTCACCTCCTCCAACCTCCAGCTGTCAGTCTCTCTCTCTCTCTCTTTTAAATTAGTAAACTCAAAGCATGAACTGTACCATTTCATGTAATGATTTTGTTGTTGTGTTAATTTTAGCTTGTGCAAATTTGAATTTGAATTTGAATTTTGCATCGCTAGCTATATAGAGTCGAATAAAAAGCGGTGATCAGTCAGGTTTTCTTGAATGTGATGAAAATGTTAGGAGAAGTGGGAATTGAAATTTGTAAAGTCTCTTGACATTGTCATTATAATAGGAACCTAGGATCAATTGCCGCCTTCACCGGGATCAAAAACTAATGTACATTGACAATTTAGATTTTATTTGGTCGCCTTGGTGCCATGGCAATTTGGTGGTAGTTATGGAAAATTGGAGAGATCTTCGTATTGCCAGAAGAAGTTTGATGATATATGTTAGGGGTCGGTCTATGAGTATATGTTACCGCCTAAGTCATGATGGTTATGTTATGTGGTTACAGGTGGGAAGAAAAGCTTCAGACTTCTCATTTGCCAGAGATGGTTTTTGGGGAGAGTTGTTTAATTCTTAAACATGTGGATAGTGGCACCAAAATTCATTTTAATGCATTCGATGCTCTAACTGGCTGGAAGCAGGAGGCGTTGCGGCCAGTTGAGGTCCCTGCAGCTGCAAAATGGAAATTCAGAAGGTAAGTTAGGTCTCGTGTCTGTATGCAATTTCTTTGTTGTGGACAACTGGGTCTATAAATTTCTTCAAGTATAAGTCTTGAAGGATTACTACTTTTGTGAACTGTTATATCACCTACTTTATTAATTTACATGCGGAATTGAATTTCAGTGTGTGTCCCTGATTTTGGGTTTGTTTCTGTCAATCATCTGCTTTTGGGTCTTAAGTAGTTAAATTCCTTTTGTGAATTTGTAGCAAACCCTCCGAACAGGTGATATTGGACTATGACTATACATTCACAACACCATATTGTGGAAGTGAAACAATTGAGATAGATACAGAGAAGGTATGTGCTCCCCCTTTCTCTATCTCTGTAAAGCCTTTTCTAAAATCAAGATTTCATGCTGTAGTGAGTTCTCTAGGCTCCTCTTATAGATTTGGTTTTGCGTTTGCGATGAATATCTGTTACATAACTTGATGGTTTCCCTTTCCCTTTTAGTGCATTCCTTAATTATAGGGTTGCAAATTTCAGAAATATTTTGCTGGAAACAGAAAGGTCTATTTATCTTTTTTTATAATAGTGATATTGTGCTGTTTCATATGGCCAGCACGGAAGAGAGGAAATCTCGCAGGGGACATATGGTCTCCATTGGGATAACTGTGAGGAGAAAATTGATGTGGTTTCACTAGCATCGAAAGAGCCTATTCTCTTCTATGATGAGGTGGGCATCTTGATGTATAGACAAAGTCATATTCTTTTTCAGGAATATATTCCATGCCATGACCAAAATAACCCTTGTTACTGAACAGGTAGTCTTGTATGAAGATGAATTGGCTGATAATGGAGTCTCGCTCTTAACTGTAAAAGTGGTAAATTTTCCATCTTCTGTTAGATGTCAATCTTCTTTCTGCACAACTTTGAGATGGTTAAAGACTAATAATTTTTTGTTTTTTGGGGATTTTTCAAGAGAGTCATGCCAAGTTGTTGGTTTCTTCTCTTACGATTCTGGGTGAGTCAACTTTCTTTCTTCACTATTTTTCCATGAAATTATATTAAATAAAGGAGAATTTATTACATCATACCTTATTTTTAATGTTCATGCACCCCATTCAATAACAAAGCTTACAAAGGGGATACTCTGTTCTAGTAAATCAGACGATTATATTGGAAAAAATATATATACTTTGGTTCTTTTGTTTGGTAAAAAACTCACAAACCCTGTTGGATTTAAACTATTGACCTCACTCATTACTCTGTACATATTTCGGGTGGAAAGTGTTGTTAGGGCCAGAGGCCATATCTTCACCTTCTCTTTCTGTTTTTTGAACTATAAAAATTTTGTTTAGTCTCTGAATCAGTTCTTCTTATAGCTTAGAGTGGATGGAGTGCTTATGAGATTAAGGGACACTCGTATGCATTGTGTCTTTGGAGTTGGTGAAAATCCCATTATCCTTAGAGAAAGTTGCTGGAGAGAAGCCACATTTCAAGTTCTATCTTCTGTAAGTTTTTCCTCTTCATGTATGTGCGTATGTGCATTTGCATGCTTGCAAAATCATGTCATTCTTTGATCAAGTCGGGATAATAATCTTGTTATTTTTGGTTCCCATTCTTTAGAAAATTTGGCACTTGTGCAAGACTTGACCTTGATGTTAGCTTGATAATGTTGTTTTGTCTTTTTGTTGATGTTAGCCTGATAATGTTATTATCTAGTTGCAAATATATCAAAAAATTTCTTATTTTGTTTGTGATTGGAGTCAAAGAGGTGCTTGTGCATTTATGGGTTTTATTACTTTGTCTCTACCAATAATGTCTACGCTCTCAACTCATTCTAAAAAAATCAGATTTCTTGTAATAAGTTTTGATATTCAGTAACTCCTGTTAAAAAATAATCACCGAAATTCAAACATTTATCTATCCAGCCATAAGGTAGATCAGCCACTACTTCGATACGAAAATAATTATGCATCATTATCATACCTGTAAATTTGGTTGCTTTATAATATGATGCTGCCATGAAAGATTGATTAGTTATTACTTCGTGAATTCTTCTATTCAAGATTTATTTTATGGGACCCACATGTGAAGCCCAAATAAAGTAAAAGTTGCGTTGTTTTAAAATTCTAGTTATGTGTGTTTTTGGGTTAAAAACAATTTTTTTTCCAAGAGCCTTGTCCAAGGTCCAAATCCCCCCCTCCCCAAAAGGGTTAAAATAATTTTTATTTGGTTTTTATTAAAAAATTTATCGTCAATTTTGTATTCAAGGGAAAATTTGTAATGTCTGCAATTACTGCAAATTGAGGGTATTTCATTAGTTTGGTTGAGTTTAGAATTTGCTAGGAAATGTTTAGTTTCTTAGGTTATATGTTCTTAGCGTCCAAATTTGTCTTTCATTAGGTTTTTAGTTTACTCATCAAACTAAGTATGCTGATACTACTATTACAAGAAAGTCCTTAAGTACTCAAAGGAGAGATGGAGATGATTAATAAAAATATGGAGTGTTTTCGGCATTGAGGCAAGTTGGCCTTCATGTGTTCTTTTCTCCTTTTCTCTTTTCCCATCTTCTGTCTTGTGGTACTGTTTATAAATCTACTGAACATTGTAACTCCTCTCTTGTCATTCTTCCTTACAACTCCAAATCAAATACTTTCTTTTACCTTCTAAAACCCTAAAAATAAAAAATAAAAAACTTGAGGCTCTTGCCTTAGCGCCTTTTTCATGGCTTAAGGCGTTTGCCTTGCTCGCCTAGGCTATAAAGGTGAGCACCTCACCTCACCCGAGTGCCTAGAAGAGCACCCATTTCGCATTTGACTACAATGAACTCCACATACTTTCTTCTACCAAATAGCCACCAAATAACTCATTCAGCCACCTTTTAATTTCTATCACAACCCCAAACCCTTTCTTCAACAATTCTGAACCCTAGATCCACAAATTCTCCTAACCATAAAATTCCCCACAACTACCTGTAGACAGATTCCCCATTTTTTTCCTTTGTCAATATAAATTCCTCAAAGGTATTAGACTTTTTTTAACGTTTGAAGATTCTGTGTTCCCCTTCTCCCAGGAAAACACACACACTTCTGACTTCTCTCATGTGTCTTTTGAGCAGGCACAGCATTTTCTTTCCAACTGATTTTGGAAAGGTCCTAATGTGTTTTGTGTAGGACTTATTGAAGTTGTGTCTGTTTAAAGAAATAATTGACATCCTCTAGTTCTTTTACCTAAACAATCTTTCCAAGAAAGTACTCTTGTAACCTTGAGGAACTCAAGATCCATTATATACATGTGTGTGTACTTTCTAGGACTTCTGTACAAAAAATTTATTTTTTTGACAATTAATAAATTTTATTGAAGAGAGACTACTCTATATGCATAATAGTGCACACAAAGAAGCCTAAAGAATTACAAGGAAAAAGGGGTATGTACAAAAGTGTAAAGACTAAATTCAGGGATGGATTTACTGTTGGTAAATCCCCTTGCAAAAGACCAATCAAATAAAGAGCAAATAAACAATGTGAGTAACTGGGTCCAAAAAGTTGTGTCCTTAAAAGTACAGAGGTTCCATTCCCTACACAATGTCCACATCAAACATAAAAAGACTAAGCTTCCAGACATCCAAAGAATCTTTGCCTACCCAATTCCTCCAGCCAAATAAAAGATCAATGAGATTTCCTGTTAACACCCAATGAATCCCAAAAGAGCTAAGAACAAAACTCCACGACTCATAAGTGACGGGACAATGTATCAATAAATGGTCCATTGTTTCCCCACTACATTGACACATACAGCACCCTATCAACGTGTAACCTTTTTCCATGAGATAGTTGCATGCCTGGATCTTACCCCAAGCTACAGTCCAAATAAAGTCAAACTCGTGTTACTTATAATAAGTGTTTTTTTTTCCTTCTTTTTCATGGAAATTCATTTTTCAAGTGAACAGGACAGCATTGGAATTTTCATGTTAATTGCTTCTTTCCTTGAATGAGTCCTGAGATAATAAGGGATATGAAAGTATAACTTATAGATTTAGAAAATAAATGAATAAAGCTGGTTTAGGATACAGTTAAGAGAACTCAAGTGTGTGCACAGAATCATGGGGAAATAAGTTGAATTGGAAAGTGGCTAGGAGCCTTGTAGCTCAATTGACACCTTCTGGTATTTCCAATGGAAAGAACTCAAGAGTGTGCACAGAATCATGGGGAAATAAGTTGAATTGGAAAGTGGCCAAGAGCCTTGTAGCTCAATTGACACCTTCTAGTATTTCCAATGGAGACATCCAGGGTTCAAATCCCCCCTCTCAACTACCTTTTTTTTTTTTTTTTTTTTTTTTTTTTTTTCAAAAAAATATGAATTGGAAAGAGAAGAAGAAAACCAAGGAAGTGCAGACATGACGAATGGGCGGCGCGTCCATGTTGGACCTAGACATCCCTTAGACACGGCTGCATGTGTGTCCGTTGAGTATTTTCCTGGAAATTTTTTTTCTCTTAATTGGGACATGACAGACATGGTCAGGACATGGTAGAGACACCATGAGCAAAAGAAAAAAAAAGAGAGGAAAAAAGCACGGATCTGCATGATCACCACTGTCAATTGTGGGTTAAACAGCACAAGATCTCTTCTTTTCTCATAGACTTGCATGATCACCACCATTGATCTGCCTGAGAACTCTTTCTCTCTCTCTCTCTCTTTGGTCGTGGGCCTCGTTGCTTGCCAGCCTTAGATTGGCAGCGGGTAACCCATCTATAGCCTCGTCACATGTCTTCAGTTATGGAAACCCATTGGTTAGTTTCTGATTCTCTCTCTCTCGCCCGCATCCTTCAGCTCTTTCATACTCTCTCTCTCTCTCTCTCTTTTAAACAATTCTAGAAGTAGAACCAGTGTAACTCTTTTTGTTTTTATTCTAGAAGTAGAACCAGTGAAGTGGTAGTGAGTAGTGACTGACTACTATACAGGTTTTATTTTCTTATTTTTAACTAGAGATTTGGTTTAAGATCATTTGTTATTGATAAATTTCATGCGTCCGGTCCGGTTAGTTAAGTTAGTATTTGATGGTGATGGATTTGACTCATTTGTTTGTTTATTTATTTTTATTAATTGATATTTTATTGTGCTTATCATTTACATGTAATATTTTCTTTATTTCTTAAATTGAATTATTTGTAGGTAAATTGAACTATAATTTTGATTGTAATTTATTCTAAATATTGGTTTGTACTTTAAACATTATTTATGGGGGGGAATCATAGTATCTCTTTGCTATCTTCTTCTTTTCTTTTCTTTTTTCTTTTTTTTTAATTTTTTATAATTTAGATATTTTTCAAATATTTGATGGTTATTACTTATTTTTAAAAACTAAATTCCCAAAAATATATAAAATATACCTAAAATAAATATCATTTATGTTGTATTGTGTCCTGTGTTGACAGTGGTCAAAGGCGAAAGGCGACCTTAAGGCGCCAAGGCCTTGTATCGCCCGAGGCGTGAGGCGACAAAAAGGCGCTAGCCTGAGTAAAGCGAGGCGCCAAATTCTTAATATATTTATTATACATATAGAACTTAAATCAAATGTACCTAGTGTATTATAATATTATAATTAAGTGTTTTTCAATGTGTAGCATGAAGAAATTAGGTCTATCAAATTATTTCAAAATAGGATTAACATGGTTTAGGCTTTATTAGTTAGTTCTAACAATATGTTTTACAATAAGCTTCTATATAACAATAAGTCTTACAAAAAAAATTTGTAAATTAATTTAACTAACAATAGATTTTATAACAGGCCTTTTGAAATTAATAGTCTAAAAATAGGTTTCACAGCAAACTTCTATAAAAAAAAATTAAAAAAAAAAAAAAAAAAAAAAAAAAAACTTGAGGCTCTTGCCTTAGCGCCTTTTTCATGGCTAAAGGCAGTTGCCTTGCCCGCCTAGGCTCTAAAGGCGAGCGCCTCGCCTTAGAGCATTTGAGGCGCCTTAGTGGCGCCTCGCCTCGCCCGGGCGCCTAGGCGAGCGCCCGGCTCGCCTTTAACTACACCGTGTGTTGTCTATATTTGTGCTTCCTTGAAGAAAACTCTAGGCTACCAGATAGCAAATGAGGTCTAGCTCAAGAGGCACTTCCTTCATCCATAATAATAGGATACAAGGTGAGGTTGTGAGTTCAAGACCCATGAGTAGCGTGTGTAACTTATCAATTAAATTAGGGGAAACATAACTCTAGGCTGTTGGGTTTTCCATAAACTAAAGTCTAAAACATTCCATTTCCATAAACCAGTGTTTAATATCTCTATAAGTTCATAGATATTTATATTTTTTTATTCTTCTTTACACTAAGATGGTTACACTTAAAATATAGCACAAATAACCTAAAACACTAGGTATTACCCAAGAAAATGCTACTAATACCCATATAAATAACCTAAAAACTACTAATCAAAATATTAAATAAACTGAACTCCATGATGAAGGAAAGATTGGGGAATATGTCCATGTGTGCTTATGGTGGGCTTAGGGTTAGGAGAATATATGGATTTGGGGTTTAGATCTTTCAAAGAAATGATAAGAGTTCAAAGAATGACTAGGGTTTATAGGGAAAGCGAAATATTTGAATTAGGTTGCAATAGAGATGAGAAGAAACTGGATTGAATATGTTTATTGGATAGTAATAGTAGCATGTTTTCTGCCTATTAGCTCATTTTTTGTGGATGTATATGCTTCAACTGTTTAGGATTGATTAGGTCATGCTAGGTTCTGTTGCAGAATTATTATTTTGTTGGCACCATTGGCTTGGGAAACATAATTCCGACATTTGAAATTTGGTTCCAGACTGTTTGATGTGGACTATTTTAATTGAACGTAATTGGCGTTCTTTTAAGGATACTGAGAAATCTCTGGTTCAGTTGTTAGATTTGTGCCAATGGACTCTTTTCGATTGGTCTCAGTGTTGGGGTCTCTCAGACTATTCTGCTCTTCTTGATTTTCTTTTTGTTTCTTAGAATAGTATAATGTTTATTTGTCCTTCTTTGTTTCTAATTGTTCTTTGTTCACTATCGTGAACTCTGTGTATCTTTTCATCTTTTCCTCATTAATAATATTTCCTTATTACCTATTCAAAAAAAAGTAATAGCAGCTTGAACTGTGATAACGCAACAAAGAAGAGAAAGATAAGAGAAAAGAAGAGAAGAACACACTGATAAGTTGAAAGAAGTGATAAAGTTCAAAGAATGACTAGGATTTTACATTGTGTCGTTGCTGTGGTGAGACAGTGGATCATTTGTTGTTACATTGTGGAAAGGCTTATCAGCTATGGTGCTTTGTCTTTAGGATTTTTGGGATTTCATGGGTCCCCTCTTGTATGGTGTCGGATTTTCTATTTAGTTGGTGGAATTGGTTGGGGAAGCATTCATCTTACATTTGGAACTTAGTTTTGTTGTGTTTGATGTGGTGTATTTGGAAGGAATGCAATCGGCAGACATTTGAGGATTTGGATAGATCTAAGGACCAAATGCTTGCTATCTTTTCTGGTTCCCTGTTTGATTGGGCTAGGGCTTGGGGACTCACATCTAGTGACTCTCTTCCTCTATTCCTTAGCTCTCTTTCTTTGTAATTAAAGTCTTTTTATGTTTTTTGCTTTTCCATCTTTTTTGTACTTTTGATATGCTGGTGCTATTTTGCATCTAGCAGTTTTTGAATATATTTTTTCTTACCTATCCAAAAAAAAAAAAGAATGACTAGGATTTTATGATGAAAGCGAAATATTTGTTTAGGGTTGCAAAAGAGATGAGAAGTTGGATTGAATTTGTCCAATGGTTGTAAACAGTAGTGTGAACTGTGATAACACAAGAGAAAGAGAAGAGAAAAGGAGAGAGTACACTATTGCCAAAATACCTCTGACGTATGACAAATAGGGGAGTTTGTCTATGTGTGCTTGCGGTGGGTTTAGGGTTTGGAGAACTTGTGGATGGTTCAAAATTGTTGAAGAAAGGGTTATGAGGTTCTGTTAGAAATTAAAAAATGGTTTGATAAGTTATTTTTTTGTAAGAAAGTAGGTGGTGTTTTATGGTTTTGATAGGTAAAAACAAGGGATTGATTTGGGATTGTAAGGAAGAAGAAAGAGAGACTTTTATGTTGTTTAGGGCCACAATGAATATTGAATAGTACCCATGAATGGTATCCCAAGAAAGAGAAGAAGAAAAAGTGGAAAAATATCACATGAAGGGCAACATGCCTCAATGCTCAAAACGCTCAATGTTTTTATCAATCCTTCTTTGAGTACATTGAACACAATCTATAAAGACCTTTTCTTGTGCTAGTAACATTAGGATTCCTAGTTTGGCTAATTAAACCTAAGATATAGGATTTCCTAGAAAATTGTGGGTTCAATTAAAGTACAAAATATACCCTTAATTCGCAGAAGTTGCAGAAAATTATAAGTTTTCCCCTAACTACAAATTTGATCATATTCATAAAAAGATAAAACCTAAATAAAAAACTGTTTTAACCAGAAAAGACTCATACCTAAACCTTTAAAACCACGACTTTACGTCAATTATACTTTACACATGGGCCGCATAAAATAAGTCTTAAATAGGAGAATTTGTGAAGTAGTAACAAATTAAACTTTAACCTCAATACTCAAAAGAAACAAATTATCTACTAATCAACTCTGAATTATTTTAGCAGTGTACAAATATAGGACTCCTATAGTACTAGCAGCATATCGGACTTGTAATTTGACTAATAAACTCTAATAAGGTAAATTTTTTTTTTGATAAGTAAGAAAGGTGTATATACAAAAAACTACTTTATGCTAAATAGCACAAAGCAAAGCAAAGATTACAAAAAAAAAAGGAAAGAAAAGCAGAAACATAAAGGAAAAACTAATTACAAAGAAAAAGAGAGCTAAGGAACGAAGAGAGAGAATCACTAGATGTGAGTCTCCAAGCCCTAGACCAATAAAAAAGGGAACCAGTGAAAAAAGCAAGCATCTGATCATCGGATCTATCTAAGTTCTCAAAGGTCCACCGATTACGTTCCCTCCAAATACATCACATCAAACACAATGGAACTAAATTCCAAATGTTAGATGAGTGCTTCCCCAACCAATTCCACCAACCAAAGAGGAAATCTGCCACCGATCGTGAGGGAACCCATAAAATCCCAAAAGTTCTAAAGACAAAGCTCCATAGCCGGTGAGCCTTTCTACAGTGTAACAATAGATGATCCACTGTCACTCCCCTACAACGACACATAATGCACCAATCAACGAAATCAAGCCCCTAATCCGCAAATTATCACCCATAAGAATCCTATCCCATGCAACTGTCCAAACAAAGAAAGAGACATGCTGGGGTGCCTTAATCTTCCAAATGCCTTTCCAAGGAAAAACAACGGAAGATGAACCACGTAGCTTATGGTAAAACGAACGGATATTAAAATCCCCATTTTTTGTCAACTTTCATCTCATACGATCACCATCATTCGCTGAAGGTAAGTTGAAGGCCAAGAATCAAAAGAAATCATCCACCACATCTGCCTCCCAATCATTAGGACCCTGAATAAAACGAACATCCCAACTTCTTTTGTCGCTCTCTCCTTGGCATATCAAAGAAGAGTCTACCGAGGGCTGCTCTGTTAGTAGCAATATTGTATAAGACCGGAAAAGCCAAATGGAGAGGAAGATCCCTACACAACCGGTCTGTCCAAAATTTCACTCTATTCCCCTCCCCAACCTTAAAGTAGATATTTTTGCTAAAAGCTTCCCAACCCATCCGGATACTTCTCCACAAACCACACCCATGAACACCCCTTCCCAACTTGGAGGTCCACCTCCCATTCTTCCTCAAATTTCAAAGCTACCACCCTCCTCCAAAGCCGTGAAACGCCAAAGCCATTTTCCTAGGAGGGTTTTATTGAAAGTGGTTAGTTTCCTAATTCCTAAACCGCCATAGGCAATAGACATACACACTTTATCCCATCCCAACAAATGTGTCTTGGAATCACCCCACAAAAAATCCTTTGCATCTTCTCAATTTTGTTAGCCACATGAGTAGGAATGATGAAAAGAGATAAGAAATAAGTAGGGAGGCTAGATAACGTACTCTTGAGCAATGTTAGTCTAGCATCTTTCAACAAATACAACTTCTTCCACCTGGCTAACTTTCGTTCAATTTTTTCCAGAATAGAATTCCAAATAGAGGGGGACTTAATTGGCAAAGACCCAACCCTACAACCCAATATCTCTGCTAGAGCATGCACATTATTCACCTCCCCTATAGGAACCATTTCACTCTTAGATACATTAACCTCTTTTTTGATAGGTAATCAGAAAACTATTATTAATGAGAAAAAAAGGAAAAGTATAATGTAGTAACAACCGAACATGTAGGAGTTGCTCCACATTTGCATCACAAAAAAGAATAGTATCATATGCAAACAATAGGTGCGAAACTCATTCCCCTCCACCCCTCCTACCATCAGCCCTAAAGCCACTAAGTAATCCTACCCCCTCCATTCTCTTCACCATCCTACTAAACACCTCCATCATCACCAAAAATAACATGGGAGACAGCAAATCCTCTTGTCTCAAACCCCTTGAACTACCAAAGAAGTCAGCTAGAGACCCATTGACTAGCACAGAAAACTGAATTGTGGTTATACAGGTGTGAATCCATTTACACCATTTCTCCCCAAAGCCCATTTTTTTCAACAAATTCAGAAGAGCCCCCCAATTCACACGGTCATAAGCTTTCTCAATATCTAGCTTACAAATCACCTCTGGAATCTTACTCTTCACCTGACTATCAACACATTCATTGGCAATAAGAACTGAATTAAGGATTTATCTGCCTCCCACAAAACTATTTTGAGATTCTGATATTAACTGGTCTAACACCACTTTCAAAAGATTTTCCAAAACCTTGGCCAAGATCTTATAAATATTCCCCACCAAGCTAATAGGTTTGAAATCTCGAATATTAGAGGCATCATTCATCTTTGGAATTAAGACTATAAAGGTAGCATTAAGAGATTTATCAAACTTATAGTGCTGATAGAACTCTTCAAAAACTGCTAAGACATCTCTTTCTACAACTCTCCAGCAATGATGGAAAAAGGCCATAGAGAAGCCATCTAGACCTGGAGCTTTATCTCCTTCCATTTCTGTGACAACTAATAGTATCTCCTCCTTCTCGAACCTCCTTTCCAGCCAGCCCCTTTCCATCCTTCCAATTTGATCAAACTCCAAACCTTCCACAAAAGGCCTCCACTCCTCTGATTCCTGATATAAGGTTTTATAAAGTTGAACAACTTGAGCAGTCACTTCAGCTCCCTCCTCATAAATCACCCCATCTACCTCTAAAAAACTCAGATGATTATACCTTCTATGGGAATTAGCCACCTTGTGGAAGAACTTAGTATTATTATCGCCCTCCTTGATACACAACATCCTTGATTTCTGCCTCCAAGAGATTTCCTCCAAAGAAAGAACTCTACTTGAGACCTCACTCCATTTCTCTCATTGAACTCCGCCTCAAGAGTGTCCAAGATCCACTTCCTTAGCATCTAAAGAATCTAAGGCCCCCAGTAGTTCTTTCTTTTGATGACTGACATTTCCAAACTCTCTACAGTTCCATTGAATAATATCTTCTTTCAAAGCCTTCAAATTTTTAGCAAATACATAACTAGGTGTACCCAAGAAAGAATGGCGATTCCACCATGAGTAAACTCTATCAACAAACCCGTTCTCAAACCGAAAAGGATTCTTCCCCCTCGCCATACCCCCTGCCTCCAAAAGGTAATAAAAGACTAACTTGAACTGAATGAAAATAAATCTATGAACGCTTTGAATCTCCTAAAAAATTCTAGGTTGAACTCAATTACCAAATTGTCCTTAATCCACAGAAGTTGCATAAGATATAGTTCTAACATTGGTTATGAAACTAACCATAATATTTAAAATAAAGATACCCAAATTAAAAGCTATTTGACACTAGACTTCTATTGATATGACCTTCAAAACCATAGGACTTCTGCTTCAATTGGAATCACATGTGGCCTCCATAAAGTAATCTTGAGTAGACAAATTTGCGAAGTACCAACAAATTAATCTTCAATTCTTGCATCACTCCAGAGTCCAGACCATATTAATTTTTGAAATAGCACCACCCCACACACCCCCCCCCCCCCCCCCCCCCCCCCCCCCCCCCCCAAAAAAAAAAAAAAAAAAAAGAAGTTTACAGACAACCATAAAAAGCCCTAGAACTCCTCAATGAATGACAATTTAACTCTAGCTCTAGACTCCCTTTGACAGAACCATGAAAGATATCAGACTTTTCTCCACTATCTCATTTGTGCTCCACATAATAAAAGTCCAGAATGCCAGAACTGGGAGGTGAACACAGAGGCATTCTGAAACCAAAGCTTCAGTTTCATTTAGGTTCAGATTGAGTCGTGTGTTTTTGTGAATTGTAATTTTGGCAGATGATTTTGACATGGCCTTTAATATTTTATGTTGAGTTATGGCAGTGAAACTTTGATGTAATAAAACTTCACTGACTCTATTTAGTGAGTGCAAAATCAGGACATTGATATCATTGAAATTGCGTAACATAATGGTTTAAGTTTTTTGACTGCTTGTGCTAGGTGTAGATTTTGTACTATCAGTCAGTCATACTAGCTTGCATTCTCAATCTGTTCCTCTTGTTCTGGTTTTTCCTCTTCACATTGGCAACTCTTTAAGAAGATATACAGTTTTACCTTTGTATTGTCATGATTTTGAAGTATTTCTTTTCTCAATGCATTGAATGATTAAATGTGTTGCAGAAAGGACACCCTTCGGATTCTGCTGCCTATAGTGATCCAAGCATCATCAGCCAGAGGCTTCCTGTCATCATGCACAAGACCCAAAAGCTTAAAATTCCCGGTAATTTGTAAGGTGATAATTGTCTTCATACAAAAAGGACTCAATTGTTTCCTTTGTGGTGGTTGTAGAGAATTTAAACATCCTAAACTCTGATACATATTCTTGTTGCTTATTCTCTCATGCTTTATTTATTTATTGTTATGTTCACCAAATTTACACAAATTATGGCTTGAGAAATTTTACTGTGATGTTTATACCATAGCTTCAATGAAAAATTTTGGGGAGCAAAAGCAAAAGCAATGCAATATGAGTTGATAATGCTTATGTATGTTTCAACTTCTACGTGGAAATTTAACCTCAAGGGGTAGCGCATTGGTTGGGGACCATACCTCATGATGAATTCACTAGTTCAAATCTGCCCTTCCCCCTCCCATTGGTGCCAAACTTGCTTATCAAAAAAAAAACCCACATGGAAATGCCCTTGTTTGTGTACATAACACCCAAGATGATGAAATGCAAATTGCTGAAATCTAAGCCCCCCGCAATTTAGAAAATTTGCTATGTGTCATCTTGTCTTGTAGTTCAGAGATCCCTGAAATTTGTCAGGAGCTCAATTTTATATGAAGAAAGTAGCTAGAGACAAATACATTGCATTTAGACTTCGTAACTGAGAGTGTGCATATTTGCCGGTGCATTTAAGTAAACCATGTGCGCATTTTTTAACCAAAATTAAGTTGTTCGATCTGATAGATAAAATTTATTCCACGGGATTATCAGTCATAATCTTACCAGTGAGTGCTCCAGCTCAACTAGAATCTCCTCCCCTTGTAAGTTGGGGGGGGGGGGGGGGGGGGGGAGACGTACTAATAAAAAATTATCAGTCTAATCTTAGGACAAGATATGTACTGAATTCTTCCTTCTTTATTTTCTAATCATCTTTTTCTCTACTAAGTACACCTTGTAGGCTAAGTTAGGACAAGATATGTACTGAATTCTTTATTTTCTAGTCATCTTTTTCTCTACTTAGTACATCTTGTAGGCTGAGGACAAGATATGTACTGAATTCTTTCTTTCGTAATCATCTATTTCTCCACTTAGTACAACTTATAGGTGGAGTTAGGACAAGATGTGTACTTTGTTCGTAGATCTTGTAACATTATTATTATCAGGAAGCTGACTTTTTGCTAATTATTTGGATTTTTTTCCCACTTCAGAAATGCATGGTGTCACCAATATGAATTGTAGAGTTGGTAATACTGATCACCTTAGGTACTTCATTACATTTGAATCATTATCACCATAATGCTGTTTGAACATATATAAAGCAAAATGAAAAAAAAA
Source organism: Quercus aquifolioides (assembly GCA_019022515.1). NCBI lineage: Eukaryota > Viridiplantae > Streptophyta > Magnoliopsida > Fagales > Fagaceae > Quercus > Quercus aquifolioides. The sequence goes on from CM032332.1 coordinate 36,916,173, forward strand.
AAAACTCAAAAATTGATAATTAGATTAGAGGCACTCTCTAAAAACTTTGTAATGTGTACTGCACCAGGAATTATTTAGGCATCAACAACGTGGGATAACTTAGGGTTGCTTGTGCTACAACCAGCATAAGTGGTAGGAGATTCTTGTTTATTCTTCTAGTTTCATTAGGCAGAACCACCAACCAGTATTTGAACTTTGAACTTTGGATCCTACCTTGGTTAGTTTCTGTACTTGATGGATGAAGAAAATCAGAAGCCGTTCCAACAGAAAAGAGTGGAAAATAAACCAAACTGAGGTAGGATGTATGGGTCAGAGCCGCAGATTTAAGTCAAGCTTCTGTGGCTCTGATGGTGGCTCTGGTAATTGCGAATCCAAATGAAAGCTGCCTGGCCACATCGAATCCATTGCATCCTCCAGTGTGAAGGGCATCCATGCCATTCCAAAACCTGTGTTGGTATCATTAAATCTTGCTCCAATTGCAGTTACATCTCTGCTTGGCTTTTGCACAAGTGAATGGGGCCGAATGCCAAGGGATCGTGACATGGGAGTGCTGATAGGCAATCCCATCATCGCCATCATCCTATGAGACTGGTATCTTCTGGCTGCACCTCTTTCCCTCTTGTGAGCATTCTGATGGCCCCCTAATGCTTGTGAACTAAAGAACTTTCTCATGCAGAAGTTGCATGAAAAAACCCTTGGTAGGAGTTTTTGGTTGTGGTTTCAGAGTCTCCTGCTGTTGAGAGCAAATTCCTCCCTAGGCTCAGGTTCAGCCACTCTCCTGGATTATTATCTTCAGTTCCATTGTTGTTGTCATCGTCATCGATCACTATTTCACTCTGCCGTTTTTCTGCTCTTATTTCAGTTGCTTCTTCTCCTGAAAGATCATGCCTCCAGACTCTCCAATTTCAATTAGGTGACAGGTGATGGAATGAATAGAGAGGCTTTGTGGATTGGTTATGATTGAACTCTTCAAAGAATTAGATCAAAGAAGAAGAGAGGTAAATAAGTGGGGAGAGGTATCGGACTGTATGGGAAGTGAGATTGGAGGGTTTTATTTTATTTTATCTTATCTCCATTCAGTGACCCTACCAAGTGATGCTTGGTGCTTCAGGGGACATTGCTTATGTCATCTTTACTGTTCTTCTATAGCTTTGGATTCCCCACTTTCATCTTTTGCCTTTCTTTTTCTGTCCTCAAATCACTATAACTTTACATGGTTCTCTTTATAGTAACAAAAGAAATACAAGGTTGACAATGATGAAACAAATCCTCGTTAGTCAAAACCATTATCTTACCAATTTATTTGAACTGCCTGCCATGAGTGCTTCTTACCCACCAAGCAAACAGTTCAATTGGCTGAACTCTTGTGACTTCAGCATGGTGCTTGTGCATGTGTTTATTGATTTTGGTAATTTCTGAAACCATAGGATCAACCCAGGTGCTTGAAGGCTGAAAATTTTTGACAGAGGAAACTGTTTATGGCTCTAGAAGGGCTGATTGTTTGGTTAATAAACCCAAAACACTAGATTGTGGAGCATGAAGTGATGCAGGGGCAAGCTACTTTTACTGGATGTATTGGAGCCCAACTGCTTATGAATTTTACATTTTCAATTTTGTTATGTAATTCTTCCCCTTAGTGTATCAATAGTTGATTAGTGACGAAGAGATTTAGTCAAGTACTCTAGTACATTGGACCTATTGAGATTATAACATGTGTCACCTCCACATGTTGTCAGTGCATTGAGTCCAGTGCATTGGACTCATTGCAATAATAGGACTTGGCTTGAGTCCGGTGCATCCAATGCACTTAACTTAAGCCAAGTCCTATTATTTGGTGAACTGATTTTAATCAGGTGGAATAGAGCCCATATATATTGTCCCCTTCCACGGAGAGCATGAATAATTCACGGGCCAGAACAGTGACAGTAGGTATGAAATAATATAAAGATGGCACCCACCAGAAAAGAGGTTTGTCCTGATCAGAGAAGTGAGTGAATGATAAGTTTCTGTCTGGCCTAAAAAAAGTAAAAGTTTATGATGAGCTTTAATTTACTGAATGCAGCTATTGTAGTAACTAGTGGGTAGTAGCAACTGGTAAAGATTAGTTAGATTAGTAAATGGCGTATTGATTTGATTTGTTGTTGGGTGTAATGGGTCCCTGAAATTTGCCAATAATGGTGATAAAAAGTAAACCAAATGGACTAGTATGTTCCCATTTTGATGTAGTGTTTTCTTTTGAGCAGGTGTATTATGTGCGTGTCCCCATGCTGGGGATTGTTGGTGTTTCTAGCTTTCATTTCAATGTACATTAGGAGATGTGCACTAAGCCACTTGTACTTTCTTCTCCAAGTCTTTTTTGTTATAAAACCTGAGAAGAATTAGAGTTCAGTTTCCCATAAAGGCCATTTCTCTCTCTCTCTCTCTCTCTCTCTCTCTCTCATACACACCCACACAAAAGACCACATAAAGATAAATAATACCCCCAATCAATGAATGAAATTTCAGATTTTTTTCAAGTACACAAATTTAGTCACATTGTGTTTGGTTGTCCGTTGCTACTGTTTCAACTTTCTTAAAAGGCTAAAAGTGGCAGCCCTCTTGAGCTAATCTCAATACTGCTAATATTGATGTTAGAAGAAAATTAGAAGCTGATTGATTTGAAATATTTTTTTGATATTAAATAGTTTGATTAAGTTTTTGGTTAACTGGATTGCATTAATAACTAGATAATCGAGTTGTATAAATTACAGACATGGGCCTATATTATTAGGCCTAAATTTATGAACTTTGTTTTGCAAATTTAGTTTATCCAAATATCTACTTCTAACAAATCAAAATCTATCTATGATTCCTCTCTTCACGCATACAACTTCATAGATTCATTCTCAATTTTCACTTTTAATCAAGAGTTTTGTAGCTTAAAAGAAATTTCCAGTTTCCCTTCACAAAAAGAAGCAAGGTTCAAATTTCTCTCCATATTGTTGTAAGTATCAAATTTTTTTATTTAAAAAAAAAACCCTTTCCGCTTTATTTGGCTTTTGCAAGATTATAATTTGAGTACATACTAAGTTGGCCTCTATAATCTATATAGCCTCTATAATCAATATGCAATAATTTTAATTTGATAATGGGAGATCATTATCATTTGAGAAGCAATAAAGGAAGATAAAATTAAAATTGTTGTCACTTGTCACTGAAAGAATGTTTGACCTACAAGCTTTTAATGGATACCTTACAATTGATAATATGCAAATAGAACGAAATTCATGGTGCTGACGCCAGATGGCTAAGATAAAGCATTTTTTTTTAATGATAATGACATTGGTGCAAGTGGTTGAGTGAATTTATCCAAAGTCCAAACACAGTGCACATTTTCTAAACTCTAGTTCACAGTAGTTCTCATAGAAGAACAATTGAGATAAGGCTAAGGGTATACTAATATAACTCTATAAAGCAAAAGGCTATATATATTATTGGTTGCAGATGCAATCATCATTTTAGATTCGATAAAATTCTTTGAGTTGCAATGCAAATAGTATTGTTGTTCAAATTCTTCATTTCCAATATTGTGTTATAGAAAAGAAGTTAAACTGCATAATTACCCTTAACCTTTAATTTTTGTTTCAAAATTATACTTACTTCAAAATGTTTAAAAAACATCCTTACTATCTTCTAAAGGATAAAAAATAGTAATTATTTAGCAAACAACATTTATGAAACCAATGTCACTTAACTTTGATGACACTGAACTTATGACATGATATGAATTCTGTTTTTTATGTCAAAAATTTCTATGAATTAGACAATTATAAAGATATTTTTTAAAATAACTTTAAAAGCATAAAGACTTAAAAGATTGAAATACAAATATGCAATAATCGACAATCCTGTCACATTCAGGTGAGAGACATTTTTCTCTGTAGAGTTATGAAACAGAGTCAAATCCCATGGATTTTTTAGTTCATGAGTGTTTTTGAAGGACCACTCGTGAGAAAAGAATTCGACAAAGTTTTTTTACCAACTTTTTTCCTGGGATATGTTCTCTCCAAATAGTTGCATATGTACAATGAACAAGTTGCAAGTTGCATTTAGCCCCACACACTGTCCCTTATGGAAGTATGAACTCAACTCCAATGTTGACTGAACATTCCCCCCCATGTTTTATTCTTGAGAACCGACCTTAAAGCCATATAATTCAATCATCTTTCAAGAGAAGTAATGGCGAAGAAGAGCACCACCATAATTATGAGGTCTCTAGTTCTCTATGGCATTGTTGGCGAATAAGAAACCTTACCAAAAAAGACACCACTATCAAAGGTTCAGGAGGTATCATGAGAAAAAAAGGTGCTGCCAGGAAAATTCCAAGTAAGAAAGGAAAAAATATATACATATTGGATTGGTAGTATATGAAAGAATGATGAAACGTGATTCACGGGAGGTGACATACTGACACTATATCTTTATTTTTGCCTAAGCATTGATTTTTACAAATCTAAATCAAACAAACTGTTTTATTTTGAGATTTCATGTTTGAATATAAGTTAAAAGACTTTGCAAGAATCCAGACAACAAAATATGCCTTGAGAAAGAAAATGATACTGAGCTGAACTGTTTCTGTCCTAGTAACATTAAAGCAATATATGAACAAAAGCAAGCAAACAAGTATTGCACATTATTACCATCTCTTATTTAGGGTAAATTGCAAAGTATACTACTTTATCTTAAAGTATGAGTTTCTAAAATCGTACTTTAACTTACACCCAAACTCATTTTTTTGTTTCAAGTGAAACAACGTCGTTTTGGGAGATTGATTTGGCAACCAAAAAAAAAAACACACACACACACACACACACACCAGCATGTTAGCGTGTCACTTAACATCCAAAACTTACGGAGAATAGGGTTTTGCTAACGAAACCAAACTTAAGGGTGTAAAATCCAAATAACCTCAAACTTTTGAGTGTACTTTGCAATTTACCCTTTTATTTATTAAGTAGCCATATTATTAGTGGTCTCTTTTCCTTCACATGTCAAGTATAGGGCAAGACTTGGGTAGTTGGGTCTACTAAACCTGTGCACTAGACCTGATAAGACATTGCCATATGATTAGTGTTGGACACATAACATCTTATTCAATGGTGGAGCTACACATATGGGTAGGGGGCCATCCCCCCGCCCAAATTTTGAAAATATTCTTAGTGTGTGTGTATATATATATATATAATTATTTTAACATTTTGAAAATTTAACCTAAAAAAAAGGAGTCCCCCCCCCCCCTGCGGCCGCCCGCCCGCCCTCCCTAATATTAAAGGTAGTCCAATGTTGCCCTTAAAAAAGTAATTGGTGTAATAGTTATAGAGACATAACTTTAGTTTTCTCCATTTTATTTTTTATTGTAAAATGTGCTCTTATATATGTTAATTTTTTTATTTATTTATAAAATTTGGCACCAAACATGTTTGGATATATCTTTTTCAACCCATTATATGGCGATTAAACAAGCCATTGACTCATCAAAACAAAATTGTAACTAAAACTACACACGAAATGTCTCTTTAATTGCCACATAATGGGTTAGACCAAGATAGCTTCAAATATGTTTGGAGCCAAATTTGTTTCTCCAAGTTTTGGATCATTCATGTTTTTGAAAATTTCATTAGTTGAATTGAAATATTTTTTTACTCACTTTGGTATACAATTTGATAATTTGTATTGAAAATGAAACTTTCTAATACATTACAAATAAAAGATAAATTTTATTCTATGAAAGATCGTCATCAAACATAATTTTGATAGAAAATACTAAGCACCTTTTTTTGAGTTTGTCTATATATAGCTTATCGTGTGTGTGCGGGGGAGGTAGGGGGGTTGTCTTGACTAATATATTAGTGTCACAACTCGGTCCCCCAAACAAAAACAAAAATTCTTGACTCCGCTCCTGATCCTCTTAGATCTAATACATAGAAACCCTAGACTCAAATCATGTCCACTATGTAAAAGTTACACATTTTAACACTCCTTTTATTTTTATTTTGCTGAAAACATGTTAACATTCTCATGAAATATAAGATTGAGAGCCTTTATATTTCCAAAATCCAAACCTTTAGTCTTGAATGACCATTCAAGATTAAATCATAGAGGAAAAAACCATATATGTTATGGAAAGTAAAATTTGTTTAAAGTATCCCGACGAGAGTGTGTCCAACCATCACACACAAGATTAACGATCAATTATCTTTTGGTAGACCTATGAGGGGTTTTGTTTGTGGCCCAGTAATGCTTGTGATGGTGTCGTTGTGCTGGTTTTTAAAAATTTTTATTTTTCTTTTTAAGTAATTAGTTAGGCAAACTTGCTATCAGAATAATTGGGTTCTTTCAAAAAGTGAATGGGCCATAACAATCCCTTCGGATCTTTCTCTAGGATTTGCTGTCATAATCCTAGTGATTTGAACTTCTTTGTTAACTCTTTCCAACAAAAAAATATCTTATAAAAGTTTACTGCTTTCAAGTAAAGTTGAAGTTGAGAGAAATGAGAGAGAATGAATGATTTCCGATAGGATTTTGAATAACTTGGCTCAGAAAAAAATTTGTTTATATTTGTTTATTAACATGAGTAAAATTCAAATATACTTTTATAGGCTTGAGATTAGATTATGCGTAAATAAGTTTAAAACATATTAAATCATTACTTATAATTTATTGATGTTATAAATAGTCCATTTTGTAGTAAAAGTATATACAAGTTTTAACAATACAAGATTGGTGAATCTAATTTTTATAATAAAAAAATCATTCTATCTAATTAACTCAAATAATATAATTTCAATTATTAATTAATTAATTATTAGCATAAATTTGTGAAGGGGAAATATATTTTAATCATAGTGTTTAGAATATATGAGAAAGGAATAAGTTAATTTAATTGCGATTGGATAAGTTTAAGCTTATTCGACAAAAAAATAAACCAAACTTGAACATACAATATGATAGGATAATAAACGCAAACTCAGCTCATAATCGAGATAAATTTAAATGAACCATCATAAACTTTTAATACTAAGCTAGTGTCATTTACCACCATAGTTTCAAGAGAGATCCTGTAAAACAAATCCAAAGCAATATTGGATGCGTACACACTGCCCAAGGATTAGGGGAGATTTATTTTATTTTATTTCTAAGTACGATTTAACTGGTGTACTTTAAAGTGGCTCATTGAGGTGACCCAATCTAAAGCATTGATTTAAAATAAATGGTGAGTATTGCTGATTTTCCTACAATTTCTAGAGGAACAAATTCCTGGATGGGACATGAGCCATATCCCATTATAAGACCAATTAAATGGAGTAATGATTCATAAACCAATTTCTCTGGGTTTGAGATCAATTTGCTTCAAAGAAAAGGTCAATGGAGTAGACCATGCTACATGAACCTAAAGTGACAGCCTTCGAGGTTTGTCATGACATGGGGCATCCCATGTGCTCACTATCATGAAATTAACATGCATAACCCAAGCGTTTTGCTCAAGAAAGAAGAAAAAAAAGGCATAAACTCCAACATAGTGACAAACAGAACCATAAGACTCTTGTCACAAAACTTCTGTGAAGTCAGTCATTCACACTCACTAACTCCCATCTCAGTTGGCAATCGAATCATAACTCAGAAGTTCATAACAGCTTGAATTTGACTAGCTGTAGAAATATGTGCCGTGAACCCAAAAAAATACTCACCACTCCAGCAAGTGCACTGGTATTGAGCACTAATTATCATATCATGAAAAAGCAATGCAATTTTTTATTAAAAAGAAATAAAGCAGCAAAAGCTAATAGATGTGCTTCAGAAACTAACTGTACCAGAAATCATTGAACAAAAGATTCAACTAGCCAAAACTAATGCAAGTTGATGACCATGATATGGAGAAACTCCCAAGTTTCGTCTTGGAAATGGCATAACCTAGATGACAAACTTATTAATTTCCTATCCTACTAGAAAGCATAAGCTCCTACTGGATATCCACTCTCTACGACTGCCTCAAATTAACTTTTCTTCTTTTCTTTTCTTTTTTGGCACACAAATGTGCTGATGCAACTGCCCTTTCAAGTACCTGCAAAGACGGAGCAAAACGAACATTATATATTTAAGAATTTAGGACTATATACACCAAGTGATTTCAAAATCACAGCAATCCCAGGATACCCAAACATAACTTGTTCCCAAATCCCAAGAATAACCTTCACAAAATACTCCCCTCCAAGCAAAAACATGCTTAATATGAAATTGAAAGACAAGTAGATGTAGAAAAGAACATATTCAAGCAAATATACTGAAAGAAAGATAAGTTACACAAGCCATATTCAGAAAAGAAAGTATCAAAATTCTTCAAAACTTGTGAAGACACGAAAAACTCAATAAACCACACATCCAAAACTATTGCTGCAAAAGCTTAAATGATGGTGCTGTGTCATCTTTCTTATTTCCATAATCAACATAGCACACATTTTTTTTTTTTGATAAGTAATAAAGATGTATATTCAAGAAACTACCTCATGAAAACAACATAAGGCAGGCAAAGGATACAGGGGAGGAAACAAACAGAAAAACAACAAAACAAACAACAACCAACAAAAACTAAGAACAAAGAAGAGAACTGAGGAACAAAGGGAGAGAGTCACTAGAGGTGAGTCCCCACGCCCTAGACCAATCAAAAGAGAGCCACTGAAGAAAGCTAGCAACTGGTCATCGGTCACTAGAACTGAGGAACATAGCACACATTACTAACAGAGACTGTGATAGAGTACTATCTCCATGAATTTTACGTCAGAAGATTCCAAATGATCCTCTTGGTAACACTTAAACATTAGTTAGGCAACTTATCTTATGAGAGAGGTAGGGAAAAAAGGGGAGGGAGGGGGGAGAGGTGGGGGGGGGGGGGGGGGGGGGGGGTTTGTGAACAGACAATTAAGGTACCCATAATGTCTGGTGATTGAAATGCAACCTCCCACAACCTAAACAATGTATAAAGGACAACGTCCATAGGTATCCAGTTTCTCCTCTATGTGATATCCTTTTTCTTTTTTCTTTTTTTGGGAAAAATTCCTCTTTGTGATTTTTTTTAATTGGCAAGTTAAACATGCACCCAATATGTCTTGAACATGTGACCTCACCCTCCACCTAGAACTTATACGGGGAGGAGGAGCCAGTTGAGCTAGTGCTCACTGGCTTCCTTTCTGTGATATCACATTAGTAAACATTACACTCAGTAAAGAAAATCAATAAGTGCATGGATCATAGTATAAAATGATAGAAAATCCTACATTCGAGTTCAAAAATGATATTTTTAGTTATAACTAAAGGATCAAATTAGGACTCAAGGTTCAAAACTCTGTCAAACGTAGGCATATTCACTTAGTCACATGGAAAATATTCTCCCAACACCACACAATCAGAGAAATAAGTGTGTAATGCTAGTTGAAGAGCTTTCCCTTTTTTTTTTCCTCTCCCACCTTAAAAAGAGAAGGAAAGAAAGTTGAACGAGAATGTATGATTTTCATCACACAAAGAATCCAGGAATATGCTAACAAAAGGACCCTATAAAGCACCATCAAAAAGAGTTATGGTTTCTCCTCCCAAATGGAAGAAAACTTTAATCAGTTGCCCTGGAAGTTTTATATGGTCTTTTTAGAATCTGATGTAATTCTACATGGACAACTTTATTAGCAAAAGAACCACAGCTAGTATTCATAGAACAAAGAAAATGATAAAAACATGAGATTTTGAGTATGACTCTTACTATATTTCATACATAACACAGCAGATAAAAGTAACAAATAAATAAACATGAATAGCTAGATCCCCCCAAAAGAAAAATCATATAAATAGTAAGAGACTACAGTAGTGGTAATTAGCATTTTCAACTTACTTAACGTACAAAGAAGATCCAAAAACCCAAGATATAAAAAATCACATGCAGATTTTTGTGTATGTGTGTGTGTGTGTGTGTGTGGTTGGGGGGGGAGGAGGGGGTTGAAATTATAGGTAAATTACTCAAGATGATCTTGGTTAAAATTTAAATGACAAGTTTTAAGTTTGGTATAATTGTCATTTAAGTCCTTGAAGTTTCAATTTTGTCAATTACATCCTCAAATTTTGCAAACATTGTTAATGAGATCCTTTCATACACAACTATTAAAAATTTGCTGTTAAAAACACAATGACATATTTTTGTGCCTTCTTTGAGTTCTTTCCCATGTTAACCTTTTAACTCTTTTTGTCTTTATTTTTCTCCCACTTTCTCCTCCCTAAACTCTTTCAACAATCCAATTACATTATATACAATCAATTAACCAAACTTGTTCCCAAGAATTGGAATGACAAAATGGGAATTGAAGACCTCATATGTGAACAAAAGAATTCAATCCACTAGAATGAATAAGATCAAAACTAAATGTTTTTTTTTTTTAAGAAAAGAGTCATGCAGAAAAGCCCCATCAACCCATTCCCAAACCCTTCTAAAATCAATCTATACAATAGAATTAAGGAATATGTTAACAATGTAGCAAAGAATCATAAAAATAAGCCAAACACCCAACCAATTTCAAAGACTACACCATTGAAGAGAACTCTAGTCTAATGTCTGGTCTTTTGCAGCATGGTTAGGTGATTGTGGAGGAAATCTCTGATAAGAAGATCCAAGAGAAAGACACTTAAAAACTCCTGTATGGCTGTACCTCAAAGCTATCATAAATGAATCGGTAAAGCTACAGTCACCTCTCCCTTTCCTAGTACCACACATGGCCATGGACTCTTACAAGATGCCAGGCTATTATAAAAGAAACACAAATCATAGTCAATGTTTGTGCAATTGGACTGATGGGATATATGGATGTCTAGGCTATTTCCTCATATGGACCTTTGATGTGAGACTGATCCCCTGTCCACCCATGCTGGCCAAGTGCTTTGTGTCGGTGGTAGAAGGTAAATGGGTCATAAAGGAAGGGTTTGAGGAGAGAGAGAGAGAGAGAGTTAATGGTAAAATGGGAAAGAAAAATTAAATTACATCATTTTTGTAGTGTTAAGTATTAAAAGTGAGTCAGTGACTTGGATCAAATTGACAACATCTGCAAAGTTTGAGGACAAACTTGAAAAAATTGAAACTTTAGGTTCTAAAATGACCACAAACTTAGAGGATGCAATGTAAAATTTAACCCACAATATTTTACCAATATTATAATCTCCAAAGAAAAAAAAAAAAAAGTTTCTCTATGCAAGTTATTTGACTGAATAACTCGCTAATCTAATCATTTCTAGGGTTCTACATTAACCATTTACTAGTACAAAATCAGCAATTTCACCACATTTGTGTTTGAGAAAGAAAGGATTAAAAAGATAACCTACAATGCAGCATCATTCTCCCAGCCATTTGGATGATTGAAAGTCCTCGTGCATCACCCGTCTTTTCCATTCCACCCTATCAATTCCCAATCCCAAGTCTTTTTCATCAACCACACTTAAAATACTAACAAACTTCTACCAAGCCCTCACTCTATCAACCAAACACAACAACCATAACCAGATTTTTTTAAGTCTCAAAACATTTTAAAGTTTTCTAAGGCATTAGCGGATACATAACAACAAAAGTAGAAAAAAGTTGTTTTTTAATTTTATTATTGTCATGTATCCCAAAAACAGCAAGACTCACAAACTACTAGCGATCCTGACAAGTACGGCAGAAGGTACCATGAGACAGCTCACAAAAAGCTCGCACGTTGACAGCAATGTGAGATGTAAGGCGAGTCGCAGCCATCACATTCCCAAGCGGCAGCAGCGATTGTGTGCATCCCAATTCTCCCAAGTTCCTATACCAAAACACAAAACAAACATAAACCAGTAAATCTCAGTAAATAAATTAATAAAAAACATTGGATCCCTTTACTTGCTAGCTACAATAATGTTTTTCAATAGCTAATTCATTGTGAAACTCGTTTTATAAGATAGATCATTATCATTTGAGACCCCCAAGAAAGTAAATTTCCCCAAGTATGTGTGTGAGCATCAAAATTAAACAATGCTCTAGTTAGTTTGAAACTAAAAGTAAACATTTAGGAACTTATTTTCAGAGTTTCTAGCTTGATAAAACACTAAAAAAAAAACAACATATTTTTTTGTATGGGGTTAGGGTTAGAGAGACCTGGAGAGGGGAGCAAAGGAGAGACGGCGGGGAGCGGCGAGAGGCGGAGGACGGAGGCGGGGGAGTGGCGGCGATGCGCGGCGCGTTGAAGCCCTAGCGGTAGAGATCAACGAGCGTGACAGCGATGAACCTGATCTCAAGGCCATTTCTGACTCTCTCTTTCACTCTCAGTGTTTTTTTTTGTGTTTGAGAAATGAATTAGAGTGCGGGGGCTAAGGGTTTTTGAGGGTTTAAGGTAAGGAGATAGATAGTAGAATGAAAATGAATACTCTAGTATTATACTAGGAGGAGTACTATACTATGTACTTATGTAGTAGTATATTATTTCATACTTAGTATTTGTGATTGATATGGTGCTTTGGCGAAGTACGAGGATTTGTGGAGCTTCATTAGTTACTTCCGTGTGATTCGCATCGTGTGACAATTATGTTGTCTAGTACAAGTGTGAAACTAGGTTTTGGAACCACTGCATATACATTTAATTTTTGTTTCAATACTTGCTGATCAAGTTTTGAGTTTTTTCAGTTTGTAATCTGAAATCTAGATTATCTTGATCTTTAAAGTATTATCTATCCCCTTGTCTGAACTTTAATTCGTGTATACACATTTTCTCTTATTTTGTTGTATGGAATTATTCGCCTGTTGAACTATTAAATTAATTCATCGGATTAACTTAAAGATTATGTATTATACTACCTTTTTTTTTAATATTTTCTTTTGGCAGCACGTGTTTGCCGTGGAAAAAAATTAGTGATTAAGGTCAATTTTAGATTTTATTTGTATCATCGGATTAACTTAAATCATTTGATTTTTAAAGTATATAGAGATTTACATTAATCAAAAGAGACATTAATTTTAAGAATTTTGTTAATTATCTCGTAAAAAGTTAATCTCATTTGTATAAGAATTTTGATCAATCACAAAGTTCGGGTAGCTATTTAACATATAAATATTTATTTTACTATAATAGTTTTTTAGTACCTATTTGCTAAAGACAATATATTTACTCTCTAAAAACTTTTAAGAATGATAACGCATATCATCATCTTCTAACAATAAACAACTAAATTTTCCTAAGAAAATTAAAAAAAAAAAAAAAAAGGATAACAAAAGGCATGTGTCATTGAATTTTTCATTAGATAAATTATAAGTTTTGAAAATTTAAACCTAAGAATCAACGTTCTTTAGATAACAAATAAAATACCTTATATCATCATTCCAACTTTCTAAGAATTTCTACCATTTAAAACTCAAAATACGTAAAGAAAATTTTTGGGATGCTAAAATTTAGCGAGAGTAATTTAGACATTACACAATAAAATATTTTAAGAATCATAAGTTTTCATTAGGGTTTAACTAAGAGAATAACAATATGACATATTTGCTCTTTTCCAAAATATTAAGGAAAAAATTGCATGATTTTAAAGCTTAACAAAGAATTGTAAACTACCCCAAACATAAATGATGAAAAGTGTTTTTATCCTAAGTTTTTGTTTTTGTGTGTAAAACTATGTGTTTTAACTTAAAATTGTGTGTAAAGAAAAAAAATATACAAAAAGTCAACACAAGAAAATTGTATGTGGAATAATGAATTTTGGCTCAACAAAGTTGATTAAACCAACAAAAAATTTCTAAAAACACTACAGAATGACGCAACATTTTCATAATACCTTTATAATTTTGTTGTATTTTATTTTAATTTGTAAAGAATTGACAGCTCAGCAGTTTTAAAAATATTGTGACAACATCAAGATGTCTTAACATTTTTCACACAAAAAAATGCTATGTCCATGACATTTTCACAACAAATTCTAAGTAGTAGGTTATTACAAGTTGTTATTGATGGGCAAAAAAGTAGTTTCATTGGTAAGTTTAAATTAGAACAAATAACAATTTACCACATTTGATTTGTTATGAAAGTGTTGTGAAAATTATTGTGGATGTAGCACTTCTTTTTTACAATACTTTTATTTTTAGTTGTGGTTGGTTCTAGTATGATATTTTATTATTTTATTTTGACCTATAATGAATTAACACCTCAACAATTGTGAAAATATTGTGCCAATTTGTGATGTTAATATTTTTATTATAATGTGAAACAGCGCGAATTGGACAAATCAAAAACAATATAGCAAATCTACTACAGATTTATATGCATTCAAAAAAAAAAAAAAAAAACGACTAGCAAAATAGTGAAAATTGAACAAACTAAAACTGCTGTAGCGAAATTACTGTAACTTTTCTCATTCACTTTTTTTATATATAGAAATATACATTGCACTTACAATGTAAATTATAATGTAAACACATAAAAATTGGCAAATGTTGTACACATTTGCAAAAATTGTACAATTTTTTTTTTTTTTTTTGTTTTTTGCAAATGTATATAATATTTGCCACTTTTTGTGTGTATACAATGTAAGCTTACATGGCAAAAATGGGCTTTTGCCTCTTTCGCCCAAAAGATGTAGCAAAATGCCTATGTTCTAAAATTATCTAGCAAAATATCCCTATTTTGAAACTCGATTTTCTAAAAATCGAGTTTTACATTGAAACTCGATTTTTAGAAAATCGAGTTATAGGCAATCAATCTTAAAAAAAAAAAAAAAAATGGAACTCGAGTTCCATGTGAATTTTTCCAAATAAGTCGATTTTCATCAAATTGAGTTTTACATTGAAACTCGATTTTCTAAAAATTGAGTTTCAAAACGGGGGCATTTTGCTAGATAGTTTCAGAGCAGGGGTATTTTGCTATATTTTTGGGCGAAATGGGCAAATGCCCATTTTGGCCAAGCTTACACTACAAGTACAAAGTAAACATATAAAGATCCTTAAAAAAAAAAAAAAAAAAAAAAAAAAAAAAGAGGAAAATGAAACTCACTAAACCAAAAATACTGTTCATAACACTATTCATGAGCCTATTGGCTCTTTTTATATATAGATTTTTTTATAGGGTAATTCTGGTGCCACACCTTCTCCCACAACTTTTTGCATAACTTTCACATGTGGCAAGCCATCTCATCACCTTGGGCCCACCAACATACCACACCACTTAAAGCTGGAGCGCCAAAACAAATCCCACAGTAAACATTACTCCTATAATCTTCTTCTCCCTCCCTCCCAAAACCCATATGTGAAAAAGCTTGAGCACCAAAACAAATTACAGCTACTAGAGTACTGGAACTATGGTGCGAAAATGAAAACTCACTCCAAAAAACACCATCCTACACCAGAAAATAAAAACCCAACCTTGAAAAACATTACCTCTTCACCGAAAAACCAAAACCCACTACTCCCCAAACCCGTGAAAACCATCGTTCGTATCAACTCCATCTATTGTGGAAAAAAAAAAGTTCTCTTCCAAAACTCAGAGTTGATCACCATCTGCCATCCAAGGAGGTGATTTTTCATTCCGCTTTTCCTAGTATTTTCTCTAGATTTCTTTGTTAATCTTTGATTCTTTGTTTTCCCTTGTATTATTGCTCCCATTCAGTAAAAATTATTGTGTATTTCTGTTAGTTCACTATGTACTGTTGTGATATTAGGTGTAAGGGTGTGCACAGATGGTGCATATATAGCTGCTGGGGTATGCGTGTGTAGGTGTGACGGTTGTGTGTGTAAGGGTGTGCAGGGGAGTGTGCGCGTGTGTGTGCAAGGTGGTGTGGATATAGCTGCAAGGGGGTGCGTGTGTGCCTGCATGTGGGTGCGGATATAGCTTCGAGGATTGTAAAGCTCATGCAGATAAGAATTTCATTGTTTCTTCCCTATTATTTCTCTCTACCTTGTTCCAAGTATCAATTCTTCTTCCCTTTCTTCCACTGAACTAGAATCTTATCAACACTACACAATACTACAACATACTTGGCATTCAATGGCGGCTCCAGGAATTTATTTTAGGATGTTACTCAACAAGCATAAATTACACAATCTAATAAAAAGAAAAATGTGTATATTGACAACAACAACAATAAAAAAACACGCAAATACATAAAGTTTACAATTGCCTTCTAGATTGTTTTCTTATCAAATATTTGTCCATAATTCTAGCAAAAGAATAAACAATAAACTATAAGTTCATTTGAAATATTAATAAAATTATTAATTATTGTTGTTTAGTTGTTTCATTAATTTGTTTGTCTTTTATAAACTATAATTTGTTATATTGTTGTTTCATTAATTATAAAATTATTAATTATTGCTGAGCCTAACATAATTTAATTTGTTTGTCTTTTATAATGTATTGGTTAATTAAATTATTAATTATTATTTATTAGTTGCTTCTCCTAATTAATTATTGGTTAATTAAATTATTGTTTATTAGTTGTACTAGCACACATCCCATGTGCATTTACTTCCCCCAATTCAAATATCCCACCCCGGCCCCATGTCCCCATCCACCCACCCCCCCCCCCCCCGCGCGCCCCCTCCCCACTCAACAGACAAGCCCCATGACCCCCAATCACAAAAGCCAATCAAAAAAATTCATAATCACAAATCACAATACACTAAAAGACAATTAATTGTATCTTACCAACACCAACACCAACACCAACACAAACACCAACGGATAAAGTCAAAAACAGAGGCAAATATTAATAAAGTGATAAGGTAAAGCTAAGCAATCAGATAAAGTCTCAAATAAAGTCTCAAAGAGAGAGAGACTCTCATTTGTTTTCAACCTTCAGATAAAGAGAGAGAGACAGAGAGTCTAAGAGAGAAACCCATACCCATTAACCCATTAACCCATATATAAGAGACTAAAGAGAGAAAAAGATGAAATACCTTAAGGCAATGTTATGAATACCGTTTTGGAACTCGTTTTGGTTTGTTAATTGGAATGAAATATTTCGGTACCGGACTATTTCGGTGTATAATTTCGGAGTTACAGCAAATAAATAAATAAATAAATAAATATATATATATATATATATATATATTATTCATATATATAAAAAATAAAAAATTCAATATATTAGTTTTTTTTTTTCAACTCTTAGAAAAAGTAAGCATATCTACGTATGGTTATTTTTATAAATAAAATAATAAAATTATTAATGGCATTTTTGTAAATAAAGTCAACATTTTGAGTAATTAAAATCATAGAACCTTCTTGAAATTCAGTTTCCCATTTCCCAAACCCACCCACGTGAACCACTCTTTCTCACCTATCCGATTTATTTCAATTGTCTCACTTGTCAATATTCTTTTCAAAGTTTCAAACGGCTGGACACCATCACACCAGTGCATTCTCTCTTTCTCAGTCTCTCATCTTGTTCTTCTTATTTTTATTTTCTCAGTTTTTCTTGCTACCACTATATTGTTTTTTTTTTTTTTCCTTCGATGTTTTAAACTGAGACGAAGACAATCACGATGTGATGACTGATGTGCTCTGTTGCAGCGTTGCTTGAGGCGGAGGCGCCGTCTGTTGGTTGTTGTCAATGATGTGCTCTGTTCTGGTTTTGCTTTACTTGATGAATCTGTTGCTCTCGTTTCTTTAGGTTAGGTTGTAATCGCGTATATTGGGTTTTGGTTTTTTATTTTTATTTTTTATTTATTTTTGAGAATCTGTGGGTTTGCTTTACCTTTTTTTTTTCTTTAGATTGGGTTTGTAATCTGTTGTTTAGGATTGATGTTGGGCTTTTTTTCCTTGGTGGGCTTGCTATTTTACAATTTTTTTTTTTTTTTTTTGTTTTTGTTGCTTGAAAGTAGAACAAATAATTTATTTATTTATTTTTATTAGAGGGTGTTCCTAATTTTGGTTGAGGCCGGGGGTTTTAAAAATTGAACCGGACATCAAACCGTTTTTTTTTTAAATTTCCGGTTCAACCTCGGTTTTTGACCGGTTTTGGGGGTTTTAACCAGACCAGACTGGCTTCCGGTTCCCAGTTGAACTAGTCGGACCCGCCGGTCCGGTCCGTTTTTAAAACTGCAGTAAATCCTAATTTTTTTTAAGGGTAAATAAATAAATTTTTTTTAATTATTATATA
This sequence comes from Quercus aquifolioides, assembly GCA_019022515.1. Classification (NCBI taxonomy): domain Eukaryota; kingdom Viridiplantae; phylum Streptophyta; class Magnoliopsida; order Fagales; family Fagaceae; genus Quercus; species Quercus aquifolioides. The sequence goes on from CM032332.1 coordinate 36,934,344, forward strand.
TAATTTTTTTTTTTTTTTTTTAAGGTCAGGGTGTTCCTGGGAACACCCTGACTTAAACGTGGCGCCGCCACTGTTGGCATTATACTTTGAGCAAATCAACATAACAACAAGCAACTGCGCCATAAACTCCTTACACAAAGAACAAACAAAAGGAATGTTCCACAGAGTACAAAGAACAAGTTTTAATTTTTTTATTTGACTTCCTTCTGTACCTAAGCAACCTTATAGTTGATATGCATCCATTTTCTTCCTTTAAACTTGTTAATGCCTAGTCCAGATCATAAGAGCAACACCAATCTGCCAAGAAGTTGCTGAAACATTAGCTCAATTGAAGTTATTCCTTTACTTGGATGGAATTCAAAACACAAACAAGATTTTTAAGTCCATTGGATGGAATTTAAAACACAAACAAAATTTGTAAGCTCATTAAGCAATGGGTTTTTGTTTTTGGCAATGGATTAATGTTTTACAAGGATGGGTTTTCATTTTCCGATTTGGGATGGTGTTTTTTGGCGTGGGATTTCCATTTACGAGCCACCGTGCCAGTACTCGAGCAAAGCAAATCTGAGACGAATGATGCTTTTCGCGGATTCAAGGAGCAGTGGGTTTTGGTTTTTCGGCGGAGATGTAATGTTTCTCAAGGTTGGGTTTTTATTTTCTAGCATGGGATGGTGTCTTCCAAAGTGAGTTTTCCATTTTCGCACCACCGTACTCTAGCCGCTGCAATTTGTTTTGGGGCTCAAGCTTTTTCACATATGGGCTTTGGGAGGAAGAAGAAGAAAAGGAGTAAAGTTACGGTGTTATTTAAAATTAAAAATTTGAAATAACTAAAGTTAAGTGTTGTGGTATGTTGGTGGGCCCAAGGTGATGAAGTGGCTTGCCACATGTGAAAGTTGTGCAAAAAGTTGTAGGAGAGGGTGTGGCACTAGAATTACCCTTTTTTATATGTAAGCAAATGCCTCAATTACCCAACCAATCAAAGACTAGATATGAATAGTCAAAATAAAAACTTGCTTTAGTTATAGAGAAGTGATGTGAACTTAACATTTTCACAATAAATCTTAAGTGATAGGTTTTTATTGGTTGTTATGGGTGACAAAAAAAGTAATTTAAGTTGTAAATTCAAATTAAAATCAATAACAACTTATCACCTATGATTTATTGTAAAAGTATTGTGAAAATATTGTGAGCGTACTGTTCCTTTTAGTTATAATCATGTGGCTTGTAGCTAGCTAAGGCATACTCAAATCCACTGCAACTTGACCTTTGACCCTATTGTGAGATTGTAATAGTGCACAAAAAGAAAGAGAAAAGTGTGTTTACTGGGAGATAATAACAGAATGTGTATAAAAAATTAAATGCAAAAATGTAAATCACACCCTTTAAATTTGGTCAACTGTCATTTTAATCCTGTAAGTTTTATTTTTATCATTTTAGTCCTATAAGTTCACATTTGCTATTATCATTAATCCTTCCTCCATTCCATTAAAAAGTTACCATGCAAGACTAACAATGATTATCAAAATATAAACTTACAAGACCAAAATGACTACAAAATTTATAGAACCAAAAATGACCATCGGCTAAACTTAAAATGATAATTTGTATTTTAGCAAAAAAAAATTTATAGTATTATAGTATTAAAATTTTATTTTGTGTAATAATTATCAGGAGCTATGGGCGGAAGGACTAAGAGTGACGGTATCTACGAATCTACGAGACCAAAATGACACACTCTCTCTCTCTCTCTCACATATATAGGAGGCGCAAGTTGAGACAGAGTCCAAGTCAAGCAGATGGAGAATTATTGCCATCCCTACAAATTCTACAACATACCACAACCATAATGTCATTATTGTTAGTATACTATCGATTACGAGGTAGATAGATTTTTGCATGAATGCAACATCGATTATGAGGTGAATAAAATTATGCACAAGAGTGAAACCTGTATATATTTTGACACTCAAAGAAATCTATATTCCCCCCGAAGTAGTTGATTCCATTCTCTTGGGAATTTCAGATTAGGGTAGGCTTGGTGGGCTTGAGTTGTTATCCCTATGTGGCTTCACTCAACTAAGTCTTGACACTCGTCTTGTCAGTTGAGGCTGTACATAAAAGTTACATGTTTAATGGTTACTGGCAATCAAAAACACAACAGGAAGTTGAATAAAATATATCTTTATGGAAATGAAACACCTATCCCCCTTGAGCATGCAAAGCAGAGGGTAAGGAACCAAAAATCAAGCTACGAACAAGAATGATTAATTATCTTTGCAAGCAACTATAATACACAAGATAATTACCTCCAGCGATTCTCTTAAGTGGAGAAACAACACCAAAATAAAATGTAAGATTAAATAGGAAAATATATGAGTAATGTTCCTATAATCTGATTGATCTTAACATCCAAGAAAAAGCTGCTTCTAGACTGAGTATTTTTTCACACATTTTAACTGTGAATTGAATGTGTAGACTATGCCAGATAATATGTTTGCTGTGACTACAGTTCCTCTGTAGTGTAACATTTTTAAAGAATTCTGGTCCTTTGACCAAAGACCAACTTCATGAAGATTGCCATCTTTCCAGCAGATGCTGACTGTCACCCCACCACGTGCCCTCAATCCTTTCACACAACCATCAGTCCATTTATCCCGGGGAAGAGCAGGAAGTAAGTACAGGTCCTCTATGGTGCTCTGGATAAGCATTTCTGAAACTGCTGCAATGAAACTGAAACCAAAATACTATTTAGCTGTGTTGATCACCAACATATTGATACTTCAATGTCAAAATCTAGTTGCAACAGGGTTTAAAGGAAAAAACAGCAGTTAAAATATATTGCTTTGTTATTTTCAGATATCGCAAAGCTGGGAAGTTAGTACTTCCCCCATTCACAATTCAACCCCTTAAACAACCTCCAATAAAGTATAGTTTTATAAAACTGAAACATGAACAAGAGACTTTGTTTGAGGCACATTAAAAGCAATTGAGCGTAGTGGTACTTGCAGAAATAAAAATTCCACTGAAGGTTTCTTACTTTTTTTCCACCTTAATTTCTGATTTTACTACAAGTTAACATGCTTATACAAAAGCACCAAAATGTGCACCCTGATACAAGCACATTAAACTTAAACAATGATGCTCCCGCATTTGAAAAGATACAATTTATCAACAATATGACAAGGAAAATAAATACATTCATGCCACCCCCTCCCCCCCCAAACCAAAAAGAAGAAAAAAGCCCTTCAATCCTCCCCTTCTTTTCTTTTCTCTATTATGTTTTTAAAAAGTGTAACTCAAAGCTGAACTCCAGGAAGTTTGCAAAACCTACCAGATATACTTGGCATCAGGCTTTAGTAAGAACACAATCATTTTTCTTTTCTTTTTTGAAAGGTTTAGAACTTTAGACAATCATTTGATGGTTGCCATACAGTATCATTGGAATGCACACAAAAACTGCTACTTACCCAAAGTTGGCATCAATCTGAAAGGAGGGTGTGCTGCAAATAGATTACCATACAGTCCTCCTTCAAATGGTCTCTCAAAATCTGGATCCACCAGCTTTATCAACTTCTTGACCATTCGATATGCATTGTTACTGTTGTAAAGACGCGCCCACAAAGCAGTTTTCCATGTAGTTGACCATCCCGGACCATCCTCTCCTGTTTAAAATGATGAAAAAGAAATAAAGTAATATTATTTGACTACTGGTCCTAGCAATGTCAAACTTGTTGAAGTCCAGAAAGCTACTCTAGATTTCAGGCTGCACAAGTTCATTAGTTGATATGCCAAAATCTTTACCATGGTAGCATGCATAGCGTGATGTCTAGTCCAATAAAAAGTCAAATTCCCAGTGAACAGTTGGTATTTAAATATTTTAAATTTTATTATGAGATATAATAGTAGACCTCCTTCCTTTATTATTTAAAAGTCTGTATACAATTTTGTGTGTGAGTTTGTATGTGTGTAGAAACAACATTTTGCATTTTAAAGTCGCACAACATTTGGATTTTAACAGTTTCTATTGGTGATAATGTATAACAATCATTATATGAGTATTTTATACTATATGACATTTGAAAGTGTAAGTATAAAATTCTCTAACACCCATCCAATGTTATGTCATTCTGGTCACACCCAAGAGTCTCCAATAATCGCACTTGCGCTTTCTAGAGTTTATGCATCTTCTTCACCAATTTAGAATGACTTTTCAAAAATGTAAAATTAACACTTTTGTTAAATATTGTGCAACAAATTTACATTTTGATTCCATTGAAAGATATAGGAATTAGAAAACAAAACAACCTCAAATGAAATCCCAGATCAAACGCCAATCAAACAGAAACCCACCAAAAAGGACACAAACCATTAAAGAAAGAACCATATTCAAATCATGTCCCTTTTTAAGTGTTGCAGCAAACAAACAACTAAAACACAAACCCATTAGACCTACAACATTTGGATCTGAATTCTAAAATTATTCTTAGATCCTCCTGTAACGTGTCGACTCCCCTCAACAAGGGTGCATTAAAAAAAAGGATCTTAGGGGGATGTTAATAGAACCTCAAACTTGGAGAGATGTTGGTTGATCAAAATTAGCACATTTTAGACCATATAATCTATGCCTATCCCAAAAAAAAAAAGTTAAAGACTACTGTTTCAAATCTAGGGTGACATAGCAGCACCAAATAATCAATCTAGTTAGTTCCTAGCAAAATAAATAAGTAAATAGAAAGATAATAAAAATTAACATAAATATACAAACCCCGTTTATAGAGAGAAGCCTCTGCAGCTTTACAGAGGTCCGGAGTTTTCTCAACAGTTATTGTGTGCCCAGGAAACAGCCCATATAGGTGCGAAAGATGTCGATGATGCACATCTGGGTCCTCAAAATCTTGTGCCTGTCTTAACACAGACTGAGTTTGTTATCTCATTGTATAAGCAAACTTCATTACTAACTCCAAAGCAAGAAGTTTTTATAATCAAGCTTCTCACATACCCACTCCATAATGGAACCATCTCCGGCAATTTTTGTTGGATAAAGCCTTAGTAGAGCCTTGTGCACTCTTTCAACAAGATAATCCTCTTTCCTCCCCAGAACCTGTGGTCAAAATCTAACAGGATATTAAGATATAGAATATAAGAAAATTAAAAGGAGGATTGTTTGTCTGGTATAGAATAAAAACTCCACCTCAGAAGCAGAAACAACAGCAGAAAAAACTTCTTTTATGATTGCCATGTCCATCGTTGACGAGTAGCTCACGGAAGCAGACTTACCATCAGGAGCAACAAAGTCATGCTCTGGAGAAGTTGAAGGGTTGGTTTCCAGGTATCCTCCACGGCCTTCGATCAACCAATCCAAAAGAAAACATGCACATCCTTCCAACAAAGGATATGCCTTGACTTTAAGAAAATCCTAATTAAGCACAAATGACAGAACATATTAGCAATGATTGCATCCAGTAAGTTAGCTTCTGTTAGCAGAAATTATATCCAGTACTTAGCTGCAACATTAACAAAAGTGTGATTAAGAAAGGTAAAAAAATAAAAATATTCAAGCCCCATAAGTAAAATATGTTATTCCTTGATCTAGTAAAGTAGCACTAAAAATATGAGACACAAGTACCACAGCACTCTGCATGAGCTTGATATATGTGGGTGTGAGTGTGAGGCTATTCACATATCAACATAAATGTTCATGACAATTGGTATAGCACGAGTGGTTGTGTGTTACTTTCTACAGTTTTCATACCTTTTGTTAGAAGTTGATGTGTTCTGGTTCAGCACATGAGCAGTTGTGTGATAGTTTGTCTGAGCTTATGTATATAGTTGAGCTTGTTTACGAGCTTTAGCTTTGGACAATTGGTTCACCAACAAGTTTATTTTATCACATCGAAAAATTAAAATTTAACAGACTTATTAATTAGCTAAGCCTAAATTCCATGGCCCTTGCACATTACTTCATAAGTAGGGTACTAAGGACCATCTGTCACCTAAAAGAACTAACGGAAGTACTTTGTTCAATTTGTTGCAGTTGTCCAATTCTAGTACAGAGGACAATCTTGAAGACTTGAAAAGCTAACCTAGGATTTCATCTACTACAGGTTCTACCTTAGTACCATCTGTCACCTAAAAGAACTAACGGAAGTACTTTGTTCAACTTGTTTCAGTTGTCCAATTCTAGTACAAAGGGCAATCTTGAAGACTTGCGAAGCTAACCTAGGATTTCATCTACTACAGGTTCTACCTTAGTACCATCTGTCACCTAAAAGAACTAACGGAAGTACTTTGTTCAACTTGTTTCAGTTGTCCAATTCTAGTACAAAGGGCAATCATGAAGACTTGCAAAGCTAACCTAGGATTTCATCTACTACAGTTTCTACCTATTAGAAGAGTGCTTTTCTATAACCTTCCTCTCACAAGGAGCAGATTTTTATGCCAACAATAGACTGAAGCTATAAATATGTTACAAAAAAAAAAAACACGATTCTTACCTTGTCTAATGTATAGGTATAGTGATCCCATAAATGGGTACAAAGCCATGCTCCACCCATTGGCCATAACGCCCAATCAACATTACCTTGATCTGCCGATGTTTTTGCCCAAATGTCAGACTTATGATGTACAACCCAACCACTTGCTTCATAATTTACCTGTAACATTCTGCGATGAGATAGTTTACCAATAACATTTTGTGATATTAAAAAATTGCACATAGGAATATACAAATGAAATTTTTTTATTGGAAAAACAGTCATATCAGATGCCAGAGGTGTTAACAGAGATCAGGCTGGTTTTAGGCCTCCTGATGCTTCATTGCCTAAGTTATATAAAAAAAATTTCATGGTTTAGGCTGCCTCCACTTTTCTGAAAGCTGACAATTGTTTCTGCATTGAATCATCTGGATAAGCACTATGCTGTCCCAATGGCACAGTATAAAGCATAACAGCATTGAGTTAGAGACTAAATTTCCCTATTATAAGATTACCAAAATTTTTTGTCATGAAAACCTCATATGCACAGGCAAATGCAAGACTTCCTCATCTTGGTCTATTACTATTTCTGTACGCCCGCTACTTAAAATGAGAATGCTAACTTGCACCATTTGAGAATGTTCAAAATTGGCTTGACATGAGAAAATTTTAATAAATGTTTTAGCAACAAAAACAAATAATATGGATGAAATAGAATAATTTGATTTAAGGCCTTAATATAAACTAGAATGGGGAAACTGTCTTACTTCAGCGGTTTTACGCCCATTAATTGACAAAGAGGAAATGAAATCAAACAATGGCTCTTGGCACTCGCTAAGGTTGCAAGGAAGGGAAGGCCAATAATTCATTTCAAGATTAATGTTCAAGTGAGGAGCTCCGCTGAACACAAACATGAAGGGGTTAGTAACTCTCAGACTAAATCTTGATGCAAGTAATTTACAAGTAATTGTAGGTGTGTAGGTGCTTTATGACTTATCAATATCTTACATCAATGTGTGACCGCTATAGGAAGAGGTTTAGGAAAATTTTGCATATTATTTGACATGCAAAAAAAGTAGAAACTCAAGTACTTTTAGATATGACAGATATTCTCATTTCTATCTCTCGCACTCTTTTATGTCTTTCTAGACAACCTCATTTCCTGCACAATCTTTTTACTGGGGATATCAAAATCTCCCAAAATCTCCCAAATAATTAGAGAGATGGACAAGGAATATAAACACTTTTAAAAGTCCAAAAGAAATTCTGAGGAAAAAAGGAGAGAAAAGCATCCTTTGATTCTCCAATTATTTTTAAATTGGAATGGTGACAAAAATTAGAGACATAAATTACTTCTAATTCATCCAAGTATGACCGCCACATGGCAAACAAAGTAGAGTACCGTATTCTTAAAATTTAGATAACCTCATGTACAAGAAAACAGAACAATTGCAATAGTGAAAGATGGGGTTACAAACTCAACGAGCTGCATTAATTAAGGTCATTCTTTTGGTTAGAAATTGCCTCAAATTCTTATTTTGAATTTGTTTTGGGCTTTCTTAGTATGAAAAGTCAACTCCATATTTAGGAAGTAAATTGGTATTCCTTATCCAGTGAGAAAGGTATTCTATTCTAGTCCACTAAGGAATAGGTATTTAAGTATTTTATATAAACAATATTGCAAAGATTTGGTAATTTTAGCCCAAGAGGGGAAAATGGAAAAATGAGAAGACTCTTAGAAGAACAAAGAGAGGTTTCTTCAAGAGTACTTTGGTAGTACTTTCGGGGTTGAAAGATACCTGTGTGTGAGTTGGGAGTTTGTTATTGTGTAAGTGTGAGAGCCTCGGGTGTATTGGAGCTTTGGGATTGTGAGCATCTCGCTTTTAAGTTTGTTGGTTGGTATTGAAAATTTGTTTTGGGTGTAATGGGAGTTGGACTAGTTTATGTTTGTGAGACTTGTCAGAGTTTTTGTGTGATTATAATTCCTATAATTATTAATGCATTTTTGGTTGACATTGACTGTGGCTGTAATGCTGTATGCATAAAGTTTGTCAAACCATGTTAAATTTTGTGTCTTGTATTGCTTTTCAATGTTTTGAGTGTTCTTCACAACATTTGATATATCTGAAGTACACACTAAACCCCTGCTTAGTGTGTGTGTGTGTGTGTGTGAGTGAGAGAGAGCAGAAAATATCAAGCAAAAAAAAACAGCAAAAGTGGATGAGAGAGAACAATAGTTAAAGCAATGAGGAGAATATAACATACTCCCATTTTGGATGAAGTTCGTTATTCCATAGTCCCTGCAGGTTTGCCACTTGAGTTCCAGGCCGTGAACAAGAAATAAGTAGATATCGTCCATATTGGAAAAGAAGCTCCACCAAGGAAGGATCTTCATCAGTTTGAAAAGATTTCACTCTCTCTGCAGTTGAAACTGTATAGGCTTTACATCCTTCAAGATATAAATCAGTTGCTGCAGATGCATGTTTCTCCAGAGACCCAACAGATATTGAGCGTTTTGCAAGCTGCAGTGAGAGACGATGAAAATGATTCTGATAATCATCTAGATGATGTGCATAAAGATCAGAGTATGACAAATCCCTAATTCGCTTCAATGCACTGATAGACTCTGCCGTAGGATTCCTTTTAGAATCTAAAGGCTTCATGAATGGCCCATCGAATGAAGATGAAGCAACTAAAAGCAAAATAGCCCAATCTGAACCCTCAACCCTCAACTTCTTGTCATCCAAAACATGAATCACACCTCTGCCATCACTAATCTGTAAATCAAGAACTGCAGAAAACTTAATTCCCTTTGAATCTCCATTTGCATCCCTTGCTGGGGGCAACCTTTCACCAGGACAGCTTCCTTCCATAATAACCCGATTTTTGTCATTAATGTAAGAATGATGACCTAACTTGCTATCTAGAGACACTGAGAATGATAGACACCCTGGTCTGCTTCCAGAAATCTTTGTCACAATCACTTGATCAGGATTGGAAGCAAAGTGTTCCCTGGTAAATTCTACATCACCCACAGAATAATTTACTCGTACTGTCGCAGTATCCAAGTCCAACTCTCTGTGGTATGTTTCTTCAGCATATGTAAGATGGGAAGCATCAAACTCCAGCTTGATGTCACCAAGAAGTTGGTAAACCTGGATCATCACTAGTTAATCATTACAATATAATACCCAGACATGGTTGAGCTTTCTCCGTGAATGAATTAATCAACCTCAACAATGAAGATCTTGAGCTTTTAAAAATGTACAGAAAACTAGGATACCCTATATACCAGTAATGCAGGACAACGAACTCTCAAGGGGAATATTTGTTTGAAAATTAAAAAAGAGAACAATACAGACAGATAGAACCTAAGATTCAGCACCTAGAGATGAAAACAACAACATAAAATACCTAGGAATCACCACCTAGAGTTGCTTGGAATCAACACCAAACATGAGAAAAAGATATGAATGCAAGAATCACCATCTAGGGCCTGCTTGAAATCACTACCAAGGACTGGAATTCCATGCGTTGACAGATTCTATCACCTTTTAAGGCAAATTTCTTTCATGAAACAAAGACCACTTTCATAGTTACTTACATAGTTGATGCTGAAAAACACAATGGTATTTTGGGTAGCCATAATCCCCCCAAAAATAATTCATAATATTCTTATTTATCAAATGCCGTTTGGGTCCTTTGGGATATAAAAGCCTATATATAAAATACAAACCACCAAAACAGTTTCAACAATCACTATAAAGTTACATGTACAGGGTAATAACAAGATTAATAGCTATATTAAAGGAAATGAATAACACACCTCAGCTAGATTTCCAGTCAACTCGATGGCTGCTTCAGTAGCTTCTGCGTATTTACCATTGTCAACAAGTTTTCTGACCTCTAATAGAGCCTCTGGAGCATTAGGGTTAGTGTAGTTGCCTGGTGTCCCAGTCCAGAGTGTGTCGTCTGAAAATTTTTGTACACTATGAGTTGTCCACTTCTCTGCTCATTTGTATGCCACACAAAGCCATGAAACAAACGTATATTTCCTATTATTATAAACTTTGATTAATACTGTTAATCTATTTCAGATGCTCCATTTGGTTGCCAATTAACTATAGAAATAAAATAAAAAATTTGAGCTTCAGATTTTCCATAATCTAGTTGCAGAAGAAACATCCACCCATCTGGGCATAACACCAATTGTACTAGTACAACATAAAGCATAAAACTGATGATATTATTAATCAGAAGATTATCTGACATGTGATATCTATGAACCTTATTTTCATTGGTAAGTAACACAAGCACCCAATGGATATTGAACCCACGACCTCACCTTCCACCTAGCACTTATAAGGGTAGTTAAATTAGAGTTCATTGAACAAAAATATGATATCTATGAGCTTTGCCTAATGAGTGTCAAACTTGATTGAAATAAAATAGCCAATTAAACAATTAGTATCACAATCAATACTAAAATTACTCCAAAAACTAAAAGCAGAAGCTACTGCACAACTTTGGTAATTGAAGGAAACTCCATAATTAGCAAAGACAGCCACAAAAGTCCTGCATTCACTCACATGTTAATCATTCCAAGCAATTCAGACCATTTCAGCGAAAAAAATAATTGTCCATATGTATTAGTTTCGGGTGCTGCAAAAATAAGGAAATTAAGCAAAATGAAACTTCCTATCATATCACTTTTCCCAACTTTCAAAGCTAATGCGCCTACACAAATAGTTATAACAGCATTAGAAGCTTCACTTCACTTCCTATCATATCACTTCTCACAACTTTTGGCAAGAAGTAGAAAGTTGTAAATACAAATTTTGTACCAAAACATTTTAGGCCTTTTAGCATCTAAAAATTACCACAGTATGTACTGTGCGTTTGGATAAACTATTGCAAAACGGTGTTTGGGGTTGCTGTTGCTAAACGGGGTTTTGGGTTTTAAAAGCGCACTTTTATTCTTGCTCCACGGTGATAATCTTACAAGATGAGCTAACCGTAAAGGTGGTTTTGGTTACATAGTACCATTGAGCTGGAGAGTCTCAGACGCGACACCGCCCCAGACCATGGCTCCAAGGCGGCCGTTGCCAATGGGAAGCGCGTCGGTCCAGTGGTTGGCCGGCCCATTGAACGTGACTTTCAGAGACTTAGCCGCCGTCTCCATCGGATTCCACAGACCCCACCCTGATCCTTTTTCCAAAACAAACAACCAAGATAAAGGATTGTATTGTTGCGATAACAAAAAAACAAAAGTAAAAAATTCCGTTTGCTTTTAAATTTCCACTGTGGGACCCGAAAATGTTTTCACTTTGACAGTGATCATATAGAATAGTTTCAAATTAACTCTTTAAGATGTCCGTACAAGAAAAATAAAATAAGTAGTTCGAAATAACAAGAACAATAGTCAGTGAAAGTGAAACTGAGGGCAGAGTGAAGCAATTTTATGGAAGCAATGAAGGGAAAGAGAGGAGTGACAGGAAATCAATGAAACGGAAGGATATCGAAAGAATAATAATGATTTCTATTGTTTCTACCGAAAGATTATACAATCGGTAGAGATAATAGTAATATTCTTTCGAATCCTTCCATTCCGAAGAATTTCCATCGCACCATCTCTCTTTCGCTCTGGCTCTTTAATACTCGTATCTCTCTCTCTCTCTCTCAAACTCTCTATTCTAACTCTAATCGCTCTTTTGGGCGCAGCGCAGCTCAACAGCACACTCCTAGCGGAGTTGCAATGCTCACCCATATATAGTATAGAACCCACTTGCACTGTGCCGAACCCTAATTCGCGTCCTACACGACTCAAAAATGTGGTAACAGCTTATTTAAGAGTCTTTTGGCTGCATATTGTTGAAAGAGAGTGAATTTCGATAATGGTGTTGCCGAAATTCTAACAAAAAGAATGAGAGAGGAAACACAGGTGATGTGATGGGAGGATTTGAATTTTGGTAATCCCGTTGTCAAAATTATTGCTGCCCGAATTTGCTGCCCAACTGCCGGGCATGAGGAGTGGCTGAAAGGAAACCAATTGTGGCAACCAAGTTGCCGAAATTCTAGGGGAGTGAGGAGAGAGAAAATAAGAATTGTGGCAACCAAGTTGCCGAAAATGGGAGGAAAAAAAACAAGAGAAACCAGTTGTGACAACCAAGTTGCTGAAATTGTGGGGAAAAAATTTAATGGTAATTTAGGCAATGAAATTACCGAAAATGAGAGGAAAAAAAAAGATGATTTAGGCTGAAAATTGAAGGGAAAAAAAATTTGTGGCAATGGAATTGCCGAAATGGGAGGAAAAAAAATAGTAGCAATTGATTTGTGGTAATATTGTTGCTGAAATGGAAGGAAAAAAAAAGTGGCAATTGATTTGTGGTAATATTGTTGCTGAAATGGAAGGAAAAAAAAAGTGGCAATTGATTTGTGGTAATGGAGTTGCTGAAAATTGGAGAGAGAAAAATTCTATGGGTTCTTATTCTAAAAAGTATCCATATTCTTATTCTATTAGTGTGTCAGTAGTTTTTTTGACCGAAGGAGTTTGGCTTGTGTGTATGTGATGTTCTTTCATTTCGAATAGTAAAAGTACCCATATTCTTATTCTATTAGTGTGTCAGTAGTTTTTTTGACCGAAGGAGTTTGGTTTGTGTGTATGTGATGTTCTTTCATTTCGAATAGTAAAAGTACCCATATTCTTATTCTATTAGTGTGTCAGTAGTTTTTTTGACCGAAGCAATTTGGTTTGTGTGTATGTGATGTTCTTTCATTTTGAATAGTAAAAGTATTTTTTGCATGATTTGCCCTATGAAACAAATAATAAATCTAGATTCAAAGTACATTGATTCTTATTCAAAAAAAAAAAAAAAAGTACATAGATTCTTACAATATGAAATGTAGAAAAAAAATGATTGATGTGCGTGCACGCTGTAAAAAAAAAAAAAACAAAGAATGTACATAGATTCTTATAGAAGAAAAAAAACGGTTGATGTGCACACTGTAAACAAAAAAAAAAAAAAACAAAGAAAGTACATAGATTCTTACAATACGAAATGAAAGAAAAAAATGATTTGTGCACACTGTAAAAAAAAAAACACCGAAACTGAGATTTTTGCAGAAATTCTTTGCAGTGAATATATGTTTATAGTTAAGTAATTTATTTGTATCAGAGTGTCCCATCTTGGTCTGTGTTGTGTTGTATTTGGTCAATTGCGTATCTAATTATACAGTTTAAAATCTAAGAATTTAACTTATATGAAACTTACATCCTATTTAAACAGCACTAATGTTATTGAAGTTTCCATGATTCTTATTTTCTACTCTTTTTCTCCTAAAAATTCCATCAACCTTCTTCTCCACTCTTATTCTCCTCATACTTCTACCAACCATTTTCAATTCATGCGTGTCATACATTCTACAAACAACTATAAGGAACAATACTTGCAAATATCTATTCGTTCTTTATCTCTTACAAGGTGAGTTACATCTCTTAAGTAGTTACTTTTCTTTTTATAATATTCATGTTGATATGTTTTAGGGGCATAGCTAAGCATGAAAATCTTGTTTTTGTTAAATTATTTGTTCATGCAAATCTTGTTTTTGTATTATGTGTTTTGCAACATGAACTGATTTGTATGATATGTTTTAAATTATTTGTCCATGAATTCTTGCGTAAAATTTCATATAGGAAAAATATATTTCAAAATTGACATAAATTTTCCTTAAAGAAATACTTACTTTGTTAGCCTATAAGACACGTATGCTATAAGAACCCCCCCCCCCCCAAAAAAGTATATGCTCATAAACCTTAAATCTAAGTTTTAGGTATAATAATAATAAAGAAAATTGTACGATATTAGAAATATTTATCTATTATCGTATGGATGCACGAGAACATTATATAATCTGTCTTGTTTTAGAAGAAGCAAAATGAAGAAGTACATAAAATAATTAACATAACCATAACAGATCCTTTTAAATGTTAATGTTATGCTAAGTTACTTAAAAAAAGGGAAATAAAAAATAATTTTAACTACTATGATGGACAGTAATAAATTATCAGTGAACCAATCATCTTTAATAGAATTCTCTCAGCTCTAGCTATTTAAACATTGAATATTTTTAATAGATTACCTTCTTGTATTGCATTTTAATGATTGTGTAGTGTTAATATATTAATACTATTGTTATGTTTTAGTGTAGATGGCAGAAAAGTTCATTTTTCTCATCCATTCTGGTGGAATAATTAAACATGGTGAAAATGAGATTTATTACGAAGGGCCACCTCCTTCTATGCTTCCATTAAGCCAGGGTGTTACATTTGAAGATCTATGTGATAGAGTAGCATCCACGCTTCATATAAACAGAAAAGATTCAAAACTTACTATTTGGTATAGATTCATTTTCAATGTCATCCACATCCTGTGATTTACCAGCAAGTTTTGGTAGAAGATGATAATGTTGTCAATGCAATATTCGATATGTTAGGCTGCCAATATGAATTTGTAGGTGCGGAGTTGTACATGGGTGTAGAGCCCATAAGAAGCCACCGAGATGTTTTTCCCATTCGATATGCCAACGAAGGATCGAGTGTATTGTTTAGTTATTCACATGGTGGGCACTTTCATGATCCATATGCCACTCATATTGGTCATTATTTTGAAAATGCGGCTCATTCCCCAATCAACATTGGTGGTGCTGACTATCATGCTCCATATACCCATGTTGCAACTGAGGACCAACATATTCCTTATCAGCCAATGAACACCAGTGATGCCGACTATGATAATCCAATTGAGCATGTCGCACAAGAGACTACTTGTTTTGAGTTTGAAGCTCAGTATGACCAAACCACCACTCAAAGAGCTGCTAATGATCCCAATGATACACACTGCATAGCTGCTACTAATGAAAATGAAGTGCATACATTATCAGAAAGGATGCGGGCCATGGATAGTGATGACCAACTTGATAACGACGAGGTCCTTAATGATGTTGGAGATGAACAGGAGCCTCTCAATGAACCTAATCATGAAAGCAATCCAACAATGGCATTCCGTCAACCTTCATCGCTAAGCTTTTCATAAAATACATAGGATAATATGATTGATCCAACCGCACCATTTGAAAAGCCCACTCAGAGTATTTGGGACCCTACCTAAGAGTTTTATGTGGGCTTGCTTTTTGCTGATAAGGATGAACTACAAGTTGTTGTTAAACACTATCACATCAAGAGGAACCAAACATTTAGTGTAAAAGAGTTAAATCCAGCATGTTGGTCTGTAAGGTGCAAACATTGTTCTTGGCGTCTTCGAGCATGCTTCCAAGCTACACATGGGTTGTTTGAGGTTAGGAAATACAATGGTCCACACACATGTACAAAGTCCACGCTCACACAAGATCACAAGCAATTAGACACCCATGTTATTGAGAAAGAGTTGAGGGATGTTGTCAAAGATGATCCAACCATAAAGATTTCTTCACTTCAACATACTCTTAACAATAAGTACCAATACTGGCCTTCTTATTTTAAGGTGTGGGAGGCGAAAGAAAAGGCAATTGGTGGAGCATTTGGTGATTAGGACAAATCTTACCAATTATTGCCAAAATGGTTGAAAGCTTTGACTGATTCAAACCTGGGCAGCAGGGTTATTTGGAGAATAATACCTACTACTGTGCCAGGCTGTGCGATATTCGAGAGAATGTTCTGGGCTTTTGGTCCATCAATTGAAGGTTTTCAACATTGTAGGCCAATGATTAGTATAGATGGAACTTTCCTATATGGTAAGTATAGAGGTAAGTTACTGATTGCATCAACGTGGGATGGTGACAATAGACTTTTTCCACTTGCCTTTGCCATTGTGGAGAGGAAATTGATGATAGCTGGTATTGGTTTTTGCACTGTATTCAAATTAATGTCACGAATCGGGAAGGGTTATGTATCATATCTGATTGTCAGCTTGGTATAATGTCAGCAATATGGACTATATGTCAATCGACATGTTGGTATCATCGTTTTTGCCTTCGCCATGTGGCTAGCAATTTCAATCAACAAATTGGGAAAAAAAAACTTGAAGGCTATGGTAATGTGGGTAGGCATGGAGAATCAGCTACGAAAGTATCAAATAACTAGGGATAGAATTACTCAATTAAGTGCAGATGGTGATAAGTATTTAAGGTACATACCGGTGCAGAAGTAGACGTTAGCACACGATGGTGGACATTGTTATGAGGCAATGACCACAAACTTGTCTGAAAGCTTCAACAGTATCCTAAAGAGTGCTAGAAATCTGCCCATAACTGCGTTAGTTGAACTTACATACTACCATTGTGTAGCCTACTTTGCCGATTGGTACACTAAGGCATGCGCAGAGGTTATAGCCGGTGAACTCATTACAGCCTATGCAAAGAATAAATTCAATAAATGGGAAAAAAAGGCACCAAAGCATTTAGTTACTATGTTCAGTCATGAAGATGGTCTGTTTAAAGTCAAAACACCAATAAACCCTAACTTTGCATATAGGGGTAATCATCGTCATGAGGTCAATTTGAGGCAGAGCACTTGTAGTTGTAAAAAATGACAGATTTATAAGATTCTGTGCTCACATGTCATTGTCGTGTGTAAATATCAAGGCATCTCTGCAATGCGATATATCGACCACTACTACCATTTGGAAGAACAAGTTGCTTGTTATGCACTTAGATTTCACATGGTTCCAGTTAGTGTACATTAGAATGAGCCTGATTTCCTGGTCTTGTATTCTAATGTCAAGTCGCGCCGTGAAAAAGGACGACCAAGATCAACTCGGCTTCGAAATGAAATGGATTTAGGGACAGAGCATCAACCAAGGCCATTGTGCAGTCTCTGTAGGCAAGAAGGCCATAATAGAAGAACATGCCCCACTCGAACTGTGGCTGGCTCCACTAGTGGACCCAACATAAGTATTCAATCTACTTTAGTGGATTGGTTGGACCCTTTTTTTTTAGGAGTTGGATCATATTGTTAGTTTGTATCATTTGAAAGAACAAGTTGGTACTAATTCCACATGCTAAAATGTTTTCTATCACTGCAAGTTGGATTAGGGTGTACGTTTATTTATTTTGTGTGTGTGTGTGTGTGTGTGTATATATATATATTGTGTATTATAGTTTAGGGGTTTGATAACACCTTAAAATGTATACTTTTTATGGAGTGCTTTGGTCATTTACCATGTTTGAAAGCTTCAAATAAGGAAAGAAATCAAAGGGCCCCAATTTGAAGAGGAAAAATCAAATTTGAGCACTAATCAGTATTTTAGACGTATCTCTCTCCTCAAAAATCCAATTGACTCAAGACTAGATGGGCTGGAATTGTGACTTAAATATCTACAACTTTTCTGTTTTGAGTATTTTCACAATATTTGAAGGCCGAAATTAACTCATAAGTTGCTGCTGTAAATTTGGACAAAAATTAGATGGTGAAAGTTTTATTTTTCTTTGACACTTTTATGAGGGTTTGGAAGAGAGGCTGTGGACAAAAATAGAAATGTACACCACAGTAGCCATCATGCAAAGGAAAAAAGATCAACTATAAAAATAGAAGTTTGACACCTTTTTTTTTTTTCGCCTATTCTGCGCCTACAGTTATGGCTACACATATAGCTTCTATGTTGGATTTGCAGGATTGGACAATTATATTAAATTGATGTATAATTAGATTAATTGGGCACTAATTTCAAACACCAAAATATGTGTACACATTTCTTATTTTCGCAAAGGTCTTACGGTTAGTAGTATAATGTGATATGTATACTATCTAGGCATAATATGTTTTGCTACAATGATGCATAAAAAACGATAATATTTTAATATATTCTTAATAAACAATCATTTTATATTGATTAGTGATTGCCACGATGGGGTACATGAAGTTTTTGTTGTGTTCCACAACATGAAGGATGCCTATTTACTTGTTGAAGGTACCTTCGTGCTTGTACAGGACTTTTCTCCATGCCCCTTGGCTGCATTCTAATATCAAAATCTGTTTGATAATTACCACCTTCGTCACTTTCATTATCTGATGACACCTCCATATCTTTTGCATCTTCCTCAGAGTCTATTATGGAGGCCTCTTCCTCAGAGTTTGGAGCACATGCCCATGTATTTGGTGGTGTGCAGAAATCACCAACATGAGGGGATGGTTGGGAAGGTTGTGGTGTGATGAACGAGTCATGTTGGTCATAGCTGTATTGGCTATCTTGGCCATAATTGTATTGCCCAGAATAGGATAGAGGTGGCGATGGGTGATAGGAAGGAGGTGTTGAACTAAGTTGGGGATAATGGTCATAGCTAAACAAACCCTCAAATCCTTGTCCTAAGGAAGTGGATGATCCAATCTGTTGATATAAAGACATGCAATACTCGTTGACATTAATTGGATTATACTCATTGTAGGTGGTTGGCTCATTACGGGCCAATGTTGATGGCCCAGTTTGGGGAGAGCTATACATATTGTGCTGTGTAGAGGTGGATGGTCCGGCTTCATCATTTCTGCGTTGTCCACGTTGTGTAGAGGTGGACGAGCGGGTTTCAGTAGAGGTTTGCAAGTGCTGTCTTCCTTGGTGCCTCTGTCGTCGCTCGAAGTGTGTCACCCTCTCAGTAGGGACGGAGGAAATATTTGCTTCCATCGATAACTTCACTTGACTAAGGCCCTCTACTATTGCTGCAAGGACTTGTTGTGCAGTGAGATCATTCCTCTGTTGGTTTGCAACAACCAAATTTAACATATTATTTATTTCAGTTTGCTGCCACATAAAAAGAAAAAAAAAACGTTTATTAGTGCTGTATTATTGAAAAAGCTAAAATAATAATTTGTTATCAATATTAGTGCAGTATTTTGTTTGTGTAAATAATTTGTTATCAATATTAGTGCAATATTATTGAAAAAACTAAAATAATAACCTGGTACATATGGGCAGCAGCCTCTGGTGTCGTGAATAGGTGACCATGTTGATGGTACCATGTTGTGTAGTCCACACCTAAATGGAAATTGTCATCCCTAACTACATTTTCAGCTCACTTGTTCCAAAGCCGGTAGTATTGTGCATGCTGCCTACGCCAATTGACACCGGACTTTCCTGTCAACTTTACACAATGCACAGATTTATCGAAATTGTTAGTGGGCCACTTTGGACATCTTTGCAACAACCCAAACTGTTGCATGACTCTTTCTGGATGGTAATACTCCACAATTTGGAAGCATAGCAATGGCGCTGTTGTAGTCCATATATGTTTTTCTACAAGACACCGTGGATGCAAATAATTATCGTACAGTGTCCAAACAACCTGCAATTCCAATTTCAATAACTATGTTATAATTGATCAAGACAATAATATAACTAGTAATTAACCATTGATGCATTGTGACAACATATATTACATGTTCATTATTACGTGTGTCGTGATTAGAACAGTACGCACGTAGAACATGCGTTGGTGTGTGAGTAAACATTCTCTTGGTATCCCACCTATACACAATTAATGATTGCCATTGATTTTAGGGTTTGGAAGTATCAAGGATAAACGCTACAGTATACAATATTGTATAGAAATAGAAAGTAAATATTATACCTGCAACCGTAGGGGTCGTCACCATTTAAATTTGTTGGATTTATTGGAATTGGGGTTAGATATGGAAGATGCTCCCACGCCTATAATTGTAATATGAAAACAGGACCTGCAACCTCCGTGCTTTTTTTAATAGCAGCAGTACATAGCTCTTTATAAAGGAAAGCAAGTGTGGCACTACCCTAGCTACACCAAAGTCCACTAACAGCTGGAGAAAGCAGCAATGCAATCTACCTTGGCTCTTATTTCCAAATAGTAAAGCCAAAACCTGGAACATGTATGCCTAGCATACTTGGGTTGT